>OY986982.1:18099773-18765185 GCA_963920545.1 Lepidium didymum
TAATTATTTTAAATCACTTAGTTTATAACCTAAACCTCCAAATTCTATCATATAGGAGTAGATGATTTTTTGAATCAAATTTTGGTAAAAAATATTATAAAAATATAAATATTTAACCATTTGATCGAAAAATGTATTAATTTTTTTTTGTCAACATTGAATCGACAAAGCCTGATTCATAGTCTAAAGTCCACCCTTTAATAATCTTTTTTTAAATTACCATAATGCAGCGGGTATGAATCGAATTCTGGTGCCAAATCATTAGCTGGATCATCCTAATCACCAGACTGAAAACAATTCGGTAGATGTATTAATTTTTTTAAATGGTTGGTCTGATCAGTCAACATGTCTATAAGAACAGGTCTCGAAACCATTAACCCGAAACATGACTTTTACAGTAAATATTACGCTGATGGGTCGTGAAAACACCCTAAATATTATTTTAAACTAAGATGGTATTGCCAAAATATATTATCTCCAACACTTTTGATATCTCTTTTGTCAGATCAGCCGCCGAAATTTATCTCAATCGAATTTAGAATAAAGAGAAGCATTTGATTCTCTGCTTACTATATATTATCGATTAGGTTTAAATATTTTACTATAAATATTTTGATTATATTTAAATAAATATTATGATCTTGTAACTATATCAGGTTTGGTAAGTAGTTCCATTATAATATCAAGAAATGAATATGTATTTTATGTTTTAAACTCAAATGTATAACCAAACACGAAGTTCAACATGAAAACGATAAGCCTAAAGTTACCTAACTGAATATGATAACAATGGTTTGGTTTTCAGTTAGTGTTCAAAGATTTTATGTTATTTTATAACCAAAGGTATATCTAGGTCTATAATTTGGATTGTTTTTTGCTATTTTAAAACATTTATGAAGAACGGAAAGATGTTTAACAGTTGGAAAAACACAAACACTGTAAAAAAAACAAAACATGGTTAACCAACTCGATTCAAATAGGCAAATAATAAATTTATTTTTTAACAATTGGATCGATAAAATTTGATGTATAGTTAAATTTCTCTAAATCCAAAATCTCAAACGAATCTTATGAGACAAATACGACTATCTGTAGTCAAATTCAAATAAAGAAGAGACAGCATAAGTGACATTCAACCACTTGATCAAATGCACTTTCACTTATTAATAATTTAGATTAGTAATATGTATAATTAACATGTATTAATGGTTATATACAAAAGAATTATATTGATCAAATTAAATATCTACTGTTAAGATAACAATACACTATGGTCCCATTTATATCTTTTTTGGTTTCATGATTTTTTTAGTTCAAGAAAAAAATATGTATTGTATTTACACGCCTAGCTTGTTGTCAATTAAACATCTTTTAAACAAGGCTTGGTGACCAATAGACTTACGAAAAGTATCTTGTAAATCATAACTGCGTCACTAACTATAATAATAACTTCGTTATAACAATCACTATTTTATTAAATACCATACACTATGTTCAAGAAAAAAATCTATAATAATAACTTCGTTATAACTTGTAACTTTCCGCCATTAATCGACCGACCCACTTCGTAACTACAAAGATCTAAAGAAGAGTTAACAATCAAATCCTAAACATTATATAAAATTCATAATTTATTTTCGTATTATGATTTTTCATTGATTCGAAAATGCGAGTTGATAAAAATCTTAGGTGGTAATGCTATAAGAGAGACGATCGTTTTCTCTCTTCTCTCTTCCGGTGAAAGTTGGAGGTTCCTTCTCACTCTCCAATCTCTCTCTCCGATAGTCAAAATTTCTCACCGCCACCGGATATAGGACCATCATGCCTCGCTCTTCTCTCCAAGTCTGGTTTTACTTGAAGACAAAAGCTGACGCAAGCAGATCTTCTTCGTCTCTTCTCTTCTTTGGTGGAGTCATGGCTCTCTTCTCTGGTGGCTCGCTGGTTCCGCGTCGTCTCTGTTTCCTTTCATACCGTTCGAGGACTGCGAATTTGAGTGAAAAATGGAGTATCTTCGTCGATTCCTGTGGCCTTTGGTGTTGTTGGATACGTGAGGTCTCAGTCTTACTGCTTGTTTTGTCTTGTTTTTATGTCTTTGTCGTCATCTCTTCTACCGATGGCTCGCCGATGCTGCATATTCTTTGTCTATTCATCTCTCGTAGGGGGCAACAAAATAGTTTGAGATCTGAGTTTTTGTCGATTCTCGTGGTCTTTGGTGGCGGTTATGTGACGTTTCTCTTTTAGGCTACTTCTTCCTCATCTTGTATGCTTGCTTGTGGTTGGTAGTTGTAGGCTAGTTGAGATTCAATGTTGGAATCGAGGTTAAGTAGTGTTTCAAGTTCCATGTGGTTGAGTGTGGATCGTTTAGAAGTGTTAGTGTTGGCTTTTCTTGAAGAATTGGTCTGTTGTCTTTGGTTTTCGTAGAAGTACCAAAGGGTTCCATTTAGTTTCTGGTTGTTGGGTGATCTTGAGTTCGAGTTCTGTTTGGAGGCTTCGGTTTGTTGGTGTAGATGTTTGGAGATACTAGTGGGTTTAGTTTTGCTGTTTGTTGCAGTTTGATGCTTAGGTCAGCTAACTTCATCGTTTCTTCAACAATTAAAGACTGTCTCATTTGTGTCTTAGCCGCCTGCCTCTATTTGGGCATCTCGGGGTACCTTCGTTGTCAAGCTTGTTCATCTGTCCTTTTGGAGCTCCCTTGTACTTTTGTCGACATCAAAATACCGATTTCGTAATGACTGTGATTGTGGTTTAGTTTTCGGAGTTTATGATACTTTTTCATTTCATCTTTGTTCTGGGCCTTTCCCATAGGCTTTGTACTACTGTGTTCAGTTTAGACTATTGGGTTTTTGCTATTATTTTCATTAAAACCATGTAATAGTTTGGAGGTAGAGCATTTTCCAAACCGACTGTGTAAGTCTGATCCTTTTATTTTTTGAATAGAAAGTCTTTAACAAAAAAAAAAAGTGAGTTGATTATAGTGTATTAGAACGCTGTCGTTTTGTTAAAAAGGCTTAAATGGCACATATACAAAGCTAGGCCCCTATAATGCAATTGGCCCATATAATGCACTTGGCCCATATAATGCACTAGGCCAATCCATGTAGCGCGCGTATATAAAAGACTCTAATTAAATATTGATTACTCCACGCACGTATTGTGAACAATAACCTTAATAAGATTTGGCACAGCAAATCTAACGGTCTAAAATCCTTAAAATTGAATTAACTCAATCCTTAAAAGACAACAAAACGGTCTAAAAATTCAAGTAATTAAGACACAAACGGTCTAAAAATTCGAGTGATTAAGAAACAAATGGTCTAAAAATTCGAGTAATTAAGAAACAAACGGTCTAGAAAATTAAGTAATTAAGAAACAAACGGTCTAAAACTATATCTATAAATAAAGCCCCAAATCCATTGGTTACTCAGTTTATTTTTCCTTTTCTTCTTCTTTCGATACTTCTTTCTCAGTTGGTTATGTCGAAACAAGCTTTGATGGTGAATCTTCCGATGTTGATGAAATGGTGGCTCAAGTCTCGGACGATTGAACACATGATCGCAGAGTCTCACGCTTGTAATTAGTAAAAATTCTGCTTCTTTAGATTATCTTCCATTCTCTTCCTTTTTTTGTTTCTATATAGCAAACAATCTTGACCTTTCCCACAAGCTTCGAACAGTGAATCGAAGAATAAAGAGACACGTCGCAACCATTACAGAGGTTAAAGTCGGCGAGAATAATGTTTTTGGATTAACCTTCAAAGAAATGCAGGTGTTGCAATGGTCTTTGATTCTTCTCTTTTCTTCTTTACTGGCTATCGTTTAACTGTCTCTGTTTCATCAGTGCCATGATCTCTTTCACTTACCGAAGCATATTCTCCAAGAAAGCCATGGTTTTTGATTCTTCTTCTTAACTCGGTTTTAAAAAGCATTCAAGTTTTGATTTTGAGAATCGGATTTTGGTATTTACAGACTGATGTAGAAAGTACAAATGTCTTCGCTTACATCTCCATTATCGCTCTCTTCGTCTCTGTAATGTGTTTATTTTAGGTTACTAATTAGGGTTTTCTTATTACAGTTTGTACTTAGCTTGAAGGTCGGTCGTCAACTACTGAAACGCGGTTGCAGGAAACCAGATATCGACGCTTTCAATTCATCTATTAATTACTCATTAATTTTCCGGTAATCCACTTTTATGACAGGTTTAAAAGATTACCAATTGTAAATTACAGTTACAACAACTTTTAAGACAAATCTCTTTCAGTCTTTTGACACTTGGCCTTTAAGGCTGATGATACATTAGATAGTTCAAAAAGCTAAGATCTGCTGCCATCACCTAGCTGAAAAAATGGAGGCTCTTGCATCTTACAATCTAGCAAAATGATTTATAACATTCTAAAACTGATTTATAAAACAATCAAACTAAGCTTGTTTCATACGATCCGTAGAGGCAGTCACTGTAGTTGTCCCAGGGCGGTTGAGCCACCCCAACCATATCCGTAGCTCAGAACTTTGTTCATATATATACTTGAAAAGGAACAACACTTAATATTGAAAAGTAGCATTTTCATCAACACATCTGTCGAACTGAATACATTTGCTTTGACTTGATGAGTATTTGTTTATTAACAATATTTACAATACAAGAAAGTAAAAGAGAAACTACAGAGAAGGCCTAGCAGAGGAAGAGCTCTTGCGGTAGTGATGTGGGACAAGACCTCTTTGCTACAAACTTGTACTGCCAACACAAGAAAAAGAGAGTAAACGCTCGACGTAGAGATTATATGAAACAATTAATAAAATATAAAGTGGAGTGTTTCTTACTTTGTGTTGACTGTACTTCTTTCTCACTGCAACTACATCAGCTAAAGGATTCTCATGGCACAGTTGAAGAAGATTCTTCACGCATGCTTCCAAATGTTTACCCTTGTACGATGTATAATGCTCTAATGTGGCGTTCTACAAAAACCCCATGTTAACTGGTTTTAACAGAACTGCAGTAAAGCTAAGTACTGGAGTAAATAGGAATGCAAATATTCAGCTTTTTGGTCATACCCATGGTTTTCTTGAAGGGTGTAGTATGTATTGTGCCAAGAAAACTGCAGAGGCTGCAACAAGTGATGGAGCGTATTGAAGCATAGCGTAATCTAGTAGCGATAATTCTGTGAGATAGCTGGCTAGACACTCAGACAGCAGTGATGGTTTCTATAATAGAAAGCAGTAACCAGTCAGAAACGTAACACATGACCCATTGCGTACAGAGAGATAGAGAAAGAGGGCTTTATCTTCAATTGACAAGTAACATTATACCTCCTTCTTGCCTTGAGCAGCACGAATAAAGCGCCTAATCAACAATTGTTACAAATCTAGATCAGCAAGGAACTAAAAACAAAACAGATGATTGAAGTCAACATCAATATGACCAGAAGAAGCTACCTCAAGAAACTTTTTGCTGTTGGAGTTGTTAAATCAAACTCCAAGTAGTTCAGAACAGAAGACTCCATCTCCAAAAGCTGCTAGGAAGCTTAAAGGTTAATGGTCTATTACGGTATATAAAACCACGAGAAGAAGAGGTTGTCTTCGGAAGACCAAAACACAAACCTCTTTTCTTGAGTAAGTGTTATCAGTAATGTAACAGAAGTCCACCACTAGTGGCATGCTCACTTCTTCATATTTTCTGAATTCCAGTATGTCCAACTAATTAGAAAATGCATGTTCTGAAGAAGACAAAGGAGTAAATTTCTATATTTCTTACGCTGCTATCATCATACAGGCAATACCAAGTAACTGCAGATTTTGCTTGGTAATCACATTTCCTGAAAGATACCGGTCTACATAGTTCACTGCCAAATACAACGTCTCAGGCAAAAGCCTATACTCTTCAGCAACCTGGAGTTTTATGAAATCCATAGAACAGCTTCGTTATTAAATAATTTCCCACCAGTGAAAATTCTATAGAAAGTTTGTCTATTGTTTAAACTTATTGCTCTATCAATATAAATAAATTGGTCTAATGAACCAGGATCCGTCGATAGCTTACCTCCACGAGCCAGTCAATCAGAATGGAACGCATGTTAGCATTGATGTTTAACTGAAATTTTTCCATATAATCCAGAGCCGGTCTTTTCTTTTCCTGCAGAGAAGATTAACCAAATTTTAAAGCTTGAAGATTCAGAATCAAGTTAGTATGAGAACTGTGGCAGGATAAAACTACAGCAATCCTACCTCGGATGCGCGCAAGTTATCGTAGATATCACAAGCAAAGACAGCACAAAGCTGTGGATCCATCAAGTCACTATCAATGTTAACAATCTCATCATCTTTTTCCAAATCTGTGTATGATGATGTCTCTGCATTCTCCGGTAGAACAGTACCGCTCTGGACCAAGTATTCTACTTTGGTGCTCTTGAAAGAGTCCTGAGTGAGAGATGCATCCACGGATGATCCAGGTGATAATGCCTGAAGATTATCATCGATTTGAGCCAATCCGGTGTCTTCTTGAGGAACGAATATGCCTAATTTTGCGTTGCACTTGGGAAGTAAACCGCTATCGAGAATTCCCAAATTCCAATTACGAGATAAAGCAGGCTTTGGTTCCTTCTTTGATTGGCCGATCTTATTCGTACAACGTACCTCCATAGATGAGAAATTTACAGATTATACGACTGCGATTCAAGGATAAACCCTAAAACTACTTTTTTTGGTTTTAACCTAAAACTAATTTTATCGACGAACAAACACTGGAAATGTAAAGGAAAAAAGACAAGAAGAAGAGAGGCTACAAGTTAACCTACCAAAGAAGAAGAAGAATTTCTAGAGCCAGTAGTCTGGTTTGTGATGTCACCAAGTGCGTTACGGCGGTTAGTCCCAACATCGCCGAGAGAGGCGCGAGATTTGGCCACGTTCGGCCGAGGAATCGGATTCCCCTGAGATAGATTCCTCGATGAAGACGAAGAAGACATTGTTGACGAAGAAATGCAAAATCGGCGTTCTCGTTCTTCGGTCAGATTTAGGGTTTCTCGTCTGCAACAGAGAGAGAAAATCGTGAACGAGAAGAAAGAACAACTGAAAAGAAAAACTCGGTACTTAAATCTCTTTATGGACGAATATGGATGAATCCTGACCGTCAATTATGTCAAATACAGTTACGATTTCATCCTAGTTATCAATTTGATCATCGGAGGGTCCCAGTCCCACTATGGTTGAGCGCCAAACTTTTCCTGAGAACCATATACCTAAACCTTCTTATTTAGTAGAGGGTCCTGAACAAAAGCATAAAATAAGACTATTACTGGTCTGTTTTTTTTGCTTTTCATTGGACCAAAAAACTGGTCTGTTTTTTCTTTTTACTGGAATAAAACATATTGTACAAGGATTACATTGGTAAAATATCAAGCCGGTGGTATACAAAAATATCTCCGAAAACTAAAACTAAAACTAAAATAAATGAAAGAAGATAAAGAGAAAACTAGATCAAACAAAGGAGACTCAGAAATTGATGATTCGAAGTCACTACAAGGCTAAACGATATTAGAATATGAGTTTCTAACTCAAAACCAATTGACAATAAGTGGAGAGACTCATATCTTATATATACTAGTTAGAATTCATTCCAACTTCCGATGTGCGATGTTATTCTCTAATAGAGGGAACCAAAAATGGTGATGAAATTTCTCATAACGAATAAAAGATACCTCACATATAAATAAATAGGATCTTATGCTAGTAAGAAAATAATCCATAGTTTTTTTGGAAATGGCAAAGTTGAAATCAAAACAGACCATTTGACTGCCTCAATAAAACTCAAAAAAAATTCTGTTCAAAAGTACATATATGAAGCAGAATAGTCTCAACAGTAAAAGCCAGATCCAAAGAGCATAGTCTCAACACTATTAGTGGTCTGTTTATTTATAGATTTTCTACTAGTTATGTAAAGTCATAATCAATTTCATTAACATACTTGCCATTATATAATAACAAGAAAAAAATTTATAATCTTTTACCATAGCGGCAATTACGTTATTGAAAAGTGAATTGTAGCATAATCTAATGCTATAACAAAATCTATTACAACTATATTCAGTTGCTGCAATAAAATAAGCAACAATAGTACATAATATGACTTGTAATATATTTCCTATCGTATGCAGATATATCATAGCATACATATATAATGCTATTATATGGGTCGAATCTACCATAATTGCGAATGACATAGTATTAGTGAATTCGCTATGAAACATATATAATAGCACTTTTTCGCGCTAATAACATACATATTTTTTGTAATGTTGCTCTGGTTGATCAATTAACTTACTCATTCATTTTATGGTAATCCACTTTCTCACCGATTTAAAAGATTACCAATTGTAAATTCAGTTACAACAACTTTTAAAACAAATCTCTTTCAGTCTTTTGACAATTGGTCGGATAAGTCAAAAAGCTAAGATCTGCCATCACCTAACTGAAAAAATGGTGGCTCTTGCATCTTACATAAACATATGAATTAGCAAAATCAGTTTCTGTGTGTTAGAAAAATCTTATAATCTTCATGTTTTTCTATGAGTAACTGCAAAAATCATTACAATTTGTGATCTCTATGTCCGCAATTCCAGTAGAATTGTTTATGGTGGTTATTTGAAGTTTGGTTTCATCTTATGTGACAGATCATTATAATCATCATCATTATGCCTTGATATACAGTTTTTAAGACAAAATTGGAATCTTTTGCAAACAAGACAAAAGTTAAGTCGTTAAAACTTTTGATTTCATGTAGGGAAAAGGTAAGTGATCATTTCAAAGTTTGAATTTTTACCCCCAAAATTGGTTTCGTTTCGTTTTCACGTCTAAATCATGGGAAGACCGCATGCTGCAACTATTTATAGAGCACTTATTTATTTGAAATCTTAGCCCTTTAATTTTGTCTACCTAGTATCACTGTCAAATAAATATGCTCATTTTCATTCTAGTTTTAATACCAAAAATGCATAAATCAAGGAGTCTTGACTTTTGACTTTGAGTTTTGAGATGTACAAGAGATAAGACTCACCATCAATGAAATTATATAATACGGATTTACACAATAGAATGAAATCGAATCGAGAGGAAAAATATTGCAGAAATAAATATTTATTCACTTGATTATATATATTTATTTTGTAATTCGGATTCTAAATTTTGTAACTTATTTAAAATATGCAACAAAATTCAAATACCGAAAATGTATAAAGTAATGAGTTTTTGACTTTTGAGAGATCTTGCATATAAAATTTGATCTATAACTTAAATACGTGGAATTATAGATGTTGACATAACCATTAGATATAATTTTTTTGTAACTCAAAATCTAATTCTTGAAACTTGATTTAAAATATTTTATACATTCTTCAAAGTAATGGAATTTTTTTCAAAAGATGGAAACTAACAAAGTAAATAAAATAAAAGAGTTGTGGTGACCATTGCATAATTGAAAGTAATGTAAAATTGGTAGGGACAAATAGAACCAAGTCAATTAAAAGGTAAACTTGTCTAATCTCTCTCGCCACCCACTCCTATCTTCCATTAATCCAGCCTCTCATCTCTCTCTCTCTCATTTTTCATTATATAAAAACCACATTAAACTCAATTCTTAATCCAACTCTAAACTCATCTCATTGTTTCTTCAATCTTCTTCCTAATATGGCTATTGTAGCCGTTGATGATTCATTCAAAAGACCAGGAAATGTACCATTTAGTTGGGAGATCCGACCCGGTGTACCCAAAACCCAACCCGGTAACACTACTCTTCTTCAACCTCCTAAGAAACTCTCTCCTCTTCGTTTAAAACCCAAATTATCTCACTCTCACTCTCAGCCGCTTTTTCCTCCGGCGTTATCTCCTCCGTCGTCTTCTTTCATCTCCAACTCAAAAAGCCGTCCTTTATCTCCTCACACTCCTTCTTCATTCCCTACTCCATGGAAGCTCAAGCCACCACCAACACCATTGTCTGCATCTGGTTATTACTCTCCAGGACCTTCTTTTCGATCATCTCCACGTGCTTTTTCTGAACGGTGGCAGCTTCATCGTCCTAATCGGATTCGACCCGAATCCGAACCTGAATCAAAATCTGATCTTTCTGTTGCTGGATTTGGTTGTTTCCCTTCTCCTAAGTTTAGGTTGAGGAAGATTAAGAGCAGTGTTAGTCGGAGAAAAACCGGATGGAGATCGGAGAATGATAATTACTGTTCTGATTTCGAGACTATGTCGCCTTGGACTGTTTCTAGTCGGAGATCGGTTTCTCCGAGATGGGAGTCACCGAACGTCCTCTTCACTTCGATTCTCACCACGAATACCCAATGAAGCTGAATGGGTCGGGTTTGGGTTCTTTTGAACACAAATTTCAATGAAAGGCTCGAGATTGGTTCTTTTAACCATCCGACCAAGAAAAGTTTCTTGATGCACTCAAATCAAATCAAAATATTTCTTGTGCTAGAAATGGGATTTTTCCAAAGTTTAGAGTCCAATATCTAATGTTATTAGAGTTTTCGTATCTCTATATATAATATATATAATAAAACAGTAGCTTTAAGATTATTCGTATATTTATAATAATAATAAATAATTTTTCATCTTTTTGATTTGTTTTGATTGATCGGTTTATTTTAACTACTTAGTTTATTTGTTTGTTTTAATAAGACTTTTTAACTAATTAGTTTGTTTTAATTTTCAATTAATTTTATTGAACTATTGGTTTTGATAAGAATTTTAATTGATTCGTTTGATTGGGTAAGAAATTTTAACTAATTAGTTTATTTAATTTGTTTTTTTTTTGTTTGTCAACAATGGGTCACAACTAACAATCTCATTAGCCAAGTTCCTACATAATATAAGTAGTGAGACTCGATCCCCAGATATGCAAATGCGTCTATCTTTAGTGGACTTAACACTTGCCACTAGACTAAAGCCCACCTGTATTGGTTCGTTTGTTTTGATTATAATTCTTAACCAATTATTTGTTTTTATTTTAATAAATAAAGATTAGACCATTGTTGTGAAAAAAAATTTAAACCATTAATATTATTGGTCTATTTGTTTTAGTTTTAATAAATTTTATTGGTCAAAGACAATAGAAAATGATATTCTTAATCCTAATCTTTATATATATTAAAACTTTAGCGTTAACAAATTTATATCTTTTATAATAATAAAAAATAATATTTTATTTTTGATAAGATTTGAACTGATTATTAATATTATATTAGTAATTTAAATATATAAAGATTTGTTTTAACAACAATATTTTACCTCGAACGATGTTCAGCTGATTATGGGCATTCTTATTCCTAGACAGATAAGACCGGATTATTGGGGCTGACATTACACAAAAACGGGACGGTACTTAGTCAAGTCTGGATACAAGACTGAGGAAACCAAGTCATTAATAGAGGTTGGTTCCCAGGGACCAAATATCTGGGCTATACAATCAAAAATATGGAAGTTAGATTGTCCAAATAAAATAAGACATTTTATTTGGCAAGCTCTGTCAGGATGTGTTGCAGTTAAACAAAACCTCAACAATCGGGAAATTAATTGTGATCTTAGATGTAGTAAATGTGGGGCAGAAGAGGAGACCATTAATCATGTTCTCTTTGAATGCCATCCGGCAGTCCAATCTTGGGCTTTATCCCCTATCCCCTCGCCAATTGAGGTTTTTCCAGGTAACTCAATATGGTATAATTTAGATTATCTATTGTGGCGTACCCCAAGGTCCGTAGATGTTAGTATTTTCCCATGGGTGATTTGGCATATCTGAAAATCGAGAAATGATACTTGCTTCTCTGGATTGTGTCGAGATCCCCATGAAGTTCTATCCCAAGCAAAGCAGGATGCGGCATAATGGTTTAATGCTAGGTGTCAAAATTGTATTGCTAGCCAACCAGGAGCAATCTGCAACACAATGACTTGGGCGGAGGTGTCAGTTCCGACGACGGTGGATCCGGGTTTTACGGGCTACATGTGTTTTGTTGATGCGTCGTGGAAATATTCCGACATATTTTCCGGGATATGATGGATCTGCTTTCCAGATGATGTTTCTAGGGGATGCAGGGGTGCTCGCCAAGTAAGAAGGAATCTTTCAGAGCTACATTCAGAGGTAGAAGCGGTTTTGTGGGCTATGGAGTCCCTAATCCTACTCCAAATTCTAGAGGTTGAGATGACTACTGACTGTGCGGATGTTCTGAAGCTTCTCCTACACCTGGAGGATTGGCCGGCCTTTCAACCCTATCAGGAGGACTTCTTCAGGTTAAAGTCTCTTTTTCGTGCTTTTTCTCTATATGTAATTCTGAGATTTCTAAACCATAAAATTGATGCTCTCGCTCGTTCTATTAGAGAGTCGGCTAATAGTTTAGTGTTGTAAAATTTCTCACCACATTGTGGTGATTCTTAATTTTTATATTACTATGGTTGACAAAAAAAAAATTGTTTTAACATAAATATATAAATAACAATTAAATACAATAAAAATCTACAAAATTAGAGAAAAAGATAATATTAATATATTTTTTAATATTTATTTTAACTTACATTTTATTTTCAGGAAATATAATTATTTCTTAAGTTTTAAAAATTTTCAAAAAATAGATTAAAAATTTATTCTGATTTAATACTCTTTTAAATTTACTTACATTTATTTAAAATTAATTCATTTTTAATTTAATTTTCTTTTAATTTAATATTTTTTATTTTAAAAAAAATATAATTATCTCTTAAATTTTAAAATAATCATACATCTAACACCATATTCAATTTTAGCATTGTTGATTTTGGAGCTGCCCTTAATATTCAAATTTATTTAAAGTAATTCATTTTTAATTTAGTTGTTGTATTTAACTTTTTAAAAAAAATTCAAAGCAATATAATTATGTTTTAAAATTATCCGAAAATTAGATGAAATTATTTTTGATTTAATACTATTTTAAATTTTAATGAGATACATAGATAATGACATATCTTTCATAGTTATCATAATTTTTAATAAATCTTATTCTTATTTGAATATTATGATATTTTCTATAGATATATATATCTTATATAATAAAAGTGTAACATTAATCTAAACACCATATTATATTAATCTGTTTTGGTTTATGAAATATTGTAACAAATTTATTACTAGGAAAATATTATGATAAAGTAAAATTATAATCACATGATATTTTTTAATTTATTTTGAGATAATATAATAAGTATATTTGGGATAATTTTCAATCATATATAATAAATAATGACCGAAATTACTATCTATTTAACAAAATAAACAAACAGAATATTTTTGAACTAATGATATAGTCCAAAAAAACTAAGAAATCTTATTGATTTTGTCAATTCATGTAAAACAATTATATAATTTATAAGATTTTGAACCAATGATTTATAAGATTTATAAGATTTATAAGGAAATTTCCTCAAATAATCGTAGTTAGTATTCTGGCATGTATATAAAATATTCTATATAATATTGTTTTCAGAAATCATATTTTTATTATGTCTTGGATATCATTAGTTATTTTTAAATTTTCATATTCTGAAAATTATAAATCATATCCCTAATTCGTTAGAATACAAACAAAACATTATTAATCTATTGAGAATATAGATACATTAAAATATTAAAAGTTATAAATTTATTAAATCCACTTATAATAACCTTGAAATAAATATAAATTCTAAAATTAAAATCAACCCATGTAATATGAAAAAAACAAACAAAAAAATACAAGAATGACCTCACATAATAATATAATATGTATTTATAAAAAAATTAAATGCTAATACAAATGGATATATTATGTAGATATTATTGATAATATATAATAGTGATAAAATGAATATGAGTTTAAAACTCTAAATGAACGCGAGTCTAATAAGTTAAATGAATACATATCTAAAAACAGAAATTAATATGTGTTTTTTTTTGTCAACGGCAGATAATATGATGGGCCACAACTGGCCGACCCATTAGCCAAATTCCTGCATAATGCAGGTGGTGGGATTCGATCCCGGGTGCATGTGCGCCTGCCATTTAGTGGACTTACTAACTGCCACTGGACTAAAGGCCACTTGCAAATGAATATGTGTTTAAAAACCTAAATAACACGAGTTTATATATAAAAATTGCAATGCATCAAAAATTAAATCAATAAAGTTCAAAGAATATAATTCGTGTACAACAACTACTGTTATCATTATAAATTGATTTTTAGTATATCAAAAATATATAAAATTAATAAATTTACATATACAAATCAAATCATGAAATAAATCAAATATCACATATAAATATTATAAATAAATTAAAATAAATACAAATATATATTAATTTTTTATAAAAAATATATCTCGTGCATAGCACGAAACATCATCTAATATTTTTTAGTAAGTATATGTTGGTTGTGCAAGCATATGTTTTGGTTGTGGTCGTCCAAACACAAACCACAATTTTGAAGTTTTGAGTGTGGGAATAAAGAATTTTAAATATTAAAGTAAAACCCTTTCTTAATAAATTGATTACGAAATAAAACAAAAATCCAACAATAAAATACAAAGCCAATTTCTATATGTTTTTGTCAAATAATGTGTCATTTATGCGGTATCTTTCACCCGAATTCGATTTCCATATCGCGTTTATCACAAATGATATTGTATTGTTAGTGATTTGAAATAATTTGTATCTATTAATGAACAGCAGAGGTTACCATATATATACGGGAGAAAAAAATTCAGGAGATTTTCTGAGTTTGTTTCGTCACTTTGTGTTAGACATCTAATGTACTTTGTACTTTCAAACGAAACTCGAAGTAGCCAAGTAGGAGACTATGAAACCATCACAACCGTTATGTAACCGCATTATTGATCAAATCATCGCCGTAATGATTCAGAACCGTCCATTCGACGCCGTTCTCGCTTCTTCAACGGTTACGAATCCATGGACTCAGCAGCTCGGCTCTGATGTCCTCCGTTCAATCCCCCGATACTTCTTCATTTCACCACGATCCATCGGTCGGCAAAAGGGTTTTCGCCAGCGGTCACCGTTAAAACAGAGAAATCTCCATGAAGAATCACAACGACGTCGTTCTGAAGTCTTTGTTCTAGGTCCCGGTGCGTATATGGATCCTAAGAAAATTTCTCTCGGGTTACAAAAAGCAGTGGAGTTCTTCTTTTGGATCGAAACCCATTTCGGGTTCGATCATAATGAGATCACTTGTAGAGATATGGCTTGTTTATTAGCCAAAGGCAGTGACTTTAATGGTCTCTGGGTATTTCTCCGGCAAGTGTCTAGAAGAGAAGAAGAGAAGAAGAGAGAACTTTTTCAGAAAAAAAAAAAGTGTCTAGAAGAGAGAATGACCAAAATCTGGTCACAACAGCGTCTATAACCTGTTTGATGAAATGTCCAGGAGAAGAAGGTTTTGTGAAAGAGGCATTAGCTATTTTTTACAGGATGAAGGAGTATCATTGCAAACCTGATGTTTATGCTTATAATACTATAATCAACGCTCTATGTCGAGTAGGGAATTTCAAAAAGGCTCGGTTTTTGTTGGATCAGATGCAATTACCTGGCTTTCGATACCCACCGGATGTTTATACGTACACTATTTTGATAAGCTCGTACTGTAAATATGGGATGCAGACTGGATGCAGGAAGGCGATTAGGAGGAGAATGTGGGAGGCTAATCGAATGTTTAGGGAAATGCTGTTTAGAGGGTTTGTACCTGATGTAGTGACTTACAATTGCTTGATTGATGGATGTTGCAAAACTAATCGGATTGGTCGGGCTTTGGAGCTGTTTGAAGATATGAAGTCGAGAGGGTGTGTCCCGAACCAGGTGCGTATAATTCTTTCATAAGGTATTACGGTGTTACAAATGAGATAGAGCATGCAATTGAGATAATGAGGACAATGAAAAAGATGGGTCATGGTGTACCTGGTTCAAGCACGTACACGCCGCTAATACACGCTCTTGTTGAGACAAGTAGAGTGGCCGAGGCTCGGGATTTGGTCGTGGAGATGGTGGAGGCTGGGTTTGTTCCGAGAGAATATACATATAAGTTATTGCTGGATGCTCTGAGCTCAGAAGGAATGGCAAGTACACTTGATGAAGAGCTGCATAAGAGAATGAGGGGAGGAATAGAACAGAGATATAGAAGAGTCATGAAGATCAAACCCATCGTGGCTCAAAAAGAGGTCCGAAAATCGGATTTTCACAAGATTTACGTGAACCAGAATTCTGCGATGGAGGAAATCTGACTGATGAATCATTCCTGCCCAATTTTGCATGGCTTTCATGATGCATTAGATAGTTTGATGGAAACACTGATTGTAGACTTGATTTAAGCCAGAGTCACCGGAATATTGAAACCGGTGACTGATTTTTGGCGGCTGTACCATGTGAGAGTTGTTTAGATGTTCCTTGGATGTTTCTTAAGGAACTCTAACCTTGTATTATGCTTTTGTAATATCTCATTGATACTTTTTGTTATTTGTTCATAATAAGAGAGAAAAAGAAAAAGGGAACAGAATTTTATACCAAAGAATTGGACTCTCATGTGCATTGAGCATGAAAAAGCAAGGATTTAACAGTGTGTGGACATGAATCCCCACCAAATGGTTTGTTCCACACTGCTACAGAACACCTACGCTTACTCAGACAAGCCTGCAAATATTCACAAGAACACCTTATTTGGGCTTCACGATTTTTGTAGCCAGGTACAATTTACAGGGGAAAATAGTAGCTTACCTTCTGTATAACAGCTGAAGAGTTGGGTGAGTGACAGCTTCCAACAGAATAGTTCCAACAATTTCCTTTTGGAGTACCAAAGCTCGCAAACAATACCTTTGAAATTTTCTTGCCGTTAGGACACTGGAGCTGAACCTTAGGCCTCCTATCATACCGATGTTTTTGATGAATGTGTTCATTGCGGTTGTGGCCTTTTCTTTTCCAAGACATCACAGGAGGAGGATGTAAGTTGGAGACATGACCACAGATTTGGGTGACTGACACTGTGTCTATACTTATACCAAGAGGATTCCCTTCACTTTCTTCTTCCAAAATGACTAGTAAGTTAATCTTGCGTTTTAATAGAGATCGCGGTATATGATACCTACAAATAGGAGAACATGACTTCAAAAAGTAACATCCTATTAATATACCAAGATTAAATTCAAATAGGAGAGTGAACAAAATCAAACCATATCTGAGAAGGGTTCCCCTTGGAACTATGAAATGAGATCCAGTACCGACCAATACTCTGGCCGTTCACCCAAGCTTCTCCTTTTCCCATTGATCCTAAGTTCAAGGCCACCGGATCTTTCCCCTCTGGTGTGTCAAATGAGGCCTATAGGTATATATTACCTCAGAGATTGAAGTTTAGAGTAATATATTGAACTAATAGCTAGTATCATACTATTTTGTTCTTCTACCTTGTACCAAGTTAGAGGCTGACTTTGGGAGTCTCTGTACTGCTTCCACTGAATTTTTGCCGCCCCATTTTCAGTGTAAACATGGAATTTCTCCCCTTTCAACCCAACCTACACATCGATTTTGAGCCAGTATCAGAGTTTGCACGAAGGAGATAAATTCTGTTGATGAATAACCCAAGAGTTTTACCTGATATCCCCAACTGTAGTTGTTGAAGTACACAGCATGTTTTCCAGTCCAAATCCTTACGCTCCGTGATCCATAAACTCTTCTTTCTAGATGTGCTCCTGAATTCTGTGTTCCACAATAAACAGTTCAGAAAAGATGTACTCCAGATGGCTTTGTGATACTCACTAGAGATACTTATGTGCATGTACATGGTTTAGAGCAAATATTAAAGAAGTTCAGAAGAAAAGATAGAGGCTCACCGGTAACCCAACCATTACACTGAGTAATGCGATGTTATTTGTGCCATTATTCAATGACACATTTTTCTCCAGCAAAAATCTATGCAGTTTGAAAGTTCCATGCCTAGAACCTATAGAGAACTCAAAATTAAAAGCATTAACTTTGATATTGCCAACAACCTTTAACGTTGAGTAGGATGCAAAGGTACAAAAGCATACCTATGAATATCCCATTAACAAATGCGTGTAGAACATGTCCATGATGATTGACTCTAAGAACTGACGCAGCTCCTTCAGATTGTTGAAACCTTTATTGCAAAAGAAAAATTATAACTTATGGAACCTCTAACCAGCCTATCATGTACTCCTTATCCTCTACCTAATGCGGTATATCTTACCAGATATATATGACTTTTTACCTGGTTATTTGCCACAGATAGTCGGAAGTATCCTGTGTTGTATTCAGGTGCTCAAGCAAGGATTCTGCTCTTATTGACGTTTCACTGATGCTCGGGATAGTTTCTGTAAATTCCTCCCACATGTGAGGAGAAGACAAAGTTTGTCTTCTTTCCCTTGTTCTTGTGTTGTATTGCGCATTGACCTATCCACGCCACAATATACAAATGAATGCATCACAAGAAGCTGCAGTGATAGTCTTGATGTGTAAGCTTACCTTTGCAGTGTTGAAGGCTACATTCTTGCAGTCTGGCAGAACACTTACAGATTTTGGAGACAAAAGATATGAAGAATTAAGAAACTGTACAGTAGTAGCGCATCTGTCTTGATTCACAAGTAAGGCAGCACATTGGTCTTCCTTCTTCCCAAACACAAAAGCCTGTTAGACAAGGCATAGACATCACTATTACAACAATCTCATGATAGTAAACAGAAGATACTGTTGGAATTTACTTACAGTTTGTAGCTTCCCCAAAGATGTCGTAGTTTGCAGTCCAGAAAGTAGAGGCTCTTCACACAACTTAACTGCAGCATGTAAGTCCTTTAGGTGTCCCCATTTTGGCTGCCTAAGTAAACCTGCAGCACCAACCCATTATTTTGTACTTTTAGATCAAACTCTAATGTTTAAGTTGAATTACTTGAAATAATACCATATTCATCAAGTGGAGCCTGATCATAATAACTAGTGGTTACGAACTGTGAAGCATTTCTCCCAAAGTTTGTTCCTCCATGATACTAGAATTGGATACAGTGTAAAATCATCATTCACTCTTGCATATCTTATACGTTATAAATAAAAACAGAGAGTAAGACTGGAAATAGTACCATGTAGTAGTTTACAAAACTTCCATTCTTAGCTATGAATAGAGTAACCTGAAATGCTATATCCTCAGCTGACCTCATCAATGGTTCCTCACCATATGTTTGATAACTATACAAAGGGAGCATGTGAAAGTTAATATTATATCTTAAGACTGGAAAGTAAATAGCAATGTAGTGAATTTAAATGGAGACCATACAAACTCGTCCAGTTCTCAGTCCATATTGCAGGTTTGTTTGGTGAATTGGGTCCTTTGAATGTTTCTCCACATTGCCTCCCATTGCAAGCATTAATCTGATGCATTGTAGAAACAATAAGGTTACTGAAATAACAAATTCAGAAGTGAAAAATGGCAGATGATCCACATTGCAGGATAAACGTATAAACTAACCACAGGATCAGGGGCATCATCTTGCTTGCACATGACCCATGGTACTCCTGTCTCAAGCTCCACCGCCATTTTTGCCGTCCATTTAACATATGATTTCCCTTCTTGTCGAAAAGCTCTAGCTACCATCCCATACTCGTTCTCAATCTATTTTGCACATAACTATGAGATCAGAAGAAAAAGAAAACTTCGAAAGAAACGTACATGAACAACAAACTGTAAACCTGTGAGAGTATGATAGGTCCTCCTTGGGAAGCATACAATTTTTCCGATTTCATCAGCTTAACAATCATTTCTGCATATCTCTTCATGTGATACTGCAGAAAAAAAAAAAAAAAAAAGGTATCCACCTTAAACCATAGAAAGCATGGAAGACACTTGATTTCAGTAAATTATTACCTTGAATGGCTCATTATCTGTTCTAAAGACAATCCCTTGGACATTATGCAACCAGTAAGGCAAACCCCTGCAATGTATATCGGAAAACCTAAAAATCCACAAACCTAGTTTAATCATTTCGAATATTGTACTAGATCTAAACACAGAAAAAGCTCACCCATATGACCATTCACCCTGGATAAAAGGTCCAATCCGAAGACAGACATATAAGCCTTGCGCTTGTATGTTCTTGATGAACCTCACGATATCTCGGCGTCCACTGAAATCGAACTGCAGATAGCAAAAGACATCAATCGCATTAACTTATACATACTACATTCATCTGTTTAGGATAGAGAAACGGAGAGACTGACCTGGCCTTGTTGCGGCTCGTGAATGTTCCAGAACACGTATGTGTCAATTACATCTATTCCTCCAGATTTTGCTTTTGCTATCAAAGACGGCCACATCTGCATGTTCGACTTCCCATTACTATTTGAAGAAGATGAAAATCTCCCGCCATATCATAAAGGCATACAAAATTTAAATGGAGGTATTTACAAAATTAGAACGTTTGGGGTCAAATCAGAAACTAAAAGCACAAGTTGAAAACGAAATCAGAACGTTTAGGGTCGAAAAAGAATAATTAAAAAAATAAGAGCACTTAGTCACACAAATTCCACAAGCTAAAAACGGCCTAGTCTACATAAATTGGAAAGACGATTTTATCCTTCTCCTTCTCTCTCTCTAACGGCTCACTTATTTCGCCTTCATCACCTGCCGCCGACTCAGTGTGCTAATTCACGTGACTAGTCGGCGCGATTTCGTCGGAAATTTGCAGAAATTTACTCCGAAGACGTATGAAACTTCCATTAACAAAGAGAATATGAAGAACAAGTATAGGAAGTTGGAGACAGAGAGAGAGAATACCTGAGGAGTGCTGCGAGTGTAGTGGATTGAACCGGAGAAAAGGATCTTATGTTTGCCGTCGATGATCAACGATCGGCCGTCGTAGGTTACGTTTCTGGCGTCTCCAGCTCCGATAAGCGCCATTAGAGTGAATATAGCTAGCGAATACTGAAACGTCGACATTTCTGATGTAAAATACTGACGTTAGAGTATTGTAGAGACTTTTATAGTTCCCGTTGAAAATGTCACACTATCTGTCATCATTTATTTCCTTTTTTATAAATGATTTAATATAATAGAGAGTTTTGTAAGTGGCATCTGAAAGCCCAATAATGGTGACTCTAAAAGCCCAATAATGGTGACTCTAGAAACCCAATAATGGCCCTAATGGTGAACTTTTTTCTTTTTTTTCTCGTGCACAAACTCAACTTCGGATTAAATTTTTATTTTATGCCTTAAAAATTTAAATATTATACATAAAATTTCTAAATTTTGGCCGAAACCTATATTTACCGTTAACTCAGTTAGTTAATGATTAAATCTTTATTAGGTGACCGTTAAGCAACATATATATGGTCGATTTCATCGACACGTGTTCGGCATATTAAAATAAAATAAATTAAATTAAATTTAAAATAAAACTAAATTAAATTAAAATAACTTGATGTAAAATAAATTAAATTAAATTAACTTAAACTAAATTAACTTAAGTTAAATTAAATTAACTTAAATTAAATTAAATTAACTTAAATTAAATTAAGGTAACATAAAATAAAATAAAATATTTATTTTTATATGTGCAATGGTTTTTTTTAATACTTTACTCATTAAAAAAAGATATCGAGACTAAAAATAAGTACATTGTTCACAAAACCAACTAAGACATGTATAAAGAACATAATCCAAACAATTGCTTGTGTGTTGCGCTGCTTGAACTAGATCTCTTGGATCCTTATCGATATTAGTAAAAGCTTTTTTGTTTTAAGCTTTTTTCGTTTCTTGTTTTCCACAAAAATCGTAATATCCAAGGATAACTTCTATATCATTTGTTTTTGGTATTCACTAAAAAAACTGATCCATATTAGAATACACTACTCCTCTCGAGAATTTTGGGCCTGTAGGAATTTTAGAGTGAGCCCAAATCTGAATTACAAGTAGACATTCGAACATAACATGATTAATCGTTTCATACTCCGCACCACACATGTGCATTGGTTTAAGCGGATTATTATTTATTCGTAAACCATTTATCAATTAAAAATAATTAATTAAGATGAAACTAGATTTTACGACCCGATTTTGAACCTAACTTCAAGTCAAAAAACGAAATTTCAATTCTTTTCTCCACATCTCTTTCTTCTTTCTTTTATAGATGTAGTTAATGAGTAACTCTACTAATTGTGGTTTTTTTTTTGAAATTTCATCTTAGGTTTCATTAATTCCTTTTTATGTCTTTCTCTTCTATTTCTCAAATGTTAATTTTTAAATTTTCTAACAAAACACCCATCAAATTTTTTGGAAGAAATACATATTATCATGCCAAAAATATTTAATTTATTAAAATCAAATGGATTGAGGTTAGTTATTCTAATTTATTTTGTATTATTTTCAAAATATTTTATTTTATTTTTCTTTATTCATATAATTTTATTTATTTATTTTATTTATATTTTATTTATTTTATTTTATTATTTATTTTATTTTATTATTTTATTTTATTTTAATCTGCCGGACATGTGTCAATTAAAATCGATCGTACACGTGTCGCTTAAGGGTTTACTAGCGAAGATTTAACCGTTGACTGAGTTAATGGTCAATTTAAGTTTTGGCTGAAAATTAGGAAGTTCATATATGATATTTAAATTTTTAAGCATAAAATAAATATTTAAACCGGAGTTTCGAATTCATGTTTAAAATGATACGAGAAAAAATGTTCGGTTGGTTTTCAGCCATTTTTCAGAAAATTTCCCACAAAATCCAAAAAATAATTTTTTGTGTTTACCGGTGTGAAGTTTGAACCCTTTCGCAAAACGGGTTTGACTGGTTTCTTCAGAGCTGGTTAGATCAAACCGGATAGTATTCCGGTCGCAGTCGAACCGGTTGACGCCAATATTCATTCTGGTAGACTGGTAGTTGAAAAAGATTGGAGAATAGTCATCGTCAACGTATCATAGCACGTGTTGCACGTGAGAAATTTCGCGCACAAAAAGTTGAAATTTTTTTTTTTCCTGAATTATTTGATTGAATCACCGAAATTCATGGATCGTGCTTTAAGTTCCCGTTTTGATACTCCCTCTACTCTCTCCTCCTTCCGATACGGCAATAAAAGTTCTCTAGCCATCACTCGACGATTCAAGCCGCCGTTTATTTGCGCGAAACGATCTCCGATTGATGGAGTGAGTGACGAGCTGAATCTGATCGCTTCACAGAACTTAGATCAAGCTCCCGCACGAAGGCTAGCTCGGTCTGCTTTTGTTGACTTGCAGCTGCAGCTCGATCATTGTTTGTTCAAGGTGCAGTTTGTTTTTTTTTGCTTCTTACCTTACTGTAAAATGTAACATAATCTCCTTTCTAATTATCTGAATCTGGTAACAGAAAGCTCCTGAAGGGATCAGAACAGAAGAGGTAAACAGTGAATTTAGTTTATTTAGCTTTTTGCTTGTCTCTTGGAAGGAGATACAAAGTCAAAAGTAGTTATGAAACTCTTCTTTGGTTTATATTGTTAGTGGTATGAGAGAAATTCAAAAGGGGAAGAAGTTTTCTGCAAGAGCTGGTTGCCGAAATCTGGCGACAAAATCAAAGCTGCAGTGTGTTTTTGTCATGGCTATGGAAGCACTTGCACTTTCTTCTTCGATGGTTAGTTTGATATTTCTACTTGTATCATTTCGTTGAAAGTCTCTTCTTTTATTATATGTGGGAAAATTTGTGCACACAGGCATAGCAAAACAGATAGCAGGATCTGGTTATGGTGTTTATGCTATAGACCATCCTGGTTTTGGCCTCACAGATGGTTTACATGGTCACATTCCAAGTTTTGATGATTTGACTGAAAATGCTATTGAACAGTTCACCAAAATGAAAGGTATCCAGATTGTCCTGTTTCTGCTTTTGTATCATATTTTGCTTTTGGGTTCTTTCTTCAGTGGTTTGATTCCTAGGGAGACCTGAATTAAGAAACTTGCCCCGGTTCCTGCTCGGACAGTCAATGGGAGGAGCTGTTGCCTTGAAAATTCATCTTAAAGAACCTCAAGCTTGGGATGGTCTTATCCTTGTGGCTCCAATGTGCAAGGTAAATCAATCCCAGCCTGACTTCTTACAGTAACTATTGCATTTTCTATGAAGTAATTGAGATCTCGAAGTTTGTTGCTCAAACCTGCAAATACAGCTCTAGTGCTTGGAAGTATTTTCTTACATTGTACATCCATGTTTAAAATACCTGACCTTTAGTTGCCTCAAGATTTCAGAAGATGTAAAGCCTCCTCCACTAATCTTGAACGCGTTAATCTTGATGTCGGCATTATTTCCAACAGCAAAGCTCTTTCCAAAGCAAGATTTGAGCGAGCTTTTCTTCAGAGACCCGAGTAAAAGAAAACTGGTACTTTCTCCTAGTTTTTCATCAGAATATATTCTGAAGCATTTCGCTGAGTTACTCTTTGTTCTCTGTGGAATTAGTGCGAGTATGATGTCATTTGCTACGATGATCAAACACGTCTGAAAACCGCTGTGGAACTTCTAAAAGTGACAAGAGAAATTGAGATGCAAGTTGACAAGGTTAGTTGCAGAATTAAAGAATAAAGGAAAGTTCTTTCACACACAGGCATGTCTCTGATAACTTCTATCAAATTTGCAGGTCTCATTGCCACTGTTTATACTTCATGGAGCTGCTGATAAAGTCACAGATCCCACTGTGAGCAAATTCCTTCACGAGAATGCAATCAGCCAAGACAAGACTCTAAAACTCTATCCAGGTGGCTATCATTGCATTCTAGAAGGTGATACAGACGAAAATATTTTCACAGTAATCAACGACATAGTTGCTTGGCTCGATGCTCGTGTTGCTCCTTAGTTTAATGAGATCATATCTCCACAATCCTACATTTATTTGTATTCTGATAACTCAGGTACATCTGCTATTAATTGCATATGGAATATGAATTCACAAACCTTGTCCCTTGCTTGCTTAGCTAGTGCTACATCAGCCATTGAAACAAAACTTGTATGCACAACAATCCACTCGGCTAGCAAGTGAACAAGTCCAGTTCCCCTGTGAACCGTGGAACGAAGCATCTCTTCTGTACCGTGATCAGGTTGTGGTACCTACTTGGACAGGCTTAAACTTGAGACCTTTTTTCATGGATCCTGACACATAGTATTTGTTGTCACACCCCCTTTGAGCCGTCTCGTGGACCTACATTAATCAAATAAGTAGTGTTTGGGATGAGCCTGAACAAAAACACTTCGAACTTTTGTATGTTGTGACTTGTGTGAATCAAATTAAAACATGTCTGATGAAAACCTAAAATGGATATTGAAAGATATAAAAGTAATCTGAAAGCCCAATGATATCGAGGACCATTAATAAATAAATAAAGAACAGAAAAAAAATGTCTAGATTTTCGTCCAAGCCACAGTCGATTTAACCATTTCGCTCTTTTCTTGCTCAGATTTCTTTTCCGTTAGGAAAACTCTCAAAGTTTCACCTTCTCAACCCTAGTTTTCTCATGTCGGTAAGTGTTATCTCCCGATTTCTTGTTTGAATTTCTAACTTTTGTTTGTTTTGCGCACTGATTGATGGTGTACTTTTATGATGAGTCGATCGACATTATGGTGATGCAGATCTTCGAGTACAATGGAAGTGCTGTTGTGGCTATGGTGGGGAAGAACTGCTTCGCTATAGCCAGTGATCGGAGGCTTGGTGTGCACAGACCATTGCTACCGATTTTAAGAGAATTTCTAAGATCCATGATCATTGCTTCATCGGCCTTTCCGGTCTCGTAACCGATGTCCAGACGCTGTAAACTCTGGCACTAGCGTATTTTTGTATTTTTATTGAAGTGAATTACAAAATTTATGGCTTCGTTTTTATTTGTCTTTGTGACTAAAGGTATCATCGACTAGTATTTCGTCATAAGTTATATCAGCTTCGGGAAGAGAGAGATATGAAGCCAGAAACATTCGCTAGTCTTGTATCTGCCATTCTTTATGAGAAAAGGTAGGTAAAATGTCTTCTTCTCCCATCTGTAGTTAACTAAATGAAGTTGATTTCTTATAAGTTATGTTGGAAATGCCGTGGCTAAGTACTAACTTCTTCGTTTTAGATTTGGTCCATACTTGTGTCAACCTGTGATTGCTGGATTGGGAGACGATAACAAACCCTTCATATGCACGATAGATTCGATTGGAGCCAAGTACGTTCACTGTTCACATCCTTATTTCTCATTTTTCATGTTTAATGCCAATTTCGGAGATCATTGAGATTTTACTGAACCTGATAGTTGATAGTCTTGACACTTTTTCTTCCTTAATGCAGGGAGTTAGCTAAAGATTTTGTTGTCTCTGGAACTGCTTCAGAATCACTATATGGTGCCTGTGAAGCCATGTTCAAACCAGATATGGTATGTACTTGTAAAAAAATTCTTCTTTATTATACGAACAATGAAAGCCCAAATGCTTGTATTGCTTAGAGCACTGGAAAACTTGGTAGAGTCGTTCATATAAATGTTTACTGTTGTAAGATTTTGATCTGGTGGGAATATTTGAGTAGTGCATTATGCTACTTACAGATGACGTGGCTCCAATAGTTTTCTCAAGGATATCTTCATTTGGCTTAGAATTAGGGTGTTTCACAGTGTACAATGACCTCCTTGTCATAATTATGTGCAAATAAAATGAAATTCAAGGTCATCTTTCGAAAAAGTGCATTATAAACAGAGTATTGATCAAAATGCAAAAGTATATAACAACCCACCTTAACAAATTTGATATGCAGAAAGCTGAGGAATTGTTTGAGACAATTTCACAAGCACTTCTCTCTTCAGTAGACCGCGATTGTCTGAGTGGTTGGGGAGGACATGTCTACGTTGTGTAAGCTTTGTTGTTCTCCTCGTCTACTTCTTCTTTTTCACATCTTGCCTCTTCTCACTTGTATTATATAAGATAGTAACATGTTTTTGTGCTGATATTGTCCAGAACACCAAATGAAGTGAAAGAGAGAATCCTAAAGGGAAGTGTGGATTGATCTGCCATCACATATCTGCTTTTGGCCAAGTTTGGTTTACCCCTTTATCTGGTTAAGTAGAAGAACAATACTAACTTTTCCTTGTCTGAAACTGGATATTGTTGGTTCCTTCTCTTGGATGTTTCATTTACCATTCATAGAGTTCAAAGAAAATGAAGAATAGCACTTGTTGTATTGTTCCACTACAATACTCCAACCATTTTATGTACCTTGTCTCTTACTTAAATTCCTGCTGTGTTCCAGATTTCTGGTCTTTAGTTTTCAAAACTTGGTACTAAATAGTTTACACATTTTGTTGTTTGTTTGTTGATGCCAGCAATCAAAACATGCCTGTGTTTATACTTTCTAACTCATTAGCAACGTATTTGGGTGATTATCAATAAACATGATTTACAATGACTATGATGATGAGTATTGTTGATGCAAAAACTCAACAATATAGTTCTGGATTTAATGCCAGAAAGTAATTGGATCGAACTAATCTTTACGAGGAAAGAACCGATTCTTTTATCGACAGTAAGCTGTTGAATACTATGAATAGAGAGCTAGAAGACTAAGTTTATGCTATTGCCTAGTGATTTCGTGTCTCTCTTTGTTGAGCTCTTTTCTCTTTATTGTTCGGTTTCATTACTTTTTGCTTCGAAATTCTCTCAACTTTCTTTCTACCATCTCGATGTTTCAACTATTTTTCCTTTTTCTAGCTTTGACTCATTCTTTCTCATTAGAGCGAGCTCCAACTTTTTGGCTCTGATCCTGTAAATTTTCTAATCTGTTCGGGTCCATCTAGTGTTAATGGATCTGGTGCCAATAAGTATGGAAACAAATGATACGATGATGATCCTGATGCTGATGTTTCACATCCTTAATGACTCGCATGTTATGTGGCTTTAGATTAAGCCAGAGCGGCCAAGTACACACGCATTCGCGTTTCGATGATTTCATATACAAAAACGTGGCATGTGCACTAGTTCTGGTCGTTACACGAATATAAATAAAAAATCCTGCCGACCTGAATAATTTATCTCGGTGGGTATTCGTTTATATAAAAGTTCTATTGGGACAATCATTACCGATGCTCGTGAAATTCATGCATCTAATTTAAAATTTCTAAGAATTTTTTTTTTAGTCCCCGTATATCAAACGAAAACAAAAAAAGTTTATCTATTCAAGAAGCGAGGCGAGTTTTTAAACCCTACCGATTCGTACCAAATTCCTAGGGTATGAGGCGATAGTTTTCCACCCATGGCATTGGCCTACTTCTCCAATCTAGATGCGCGTCTTAGTCTGCTATTATTCTGATTACATTTCGACGAACCATTCACATCTTGTCACTTTTCTAAATCATTGGGTTACTTTTGAGCTTTTTATCTGAAAAAGTTCAAACCCACCAAAAATAAAGGGCGGCAGAACTTACATTGCGGCTCAACGCGGCAAATATCTAAGCGCATATTAATCAGGTGGCAATTGCGACTCCAAATTAGGGGTGGGCGTCCATTTCATGTTTTTCTGTTTAATCGGTTCGAACCGAGAAACTCGGTTTTTGGAAACCGAAAATATTTGACAATTAAACTGATCGGTCTAAAGTTAAATTGTAATCAGTTATCGGATCGGTTCGGTATTTATGAACCGAAATTAAAAGTCAACAATTTTTTTGGCTTTGACTCTACTTTACCTTTACCAAATCAATCGAACTCCAACCCTAATTTTCTTCACTTCTCTACTTCTCTTCTTCGCATCTCGACCGACTCTTCCCATCTCTTCCGATCCGATCATCACGAGCTCTCTCCTTCCGTTCTTCGCATCTCTTCCGTTTCGTTCTTTGCATCACAAGTTCGGCTCGAGTTCTCTTCTTCACTTCACGAGCTCACTTCTCCGCCTCTCTTACGTTCCGAGCTTGATTTGGAATTACATTGTACTGTTAACAATCGAAAGCTGAAATAAAATGATTTCGAACGGACCTTGAGGTCGAAGAGAGAGATCGTTGAGAGGTGCGGCGGCGGAATCTAGACGGCTGGTGGCTGTGCGGATATTGTTAAGACTGTCTTGAAGAAGATTCATTTCGAGATCCGCTTGCTCCTTCAACGCTTTCAACTGATCGATTCCCATCTTCTCCATCTCTCCTCTCGATGATGACGACGCCATTGTCTATCTCCCTCACAGCCGCGTCTTCGAGTTTGCGAATCGCTGAACTCGTTTGTCAAAACTCAAAAGCTTGGAGACGGAGTGTGGCTCGTTAAGTGGAGCCAGCCTCAACGAGATATCAAAGCCCATATAGGCCCCTTTTTTTAATTTAAAAGATTACTTTTTAATAAAGCTGCAATTACTTCTTTGAAATATCAAGGCCCATAAGATTAAAAAAAATTTGGTTTTCATGCCATTCGGGTTGATTTCGGTTTATTCACCAAATTCGATTTAAACCGAGTACTGAATAAACTGAACCGAATAAAAATTTGGTTCAATTCGGCAGAAATCAAAAATTCTGATTAAATCGAAAAACTGAACAAATTGAACCGTTTAAACCGAACGTCCACCCCTATTCCAAATGACAGAGTTAACTATATTGACATAGATATTTTATAAAATCGAATTATAATATCATTTTTTCCAAAAGTTTATTAAGCAAAGCTACCCAATTATTCTAATATCAAATTTCGACAAGATAATTGTAGATATAGACATTTAAACATATAACAAAATACATTTTTACAAACATAAAACGTTTCTTCTTTAACCATTACGATGTAACTTTTTTTTTTTATGACAACAATCGAATCGATAATATTCCATCCTATACTTAAACTCTAAACTTACCATACAAGATTGATTCATCACTCAAATTCTAAACCATCTGATTATATTTATTCCTATGTATAAAAATATTAAAATAAATTTACTACTAAATGTTTAAAACAAACTTTAAAGTGAAAAATAATTACAAACAGTTAATATACTCCATTAAATCATGACAAGCTATCATTGTCAAATGGATAAAGAAGAATATATGCGTATCAATTTGAAATTACGGCGGAAATAATGCATATTAAAGTGACACTAATATAAATAATAAAAAACTTTAATAATATAAAGATCGAAAAGAACAAAAGCTCAAATCTCATGAAAATCAATGAAAAATAAATAATGGTTAGATAATAGATACGGTCAACGTTCGGTCTCCTTTTAAGTCAAGAAAGTAGACGCGTGTGATATCAAACGTGTCGATACTTATCGCTCAACATGCTTCGGACCGCTACATGTCCAAATAGTCTGACGTAAGCAATGACAAAACTTACCTACTTTAACATTCGCCATGTGTCCTTCTCCATGAGTCCCTCCACTACATCCAATTTTGTTAAGAGATTCCATTTCATCATCATCAAGCCCTTGTCTATCTGCCACGTGTCCACGGTTTTTTTGTGTTATATAGTCATCTCTCTTCTTTGCTTCAGAAGTTTCAAACATCTTTCTACTTCTTTCTGTTCTATAGAAACTCCAGAAACAATAATTAAAAAGGGGGTAAAAAGGTGAATTATGATGAAATTAGGGACAGATTTACAATTTCCACCTGGATTTAGATTTCATCCGACGGATGAGGAGCTTGTTCTTATGTATCTTTGCCGTAAATGTGCGTCGCAGTCAATTCCTGCTCCAATCATCACTGAACTCGATTTGTATAGATATGATCCTTGGGACTTACCCGGTACGTTTTTTCTTATTCTTTAAAATCATTAGCGGTTTATGTGAACGGTTTGAAAATTAACAATTGAATTTCGATTTTACAGGTTTGGCTTTGTACGGTGAAAAAGAGTGGTATTTTTTCTCACCAAGAGATCGAAAGTATCCAAATGGTTCAAGACCTAACCGAGCAGCTGGTACTGGTTATTGGAAAGCTACAGGTGCTGATAAACCGATCGGTCGTCCTAAACCGGTCGGAATTAAGAAAGCGTTAGTGTTTTACTCTGGGAAACCTCCAAATGGAGAGAAAACTAATTGGATAATGCATGAATACCGGCTCGCTGATGTAGACCGGTCGGTTCGCAAGAAAAATAGTCTCAGGGTGAGTGAATAGTTTCGTTTCGAAACCCGAAATTCGAAATTGATTTCAAATCGGTTTAAGTTAACCGGACGTGTTTTTGAATATTCTGATTTCAGCTGGACGATTGGGTATTATGTCGAATCTATAATAAGAAAGGTGTAATTGAGAAGCGACGGAGTGTGATCGAGAACGAGTTAAAGCCTATGAACAACACGTTTCCTCCGAAATCTGTCGCCCGTTCGATTTGCTCGGAGCAAGTAGTGGTGTCACCGGAGTTTACGTGTAGCAACGGTCGGTTAAGTAATGCCCTGGATTTTCCGTTTAATTACGTAGATGCCATCGCCGATAACGAGATTGTTTCACGGTTATTTGGCGGGAATCAGATTTGGTCCACGACGATGGATCCACTTGTGGTTCGGCAGAGAACTTTTTGAGTTGTCACGTGCAAGTTTATGGATAGTGGGAACTATCATTATCGTTGCACGTGTCAGTTAGTCGATTTGAATCCGCTAGTTGGACCAGAAGTAAGTGATAGGTTGGGCCTTTTCTACAACATTTGGGCCTTTAGTTTTTTCAATCTATTAATGCGAGCTCAACTACTTTGTATTTATTTTTCCACAAACTATTCTGAAATAAGAAAAATTACAAATTCATTTAAAATCTGTTAAGGATTTTGTTGAAATTATTTAGCTCTGTTTTGAAATTTAAAAATGGTGAATATTTACAAAATGTAAATAAATTAATAAGAAATAAAAATAAAATCGGAAGATAGTAGCAGAGGAGGCAAAATTGGTTCGTGAGTTCGTTCTGAAGACGAAGGCGATTGTTTCTTCTAAACCCTAGTCGCCGCGTTTTTGCCTCTCCGCCTTGCCTGGTGAACGGCGGTCGGTGGCTTCCTTAGCACCGCGCCGTTCACCTCTCTTGCTCCATTCGTCGGTGCTTCTAAGATGGTTTTAACAACAACGGTTTTTGAGATCTGTTGGTTTTCGGTGAGTTTTTCGTCCCCTCTCTTAGGTGTTCTTTTTCGGCAAAGATTGATGTCTAGACTGATGAAAACGGACCTCATTGTACGGGTGAATTTTCTGTCTGAGTCTCTCGTGGTGTTGGCCTTGTCCGAGATGGGAAGCTCCACAGATCTGCGTCTTTTTCCGGAAGAGTCATCGCCGGGAGGTGCTTCTCGGTGAGTCTCTCACGTTGATCCCTTTCTCCTTCCGGCTGTTTCTCCTATTTAGCTTGTGTTGATGTAGGTTTTAGTTGAATAGAATCTTGGTTAAGCTTTTGATAGGTTCTAGTCTAAGTCTTGCGTTTTAGGTTTTGATTTCTACTGGTCTAGTTGACTGTTGTGTTCTCTCCGGATTCGATAAGTATTTGGGTTTTTTTGGGTTCGATTTATCCGGCTGGAGGATTGGTATAGCTTTTTGTTTGTATTCTAAAGGCCCGATCGAGGCCTGGTCTACTGTTGGACTCTATTGTGGTGTCATTTGGTAGACTGATTTGGCTTTGCCCCAGAAGTTGTGTATCATGTTCTCGTCCTTTACTGTCATTAGTTTGTCTCGGTTTCGTTTTCAGCTTTGCTCGGTTTTTTTTTGCGGCTTCGTATTGTTTTGGTTTTTGGTTTCACTCTTACCGGTTTAATAGTTTATTTTTCATTCGTGAGGTATTCTTAGGTATTCTTATTTGTCATAGGAAATTCTGCCATCAGTACGAGTTTCATGTAACTTTTAGTGGTTTCGATCTTTTGGTTCAAAGTAGTAGATAATCAAGATTTAATTTTCAGGGTTCTTACTCTAATTTTTTTTAGTTTTTATTTTAATTTCTCTCTTTTAAACTTTTGTCTTTGGGAAAATTTTGTCTTTCGCCATCTTTTGTATTAAAACTATATTCCATCTTAGTTTTACTTAATGAATCATTTAAGATGATAAAAAAACAAAAAAAGTAGTAGGGAGGCTCGAGATCCAATTTCAGTGACGACGTCGTATGGGAAAAGTGTCGGTAATGGTAGGGACTGACAGATAACATCGTTGCAACTTGCATTCAAACAAAACTCATTGTTTGCTTTAATTCTAATTAATTTGTTTTTGTCTTTTGTATATTTCTTTGAATTAGACACGAGTTTACCTCTTTTCATAATAAACCAAAATATGATTAATATGAACTGTTCAGGTTAAATCGTGTTCCAATTCAACACATCATTATTCATTGAAAAAGACGATTGGAGTTTTGTGAAATAGTTTTATCTAAAGTTTCTTATTAGAAAAGTAGTATTAACTATTAATTATTTTATGATATTTTAAAAATATTATTCATATCACATGCCTTTTTCAAATAAAATAATTGTAGCCATGAAAATGAACAAAAATTTAACATAAAAAATTAAAGGAAGATATTATTTGGTTCTAATCCATTGGATTCTCGGTGTTTATATTCACCCTTATATGGCTGACAAAGTATCATATCGGCTGAGTATTAGTCATGAAAGGTTTAATTAAGCGAGTAGGTAATAGCAACAATATCAGGGTTTGATCAGATCTTTGGATCTCGGATCCCAACCCCCCTTGGTTATAGGTTTTACATTAGACCTTTATCCAAATTTGAGAGTATCAGAACTGATATATCCACATACACGTTTATGGCGAGAGACCTTGATCCATTAATTGTTTGTTCCATCGTGATGCGAATCTTATCTTAGGGATCCACATCCCAAGACGACCAATTCCTGACCGTCTCGGGTGGCATTTCACTAAGACATGATTTTATACAGTGAAGTCGAGATACTGGACAGAGAAAAATCTATCCCTGCATTCGGTGGGAACATTTGGTCCTCATATACATGACTTACAAGTCAATCTCAGGTCTAGAAAGTACATGCACCACAGAAGATTAAACATTTCCTTTGGCAAGCGTTATCAGGTTAGTTGGCGGTTAAATCAAACTTTATCAAACGCGGTATAAACTGTGATGTACGATGTGACATATGTGGTACAAATTCAGAAACAATTAACCATGTCCCCTTCAAATGCCCTCTAGCCCTTTGGGCTTGGGCTTTGTCAAAGATCCTCGCAGGACTGAATTTCCTGGGAGCTTCTATTTTTTCCAATATCGATCATCTAATGCGGAGATTATCAAAGGAGGAATATTATAGCTTTCCTTGAATACTATAGTTTTAATGGAAAGTAAGAAATGATAAGGTTTTTTCAAATACGGACAAGGACCCCGTGATATAGTGAAAATGGCGGAAATGGAGGCCAAGACATGGGACGAGACCCATCAAAGAAAAATTGTTTTATCAGGCTGTAATAACGTGATACCACAATTATCTTCCGAGTCTATATCAAGGTAGAACAGAGTTCCTACCTTGCAAGAAAAAAAAGTCTTTGTATAGGTTGTTTCTCTCGTTTTTTTTTTTTGGGTCTTTGATGTTGTATTGACAGTAAGTTCATGAAACTTGTTCGCTCAGGGATCAAGTAAGCAGCACGAAGTGCTCTGATTCCTGTAGCGATGTTTAAATTATTAAACTATGATTCTGTCTTAAGTTCATAGTAACCAATATCAGATTAGCAGTATGAAGAAGAGCACTATCGAAACATGTTTAGAGCAATCTGCAGAACAATTAGATGAGAGGATAACAAGGTAGCACTGAAACGCTTCATTGGTAATTGCAAAATCAGCTTTTGGTCACAAACGCCATAAAATGTACAGAGACTGTCATGAAAAAGTCACCAAGATGAAACATTCTAGGGGTTGCATATAAGCTATTGCAGGTTCCAAATTGGTAAAAACATGGTTTATTTTGCTGCACCAACCAAGACAGACCGGGCATGTGTGAACGTCGAAATGATAGCTCCAAGTTGGAGTTTGTCGTTACACCCAAAACTCAATCTGTACCTGCAAACAGTAAAACGAATTGAAATTACAAGAGCTGAAAAACTCTACTCCAGTCAATCAGAATTTAATAATCTGCCAATTTCGAAATGCAAAAGTTACTAACTCAATGTCTGCCAAATCGTTTATTAGTTTAACTCTGACATCTGAAGGCATCTTGATCTTAAAAACAAACCTGATGGTGAAACAAAAGTTAGTTCACAGACCCAAAAATAACACAGCAGTAGACGCAGCTACCAAGTATATCACTTACATGGTAACCTCTTTGACGATATCAACAATTGCAAGTCCTTTTTTCGTCTTCATTTCTGATATATCTGCAGAGTGAAGTAACAATCAGGAGTAAGGACCATGAAATCATTAACTTAGTAAAGAAAGTAAAATATCAGTTACGGTTCAATACTTTTGTAGCTCTCAGCGAATGATTCATTTAGAAGCCAGTGAGATATCTGCTCAATGTCCTTTGGCAATGGATTTCCAGTGCAAAGATAAACCTCTTCCTCTGTAATTTGCTGTGACGCCATATGCGTTGACTGCCCACACCCATGAATCCATAGGAAATTTTTACAGATCCATTCAAATGAATGAAAAATGTTTCTCTTCTGTTGATTTACAATTGTTGAGTAAGGAGACAGAACCAAAAGGAAATACTACAGAACCTGCAAAATGTTCAATGCTTTTCTCATGTCCCCATTGCTCAGCCGTACAAGAGCTGCCAAACCACTCTCACTTACATCAAGCCTAGTCCAATTATAGGAAAGGAAGCATGGTTAAACAAAAATAAATATTAAAGAAAGATGATGGAGAAAACAGAAATAGCTTATATCTCACCCTTCAGCTTCTATTACATGTTTAACACGTTGACTCACATGAACAGGATCAAGGGGAGCAAATCTAAATCGGGTACATCTTGACTGCAAAGCTGGGATGATCTTATTGACATGGTTTCCGATGAGTGCAAACCGAGTACTCTTTGTGTATTTCTCAATCACTTGCCAGATTTAAGAAAATAAGCATGCTAAACATGTTATGTACGGTAATTAAACACAACAACTGAAAGAGATAGGGATTCACTATAAGGTTTTTACCTCTACGCAAGGCAAACTGAGCATCTTTTGTCATGGCATCTGCTTCATCTAGCAGAACCAACTTAACAGAAGATTTTCCTCTGCAATCATGAATCTTAACTCATTTAAATCTACAACAAACTTGTTATACAGAAAGACATCTTATTCTACTTAGCATGATGCTAGAGTTTAATATACTTCATGCCATCACAATGCGATTCGATAGAATTGCCTATTGCTTATTAGTTTGATAAACAAACCACGAAATCGAAAGCACAGATGGAATCATAATAGGAAACTCACAATGAGAAGCTCTGTGTGCTAGCAAAATCCTGAATCTGCTGCCTTACAACATCAATTCCTCTATCATCTGATGCGTTCAGTTCAAGAATCATATTACGATACTTGGGTCCATATAATTTCCGAGCAACGGCTAGAATGGTGGATGTTTTGCCTGTACCAGGAGGACCATACAATAGAAGATGGGGCAATTTGTTCTCATTGGTCAGCCTATCAACTGTTCGGAAAAAAAAAAACAATAACAAAACCTTCCGTGAGCATAGGTAAGAAACTTCAATAGTACTGGCATAGACAAAATTGAAGTACTTCAATAGACTTTGTAAAAACAACATCACTTTCAATTCATCAGACATAATCATGGGCACACCATTTCTCTTACAAAAAATTTCTTAACTAGAAAAAAAAAACAAAAATTTTCAACTTTAAGCCACTATTGCTAACTTTTTCAGTACTTTCCTAACAAAAAAACCGAAAACGGTAAATATGGAAAAGAAACACTAGGGTTTAGAAATAGAGTGTAAAGTTCAATTACTCGTATCAACAATGTCACGATGTGCAGCGACGTCATCGAGCGACTGAGGTCGGTATTTCTCCACCCAAGGCGTCGCCTTACTCTGCGACGGACCACCAAATTCGGCGACGTCTTTGCCCTTGTTAATCGGCTTTCCAGGCTGATTTTCGTCAACGTCAATGTCCATGGCCGAAGTTATCTCAGTCATCTTCACTGCCGCGTTAATTGCTTCAGAATCTTTCGCTAAACCCTTTCCACACTCTCCCTCTCTGATGGCGCCAAGTTCTAGTTTTTAAGGTGTCTCTTCCGCCATTGTCTACTCTCTTCATAATATAGTTCCCATTGTACCCTCCGGAACCGGGGCCATTTTCGTAAATTAACACTTCACTTTGAACTGTGAATAGTCTAGGCATTCGGGTCGGTTCGGTAATATCAATTCGATCCGGATCTTTCGGATATGAAATTTTTATACCCATTTAGGAATCGCATATATTTTGGTTCAAGTTCAAATCGGTTCTCCTCGGTTTCGAATCGGTTTATGTCCATATTTATTCAGATCAGATATATATATTAGATAAATTTTTACAATTCCACTATATATATTCGAGTATTTCATATTTAAAATATAACTATTTGCTCAAAAAAATCTGAATACCGAAAAAATATATAAATATCTAAAAAGATTTCGAAATATTATTCTAAAATCCCATATATCTTTACATGTATTCGAGTCAAAAAGGTATCTATTCGGATATTGATTCGGTTTTGAGTATTACCTGATACCCATAAGTATAGACAAAAATGACCTATCATATATTTTTTTCGGTTCTAGATACTACCTGATATCTATTATTTCAGATTGATTTCGGTTCAAGTTTTTAGTTCCAGATATTTTGCCAACGGGCTAAACGTGAAGTAAAAACCCAAGATAAATTATTTGAAATCTTCTGAATTTATTTTTGGTAAACCGTTCTACCTGACCACCGACTCTAACCAGTAGGGACTTCAGCCCATCCACTACAATTGACCAAAATCACCAAAACCAAAGATGACGAACATCTTGGATCTTTGATACCAAAGAAATTGCCGACCCTTCATTGGTAAAATTTCTGAATCTTGATGAAACAATGATGCAATTTGCCCTTCAAGATTTCCTTTTTTCACTATTAGAAGATTACATGTGATGACATATATATATATATATATATATATATATATTCACAAAATATATCCTTGTTTCTATGATGACAACAAAACCAAAAACCTCAAAAACTTTTGATCACACCACTCTAAAACTCTTCTCAGGTCAAAGCTCTCCATCTGAGACCAAGTTCTTGTTCTTAGAAGAATCAGTTGCAGAGAAAAGCTCTTCTACCAAACCAAATCCTCTTGGATAAGCCTCCTCCGATAAATCTCCTCCATAGTCATGATTCACACTGTTAATAAAAATGTTTAGAGGTAAAAACAAAAGAAGAAAAAAGGAAGAAACTCTATACATTTGATGAAGCATAAAGGTTCAGAACTTGGGAAGCTTGTCACAGTCTGAAGAAATCCATCCAATCCTCTGCTTTTCATTGTCGTAGATCACCATTATTCCTTGGAAAAATATGTCTATCATACACAAAGCCATGAAAATATTGTTGTTAAGTTATGAATATAAGAAAACTATAATCGAAAACGTAGTATTATACTTACCTCCAATGATATTGTAGCTGTCAAGTCCGACTTCAGTTCCGTTCAAGATACCCAAACATACATTTCCTTTCTTCTGAAAATATAAAAGAAGAAACAAGTCTTTCAGCCATTGTTTTTTATTGGAAACAGAAGTCATATTTAGCCAATAAATACTTCAGTCACTCACAGTGATAATGAGATACGACTCAGGTGGAACCTGAAATAGCTGACCATTCTTTTCATTCCCAAATCGTAAAGTAATAGCCTTGAAGTATTTCTTGACCTCACTAAGTGATTTCAGAGGTTTTTGGCCTTTCCAACAGATCGGTAAGCTTGTATCTTCTTTTGTGTCCTTCAAAGGCTTCCCATTCAAGTCTTTTCTTATCTATATAAGTGATTTGTGTGCACATCAGTTTAGTCATAGAAATGTGGTAAAATACAACCGGTGAAATTACTCTTTTGTTATTGAGAGAAGAAATTTTCTCTTACAATATCGAGAATCACTTGGTATGCTTTGTCATTGAAGTAAGTGTATGAGCTTCCACTATCGAAAACCAAGTTAATGCCTTCGACACCTGTGGTCTTGTCGTTAAAGAGAAGCTCCGCTGGTCCAGCCATGTAGTTTTTACTAGAGAAAAACAGTCGCACCATAAGTGTCAATATTGCAATTACAAAAGTGTGAGTAAATAAGTGGCAATTATATAGAGGATCAGGCTCAAAGATTGCTCACCTAGGTGAGTTACGAGCTAGTGAAGTCCATGTAACTCCAGAAGAAGGAACAAGGTCATCTCCAATTGAGAGAAAGCCTTTACCATTAGGACTTGAGCAATGGACAATCACATTCTTCGTTATCCCCAAAGAATTTAGCTGTGAGGAAATGCCTACTATCCCTCTGCCAAGGCCAAGGATTCCTGCTGTTGGAGGAGGAGGGTGTGGACCAGGATTCTGCTGATCATACCCACATCTGGAAGAGAATTTGATTAAAGAATAAGAATCACAGCAAGCTTACAAACTTTTACATCCTGCAAGTATAGTGTTTTTCTTTCTGGTGCGTCAAAAAGGTAGAAGGAAACTAACCCAAATGTCAAATGAGGGTTCATAGTGGAGCCATTTGCGAGTCTAAGAGGAAACTCATCAGTTACAAGAGCACCAATAGATGATGCTTGATCAGAGTACCCGATTTCATAGTCACATTGATCCTCAGGGTCAGTACAAGGTCTATTCTGGGGGAGGTCAAGGCCAGAACACAAGATGTGTGAACAAGGCAAAGTGTTATGATTGGGCTTGTACTGACTAGCACGAGGCTGCAGAGAAAGATAGCAGATTCTCAGATTTGAATATGACGTTTGCTTATTACGTCACACACTAAAATCAAAGTTTTAACCTTTGTGCAGCCGTTGCAGGGTGCATCACATTGGACCCAAGTGAGATCACTGCCAGTATCAATGTCCAAGTCAAAGAGCTTAGGTGGGTTGCCTATGTTAAGCAACACAAAGTAGTACCTGTAAAAAAGAGAAGATGAATTCTTTAGATGAGCCAAAATGACTTCAAATGGAAACAAGAACTCAAGCAATCAAATTGGTGGTTTTAAATCGAAGGTGATAATTGTATCAACATTGCCAGAAATCTGAGATTTCGAGAAACAATACTTCACATCGATAGTTCTCTGTACAAGCACTGAAATAAATCACAAGTCAAAGAAACCCACAGATGCAAGAAGCCACAAAGTAGCCGCACATTTACAAATTCCATGGCTAACATCAATCAACAATCAGGACAAAAATTCAAACGGAGAAGATCAAACCAAGAAATGGGTCACTAGAAAGTATCAAGAAACTGAGAAATTCAAACAAAAGAATGTGAAATTGGACACATACCCATGAGGATAAACATTCCCAGAGACTGGAAACACAACAGAGGAGCCAAGTCGATGATTCTGTAACTTCACTTAGCGAGACGACGAGTCTTTATTAGCTTCTGAAAGTTGAAAGCGAGGACAGAGGACCAATACAAAGAAGAAGTGAAGAAAACTTGTCTCCTTATTCCGATTCATCTCCTTTTTGGTCCCCAAAAAAGCGAAACCAAATTCCAAAAAAGGTTTCCTTTATGACAGGGGCAACAAAAAGGAGGCTACTTTCTTATGGGATTTGATGCTTTCTTTCTATTCACTGAACTATTTTTATATCTCTCTCTCACTCAATTTCTTGCAAGTTTGCAACAGAGGTTTCTTTGATTTCCCGTAGCTGATTAAGATACTTGGCATTTCGCTATAACCTCACCGCGTCATAATCCGCGTGTAGAGTACGCGCGAACCATAAATTGTTAGTAGGCCGGTTAATTTTTCTAGGTGTTTAAAGCCCAATATACTCGGCCCATTAACTGCAGAAATTTTCATGGTCTACATAATGTAGACAATAAGACTCGATTCTTGATTGTGGAAATACGCATGTCTTAGTTGACTTACCACCTGATACTATACTAAATAAGCAATTATTTATTTCCCAATATATAATACTTTCATCATTTGCAAAAAAAATTATTTATTGTTCGGCCCATTAAGCCCAAAACTCTCCATATGTTTTTTTTCTTTTTTTTTGCAGCTGAATAAATTTATTAAATCATTAGGCGCGTGAGTGACTCCAAATAGAACCAACTGGCAAACGCATCGCTAAATTTCTGACACATGGCTTTTTGATTTGCTCCGCCGTTTCGCCACCGTAACTGACAACAATGGCTTATTCTCTCTCCGCCGCATCTCACTTACTCTGTTCATCCACCACCGTCTCCCTTTCCCCCGTCGCCTCCTCCACTCTCATTGCTCTTTTTTCATCTACATCGCCACATTCCCTCTCTTCTCTTCGAAGCGTCACACCTTCCTCTCATTTTCCTCATTCCTCCCTTGTTCTGGTATTCCTACCTCAATTGCGAGATTCTTTCTTTCTTACATTTATGTGAATTTTGCTCGAAACATAACAGATTATTTTGATTTACAGAGAAAACATCGGATTAATGGGACGAAATTTGGGATGATTTCACCAAAATGTGCCGCCTCTGATGCAGTTCAATTGAAAAACGCTAAAGAAGATATTAAAGTTCTTCTCCGCACTAAATTGTGCCATCCCATTTTGGTGAAATATCCATCTCTTCTTATCGCTTTGAATTGATGATGTGCTATGCTTTTTGTTCTAGATTCATGGAGTAGAAATTTGGCTGCTGGATCACAAGATTCTACGGCATTGTTAAGTGGTTATTGTTAGTCTGTTTGGCTTGTTTGTTGACAAGAGTTACATATCTCATTTCAGGTTAGGTTGGGATGGCATGATGCTGGTACATATAACAAGAACATCGAGGAGTGGCCACAGAGAGGTGGAGCTAATGGAAGTCTTAGATATGAGGCTGAGCTTAAGCATGCTGCAAATGCTGGTACTGCTTCCATCACATTCACTTTCCTTGTGGCTTAAAACATCCTTTCTTTTGTTATCTTTATATTCTATTTTTGACATTTACAGGTCTAATTAGTGCTTTAAAGCTCATTCAACCTATCAAAGACAAGTACCCTAACATCACTTATGCAGACTTATTCCAGTTAGCTAGTGCCACTGCAGTAGAGGTTCTGAACTGCTGATGGAAATTATGTTGGGCTTGGATTACCAGAAATCTATTTTGGTCTTAAAATTTACTGATAACTCTAGATTTAATAACTTCCAGGAGGCTGGTGGTCCTGAAATCCCAATGAAGTATGGGCGAGTTGATGTCGAAGCACCTGAACAATGTCCAGAAGAAGGAAGACTCCCTGGTTAACTTATCTTTCCATTGTCTGCTTCATGGCTTCCATAAGTTTGTTTGACATTTTGTTATGGGCTAAATGAAATAATGAGGTGAATGTATGCTATGTTTAGATGCTGGACCTCCTTCACCAGCTGATCATTTGAGAGATGTATTCTACAGAATGGGCCTAAATGACAAGGTGATTTTGGTTTTTTTTTTTCCAGTTGATGTTGTTCATCTCAAACAGGATTAATTGGCATTGCCTTACAGTCCTGGTTGGTTTATCACGTAGGAAATTGTCGCCTTGTCTGGTGCACATACCTTAGGAAGATCCAGACCAGACCGTAGTGGTTTGGGAAAACCTGAGACAAAGTACACGGTACAATAAAGCTTCTTTATATTGTTGTGCCAATGATAATGAAGAGATGTTATGGAAACGATCAAAATGGCAGAAAACAGGACCTGGAGAAGCAGGAGGACAGTCATGGACTGTGAAATGGCTTAAGTTTGACAATTCTTACTTCAAGGTCTACCTCTCAACCTGTCTTAAGTAATTTCAATGGAATTGGATTGAAGAAGAGTTTTCTAAGAGGTTGATTTATGTGAGTACAATTCTCATTTTCTTACTTACTCATTGAGTTCTGTGATTTGCAGGATATCAAAGAAAAGAGGGACGAAGATCTTCTGGTGTTACCTACGGATGCTGCGCTATTCGAAGATCCTTCATTCAAGGTTACTAAAAAAGTTTTTGCTAGTAAGATGCCACAGAACTAGTAGTACTTTGTTACTTAAGAGAAAATGTTAGTAAAAGAAAAACTCATTTTTGACAGAACTATGCGGAGAAGTATGCTGAAGACCCGGCAGCATTTTTCAAGGATTACGCTGAAGCTCATGCCAAGCTCAGTAATATCGGGGCGAAATTTGATCCTCCTGAGGTACGTAAAAGAGTTAAAACATAGCCACTTGTTCACTGACTTAACCATGTAAGTCTAAAAGTGTAAATGGTGTACACTACGATACTACTCAGGGGATTATCATTGACAACACTCCAGAGAAGTTCGTAGCTGCTAAGTATTCCACTGGAAAGGTTTGTCCTTACAACATTACACAAATGTGTTTTAGCTCATTCTACGATATACATTTTGAGGAAATGTTCTTTCTTTCTTTATTCTTTAAATTTTCCCGGGAATATTTGCAGAAGGAGCTATCAGATTCGATGAAGAAGAAGATAAGAGCAGAGTATGAAGCAATCGGAGGAAGCCCAAATAAGCCATTACCCAGTAATTATTTTCTCAACATTATCATAGCCATTGGCGTTTTGGTTCTCTTGTCCACTCTCTTTGGTGGTGGTAATAACAACTCTGATTTCTCTGGTTTCTAATTCAATACGTATAAATATATTTTGATTTCTCTCACCTATATAATACTATATACATAATCACGAGATGATAAGCTATTCTTTGCAAAGGAACACATCATTGTCATAACATTGCTTGTTTTTGATGGTTTTAGGTTTTGGAATTTGTGTGAGTTTTGAATCACTGCTACGTCTTTGCACGAACATTTTTAAACATTAAAATAAGGTTTCGCTGGTGTTAGTTAATCGCTTAAGACCATTATTTAAAGTTTTCTCTAATGGATTAGGTTAACCATCGTACCTGTTTCTAAATCTATATACAAAGATTAAACTGTAGAAAAGTTGTAAAGATTTCCAACAACACGTGTGACATAGACGTGCATAGTTATGCTCAGTCTATTCTTGTCGTGATGTCATCTCAAGTTTTTTTATTATTAATATATGTTTTGTTGTTGGGGTAAATCGGATTTATCCAATTAAAATCTTACACAATAAAAGAGTTAGGACAGAGGGACAACCAAACTATGAAGGCTAATTGAAAGACATTAGCCTTCATAATATAATTTAGTTATTATGTGGCGAATTCGAATTTCATATATTTTCAGTTAGAGAATTTGAATTATAAATCGAATTTTGTCGATTTAATGGTTATTTGTTGACAAAAAGAAAACATTCAACGATATTATAATATAGGTCCAATTTGCAAAAAAATAAGCTCAAATTCGTCGATTTGAAATATCAAATACAACATTTCAATCTGACGAATTTGAGTTTATTCTTGAAAGAAAAATAAAAATCAAGTTTAGAAATTCTTTAGAATTAACGTAAGAATTGAATCAAATTTCTAAAATCGATTTGAAATTAGCAGAATGTTCAAATAGCCAAGTTAACATAAAATTTGGTATTTTTACAAAGTCAAAATGTTTAATCGACCATCTACGGGAATTCAATTTTTAATCAAACGATTTTTGGTAAGTAACCTGTTAAATCTAAAGATTTCCCAAATTAAAATCTGAAAGAAGCAATGGTTTCTTCATCTCCGATGATGATTAAAAACAGTGTTTTAGAGCTCTGAGGAGGAAGTTATGGGTTGTGGAGGATCAAAGGTAGATAATCAACCACTTGTGATTCTCTGTAAACAGAGAAAGGAACTTATCAAAGCTGCATCACAACATCGTTGTGCTCTAGCTGTTGCTCACCTTGCTTACTTTCAATCTCTCTCCGATGTCGGTGAAGCTATTCGTCGTTACGTTGATGAAGAGCTTGTAATTGTTGCTTCTTCATCTTCATCGCCGAATTCTCCAGTTCTTACATTACCTTCCGATGAAGAGAAGCCGAAGAAACATACGAGGATTTTGCCTTCTTTTACTACTTCGATTTCTCATTCAATCATCGAAGAAGAAGACGAAGTAGAAGAAGATACAGAAGGTTCGCATTTGAATCTATCTTCTGGATCCGATTCAGAATTCGAATCAGAAGCTGGATCTGAAGATCATATCGACATTGATACTAAACAAGAGGAGGAAGAAGAACAGTCAACGGAAACATTTCCTTCCAGTTATCGAACAAATTACGCTTCGCCGGTATATAATCCCGGTTATCCGCCCGGTTATACTCCCGGTTATCAATCCGGTTATCCGCCCGGATATCCACCGGGCTATCCGTCGGGTTACGAGAATTTCACTGGCGAGAATCCAAATGTGAATAGAGGAATGTATTTTATGAAGAAATCTGTGGCACAATCTCAACCGTTCATCTTCCAACCGGAAAATCACCGAGTGGAGAACTCAGGCTATTTTCCGAATACAGGAGCACAACGGAGATCACCATCTCCGGCACCTCCATCACCACCTACTGTTTCAACTTGGGATTTTCTGAATGTGTTTGATACTTATGATTACAGCAACGCTCGTGCTGGAAGCTATTATTCAGCGGGAATGGCGTCAATTTCAAGTAGTCCTGATTCAAAGGAAGTTAGAGAACGAGAAGGGATTCCTGAATTGGAAGAAGTAACAGAACAAGAAGTGATTAAACAAGTATATAGACGTCCGAAGAGAATTGGATTGGAGAAGGTTAAAGAACACAGAGACGAGGAAAAGCACAACATTTTTCCTGAACGCGACAAGGTTCGTGTGAGGAACAGTAAGCCAAAAGGCTATGTAAATGAAGAGCCTTTAAGGGAAGTGCCAATGCCAGAAAGAGCCACTGATAGCTCCTTTGATTCGGAGACTATTTCTTCGTTTACAGTAAGTGATGTAGAATCTGAATTTCATTATGTTATTGGCGGAGAAGGAAAGAGTAGTAGCAGTTCAAACGGTCATGAGACGAGAAGCATCGAGACGAAAAGTTCGAGAGAAGTAGATGAAGAATATGGGAGGAAGAAAGGAGTGAGCTTTGAGGTGGAGGAAACGAGCACTTCCTCTTATGATGTTGACTCTTCCAAGATAAGTAGCTTATCCAGTTTATCGGTTCATGCCACTAGGGATCTCGGAGAAGTTGTGAAGGAGATTAAGAATGAGTTCGAGGTTGCTTCTTCGTGTGGGGAGGAGGCTGCTTTGTTACTTGAGGTTGGCAAGTTGCCTTATCTGCATAAAAACAATGGCTTCAAAGGTATCGTGTCTTAACTCGCAGCTCTTAGAAATCATGTATACATTGAAACAACATCTAGAAATCATGATACAGAATAAGCCATGATCATGCTAGATGAATATATAGTTTGCATTTAGAATGGAAACCATCTGCTTTGTAACCATGCCTTCAATTTTAGCAATGCTATGTCATGGTTTCAATGTAATGGTTAAGACTTTCATGTCTGCTTTAGGTTTCTGTTCACTAGATTATGAATCGAACGCTTGAAACTCTGACACTCCAATATAATTGGAAAACATTTTGATCTGTCGTGAGTAAATTATTGTGAGTTAGACTGATTTCCTTTAGCTTGGATCATGAACCGTAGAATAAAAAGTTGTACGCTCCTTTATCGATGTTTTGTTTTTTGTGACGTTGTAAGTGAATCGCTCTATCTTTAGTTGTATGCTCCTTTATCAATGTTTTGATTTTTATGGAGTTGTAAGTGAATCGTTCTATCTTTAGTTATCTTCTCCAGGATCATGTATCTGGTAGCACCATATATAAAGTCATCGCACTCTCAACCCAAACTACCTATACGTTTGCCATCTAAGATACTGAAAATGGCGAAAGCATACAATGGGCAAGATGTTAATGGAGGCTTCAATGGAAACCTCTCATCAACGTTGGAAAAACTGTATGCGTGGGAGAAAAAACTGTACGAGGAAGTCAAGGTATTAAATATTAATGCTATTCAGCTTTTGTGTTTCTTAATAGATAATAGAACTTTACGACACTTCTAGATTTTTTGTGCCCTGTTACATTATGATTCATGTTTGATGGCAGGACGAAGAAAAGCTTCGTGTCATGTATGAAGAGAAGTGCAAGAGACTTAAAAAAGAGGATAGTCATGGAGCAGAGTCTATCAAAATCGATGCTACTCGAGCATCCATTAGGAAGCTTCTGACCAAAATCGATGTTTGTATAGGATCAGTTAATTCAATTTCCAGCAGAATCCATAAACTTAGAGATGAAGAATTGCAGCCACAGCTGACACAGCTAATTCGTGGGTAAATCAATCACCTTTCTATGTTTCATAAGTTAAATACAGATCTTAGCTTGAAAAAGAACTGATGTTTTGTGTTTTAAAGGTTGATAAGAATGTGGAGATCGATGCTTAAGTGCCACCAGAAACAGTTTCAAGCGATAATGGAAAGCAAGACTTCAAGGACGAGCACAACGTTACAGAAAGACTCTGGCTCTTCAGCAGTTCTTGATCTTGAGATGGAGCTAAGAGAATGGTGTAGCAGCTTCAACGACTGGGTCAACACACAGAAATCATACGTTCAGTCCTTAAACGGATGGCTCTCAAAATGCCTTCACTATGAACCGGAAGCAACTGAAGATGGAATCCCCCCTTTATCTCCTAGTCAGATTGGTGCACCACCAATTTTTATCATATGCAAAGATTGGCAAGAAGCAATGAACAGAATATCTGGAGAGAATGTGACCAATACAATGCAAAGTTTTGCTTCAAGCTTACATGAGCAATGGGAGAAACAAGAAGAAGAGAAACGAGTAAAAGCTGAATTTGAGCATCGAGACACAGTGTCAGAGAAAAGCTTGGTTTCAAAAGGTCGATCAGAGAGTGGAATATCGGCTTTGGATGATCTGAAAGTGGATTTAGATTCAATGAAGAAAAAGCTAGTAGAGGAGAGAGGTAAACGTAAAGAAACGAGTAAGCTTGTGAGCAATGTATCTTCAAGTACCTTGAAAACTGGTTTAGTTCCCATTTTTGGAGCATTGAGAAAGTTCAGTGCAGAAGTTGTTAAAGCTCATGAATTTGTTAGGCTTCAACAACCTCAGGCTATTGACTAAAGAGAGTTGTGGAAGATTCATCTTTTACATTTTGTTTTGGGTTCGAAAATTTGTTACTTTGATATAGGTTTATTGGAAATTCCTTTATATTCATTCATTTATTGGTTGTTTAGTTTACTTTGTAAGCCCTTTTCAGATCGTGAAGAAGAACTATCCATTTACTTTAAACTCAAATGTTAGTTATCGAGATTGTTATAATCCATTGTGGCTGCAATTACAAGAATGCATAAATTAGGATTCTGAATTTTATAACAGTACTCAGTATTTTATGAACAAAATAGGATTTAAGAATAAGGTGACATGGTGAAGGTATGTGAGACTGTCATTTTTTTTGTCAACTTCGACATAAATTAATGAAGGAGGTGAACCTCAAGAGTTTACATAAAACGGAAACCATATGCTTATCTTTAAATACTACGAGTAAGGAGGTCAGTCATGTGATTCAGAGTTCTAAAAAGTACATGGACAGAAAAAGATCGAAACAAATTCTTCAGTCTCATAAAATCATCTATATAGGTGAAGAAAGCTTGCCACTCATCTGAATCTTGCATCATCTTCAAAACATCTGAGCAATCTGTCGTTAACTCAACTTCCAAATATTCTAGAGAAAGGAGGCACTGCATTAGTGGCGACATATCAAACTAAGTTTTTTTCTTCTTCTGGTCAACAATATCGACAAAAGTGTATCATTACACCATTACTATAATTAAACTTCCTAAGATTTTTTTCTTCTAAAACAATATCGAGAATGACCGATTTATAGAAACTAAACTCTATCACTGAGCTCTGAGCTCTGAGCTCCGATAAGAGTAGTTGCTCACGAGAAAATATTCAACCACTTAATCAAAAATATTTTTAAAAGGCTATCCTATATATAGGTTAAGAAAATCAAATATATTGTTATTTTTTAACATACAAGATTACAAAGCTATATATGTATAATTATAATCAAATACATCAAATTCACATATCAAATATGTAAAACTTATTATAGTTAACAATTTAAATTAATTTAATATATATTTATCTAGTGCATTCACACAAATAATTATCTAGTTGTCTTAAACCTTAAACCAAAAATAGTGTGCCAAGAAACAAGTGGTCCAGTTGTTTGTTCCTAATTTAGCTAGGCATCAGGTGGTGAGTTCGAATCCTACTCAACTCTAGTTGAAAAACTTAGGTTATTGATCAGACTTTTATCGATCTAATGATTACTTGTTAAAAAATAAATAAAAAATAGTGTATACTTTAATTTAAATTTATAAGTAAAGGTATCTATGTTGCCATTGTGAAGCCATATGGTAACATATCAAAAGATATGGTTAGGCACTATCTATGAGAGTATTCTTAATTCTGAAAAATAAAATTTATAGTCAAATCTCCAAATTATAATTTCTGGAAATGCACTTATGCACATTAAATTTTATGTTTGACTAAGCAGGAAAAAATTAGAATAGTGAATATGTTTCTCCTTAATTATGCATTTGACAGCTGATTAGGAAGTAAAGTATTTGAAATAAATCAATAATAATAACCGTAGTGGTTAAGAGTCAAAGCAAAATCTTGTCCAAATTAATGAAACAACAATGACAAGGTGTTATCCAATAGAAACTCGCCACGTGTTTTTGACCAGTAATCACTCAGTGGAAAAAACGGTAATAAATATCATCTCGATTAGTGAATCCTTCTCAAAAAAACACAGACTAGAATATTAGTCGTACAAACAGAGAGGGAGAGAACACAGAGCGATAATTATGGCGTTTAAGGGTTTAGTGTGGTTTTCGATTCTTTTGTTGTCCTTGTTTGCTTCGTCTATAAGAAGCGAGACGAAGGAGTTCGTCTTGACTTTGGATCACTCTAACTTCACGGACACCGTTAACAAACACGACTTCATCGTCGTTGAGTTCTACGCTCCTTGGTAATTTTGAGTTTCTCTGTTACTGTTGTGTTTCTGTCTTAATAGTAAGATCTCTATTGTCGTGAACTCGTAATTCGCGAATTTCGTGGCTCTCTTTCTGTTATCAGGCTTTGTCTAGTGTTGAATATAAATGGTATAGCTGATCGGTTTCGATTACAGCTCGTGATTTTGATTGATTCACGGTCTATTTGAATTTCTGTAGATTAAGCTTTCCCATCTTACGATATAAACTTGTTTAGGACGATGATGTCTGATTTATTATGGTCTGTAATTGATGCGTGAAAGCTATCTTTTATTCATTTGGTAACCTGATGTTTTGCTTTTGTTTCAGGTGTGGTCACTGCCAGAAGCTTACTCCGGAGGTGAGAAATTGTTTTCTAAATAACTCAATTATATGATTTTGAAGACACTATCTATGTGGCTAACGTGGTTGATATGTGTACGCTTACAGTACGAGAAGGCTGCATCAGAGTTGAGTAGTCATAATCCTCCTCTTGTTCTCGCCAAAATTGATGCGAGTGAGGAAGCAAATAAAGGAATTGCTGACGAATACAAGATTCAGGGTTTCCCAACTCTTAAAATTTTGAGAAATGAAGGCAAAACCATTCAAGATTACAATGGACCTCGTCAAGCCGAGGGTATTGTAACTTATGTGAAGAAGCAGAGTGGTCCTGCTTCAGTTGAAATTAAGTCAGCTGATGCTGCTGCTGAGGTTGTTGGTGACAAGAATGTTGTTGCTGTAAGTGAACCTTTAAATATATCCTTTTTTCCCCTTAGTTCCTTTGCCTATTGAAGCTAATAATGTTTGTATTGTTGTCTTAGGTTGGAGTGTTCCCTAAATTATCTGGTGATGAGTTCGATTCTTTCATGTCTCTTGCTGAGAAGTTGCGTGCTGACTATGACTTTGCACACACTTCGGATGCTAAGCTTCTTCCTCGTGGAGAGAAATCTGTGGCTGGACCTGTAGTAAGGCTATTCAAACCTTTCGATGAACTGTTTGTCGATTCCAAGGTACAATGGAACCTTGTCATTTTGTATATTACATCATTAAGTGGTCATGTATATGCAGTAAAATTGCTAAATATTTATTTGATTTACGAATCATGAATTCAGGACTTCAATGGGGAAGCTCTAGAGAAATTTGTCAAAGAGTCAAGCTTGCCACTTGTTACTGTTTTTGACAGTGATCCAAACAACCTCCCATATGTTGTCAAATTCTTTGACAGCCCTGCCACTAAGGTAATCCTGTTCTGGTTTTTGAAAGAAAAAAACATGTGTTCTGTTCTGGGTTTTGAAATATTTTTTGCTTCCAGTCTTCTTGACTCTCTAGTTTTGATCAGTAAAAATGTTGTAAATCCAGGCAATGATGTTCATTAACTTCACTGGAGAAGCAGCTGAATCTCTAAAATCAAAGTACCGTGAAGTTGCTACATCTAACAAAGGTCAAGGTCTTAGCTTCCTTCTTGGTGATGCTGAGAACAGCCAAGGCGCTCTCCAGGTCTCTATCTCAGTTTGCCTTTCCCAATCATATTATCCTGCTTCTGTTAACACATCTCTAAGCATAAACTAAATTTCTTTTCGTGTATTGAACAGTACTTTGGACTCGGAGAAAGCCAAGTTCCCCTCATCATCATCCAAACTCCTGACAGTAAAAAGTACTTGAAGGCAAATGTTGAGGTTGACCAGATTGAATCATGGGTCAAGGACTTTAAGGTTTCATTCTCTTTTGCACTCATTCACAGAAGCTTTATGTACGTATAAAATCAGTATAACGTAACCGAAGAACATGCTTTCTGCAGGAAGGAAAAGTTGCTGCCCACAAAAAATCTCAACCTATTCCAGCTGAGAACAACGAACCAGTGAAGGTTGTTGTAGCCGAGACCCTTGAAGACATAGTTTTCAAGTCTGGAAAGAATGGTGAGCACATTGAACACTCTCATAACCCTTTCAACTTTCTTGTAAGACAAAAACTGATACAAAAATAATCATGTATCAGTCTTGATTGAATTCTATGCACCGTGGTGTGGACATTGCCAAAAACTTGCTCCTATCTTGGACGAGGTGGCTTTGTCATTCCAGAACGACCCAAGTGTGATCATAGCAAAACTAGTAAGCCTCTCTTTTCATTACCTACATGTAAATTAATCACTTAATAGTTCATCAGGATTGACTTAACTATGTCTGTGTGTGTACAGGATGCAACTGCAAATGATATCCCAAGTGATACCTTCGATGTGAAAGGCTTCCCAACCATCTACTTCAGGTCAGCGAGTGGAAATGTTGTGACCTACGAAGGAGACAGGACAAAGGAAGACTTCATAAACTTCATTGAGAAGAACATTGAGAAGAAGCCAACTTCTTCTGATGGACAAGACTCTATTAAGGCTGAGGAACTAAAGAAGACTGAGGAAACGGCCGCAAAAGACGAGCTGTAGAAGTCTTTTGAGTTTATTCAGAATTTGAGTAGAATCATCATTTCTCTTCTTCTCCTTATCTATCATAGTTTTGTTGTTGTTCCTACAGTTTCTTGTTTGAACTCATTGTCTCCAAGTAATAAAAGTTCCAATCAGAAGAACCTTAATAATCATCTAATGATATGTTTGATGTTTGAGCATAAAGATGTTGGTTACTTGTGAGCCTAAGGAACGATTCGTCTCGCTGAGCACGAAAGGATCCATTTCTACTCTCTTAATTTGTTGGCTTATCTGGATTAGGCTCTATATATTATGTCACTGGGCCAAATATTTAAATTGGGCCTGGAGTAAACTATAAGTTAAACGGCAACCCTTGAATCAGAATAACGCAAATTGTGTCTCTTCTCTGGAGATCAAGTTCGCCATGGAAGTTCAAGCAAAACAATCTTCGAACTCGGGAAGAGGAATCCCAATAGATCTCCTCATCGATATATTTTCGAGAGTTCCGGCACAGACTATAGCAAGGTGTCGTTGTGTATCCAAATTATGGAGATCGTTACTTTGCCGATCAGATTTTACGGAGTTGTTCCTCACTATGTCTTCGATTCATCCGCGTCTGTTCTTATTCACCGTCGAAGATAAGAACAATATATACTTCTTTTCTTCCCCTCTGCCTGAGAATCCAGATGAGAACACTACTCTTGTTGTGCCCACAACTCGTTATCATGTTCAACAGAAACATTCTCCCAGTGATTTTATAACGGAAGTTGGTTCTCCTCTTCTTGGATTCGTATTTCTGGAAAGCCAAGATACAAGGGTTATCTGTAACCCTATCACAGGAGAGTCCGTATCCTTACTCCAAGCGGAAATGAAACAGAAGTATGGAGATTCTAGTTTCATACCTTATTTAGGATACGATTCCATCAACAAACAGTTAAAAGTACTTTTGTGCAGCGGAACTCTGTTGTGTGAGCATGAAGTTTTGATGTTTGACTATGAAAACCAAATATGGAAATCAGCCGATTGCAGAGTTTAGGCCTCGGCATTCCGGTAAGCGGGTAAGTTCGGATCCGGGTCTTTCGGGTATAAAATTTTAATATCCATGTAATAACCGCATATATTTTGGTTCGGGTTCAGGTCGGTCTATTCAGTTTCAGGTCGATTCGGTTCCATATTTTGTATACCTATTTAGGAACTAAATACAATTTGGTTCAGTTCCGGTACTAGTTTCTTATTCGGACCGGATATAAAAATTAGATAAATTTTTATAATTACACTATATATTCGAGTATTTCATACCTAAAATATAATTATTTACCCAAAAAATACCCGAATATTCAGAAAAATGCGTACATACCTGAAAGTTTTTTAAAATATTACCCTAAAATCTCATATATGTTTACATATATTCGAGTCAATCTGGTACCCATTCGGGTATCGGTTCGGTACCGAGTATTACCCGATACCCACGGGTATAGACGAAGAAGATCCATGGGATATTTTCTTCGGTTTTGGGTACTACTCAATATCCATTATTTCGTGTCGGTTTCGGTTAGGTTTTTGGTTCCGGATATTTTGCCAGGCCTAGCAGAGTTCATCGTCCTATATCTCATGGAATATGCATTGATGATGTTTTGTATCATATTGGTGCTGGGTTCGATTGGTTTCAAACGGCTTCCATGATTGTGTGCTTTCATGTTAGGTCTGAGAAGTTTAACGTTATCAACATAGATGAACAGATGCTCCATCCTACTTTGATCAATTACAAGGGTAAATTAGCTGTTCTTCTGTTCACATATAGACGTTCGTGTCGGCACGAACGAGGTGATTCTCTGTCTAGAAGTCAACCGGCTCGACAAGTTCCAAGACGTCTTGAGTTCTGGGTTTTACAAGATGCAGAGACAGAAATATGGTCCAAACGAAGGTACAAATTGCCTCCCTCGTTGATTGACATATTCGAGCGTACGGAGTTACATATTCTTGGAATGACTGGTAGAGGTGAAGTTATCCTGTCTACGTATCCAGAAAGCCCATTGAACATTTATTACTTCAACCTTGAGAGCAACCGTATCACAAGAGTCAAATACAAGGTCTTGAAGCGTTTCAGGGTTGCAAAATTCATACCTCTTTAGACTATGTTGAGAATTTGAAGTTTATGTGCCCGACACTGAGGCTAGAAAGGGAGGACAATGACTCAACAGGTCCATTTTGAATCTGTTCTCAAACCAGTTAATCATTATGTTTTCAGTTCACATAACTATTAGTCTGATAGGGTTTTACGAATGCAGGACACTGAAGATCTGGGTCACAAGCAAGAGTTTTAAGCATGAACGAGAGTAAATATACTCTTGTCTTAGTTTCTTATTTAGATCTCTTAACTTTTCAAGTATGAGCTTTGAGGTTAATTTTAGTAACTTTCTGATTTCATCTCTTTAATAATAGCTTTTTCCTTAGGTTTAGTACAGTTTCTTGTTTGAACCCAAAGTCTCCCATTAAATAAAAGTTCTGATCACAGGAACCTTAATAATCATCTAATATGTTTGATGTTTCTTTATAATTTACTTGTGAGCCTAAGGAACAATTCGTCTCGTCTCTCTGAACACATGAGGATCCGCATCTACCTTATATATTGTTTCTGGGCCAAATATTTTTAGTTGGGTCAAATAGTTGGGCCGATTATTTTAGTTTTAATTGACACTTCGCATAGGCGCGTGAGACCAAAACCTATGGACTTAACCACAGATGTTGGGTTTTTCATAAATATTAGAAATTAAATGGCCTAAAGCCCATGATTTGGAAAAAATTAGGCTTTGTAACTCAAGTAATTAATTTGTGGGCTAACCCTAAGTCCAATACATAGAAAGATTTTCTGATGAGATTATAATAGAACAGTAAGATTGTGGGCTGAAGACTTAAGCCCAATAATAAGAAAGCTGGTTACCGATTTGACCAAAACCTAAATCATTGAGCAGATTCGACTTGTATCTACCACTGAGCTTTTAATGTTCTTGTAGTGAAAGGTCATATATTTTACATAATTCAAACTTTTTTTTGATTATTCTAATTTTCTCTGATCAAATGAATTTATTTTTATTAATATGAGCTTCTCTCTAATCATGACAATTATAATATTAATTTAACTAATCTGGTATCTTCTATTTTGTTTTTTTCTTTCTTTTGTTGTAGCAACTAATAATTAAGATTATTTTTTGCTTTATTACTTTTGATCTGAATGATCACCTGTGAGATATGGTCGATGTGTCAGTAGATGCCGCGTGTTTCATGTGGTTCGTTTACCGACGGATCTTGTTGATCGCTTGTTATACTTAAGAAGCAAATCCACTCGCAGTATTAGCGCGTGTAAAAGAATATATACAAATGTTAAATTTAGGATTCTGAGAGCGCGTGATTTACTAAACAAAGTCAAACATGATTGGTTTGGATTTTATTGCTTGTAATCTGTAAAAACCAGTAATTCTATTACATTTTCTCTTTCTTTCCACAAATAGTAAGTTTTGAAATTTTGTGTGAATTAGCGTAATGACTTTTTAATCCGAAGATGTATAAAGAGAACATTACTTTGGTTCAATTGTACTAGATAAATAATTAAACTTTTTTAAAAATAAAAAAGAATAGATTGGGTATTTAAACTAATTTTCATTAAGGTAGTTAGTAACTGGTAACGTTAAAATTTAGCTGAATTATAAAATTTTTCTTTTCAGCTGATTTATTTATTTATTTTTACCCCTTGGGTCAGCTGAATTTTTAGAGGAATTTTTACAAAATTGTAGTATTATTTATTGTTTCTCTTTTCTATCCGAAGTCTTGTGGTTCAACGGTAAAGATGAATATGAGCCTTAATTAGGTCACGTGTTCGATTTCTCGACGTTGTGAAACTAAATCACAATTCTTTCGGACATTCCTTACACGAATATAGATCTATTTAACGACTATTTGAATACCCGGAGAAAAAATCTATCCGTGGAATGCTCCTCTCCAAAAGAATAATTCAGATTTCTCTCATAAGCCGTGAGAACTCTTAAATTATATAAAAAAGTAAATATTTATGATAGCTTTGTAACGGTATATTCATCGAGATTTTTTTTAGACAAAAAAAAGAATTGAATAACCCATCTGGATCTCAATAATTATTATCCATCAAGATTTCTTTACGGACTCTCGAGAAATATATATGTTCTATCGAAAATTCTCGACGGACATCACTTTTGCCAAAAATGTTATCAGATATATATATATATATCCAAACCTAACAAATGAAGATATTATTTCACGGGAAAAATCTCAAAGATGTGATACTATAAGGAAGAGATGCATTCGGTTCGGCCCGCGCATGGGAATATTTGAATACATTAATCTGATCTGTTTAATCGGGCCATGTCTGAACCATCCACGTTTATCATGAAAAAACTTTTAGAAGTCTATAAAGGATTTGAAGATATTAACATTTTAGTTGATATTGGAGGAGGTAATGGAACCGTGTTAGGTCTAATCACTTTCAAGTATCCTCATATGAAAGGTCTTAATTTCGACCAAGCTCAGGTTTTGACTCAATCTCCTTCTTATCCAGGTACAAAACTATTTCTTATATTTGTTTTTATTAAACAACTTAATTATTTGATAACTTTTATATCGATCAAAAAGCTATTTTGAAAACCACATTTATACCTTTTTGTTTCTAATATTTCTTGAGTTTTCAATTTATAACCAATTAACATTAGTAGAGATTTTTCTTTATCTCTAATGTCATAGATTCATTAGATATCTTTTTTTCGATGTGAAATGTTATAACAGACTTTTTTGAGATGTGGGTGAGTGTTAATACGAACTCACGATCTCTGACATAACTAGACATATTAACATCTGTTGGACATATATACTACGTACGACTAGACGTGTTATCTTATGTTGGATTATTCATACTCTAAGACCATGTTAGATTATAAGTTTTTAACTTAAAATCATTTGACAATGAATATAAAAAAACCTTATATTTTAAGAAAAATACTATAATTTTCTTTTTTTAATGTGAGATATTTTAATAATTTCGATTAGTCTTACCATAATTATAGAATAATTATAGAACTTGAACATGTCTCAGGAGATATGTTCATAAAAGTTCCCAAGGGAGATGCCATTTTTATGAAAGTAAGTTTATAAATATATAGATACATTTCTAGTGAGTTTTGATTGAGTCTATATACTAAAATTTCCTTGGATATAAAATTGGGTAACTCATTGACAGTGGATACTACATGATTGGACGGACGAGCATTGTATAAAAATTCTAAAATATTGTTGGAAGAGTCTTCCAGGAAAAGGAAAAATGATAGTTATTGACATGGTTACACCAATAGAACCAAAAGGTGGTGACTTAACCTCAAACACTGTGTTTGGTATGGACTTGTTGATGTTAACACAATGCTCTGGTGGTAAAGAGAGATATCTTTCACAGTTCTAGAATTTGACATTTGCTTGTGATTTTTTCGATGTGAAATCGTTTGTCATGTCAATTCCTATTATGTTATGAAACTCCACAAATAAGATTTGGAGTTTATATTACAAGAATAGATAATGGTTGGTGGTAGTTTTGACAAAAAAAATAAAAATTGTTGGTTTGATGCATGTGAAATATAATATCATGTTTATACACTTTTTATATCAAAATAGTATGATGTTTAAAGATTCTACACATTTCAATACACGTTTTACATCTTCACTAATTAAACCGGCCCTAAACAAAGTAGTGAGCTTGCAATATTGTGTACTTTAAAACATTTCGAATGGGGAAGTGCCTTTAATCAATTTGTTGAATGCCACTTCTGATGTTTTTTTAATTGAAATCTGACTTGTCCCATGTAATATTGTTAATTAGAGATTTGAGATAAAAGAGAATTTAGTTGTAGATTGAGTATTCTCAATCTAATTATTGACAAAAAACAAAAAAACATATTGGAGACTACTATAGTTTGGTTTGTCCATATCTCATATATGTCTCCATGTCCATTGAAGTCATTGTATGTTACATAAAAATATTCTCTCTTCCTTTCCTCAAATGGGAAGTTTTAAAATTATGTCTATCATAAATATGTGTTCAATGTTAGTTAATCTAAAGTAAAATTTTCAAATAAATGATAGTAAAAAATAATAGATTGGATATTAATTAGTTTTTAGTTATATATACATACCCTTATGATAATGTCATAAATTTTAGTTTTAGTTTGAAGATATATTATCATTAAAAAATACTCCATCTCTTTCGTCTTAATTCTTTTATAATTTTCACATATTAAAAAAACTATTTAATAACAGATATACATGTATATTTGTTTGTACTATGCAGTTTTCTATAACTCCAAACCAATAGTAATTCAATAAATTCAATTAATATTTTAAAAATTTGTAATTTATGTTCATTAAATGATAAAATCTGCATAGAAATTTTTTAAAAATTGATCTTTAAGTGTTTTGAAAATATATCTTTAAGGAAAGAAGGGGGTATATATATCATAGCATCAATATTTACAATCATCAATATATATATATATATATATATATATATATATATATATATATATATATATATATATATCAGTGTTAAAAAAATCAGTATAGGTGGCCGTTTAGGCGGGACCTAAGCCTTAGGTAAACTTAGGCCATTCCGATTATTGTAAAATTGGATAAATTAGGCGGGCATGGTAATTTAACGGTTTTGGCGACAGTTAGGCAGTGATTAGTCGGTCTAGGGGTTCTGTTTTTTTTTCTAAAATATAGTTAAATTTTATAAAATTTTTAAATATATATATATATATTTAAAATTGTAAGTTTATGACTAAATAACATCAAATTATTTATTATGGAGTCTGAAATTTTTTTAAAACTTTTTTATTTATAAATCACGTAATTTGAGATAATTTTTTCTGACCTAAGTACTAGATAGAAAGTCACCACTCACTTACCGTGTAACTATTTTTAGAGCACTGATATATATATTAATATTAGTACCGTAAAATCTTAGCTCAACACGTAAAATGATCGGCTCGATCCTTGTTAAAATTTAAATTATCGTTATTTGGCCAGATGAATATAAAATTATATGTTTAATCTCGTTAGAAAATACAGAATTAGGTTAGTCGCTAGTGAAAGTTTGTTGAATTTTTGCCAAGATAACGGTAGTTAAAACTGTTATTGGTAGTTGGATCGGTAGTTCAAATTATTATTGGTAGTTGGATCATTCTTATTATATATATTTAGCGATATATGAAATCATTCTGTAAAAAAAATTAAACGATATAATATCCCCACAACCCATAACGGATCTTTAATTATTTCACGAATCCCCAAAAGTAATAAAAATTAAACAAACATGTGGGGTGAATTGATCATCAAATGGGAAGGTGACACACTAATTGGTTAGAGATTTTTTCCCTATAAAATGGTACAACCTATTGATCTTATAAACTCACACTCTCAAACCAAAGCTCTACTTCTCTAATCTATCTTTGATCTTACAACAAGAATGACAAACCATCCTCAAAATCCCTTAACCACTTACTCAAAACCTGTTTTGCCCAAAGAAGAACAAAAACCAGACGAGAAAATGGTGAGCTTACAAGCAGAGAGTATCTTGAATACTATGGCTTTCCCTATGGTTCTTAGAGCTGCCTTGGAGCTTGGTGTCATCGACACGATCGCTGCTGCAGGCAACGACGCATGGCTCTCACCCTCTGAGATAGTGGTTAGACTCCCAACCAAACCCACCAACCCGGAGGCTCCCATGGTGCTGGACCGGATTCTGCGACTGCTTGTTAGCCACTCGATCTTGAAGTGTCGTACGACTGAACAGATCGAGAGAGTATATGCAGCTGAACCGGTTTGCAAGTTTTACTTAAAAGATAGTGATGGTTTTGGTTCTTTCTCGTCTCTCTTCTTGTTACTCCATAGCGAAGAGTTTTATAAGACTTGGTAGGTACATTTTTTTTTCTTTTCTTTGATCATATGTTTACCTAGTAGACGTTCTTGGTTAATTTCAAAAGAGTTATTAACTAGTTTTTTAAAAATAAAAACAAAAATCTTGTTATTTAAATTTGAGGATAAAAATCAAAGATAGGTAAGTGTCGTTGGTGGTTGATTGTCATCTATACCGCATTTTTCATTCGAATTCAATTATATGATATCGTATTTGTCCCACATTGTTAAGGGTTTCGAATGTTTAGTTATTGATGAGATCTTATCAATCCAATTGTGTTAAAAAAAAAACTCAAAAATTCTCCATAACTTTGTAATGATATTTTCAATGAGAATTGTTTTAGGTTTTTTTTTGGATTACCTTTGAGAATTAATTTCCATTGAGATTTTCTTATGGAATCTTAAATGATCGGTCAAAAATTCTTGAAGGACATCACTTCGGTTGAGAATAGTTAGAGATTTTGTAAATTTTCTTGTAGTTTACAAATATAACAAAAGAAGATATTTCATGACAGGACAAATCTTAAAGATGTGGTACTAGAAGGAAGAGATGCATTCGGTTCTGTCCATGGCATGGGATTATTTGAATACATTAATTCGAATGAACAATTTGCTGATCTGTTTAATCGGGCCATGTCTGAACCATCGACCTTGATCATGAAAAAGCTGTTAGAAATTTACAAAGGATTTGAAGATATTAACATATTAGTTGATGTTGGAGGAGGTAATGGAACCATATTAGGTCTAATCACTTCCAAGTATCCTCATATGAAAGGTGTTAATTTCGATTTGGCAGAAGTTTTAACCCATGCTCCTTCTTATCCAGGTACAAAACTATTTCTTATATTTGTTTTATTTTTTGGTGGAAATTTGTTTAATTAACAGCTTAAAAATTTGATAACTTTTATATCGATCAAAGAGCTAGCTATTTTTAAAACGACATTTATACGTTTTTTTGGAAAAAACTCAAACTCAATTAGCAATAAATAGAAAAAAACTTTTTTTCTCTTATAACTTATATTGGAATTTTCTTTATTTTTAATACGAGATATTCTAACATGTCCCTCAAAATGGGGATGGATGATAGTTCAAACTCACAATCTCAAAAATATGCCCACAACTAAAACTGTTAGTTTCTCATGAGTCATGATTTGGATATGATGCTAGATTATAGAATTACAATTTCAAAACCAATTAACAATAAGTGAAAAGACCTTTATCTAAATTCTTATATCTTAGATTACAATTTTCTATGCCGACTTCACCCCACAACATATAAATGTTAAAAAATAAATATTTTAAAGATGAATTTGAGTTATGAATCAAAGTTTATCGATAGAGTTGTACGTTCACATAAAAAAAATATAACTTTTCAATGAGATATTCTAACAGCTTTGATAACAGGGGTTGAGCATGTTTGCGGAGATATGTTTCTAGAAGTTCCTAAAGGAGATGCTATTTTTATGAAAGTAAGTTTATAAATATATATGTGAATACATAAATATCAATTGAGTTTGATTGAGTCTATATATATTAATATATAAAATTGTTTAAATGATTGACAGTGGATACTACATGATTGGACTGACGAGCATAGTATAAAGATTCTAAAGAATTGTTGGAAGAGTCTACCAGAAAAAGGCAAAGTGATAATACTAGACATGGTTACACCAATTGATCCAAAATGTGGTGACTTAACCGGAAACATTGTGTTTGGTATGGACTTGTTGATGTTAACACAATGCTCTGGTGGTAAAGAGAGATCTCTTCAGCAGTTTCAGAATTTAGCATTTGTTTCTGGTTTTCTTCATTGTGAAATTGTTAGCTTTGTCAATTCGTACTCTGTTATAGAACTCCACAAATAAGACATGGAGTGTATGAGAATAAATAAGAAAGAATTCTTCAAATACTCAATATTTTATGTTTAATTACTCAAATATTTCATTGGATATGAGAATTGTCACAAAAAAAGAGTTATGTTTTATATTACACTTTTGCCATTACAAAAAAAAACTCCTCCTTCTTTTTCTTCCACGTCATCTTCATCTTCATTTTCTTCTTCTTCTCTATTTTCTTCTTCCTTTTCTTCTTTTCTTCTTTTCTTTCTTATCTCATGAACAAAATCTTATTCTTCTCTCTCTTTCTCTTTTTCTTTCTCTATGTTTCATAATCAAAACCTAATATAGAAGAAGAAGTCGATTTCAAACTCGAAAACTTAGAGTTTTCACGAAATTAAACTCAAAAACTTAGGATTTTCACGAAATCAAACTCAAAAACTATTTTTACGAAATCGAACTCGATTTCTAACATATTGATTTTGTTTATGTTTTTTCATAGGGTTTTGGATAGAATTTGAAGATTTCGAACCATAACCTAACAGATCTATAAATTTAAGGTAAAATTTGTTGTGATTTCTTCAAGGTAAATGTTGTATGTGGAGTTTTAAGGTTTAGAAATGAATTTTCTGGGTTTGTCTCAAATTTTGAGGTTCGTTCGGGTGTAGTTAGTTGATAGCTTGGCATAGGTTGCCTATAATGCTTACTTTAGCTTGATAGAGTTAGGTAGAGTATGTTTATAGTTTGACAAAGTTTGGAAAAGTTTGCCTATAGTTTGGGAGAGCTCGGTAGAGTTAGGCAGTATTTGTTTAGAGCTTGGCAGAGTTTTTCTCGAATGTGTGGATTTATTCGGTAGAGTTTGCATATAGTTTGGTATAGTTAAAGTCTTTCTACAACATGGTAAATCTTAGAAGTAGCTTGGCATAGTTTAGAACTGCCTTAATAGAGCTTAGTAGAGTTTGAAAGAGGTATAGTTTCTATCAATTCTACCAAACTAAATTTTTTTTGTCAACAAGTAACCATTAGATCGACATTCATAGCCTAAGTTCTCCAACTAGAGTATAGTGAGATCCGAACTCACCATCTAATATCTAGCTAAATTATGAATAAGCCAAGTAGGACACATGTTTCTTGGCAATATAAAACTGTAATTTTTTTTGTTTTTTTGGCTTATAGATTTAGTTCAACCACTATAACTTTCTCTAAATTATTTTTGAGTTCATATTGTGATAAATTACAACTTTTAAAGTTTTTTGGCATAGAAATTTAACCTTTACAAAATTGATTTCTGAGTCTATTTTATAATTAATTTTGGTTATTAATGATTTTATCTTATTTTTGGCTTAGAAACATTGTTTTAGCCAAAAACATTTGACTATAACCTTCACAAATAACATTTTTAAGTCCATTTTACGATTTTTTATTTATTTATAGATTTTATAATTTTACCCAAACCATAGACTATAACCTTCATTAAACTCATTTTATGATTCATTTTATGATTGATTTAGGTTATTTGTAGAATTAAAAAATTTTGCTTACAAATTTTTTTCAACCAAACTGTAGACTATGAGCTTCACAAAACTCATTTTGATGCCATTTTATGATTATTTTTGGTAATTTGAAGATTTTAAATTTTTAGCTGATAAACATTTTTTAGCCAAACCAAGAGCTATAACCTTTACAGTTCACACATACCAGTTTTGAGACCATTTTATGACTCTTTTTGGTTATCTGTAGATTTTACTTTTTGGTTTGGATATAATCTTTTAGCCTAAATCATGTGCTATAACATAACCTTCACAAAAATTATTTTTGAGTTCATATTATGATTATTTTGGCTTATAAACATTTTTAAGTCAAATCATGGGTTATATCCTTCACAAATATCATTTTAGTTAATTTTATGATTATTTTTGATTATTTGTAGATTTCAATTTTTTTTTCTTATTAACATTTTTAGCCAACCATAGGCTACCTTCACAAACATCACTTTTGAGACCATTTTATAATTCATTTTGGCTATTTGTAAATTTTAAATTTTCTGCTTAAAAATTACTTTTTAGCCAAACTATAGACTATGATCTTCATAAACTCATTTTTGATGTTAGTTTATGATTATTTATAAAGATTTTTTGGTTAAATCATGGGCTATATAACCTTCAAAAATATCATTTTTGAGTCCATTTTACAATTATTTTTGGTTATTTGTTTGTGGAATTTAAATATTTGGCTTATAAATATTTTGTAGCCAAATCATAGGTTATAACCTTAACAAAAAATTATTTCTGATGTTATTTTATGATTATTATTAGCTATTTGTAAAGTTTAAATTTTTGGGTCATAAATTTTTTTTAGCCAAGCTGAGAGCTATAACCTTTACCAAAATCCTTTTTAATTTATTTTATGAATATTTTTGGTTGTTTCTGGATTTTAATTTTTTGGTTTATTAACATTTTTTTGCCAAACCATGGGCTATAACCTTGACAAATATTATTATTGATTTTTTGTATATTTAAAAATCTTGACAAACTTTTTTAGCTAAATTATGGGCTATATTACCTTCACAAACATCACTTTTAAGACCACTTTATAATTATTTTTGATTATTTGTAGATTTTAAATTTTCTGCATAAAAATAATTTTTTAGCGAATCCATATAACCTTCACAAAACTCATTTTTATGTTACTTTATGATTATTTTTAGTTTTTTTGTACATTTTGAAATTTTAGCTTAGAGAGATTTGTTTAGCCAAACCATGAGGTAGAACCATCACAAATATCATTTTTGAGGCCAATTTATGATTATTTTTGGTTATTTTAGAATTTTAATTTTTAGCTTATAAATATTTTTTAGTCAAAATATGGGTTATAATCTTTACAAATATATTTTTCACTCCATTTTCTAATTACTTTTTGTTATTCGTAGATTTTAAAATTTTGGCTTGCAAATATTTTTTTACCTAAACTCTGGACTATAACCTTTATAAATATCATTTAGTCATTTTATGATTATTTTTGGTTATTTCTATATTATAACTTTTTAATTATTTTTTCGCCAAACCATGGGCTAAAACCTTGACAAATATGAAATATCCATGATTCTTTTTCGATTATTTGTAGATTTCAAATTTTCTATTTAAAAGTAAAATATTTAGCTAAATTATGGGTTATAACCTTTTTTTGTCAACTGAGAAAATCAATATAAGAGGAAAACTTCAAAAAGTTATATAACTTCTGCAACACAAGCTGATTCTCTAATACTACAGTCGAGATAATCAGTTTTATGATTCAGAGATCTAAGGATTATATAAAGAGAAAAATAAGAAAAAAAAATCTTCAACTTCAAGAAATCTTTTATGTAGGAGGAGGACGATGGCCACTCTTCGGGAGCTAACATCATCTGGAAGACATCAGTACTATCGGTCGGTAACTTGACCTCCAACATCTGAAGAGAAAAAAATCAAAGAGTGCTCACTATACTATCGCTCATAGAACTGTTTCAATCTCAAAATAAACTCATTTTTAATGTTATTTTATGGTTATATTTGGTTACTTTTAAATTATAATTTTTTTGCTTATAAACATTTTTTAATCAAACTATGGATTATAACTTTCACAAATATCATTCCTGAGTCCATTTTATGATAATTTCCAGATTTAATTTTTTTGGCTAAACATTATTTTAGCCAAACCATAGGCTATAACTTTCACAAACATCTATTTTGTGATTATTTTTGGTTACTTGTATATTTTAATTTTTTGGCCTTTAAACATTTTTTTGCCAATCCGCGAGCTATGACATTTACAAATATCAATGATTCTTTTTCGTAATTTTGTAGATTGAAATTCTTTTTTCTTAAAAATAATTTTTTATCCAAACCATAGACTATAACATTCACAAAACTCATTTTCAATATCATTTTATGATTATTTTTATGGGGAAATGGCTTAATAACCACATTTTACATAATATTAAAAAATATGACTATATAATTTTGAAATTTTACAAACTAACCATTTCTATTATTTTAACATGCTTCAATGTCGGATTTGCCCAAGTTATTTATGTATTTGTTTAATAAATTTATATGTAAATATATAGAATTACCTAGTTAAATGAGAGAAGATAAGATGATGCTTGTTTTGAAAGTTTTGAATATATGTTAGACTATTCAATGTCACATTAATAACATAACCATATATTTCAATATTATCACACATTCTTCCATATTGTAAAAATAAAAGATCGTTGTTAATCCAATTGCTTACCAAAAAACAAGCAATAGAGATAATCTAAAATGTCAAACGATCAATTCAACAACTCATCAAGTTATGAGAGCGACGATCCATCGGTAAATATTTGACCAAAATTGTTAATACAAATATAGAATGTTGTTATGTATATGCATACTACATAAGTAACATATCTACATTTATATTCATACTTCATATTGTGTACTGATTTATAAACATACACGACCAATTAATACACTAATTGTTCATATGATTCAGGAAGGAGACCCTGAGAACGCAAAGCTCGTGTTGGATGAGTGGGTTCATGTAACAAATGGTGATTGGTATTTCAATGCAGTCATCAGCCGATCCAAATCATTTTCTTCCAACGCCGACTTGATGATTTCAATATATCGCATGTTGAAATAGTTGTTAATCTTGTGTTTCCCTGAAGGTTCATGCCCAGTCATAAACATCCTGTTAGGCAGCTCATTGTCTTCCATTGTTTATAAATATGTTTCAACATAAATATGATAAAGATAACAATACTACATCAATATAAATTCTACAACATATGTACTGAATTTATGCACACATTCAACATTCAAATTAATATAATCCACACTATAGACAATATATTTTAATCAACATCTACATGTTCCTAATGTTTCAATGAAAGCTGATAATTTAACCAATGGAACCAATTAATAATCACCCTGTAACAAATCTAAATGCAATAACTTGATTAAGAGTCAATAACTACAATCAATAACGAGTAGAATCACCAACTGTAGAATGTGCGAAATCCCTAAATTCCCAAATATCAACAATTAACCAAGCAGATGATCTAAACGAGTGTAAACACAACATCGATATAGAAGTACTACAATTGTGCACTATGATTAGTACATAGTTAGACATAAACTAGTAATGGAAGTTTCTGATTGCATAACTCAAAAGCGACAAATGTATGAAAACGTAACTTTTGAATTGCATAACTCTAAGAAGAACAAATCATGTAAAAACTCAAACTAATATGTAAAATCGTATATATATACATCAAAATAGAACTAGTAAGCATGAATCGAATGAATGTAAAACAGTAATTTCGAATCGGAAATTTCTGATTTTATGGTTCTTGGTGATATCAAAAGATTCTTAACAAATTACCCAGATACAAACAATATGAGGAGAAATTAGCACAATTTCAAGACATGATGTTCACATTATAACATATATATATATATATATAGTCACCGGAACAGTGACAATATAACCGGAAAATAGCCGGAATAGACGAATGTAGTATAGTCGTGTATCAATTGAAGAGTACACAATCGCGGTCAAGAAACTTACCGAGTTTGTAGAGTCGAAATCTCATGCAAGAAAATCGAATTTGAGTAAGTTTCTCTCTGTAAAATGTTGGTGAGGAGTTATAGAGATGAATTTAAGATATAAGAGGTGATAAACTGACAACGTTAGTTTATTCCTTTGTTTTCGGATTTTTAAATTTTTTAAAAAATATAAATAAGGGTAATTTGGTATATATTGTACATAGTATATAGTATATATAGTATGTCTACTGTAGCATGGTTAGTTTGTGAATTATAATTCAAAATATGGTTATTCTACAAATGATCCATATTTTTATTTATTTGTAGATTTTATAGTTTTGGCTTATAAAGATTTTTTTTAGTTAAACCATAGATACAAGGTTCACAAATAGGATAAATATAAGATTTTTTGGTTGAATCCACACTTATTAAGGAAATTTTTTTTCATTTTTCATCATTAAATAAGTCCATTAAATTTTAATCTAGAAAAAAACAAATAAGAATACTGTAAAATAAAGAGTGAGTCATTGATTATGACTCACTTACGAAGATTTTTAAAATTCTTTGACTAAGAAATTGTTTTAATTAATTTTGGAATAAATTTAGTTAAAAATTTGCATAGTATGTGAAAAAATTAAATAAATAGAACAAAAAAAATCTAAAACATCGTATATTTTGGGAGCAGGGAAGTATTATTTTTAAGCTATTTTATTATTACTAATTTACTATTAGACCGTCGATCCAATATGTTGATTTGTTGTTATTCAATTAGGAAATTTAAAATTTTGTCTTTTTTTATAGTCAAAGAGCTGATTTCATTAGATAAAATGTTCAAAGATTACACGAGCATGAACAAAAATGATACAAAACATAAACAAAAGATATATAGATAAAAGGTAGAGAGATTCTACGTGGAATAACTCAAACATAGTGAAAATCTTGGATAAAGGCTAGAACTGCATTCTTGTCTCTGAAAAGAGTTTGGAAACATTCATATTTTTGTCGCCATAAAAGGTAATTAAACATGCCAAGTAATTGACTGATATCAATAATCGTATTAAACTTTTGAGAAAATTTCTGTACAACAAAGAAGATTTGTAGAGTATTTTTCTCTCTCCATAAAGGATGACACAAGATTTGAAAATCTGCTGAATCTAATCTAATAATTGGGCTTATAATTACTAGAAGTCCTAAATTTAAATGCTCTAAAGCCCACAAGTTTAGGTTTGTCCTCAGAAACCCAAATTCAAGTAAACAATAGGGTATGTGTTTTAGGATATCTCTTTAATGAAAAAGAGGTCCACCAATTCGGCCCATAATCAAACCCATTATGAAATGAATCTGTATGAAGGTAAAGGGTTGAAACCCTAACTCTATATTGAGCGCCGCCGGACTGGTTAAGGGCAACACCGGAGATCCGCCGCGTAGCAGGGAGAGAGCCACCGTCTTCAAAAAGTAGACTGGGATCTACTCCACCTCGAGGGATATTGAACCGGGTAACGTCACCACGAAAGCAAGGAGAACACAGAAGAGGGATGGGAGAAGACAGAACTGAGGAAGCAACAAGCAACTCGACTCCGGCAGAAGGCGATAGAGATGTAGACTGTGAAGGTATCTTCGTCCTCGAAAGATAGAGCTTCGACCACTGTCATTACCGGCCATTTCTTTCGTTTGAAGAGAGAAGCAGAGCAGAGAGATAAGAGGAGAACACATAGGGGAAACACAGTTTACACAGACAGAGACGACATCGGGGAAGACAAAGGAGAAACAGAGTGAGGAGAGAAAAGGAGAAGGGAAATAAAGAAGACAACACAAGAGACAAACAGAGGAAGAGACTCGGTGAAGAAGACTCCTACGAAGAAGAAAAAGAAAAACAAACAGAGAAAAAAGAGATGAGAACAAAGGAAAAGAGATGAGAGCCAGAAACACCCGACGCCGACGAGCCTTAGCTCCACCGGCGTCAGATCGGAGATGAAGACTCGAACCTCGAATTTAGTGCCCGAGAGGATAAACGAAGCAGTGGTCTAAACTTTTTTGTGTTGTGTCTTGTTTTCTTCTATTGTATTTTGTTATGGAATTCACCATAAAAGATTCGGAACTTACGAACAAAAAAACATTATGATTGGTTTGATTACAAGGTTTGAAGATTACAATCATCGAAGGCGTCTTCTTTAGATGCTAGACTTGAGATTCTCCGAGTGAACAAAAGGCTTCCATGACGGGTTTCGATGAAGAAATGTATCCTGCAAAACAAAATCAATCACACACAAAAACCTCACTAATTCAACTTCATAATCAAAAAATTCAAGTAAACTCTAGAAATTAATTGAATTCGTACCGAAACGTAGGAGCAAGAAGGGATTACAGAGATGGAGTGAGCAGAGGCGTGTTCGAAAGCAGCGACGCAGAGATGAGAAGCCAAACCTAATCCTCGTTTGGATGAAGGAACATACGTATGGACTAAATCCATCACTTTACCTTCGTTTCTCATCTTGTATTCTATAAAAGCTTCATGATCCTCCGTCTCGAATCGTCGTTTTCCCTCGTTCCACACAATCTGTGGTGGTTCAGCCATTTTCACTTCCGATTTCGCCGCCGTGTTCATCATATGTCAAAACCGTACTTTGATCTGAAATCGGAAAAAGACAGTTTCTTATCTGATTATACCCATTATGGGCTTTTAATGGGCTTGTTTAATTACACCCACTGAGTTGAAACTGTAGCAAAAAGCCCACACTAGGATTTGAGGCAGGTACCAAAGCAAAACTCTTACAGAAAGTCATGTTGTTCAACTAAAACCATTCTAGTTTTTTGAACTAAAACAATCCATGTTCTCTGTGGCTATTGAGCTTCACAAGGGAGTCACGTGAGCAGTTTCGTCTAAGAAGAGGCATCCGAATACATAATTGAAGAAGTCTCCACCTTTAACGATATTCTTTCCATCAATGGTTTCCATGTCGTATTTGCAAGCCCTCATGCAATCAGGACAGTATGTAACCTGTATAACATAGACATTCATGATTCAGTTTCCAACAGCTTGTTCTGAGGCAAACAAATTCTATGTCAGGTTTTAATTCTTAGTGACAAACCTCTAAGATTTTTGGCTCGAAGGAGCTATCGAGCATTACATCTACTCCGTAAATGGCTCTAGATTTCGAGGATTGCATCTCTGGATGCACAAGAGTTGCTGCTTCAAACACTTGTCGTATCATTTGCTTCACTTTCTTATGGATATCCATCCATTTAACTATTGAAAGTTGAACTGTGTTATTGATATAAATATATATGTAAGGAAACAAAAATGTAGTGATACCATTATGTTCTTGTTCGAATTCCCTCACAAATTCTGCTGTGGGCTTGTGGTTCAACTTCCGACCATAGTTCTGAAACGCATAAGTGAAAAGTAGTTCTTGTTTATATAGAATGTTGTAATCTTGATCAGCACTGAAGCATTGTTTAGAAAGAGTGTTCTTAAGAAATACCATGACAGTGAAGTGAGTTTCATATTCAAAGAAACTGTGCTTTTCCAATGAATATGGATTGTTAGACAACCTAACCTGAAAATCAAAAACAGTTACGATTGGTGACATATGCTGTTATGAGTAAATAATCGCTTATATTGGGTGTGATGGAGAATTCAAATAAGCATTACCCAGAAAATCTCTGTTAAGTAAATCTCCAGCGGGTCAATACTCCGCAATAGGACAACGTATCGCAGATCAAACTTTTTCCCCTTGAACAAAGCAGGGTGCTCTATGTACTTCTGGCAGATTTTGGGACCAGTTTCCATCATGCGGATGATAGCAGAGATATTATCGGTTATACTTGTGTCAATGGTCCGTGCCATATTCCATGGTTTCAAGATCCACAAATTATTCTTTTGATCACGTTTGCGGACACAATAGTCTCCGATAAACTGGGACAACTGTGTTTCAAGATTATAAGTAGGCTGTAACCATTTTGGAGATCCATAACCCTGTATAGCAAAACATAAAGATATAAAAAACAAGTTACTGATGATGCTGTGTAATATGATGGCATAATATACTGATTTTACCATTTGAATAGTCTCCGCAAGATGATGCTTCATAACAAGACAAGCCTCAAAGGGAAACTGATTTATGTATTGGTCATCTGTTATTCCCACCTCCTTTTTCAGTTCCTCATCCACCTGTTCGCTCGTCCATATAATGTCTGCATCTTTTGGTTCATTTGCTGCAAACAGGCATGTGACACAACTCAGAAAGCAACAAGAAAAACTTTGATTCGTCTGATGCGTATAACAGCCTTCCCATCTTAAAAGCTGAAATTACTAAACAATCTAAAAGATGAAAGATAATTAAAAAGCTGGGACAGTTTTGGTTAATTCGAAGTTGTATTGTTCATATATCAAATAAACAGTTCTTAGGTTGCTTAGCATTTCTATCTTAAATGAGTACTAGGAAATATCATCAAAGGGATCAAATCACATACTGATCACAAATTCTGGACGTGTCAGAAATTCTTCAACTTGGGGTAGATCGGTGTATACCACCAAAGGAGACCCATCAGCATGGCGTATGCTAGGGGAAACTGAAGCTTTAAAAGGTAATGACTCAAAAGCTTTCGCCTGCAGTTTTTGTTGGTATTTCTCAAACTCCTAGGAGATCAGTAACAGGGATTCTGTTAATGAACATAAATCTTGGTAGGAAATGAGATAAAAGAATATATAAAAGGAGCACCAGGGAAGTACATGAATAAAATAGTTCTCAGGAGTTTGAAACCAGGCTGTGAGCCTGGCAGACCGGTGTTTGTCCTCACCAATACCAGATAGAAAATCACGACAGCATTCATCACCTTTTTGAACATTTTTGATAGGCCACATTACCGAATAGCTGGAACATAAAAAAAAAACACAAAGGGTATAAAACATGTGCCTCTATGTCAGTGATACAAAAAGTAATAATACAGAAATTTTTTGCACGCATGATGTGTGAGCCCTAATCAAGAAGCGCATGTCAATCAACAATACAGTTTTAAACTACAGCTCACAGGAATTAAATTTGAATCGTAGACATAGAGCAGTGCGGGTAAAGTTGAAAATTTAATACCTCACAGCAGACTCTAGTTTCCCAGAAGGCATGAAAAGGAAAGGCGCCACTTTGAAATTGGGTTCGTCGCTATGCCTCAAAGCTGAACCCAATTCATCCATCACATACCTGCAAAAGAAGATATCATTGCACAACTCGCAGTCGTCAACATCCATTATCTCTTTGATTCCTAGAAAACATTACAAAAATCTTAGACAGCATTACTATTCACTATTGATATGCCTTAGAAAACTACAGACAAGACTAACCATAAACTCTTTGATTCCCCCTCTTAATTAGAGCCGTTTAAGAAGTAGAATACCATCAAATTGTCATTCCCAATACAACAGAAATTTTGCACATATAAGCACAACAAAAGAGAAATCTCTCAATCAAATCAATATAGGTTGAGAATCAAATGTTAACTTTAGGGGTGAGAATACATTTCAAGAGTCAAAATGGTCATTCTGATATACAAAGAGTAGTAACTCCTACAGCTTTTGGTGTCTGGATAAGAATTGTCACAAATTTTATCAAACAAATCTTGTATTATATTCCATCATGGATTTCTCTAATGAAAATTGTTGGAATCCTTTATATACTAAATACAATCTGTACAAAAACATCAAACAGTCAGGAGTCTTATCTTTTGTCAAGAAAATCTACCGCAGCAATTCTAATATAGCAATAAAGCGAAACACAACATACCACAAAGAAGTTTCATCAATTTTTTCGTCATCTGCGAGGCGATAATTCATCACATATAACCACATTGCAACAAGAACACGGTCAGCAAGACTATCCTCAGGATTCAGCTCAGGAATGCGTGGTTGAAGCACTGAGTCAATGATATGCTTTCCATTTTCAAATATTTTAGCTGTATCAACGCCATTTAACAAAGAAAGGTTTGGGAGAGATTCAAGAATTTCTACAGCATTGCTTCCAAGAGGTCCAGGTATGTCAACCTACGGACAAGAAGTAGCATGTGAGCAAACTTCAGCATGAACATATATTAGTTAAACATTGTACGGTAACCTCAGTCTGTATCTGAACGTGTAAGAACTTCCAAAAATTACTTCTAAGGAAGACAGTGAAGGGAAGAGCTTCAAGACTTGAAGTAGTTCTCCAACAGAATTCTGCTTCAATGGGTTTCCATGGATATTCAAATGAGAGAGTAATGGCATCTCATTCACAGAGAATGCCTGAAAATGAAGAAACAAAAGGTAGATTAATCAGACACTCAAAAAAGTAATACATTTTGCAAGTGCGTTGTAGAACACAAAACTACAACATATATGTTCGTCAATACTTGTCTCTTCGATTAATAAATTACACTTTCCGAGAGGAAGTAAGGGGACAAAAAACTGACCTTATTGACTAGATTTTGAATTGACCGGTTTGAAAGGTCAAGTGAGGTGACATTACACAAGGGTTGATCTTGCTGAAGACAGCCAGGATTATCCTTCCCAAAGATATCAGCACAAAAACCAAGTGCCCATAACCCATAATTTGTGGTGAAACATGAATTGTAGATTTCAAGACTCGGACAACCTTGCAGTATCTCGTCAGCCATCTGACATTCACTGAAAATCATATAAATACATGAGTAATTTATTATATACCTCCACCATCAGTATGTTTAGTAGAAATGCATGTTTACCTTTTCTGCAGAACAGGATTGTTATTCAGCCACAGAGCCTTCAGACTCTTAAACTTCATAACCTCTTGTACAACCACATTTGCACTCTCGATTTTGTTACCGATAAGACTAAGAGCCACTAAATCCTACCAAAAAAATTCAGCAGCACAACAAAGAAGCTTTAGAATCTAGCATTTCAAGAATCCACAACCTTCACCATCTGAGTTAAGCAAACATGAAAGTACTTAAGGAGGACACAGATCTATAGGCGTGCCTGAAATTTAATAGGCAAATGAAGAGATAGAAATGAGTCATCAACAATTCCAAGACCCTCCAACTCCAACCATCTTAAAGAGTCATATCCTTTATCTGCTGCATAAAGAATTTCTTTGTCTATTATCTGAGCAACAGAGAGTTCCTCATTCTCTGCCACTTCTTCTCCAACCTCTACATCAGTGTCAACACACATAAGAGCACCCATCCTCTCAGCCAATCCCGGAACTTCCTGAAGCTAAGTAGCCAAAAGAAAAAGACAAAAACCCGGTGAATTAATGCTCTCAGAACTACTAAGATGTAGAAAACGTAAGGAAAAAAGGCAAATTTTAAGCTAAAGAGAACGAACTTCTAGCTTTTATAACATATGAAAGAACATTTTCGTTTGCATTTACCGAAATCCAAAAGTGATCATTTTCAAGTGAAGAGATTAAAACAAACATCACTTTTACAAGCTATCTTACTTATTCACCACTATGTGCAGTCCATAAATTCAATTAGCATCATCTCATACGAGCAATGTTGTAAGAGTGAGAGTAGCGTTACCTGCTTATAAGCATCGGAAAGACGGAAAGTCCAGGCATGATCGACAAGGAAGACGTCAGAATCTTTAGGCATAGACTCTGAAGTAAGGAGAAGCCTCCGTTGCCGGTCATCCTCACAGGATTCAATCTGAAAGTGAGCGCCACCATCTAAAGTATCGGAAGCAAGTTTCTGAAAGAGGCGTGGATAAAGCTTCGGCGGCAAACCTGAAGCAGCCAATAAAATTCCATGTACTTTCACGAAATCATCGAACCTCTCGATTTTGGCCATTTTCCTTTGCTCTCAGGGTTTTCTTGGGGTTTTAGCTTTCGACGGCGAAGGAACACGAAGGAGAAGGTAAATGAAAGAAACTTAGGGATTGATACAAACAAAAAAAAACAAAAAAAACAAAAAAAAACAAAAAAAAACAAAAAAAAACAAAAAAAAAACAAAAAAAAACAAAAAAAAAAAAAAAACAAAAAAAAACAAAAAAAAACAAAAAGGTCCTACCGGGAGTCGAACCCAGGTCGCTGGATTCAAAGTCCAGAGTGCTAACCACTACACCATAGAACCTCGGATGTACATTCTTACAGCTTATATTATTTATACTGTTTATATCGACTTGAAGATACACCTATTCTTACTGACCACATGGTCATGGTTCAACCTGCATAGTAGTAAACTAACTAAAACACTAGAAATCTTAAGAAACATCTTTCATGGATAATCTCTTGATTACACTATAGATGATCATTAAAGCCAACTAAGGAATTCAAAATCTAGAAAAGGAACAAAGAGGTGTTAAAACCGTTAAAGGTAGCTCTTTTCAAATCTAACATATTGTTTCTGCCTAACTGCCAAAGTTATCCTAAATTGCCAGATGTATCCCATCTTTACTTCTAGTGGATACTGTTGCAAATCCATTGCGATTCTTCTCAGAGCTCCCTCGGTTTGATGAAACTGGTACTGAAACAGCAGCTATAGAAGAAGATGGAGAACTTGAAGATGTTTCTTTGGTTGGTGTGATAAACTCTGACTGATCTCTTGCCATGGAAGTATCATTCTTGTGAATCTTCCAACTCCGTGAGCTGCTGTTGTTGCTTACACCATTTGCAGCCACTGGAATGCTCGCTGTATCGATCAAGAAATCTTCAAGTGTTGCAAGAGATTGCAGCTGTTTCCCTAATGAAGCGATTGTCTTCTGACAATTCGCAAGTTTCCCTGCAGCTGTTTCTATGTCTTCCTGCAGTATATAGTCATCTTTTAGTGGAAATAAAGGATTTCGATGGAACACAGAGCAAAAGTTTACTAAGACCTCAACTTTAGAGACCAACCTGTTTGATCTTGGGTTCTATAGTTTCGCTCTTGACGGCATTCTCTTGGTGAGAGACCTCCTCTTCAAGAGCCTCACATTTTCTCCTAAGCTCATCAAAAGCAAGCCTCTCCTTTCTCATGTCTTCTTTCATGGATTCGATCTTTGCAGATTTAGTCTGTGCCTCTGCTTCCATGGCGATGATTTGAGATTCAACTTCTGCTTTTATTTCGTTTGCTAGTTTCATCTCTGTTTGTATCACCTCCAGCTTCATCTCAATTTCTCGCAGACAAACTTGAGATTCTTTATATTTATCTTTGATTATGTCAAAAGATATTTGCAGCTCAGCTTTCTCAACTTCCATCTTCTCCAACCTATTTTCCAGCTCCATTTTATCACAAGCGATATCTTCGAGCTCAAATCTCAATGTGCTCATCACTTCCCTGTTACTTTTAACTTCACTTTCGAGCTCATTTTCCTCCGCTTCTAACTTCTCAAACTTCTCTTCAAGTTGCTTAGTTCTGCAAGTCAATAGTTCAATTTCAGCAGCCAATGTGTTCTCTAGGTGAAGTGCGGCCTCTTCTCTGTTATATTTAACTACATTTTCAAGCTCCTCTTTCTCCGCTTCTAGCTTCTTCAACTTCTCTTCAAGTTGCTTAGTTCGGCAAGTCAGCAATTCTCTTTCAGCAGCCAAGGTGTTCTCTAGGTGAACAGCGGCCTCTTCTCTGTTACATCTAACTACACTTTCAAGCTCCTCTTTCTCCTCTACTAGCTTCTTCAACTTCTCTTCAATTTGCTTAGTTCGGCAAGTCAATATTTCTCTTTCAGCAGCCAATGTGTTCTCTAGGTGAAAAGCAGCCTCTTCTCTGTTACATTTAACTTCACTTTCAAGACCCTCTTTCTCCGCTTCTAACTTCTTTAACTTCTCTTCAAGTTTCTTAATCCGAGAAGTTAGTACTTCAATTTCTGCAGTTAATGAGTTCTCTGTGTGAACAACAGCCTCTTCCCTGTTACATTTAACTTTGATTTCAAGTTCCTCTTTCTCTGCTTCTAACTTCTTCACCTTCTCTTCAAGTTCCTTAGTCCGAGAAGTCAGTACTATTTCAGCAGCCGTTGAGTTATCTAAGGGAACAACAGCCTCTTCTGTTACTGATTCAGGCCTACTCCTACCGTTCCCATCTGGTGTCTCAGGCAATGCAACAAGACGTTCCATCTCAAGAAAATCACCTATGAGATCAATTTCAATTGAAGAAGACGTTCCATGAAGGCTTCTCTTTTCAATCAACGAAGATAATGCCCATGACTCAGAGCAACTCATCTCCACTCTCTCCCCTCCATCTGAATGACTATCCGTAGATCTATGATCGTTAAAGGAAGCTGATGATTTAGCCATTATCCGAAGCTTCCTGCATTCAGCCTCAAGTTTTGCCAATCTCTTTATGCTATCTAACTGCTGCTTGCTGGCGGTCTCAGCTGCTTGAGTGCTCAAATCCCTCTCGATAGTTCTAATCTCTAGCTCTTCACATCGTGCATGAAGCTCATGTCTAAGCAACACATTTTGCTTCGCCACAGATTCCGCCATTTGGCTAAGCTCCTCCAATTTAGTTACATCTTCAAGAATCTGATTTTCAAGACTGCTTTTAGAAGATTGCAACTCCTGCGTTCTTTCGATCACAGCTTCTTGAATTCTCTGTTCTTGTTCATCCCTTGCTTGCCTTAATTGTTTAACACACTCCTTTAAAGCTCCATCAAGATGGCTTACTCTATCTTCCAACACTCTATTCTTATCATCAATAGCCTCGAGCTTCTCCTTCAACTCAACCACTTCATTCTCGGCTTTCTCCCACCCTTTACAACAAGAGTATATTATCACTAAACAAATTCACCAAATCATAATCAAAATACAGAAATACAAGATTCATACCAGCTACAGCTTCTTCAGCAACTTTGACATGTTGCTTCACCAGATCATCTTTAGCACTCACATTAGCAAGAGCAGCTGAAAGTTTCTCAGTTAAAGTCTTCATACTATCTTTCAAATCTTCATTTTCGGTTTCTACTTCCAAAGAAACTGTAGGTGATTGAATCTCATCATCATGAGACTCCATTGTCTTCTCAAGCTTGAGAAACAAAAAATCAGTCATCATAATGATCTTTTAGATAAAAAACAAAAGCACAGTTTTATTCTCATCTTACTTGAATTTCAGATTCCTTCTCAGATTGTGAAGACACTGACTCTGATTCACCACAGCTTCCCTCAGATAACTCTATCTCCATTACAACAATGTTGACTCAGTACATAACAGTCTCAGGGTCTAAAACGAGAAAATCAACACACATTTGATTCTTCCAAATAAACTATCAAAGAAATACAGACTTAAAGATGAAGAAACACAACCAATCACCAAACATGCAAGGGAAGAAAAAAATCATGAATTATCCAATCATTTTATAAACTTTGAAAGTGATATAAATGATTAAAGAAACTGATTTTGTCTTTATCATAACAAATGTGAGTTTGTTGGTTCCAGATGTCCGTTTCATAATCCAAAAACCAACGGTTGAGAAAAGCTACAGGACAAATTACAAAGCTTAAAACTTTAAATTTCATTACTTTGATTCAACTTCCAAAATAAAAGCATCCTATGCAGAGAGTGGAATATCAGGTTATATTCTAACTAAAACCCAAATCTTAGAAAATTGAAAGATTACAAAGTAATGCACCAGTTTTAAGTAAGTTTCAATCTTCAAACGAAACTCCAAACATTAGTCCATAAAGTGATTGATTTTGAGGAGAAATGAAATAAGAAAAAAGAACAAAATAAGAGAAGGATTGTGGAAGTAAATACCTTAGTGTGGGGACTGTCTGAAGAACTTTAAATCCAAAAATGTCACAGTGGAAACAAAAATATAATAAAGGTTGCTTCTTTCTTCTTCTTCTTCTTCTACTGTCTGGAACACTGTTACGATTATTAGCAGCGGCAAGGAAGAAGAGATAGAGAGAGAGAATTCTATTTTATTATTATTTTTTTTGCTATTTTTAATTTTCTAATTTTGAAAACTGACTTTCTTCTCTAATTCAAAAGCTAGAGAGAGAGAGCATGTGATGGTTCTGTATGTGGAGCTGTGAACCCAAACATTAAAATCTTGCTTTTCAGCTTTGTTTTAGGAGAATACTAATTTTTGTTATATAAATGTGAGGAATTAAAGCGTTTTTAGTCAAATTAAAACATATTTTCTATGAAAATAATGTACCAATCAATTTGAATTTTTGACAAAGAGAATTTAAGTTTTTCAAAACCTAACTTTTTATATATTGAAGACCAGACTAATTTTTGGAAAGTGCAATCCATAGATAAATCTTTCTAAAAGCAAAGTTTCAAATCCGTGTGGATATTTAAAGCAATGTGTTTTTGTTACAGAAAGTAGATAGGTTGTTTGAAATGTGTTGACACTAAATCTCGTTTTTTTACCACTCGACTACAAGTTTTCTAAAAAATTGTTGGTTTGAAATGAATAATAGCATAATCTATATACTGGTATAATAAAATTTAGGGTTTGGATATAAAGTTTGTTTGGGAAATAAAAAAGTAGTTGGGCTTTTGAATTTTTAAATTAAGGAAGTTGTAACGGAAGATTTCATTAAAAATGCGATTAAGAGCTGACGCGGCTCACTGAGACTGTTCATTGGGTTCACTGACAAGTCAAGTCAGTGAGATACACAATATATCCGACGGTTCAGATTACTTTTCTCATTCTGCTTAGAATTCCTTTGGCTTTTCATATAATTTATACACTAATTTCAATATCGAGTTATTTATTAACAACTCCTACTCTCCAATTTAGTTTTTAAATTCTTTGTCGTCAGTAAGATAGCTTTATTTTCACTCTAAATAACAATTAATAGTCTCCTTCCTCTTGTCGCTTATCTCTTCGAATCCAAAAAAAACTACTCCCTTCATGACAAAGACATTATGACTTGGCAATAATTGCCTTAATCTGAGGGTTACCCATAGAGCTGTCTGAAAATTAAGCCCAAAAGCTTGTTGATACCCATAATGAGTGAAAAAAAACAGAGTAATAGGTTTGTTTTTTTTGTTGTGATCTGTCTAATTGCATTTAGAAGAAAAGATAAATAGAGTTAAAGAAGAAGAAGAAGATTTTAAGAGGCATATAACTTGGTGAGATCTTCAGAGAACTCCTTCCTAATTACATCTCTTTTAAGTTTTAGAGCTTGAGTAACTAAGCCTGACTCTGGTGTCCATGGAGATGCCAACAATTTGATCTTTGCTGGTATTTCAAACTTCTCCAATCGCGATTGTTTAGCTGCCTGCAAAACATAGAAAATATATCTTAAGGTATGGATTGGGGGACTCAACTCGCGTTATCAGAAACCCAGGGATAAACATACCTTGACAAGAGACGCATAGACTTCTTTCACTGTTTGTTCTTTTAGGCAGAGTTCTTCAAAGTTTGCAAATTCTATTCCTTGCTTTGAGGCCCAACCTTCAAGTGTTTGTTGGGATGCAACCACAAGAGCCACACAGTAACTGAAGAATGAATCAGCATGAACCATTATGTTTTCAACATAGGGACTTATACTGAGAGCAGCTTCAACCTGCCAAAAAAGGAGTCTGTTAATAAGCTTATCTGGAGAACTGAGTGAAGTTAATTTTAAGTTTGAGGAAACTATACTTTGCCCAAGGAGACATATTCTCCGTGCTGAAGTTTAACGATATCCTTTTTCCGGTCTATTATCTCGAGGCAGCCATCAGGGTGGAATCGTCCTATGTCTCCTGTGTAGAACCACCGCATCCCCTTTTCATCACCCTTTTGAACATTCCAGTGTTATAAGTGGTTAGAAGAAAAACCAAACCAATAAATTAATGTAAACATTGCAGAAACATAATGTTGATTTTCACCTTGTACACTTCTTGTGTTTTCTCATCATTTTTGAAATACCCAAGCGTAATATTTGAACCACCAATTACAATTTCACCACGAGGCATCGGCTTATCACTGGTTAGGTACCCGCCTTCTGGCCAGTCAACTAGCTGAAACGAGGTATAAGAAAATGATCATAAGAGACAACGACATACAAATTGATAAACCATTAATAAGCTAACAAAGCATTAAGATGGGATATATCAAGTAAAAAGGTTACCTTAACAAACGAGCAAGGAAGTGGAGCACCCACACGGCCAACGGATGTGTCATCAAACTCAGAGAAGGTTCCACCCGCACAAGTCTCTGTGAGCCCATATCCCTGACCAATTGGAGCCCTGAGGAGTATCAGAACGTTAGATCATAGAATGGCAAAGGAAAAAAATCGTAGATCGGCCACCCTAAGATGGAGAGAAGCAAGCCTCAAAGAAATATTCAGGGATGTTTTTACCCAACGCATATGTTAATGAATCTCTGAGTGTCGCCAGAAAGAGGAGCACCACCAGAGAGCAAATAGCGGATTCGACCTCCCAAGACCGCACGGATTTTACTAAACACAAGCACATCCCATAGAAGCTTTTCCAACCCCCAGGCTCCAAGCCAACTTCCATTAACTGCAGATAATCGCCGAGCATATGCAAATTCAAACAATTTCTTTGACAATCCTCCCTTTGCGTCAACCTGATGGTCATACAAAGCCAGTGCTTACTCAATTATAAGATTCATCTCGCAAGAGGGCAGAGAATATTTAGCGCATCTTGGTCGCTGGGAGATGGCTGCTACCATTTGAACAACTAGGAGACCAAGACTCAACCGCTTTGGCAGAGGATAACTAGCCAAAGAATTTCATTGTGTATCTAAAAAGCACAAACCTTTTTGCGAACGCCATCCCGGACACGATCAAGGATTGCTGGAACAGCTGTCATTATAGTGGGCTTTAGTACCGTGACATCTCCTTTTGTACCCTTTTTTATCTTGTTTGAAGTATCTGTGAGCGTCAAGGGAGACCCATATCCAATTGCACTCCCAATAGTAGCCATTACACTCTACAACAATGATATCAGGCCATATTCCAAAAGTCTGAATGTGGAACTGCTGAACGGACATATTGAGAAATAAAAGTTTTGAAATACCTCAGCTGCTAACTCAAGGATATGAGCCAAAGGTAAATACGCCATGTATATATCCCTCTTTCCAAGGTCAGGAACAATTGTCATCACTGCTGAAACTGTAGCTAGGACATTACCATGCGTCATCATAACACCCTACACAATTTGGAAAGTGGGAAAATCATATTTGAGTAAATTTAACACAACCAACTACAATTAACTGATAATACATTTCTTTATTTTGGTTTTAACTGAACACGCTTTCGAGACCCATAGACACAAATTTTATTCTGAAGCAACAGAAAAAAGTAAACGGGTTTGGAAAACCTTCTAACCTTGGGAAATCCCGTGCTTCCACTTGTGTACATTATAACAGCAACGTCTGCTGAAAGTGGAAAATTAGGGTCGACAGGATTTTCACGGCCAAGTTTCTGTACATCAGCAAATGAAGTCGCCTTCCAATTACTGTTCACATCGGATGGGAATTCATCATCCATGCATATCACACGTTTAACAGTTTCAAGCTGTTGAGCTATGTCTATGAGCTTTTTAAATTCTTTGTTACCACATATTACAGTTGTGACCTCTGTCTGGAAAGTAAAAGAAAAGGAGTCATGAGTACATGAAAAGGAAAGCATATAGAAAGATAAAACTATTACTTAATCGCATGCTAACATAACGCTCATTCCACCCTATGTGAACATCATACGTTACTGTATATTCAAAATAACAAAAACAAGTAGGACATAAACAGCCACAGGAACATATACAACATGGATTTAGGCGGCCATATTAGAGAGAAAGCAGAGAAGAGAAGCGAGGACTACCTCATTCAGAGAGTGACAAAGTGCTTCCTCTCCCAGCGATGAATAGATAGTTACAACAGTGACATTGCGCCTGAAGCAACCCTGTAACAGTTAATCACACAGAAGATGTCATAACTGTATCAACAGTGCATAAGGAATAAAAGCAGAGAAAGGGGCAAAAAGCAAAAGCCTTGGGAAAGCACCTGTAGGGCAATAAACCACTCTTCTCTAGTATCTGCAAAAATAGCGACACGTTCTTCCGTCTTGTGTCCAATCTGAACCAGCCCAGAGGCAAAATTACACACAGTTTCGAGCGTCTTTGCAAAAGTGAGCCACTCGTAGTCGCCCAAATGCAGTTTCTCGAATGTTTTCCCGTCCTCACTAGTCTCAATCTCCCTAGAGATCAATTTCCGGGTGCCAAGGAAATTCCTATCGCCGTGAGTTTTACATGAAATCTCAAATAGCTCTGGTAGCGTCGAGACATCTTCCCAATGTGTACTAACAGGATCAGTGAATCTTTGATTCCTAATGGCATAACCTTGTTCTCCACCAACATCAACACTAACACCTCTTTTCTTTCCTTTCTTCGAATTCCGAACCAGAAGCGTTAAAGCCAATGGCACAATAACACCAGCTGCATAAGGAATCATCTTCCAGAAGATTTCACTTCAAACAAAGAATTATTTGGCTAATAATAAAACCAAGTCCTACAACCAAAACAATCAAAATTGAACAACATTACTAACAAAATCAATATTTCACCAAACAATATCAAAATTGAACAACATAACTAACATAATCAAAATTTCACCAAACAAACTCAATGTAAATCACATTCGTTAAGTAGAACTCTCTCATAAACAAAGAAGCATTTTTTATTTCGTTTGATCCGCGAACAAAACAAGTTCAACTTTCAAAAGATCTGAGAATGAGCGAGACTAGCACACACTAATCAAGCATTAAAAGAGAAGAAGAAAAAAACACACTTCCATAAAAACAATGTAATCGGAAATGTGAAGGAGAAGGAGGGAAAATGGAATTTACCGTGATCGAAGGAAGCAAAACGAAACCCGAGACGTCGTCGGAAAACAAAAGAGTAGCGAGCGAAGGTCCAATTTAGAGGACAGAGGACATCGAGGGGTATAATGGTCTTTTAGCGGAGACGTCGAGAGGACTGTGGAGGCGGAAAGACGAAACGAAGAATCAGAATAATAAAAACAAGTAAATAAATAGTTATTTATTTAAAAAGGGAAAATAAGTCCATACACGTGGAAGATAGTGAGATGATCTGGACCGTTGGATATGCTATATGTTACGTCAATCTGACAAAGGCCATGCAAAATAACTCTTCCAGTTGGTACGCCAAATCATATTGCAGGAAATACTCAAATAGTCAATTTCATTACCTGTCTTACCTAATTTCACAACCAATCTAACTGCATTTAAACTGAAGATAAAATAGAGATAATTCCAACTAATATAAACAAATATTGTTGAAAATTAGGATAATTATGGTTGAGTTTAGATAAGTTTGTTTGAAAATGAAATTGACCTAAGTTTTTTGGGGTCTTTTATTTTGTACACTAAAAATTATAAACATCTATTCAGGAACTCCATTGTTAGAGAGCATAATTTATCTTCCTATATGTCTCCGACTTCTTCTAAGTCCCTGAAAATTTACCCAAAACGTCCGATTATAACCAGTATCATTCTAATCAAAATTATGATTATAGTGCATATTACCATTAGATGACAAACAAAAATGGTTTTCTCTTAATATAAGTTACAAAAAGTTTCATCAAATTGTGAAAAGAGAGGAGGCTTACAATGGTCTCACTTGCGTTGGTCACTTCTGATACAGATGCTTCTCCTGAAACCAAATTTCCTTTCACTGTGTTTGTGGACATCATAAAACATGGAAGTCTTTGTTAGATTTCTAATCCAAAAGCGATCAACGAGAACGCTATGTACAACCGAACCAAACGTGAACAAATTTGAAATTCATATTCACTCATTCATCATGAGCCAAACACCTTAAGTATAATTTGAAGAAATGTTAAAAGAAAAAGAGCGATACAGTTGAGAAGTTTGCAGTACTTTACCAGTTGGAGGATTAGATTTGGTGGGCAACTTTTTGCTCTGCTGCTTTGTTGTAGTTTCCTGCTTTTTGGCATTAGTCTTTGCATGTGTATGAGTATTTTTAGGGACGCTGCAGAAAACAAAGCCTTCTCGTCAGATCCTTACACAGATGACACGGGAAAAGAACCTCATCCGCAAGTTTTTTTTTTTTTTTGGTTAGAAACCATCATTCACATAAGTTGCTTAATGCAATCAGCGATGCAGCAGTTCAAAGAAAGTTGGTTGATTGTAACTCACCAGTTCCGAGGACCAAAAGATTCTGTCTCCTTTCCCAATATTACCTATATAACGAAAACTTAGACATGTTACACTATTGTATTGGTGTCAAGTTCATTCTGGGTTCCAAGATGGTAGCACTTGAATCATGAATTACAAATCAAGCACTCCAATTACCTGTTGCCCTAAGGATTCATGGCTCAGGGTTTCCAAGCTCTCGCTATCCAAGCAAACCAATTCAACATCACCATTATCAAACATAATCTGTAATAAAGCAAAATGGAAGTCCATGGCATTTAGCGCAGCAGGAAAAAGGCAGAGAAGGGACCAAGGGAAAAAAAACAAGTAAAAATACACGCTATTGAAGTCCTATAGGATCTACTTGGAGCATAAACAGCTCATAGAATTGTTTAGTTAAGTCAAAGAATGATGCCTTTATACCATCGAGTTTCATCAAAAGAGACTCAAAAAGCACGTTCAAAATCTACAGGAATGCAATGTCTTCTGAAATTAATACAAAGGAAGATACATGAACAGGACTTATAGCCCTGACAATCATCTCATCATATGCCATGGATCAACAATGAAGAATGATTCGCATTATGAAAGTATAATATAAGTATACTCCATTGATAATTAATTTCTATATTGAGTTAATACACCACTCATGGTGAGGATTGGATAAAGAGTCATCAACGGAAAAAACAGAATAACATGGGCTAGGAAGTCATAGGCATACCTTGTGAGCGTTGCTTTCAGAATTAAACCTCTCAACAGTGCCCGGATAGAAACTGTCAAAATGACAAAAACAATTATAGACACTCCAGAATATATTTGGTCAACTAAGAAATTTTCTACCATCCATCAGTAGGGGAGAGTAATTTAATCCGCTGCCCAATGATTTCTCCATCGCGATTGCTGATATCCTGTGGCAATCATTAACTGGTATCACAGGAGAATATCGATAGTTATATAAAAATTTAGAATATACTTTTGAAGTTACCTTTAAAGCAGATGATACCATGGAATGTTTGGAAGAAGTAGCTTTATTGCTTACACTTGTTCCAGCACTTTCCTTCAAACAAGTACTGTGTCTCTCTAGCTTCTTTGTAGGGATATCTGACTCAACTATCCTCAAAGATGAGGAATTAGAAGAAATATGTTTTGTCCCCTCTACTGTTTTACACCTTTTTGAAGAAGCATTCTCCTCCCTGGAAATAGCATTTTTTTCCGGCAAACCCAAATGACTTCGCTTCCTGCTACACCTCGAGTTGTTCTTGCTGGAGTTGGTAGAACCTGTCACCGAGGTCTCGATTTGTTTGCCCAATATTGAAGGCAAAACTTTATCCTCGAAAGCAGCTGCTGGGCCATCTTCTTGACACCTTTGATCATGCTTTAAAAGAGTTCAAGTTGGCAAAAAAAAAACAGGATCAGAAAAAGGAAAGCTTACATAGCATAAGTTAAGCAGGCAATATGGTAAAAGGATAGTAACATGTTGCAGAGTGGATATACCAGGGAGATCTGTGAATGGAATATACGAACAACTCTTTCAATGAAATTTAGTTCCAAAGCGTTTCGGGTATGAGACTTAGCCTTATTCTGCAAAATGCATTTACAAAATGATAAATGTTAGTTTCCGTCGTAATTAGAGCAATATTGACACGATGCAGGACTTGCCTGTTTATCTGTTATGCTAGTGAGGCTTAATTTGTACAACGATGATGGCAACAAAATTGATCGGGGAGCTTGTGGAGAAGTGACCACCATACTATTTAATGTGGTAATAACTGAGTAACCAATATCAGCTAGAATGTGCAGCATCTGCAGTTCAAAGCATAACTATATTAAGCTTATGAATTGTAAAAACGTATCTGTGATATTTAGTGTTATTACGCCACACTTACAGGAGTTTTACAAGAATCAGCAGCATCCTCAGCTCTTTTTATTGCACGGAAGATACAAAACAAGAAAGGGGCAGTTTCCTTGATAGTAGATCCATTATTGTTGATACGAAGTAGCACCTTTATGACCGAGAACAGAGGGCTGCCAAAGGGAAAAAAGTGAGAACCAAATTTAAAACTGAAACCAACCACCAAAATAGTAGGAACAAAGCAATTACCCACAAAATCGAGCATAGACATGCTCATCCGTGCAGTCTTCTGAAGGGAACTCTGGGTCATGTGCAAGAACATGGATCAGGAACACAATAATGTAAGCTGGACTATCAATAAGTGATTCCCCTTTATCTAAATCCCGACATGCCCGAGCTTCTCGTGTAGCATTGTTGACAAATCCATTGAAGTATCTAATTGACTGAACAAAGAGATAGAGAAATTTATCAGAGAACCTAAAAGGTTTAAGCAATTGAATATTCCCATTATACAGTGAGGAGCATGAAAGTTACATCATCTTGCAGATCTCTGCTTGGACTAGACATGGAAAACGAAAAAGCACATGCATATCTACTGGGTATCATATGTTCCGTCGATAGCTTGTGTAATTTGGTGAGAAAAGTCCTGGTAATAGAGACGTTGGAATCCTGGCAGACGACAACGGAAAGGACGCAATTATAAGCCATATAAGCACAAATATCCGGTACAAGAAACCAAAACGAAGCAATTGTAAGCCAGGCTGGCCTTACGACTCTAACATGGTTAATTCACGACTAAAACACACCCTTTTTTCAGGAATATATTACCATAAACCCAAGCCTATAATTAGAGTTACGTTTGATACTTACTATATGCAAGGATAGATACTCTCTTAAGTTACAAAAATGCAGGATGCAGTACGTAGCCACTGTAACACTTGACTCATGACTTACCATCAACTAACAAAGACACAATTGAAAAAAGAGCAGTAGAAATTATCCATTTAGAATAATATTCAATAATATCTATTAAATTGGTTGGTTGTTGTGCAAAATGGAAGTCACTTGCCTTCCCAATCAAAATTGTAAGACGGAAAATTTCAGGAGAAATATGAAGGTCCCATTTCCTTGCAAGCAATAGAACAGCTTTAGCAGCAGCCAATCTAACATTAGTCCCTGTGTCCTCGCTACAAATTTCAAGAGCAAATAAGTATGTCTAATCATATGAGAAGTTTGCAAGGATCAGTAATTTACCAAGAGAAAACAGATAATGGTATTGCGAAAGCTCATAAAGCTTGCTAGCACATAATCGATTTGCATAACCATCGAAAAGAACGTACCATGATTTGATGCCATCTTGTCCTTGTGATTTTAGTGTTTTCTTCAAAATGTTTAACAAGTCATCTATTTTCCTTTTGACTTGGCCATGACGAGGCAAAAAACTTTTCACTAGTGCTTTGAGCCCATATATCTGCCAAAAATAATAATAAGTCAAAACTAAACATACCTCATCGGTTATCAAAATTTGGTAACCTCGTTGCACTTATCCCAGACTATAAATCTTAAATTTTCAAGGCTTACAATCAAATCCTTGTCTAGCTAATAAAGGAATAGCAACATTCTTAACAATAATGTTATTGACACCTATTGCTACATGCAGCAGCATTATTCTTAAAAACTCTGCAGTAAAGTATGAAAATGCTGAACTTCTTCCAAAGTACATAAATAACTGCACCAATGTTGAGCAGAAGCATTTACCAACGGCCCACTTGTTTCACTTTGGATTAAATGCTAAAGTAAATATTCTCAGTGACTAACAAACTGGAAAAATAAGAATTTCTTTCTCCAGCACTTGCCTTTAGCTTGCATGAGCTGCAACAACCAGAAGACTGGTCACAAGGAGGTTCACTGTCAGATAGCTTTTCCTATGAATATAGCCATCAACAATTAGAAAAGCTAAAAAAACAAAGAACTAGCTGAATATCTCCATTTTACTTTTGAAGAATAGCACCTCTTGCCACTTACTTGAAAAACCTGGTATACATAGCTGCTGACATCTTCATATATATTGTCAAATGCCAAAACAGAATATTGCCCGACACACGCCAAAGATTGCAAAGTTGTTGGAATGTTTCGTCCACACAGCAAAGAATCTATGAGCATCTGAGCAACAGGAAAGAATAACAATCAGTGGCAGCACTCAGTTTTCTCTATTAAATCAACTATCACAAATCAAAGGGGACTACTGTGGAAGTCGGAAGATATGTGCACAGAATAGACTGTCTAACATAGTTGTGATCCCAACAATCATTGTCACATCATCATTTCAATAATTCTACTCACCAGTTTGTTAAGTTTCGGAGACTTTAAAGCACAATTAATTTATACACTACGGATTTTCCTAAGCTAGTTACATACGATTCACATAAATGCCTTCAATCTAGGATATCCATATGTGAACAAGTAACTGTGAAAAAAAGGCAATAAACAAATATACAGGTTGTAGAAAAATAAACCTCGCATAATTCAGAAAATACAGATTTATCAGATGCTCCAGCCAATGAAGCGATGGCAGAAACCGCATATTTTGCCTGAGAACGAGTACCTTCCAGACACGCCTTCTCCAGAACAGGGTAATAGTCACTGCAAAGCCCAACCATTGTCTTTCTCATTAATCCAAAAAAAGTATTCTAGGTATGTTATTGATAAGCCATGATTAAGAAGAAAAATAATCTAAAACGAAGTAAAAGTGTCTAATAAATCCGATAAAACGTAATTACTATCTTAAAAATTTAACGTGATTCATATTAATATGTTTAGTGTATTGAGTCGAATCTTCTTAAATTATTTTTGCATCAAATAGCTTTTATTAACCATTGGAGAAATATACACTACTGCAGTAAGAGTATAAAAAAGTACGAAAAAAGAGTTTAAAAATTGCCATTATAACAGATTTTTCTAGCATAACTTTTGCTTTAGCAACACTAACATACTATATATGTCCTCCAACTAGATGAACGTTTTTAAAAGATATCATAAATCAGTGTAAATAAGGCAGTAGCTCTAGCAGTCCAGATTGCACTCTGGCTACCTACCAGGGCTCCAAAACAAACAGGATGGTGGATTATACTGACAAACTCATTGTAAGTGGTGAAGAAGTTACCTAAAGTTGACAGAAATATAAGGAGCTGCCTTTGATAAAGCTTCAATTAGCTCGTCAGCAACTGAATCATTCTCCTCTAGCAGCTTTAGAAACTGTTTTTCTGAACCTCTCAGGTAAGAAGGGAACATGTTGAGGATAACCTAATTTGGGAAATCAGTGAAAGAGTCACATTTAAATATTCGAAGCCGATACATACATAATATTAATGTATACTTAAGAATGATGTTTTACAACATAATACCTAAACTGAACAAAGAACAGATATCAAGATTTAAGAGTAAAAATAAATAAATAAATAAATAAAAGAATAATAATCAGAGGATGCCAGTATGTTTCTCAACATCTGTCCTTACCAGAAGAAGTTTGATAGAAGGAGCTTTCAATCCCGTGTTAACAGAGGAACTGCCACAAAGCTGATTCAGAAGACACTGAACATGCTCTGAGCTGAATATTGTAGGCGAGCATTTTGTCGAAAGTACACGTAGGAACTCAGAAAGAGAATGTTTAGCATCAATTGTCTTGAGGAACTTTTCCTGAAAATTAAAATTAAAGAACAATGAGAAAATGATCACCACTCTAATGTATAGAAAAGTTCAATATATGCAATATGGACAGTTCTTCATTCTGACTACCAATGCATTTCCTGTAAAATACTCATGCTGATACAGTGATACTACTACAATGATGCATCATAGAATACGTCAGGAATGGAAAAGAGTAGAATATTCATGATAAAGTTGATGGTTCAAAGGATATATTTATGAATCGTGAACAAATTGAACATAAATTACACATAAGCAAATCATCTCTCTGATGCTCAAGAACATTTTCGACTTACTCTAATAATCTGGGCACTTGTGGATGTCAGTTCCTCCAGCAGGAGAGTTAAGGCATCAAAAATTGATGTGTCTCTCATTTGGTCTAATTTTTTAAAGCAATCTTGTGCCTTGGAGGCATCTAGAAAGCAAGCTGAAAGCTTTACGAAACAGGTCTTTTGTTTTCTTTGCACTTCTTCAGTATTTTCATCCTGAAGCATGCATCACATTGAAATACTAAAATGAGCAATGTAAGATTTTCAAAGCCCTTAGGATCTGTGACATCAAAAATTAAGAGAAAAAATGAAAATTATACCTTATCTTTCGCCCAGAGGGTCAGGCAATGGCGTAGCTCATTTTGCAACCTGGAAACATACTGAGTGAATAAAAATAAAGCCTTTTCACATATATGACGCTAAAATTTTCAGTCTACCTTCTTTTCTGAGATAAAATTGAATTGAGTGACTTGAAGTGCATATGATTCATAATGGCAAAGCATTGGACCCAATGCCGCATCCTCTCCGCAACTGTAAGCTGGCGAGGAAAAAGATCATCCGAGAGCACTAGTTCCAAATTTTGGGACCTAAGTAATTCACAGAACTAAATTAGTTTTCCCCTAATAATTAGAAATTTGATATAAAGAAGGAAAACAAACAATTCAAGGATAGTTGGTACATAAAGATACCTGAATTCTTCACAATTTTTTTCGCAACAAAGCAGCAAGATTTTGCATGGGATTTGCTCAAAATGATCATTTATCGTCATGCATCCTTCTGCACACTTGTCACAGTAGTTTTGATATACTTCAGTCAAATTCTGCAGAGCTTTCTTCCTAACAGATATCTACATCAAACAAAAACACAATATGAATTAAGCTGTTCAGTAATCTTGAAAAAAGTAGCCCTTGATTAATGTCTCGAATACTAAAACGTAGAGTACCTTCTTATCCCGAAGCCTATCACTGGCTTCAGAAATCAGATTCAAAGGAACATCCTTCATATTAAACTTCATGATATCACAAGCAACCATCAGAGCCTGTGTTCTAACTCTATCATCAAAATCTAATAGGCGTTCTTGGATGGCAGCTAACACATAAGAAACCAATAAAGGAAACCAGAAATTATTAAAAAATAGGTATAAACGAAGAACAAAGAAGGAGAAAGCAGCTTCAGGAATATTACTGAGAACTCCACATGCTTTATTCCGCGACGGATTCGCCAAGTAACACTGTTTGGCACATTTCAGTGCAGTCATTCTGACTTCTGCAGATTTATCTGAAAATCTTCTCAAGAACTCTACAAAAAGGTCTGGATATCTCTCTCTGATACAGTGCTTAGACTGTGAAAAAATTCTTCCAGCTAAGTTAAGGGCCTTTATTCGCACATCGACCTGATCAGTCTGCAGATGAAGAAAATAATAACCCTTGTGTGTAGCCGCAAAAAAAACAAACAGGAATAATAACAAAAAGTTTTAAAACTAAACAGTCAATACCTGCCCACATAACAGAATTTAATCAATTTCATAGAACAGTCCGATTACAAGTCTATGAATATGCAAGTGTATAATAAATACCAGTAGTTCTTGCGTCAGGTTCGGGATAACTGCAAGCAGAATGTGGGGAGCATTTAAGGAAATCTTAAATATGACTTCGTGATAAGAATCCTTGAGATTAGTCTGGATGGAATCTTTCTCCTTAAAACAAGATATTAAAAAGCTGCAAATCAACGGCTCGAGCGTGTCACTACAGCTTTCAATGAGAGAACTGGCAAGCTTATCAGCTGAAGAAGTTGTATCCTGAAACACATAAGAATAAAAAAATCACCCGATCATTTTGCAAATCATAATCAATAGGGAATTAATCTCTGTATATCCATACCTTTCCCTCCTTAACAAGATTTTTCAAGATAAGATCGACTAGTGAAGAATTTGGGTCTTCCTTCAGAATATCAATCATTATAGTTAAAATGTGATTATATAAATTTTGTTGTGTATGCTGAGTGTTCGCCTTTCGCTGCTGTATTTTAATGTTTTTCTGGTGAATCAAACTTTGTTCATGGTGCTTCCTGTAAAGATAACGGGAAAATGACCTTGTTAATGCACTTTGATTACGAAATCAAGGAAACCACGAAATTACAAAATAAATTGTTTCATCTCATACCTTACAACAGAGAAAAATATGCTAAACATCTCGTAAATTAAATCTTGGCAGCCCACGTTCACCATTTCCAGACAACATTTACATCGAGAAAATATCTCCAAGATTTTTGCCCTTTTCGTGAAATAAGGGCTTACAGTATCAGATAGCTCGGAAAACTCAGAAATAAAGAGACTGAAGATATCCTGAAATTGAGATATGGCATATTATTGTAAGTTGTCTATAAAAACTAGTACAATCAATGAGAATCCACTTGAAAGAATAAAAAAATAAAGCAGAAATAAGGAGTTGAAGAATCTTTATACCCTGAGAAACTTCACTTCAAAAGGTGGCTCAGGTGCAGAAATCCGAAAAATCTCGGAGACACAAACAGTGACCAAAAGACTCACGTCATTATCACGATTTTTGTGAAGACCATGCTTTATAATGGATTTCTTCAGGGGTTTTAGCTGAGCTTCTAGCAGTTTTAGAGCTTTTTCCTTGTTCACTGTGTCGGTGGCTGAAAAACCCTGCTCGATTTTTGACAGATGAGTAGGAAATTCCTGCAAATTCACAGAAATAGGTGAACTCTTACACATTTGCATAATTGAAAGTGACAAAGAACTTTTTAATTAATCCCTGTAATATTAGTTGGTTCTGATTAGAAACAACGCTCAAATCACCTTCAGATCATCGATTAGCTTACAGTTACATGTAGATTTCCCAGAAAAAATAACCAAAATCTATACTAAAAGTGTGCAATATCGAGAGAACAGTTAACTCAAAACCCTTGAGAGACAAGGCAAACCAAAAGAGATAAAGAAACCCTCAGAAATAGGTTTTCGCTCATCAAACCCAGTCACCAACCCACTCAAATTCAAGTAAATCAAAGCTTATTCGGAGTTAATTACAAGTTCTCGAGATTTTAAATCAAACTCAAATTGATGAAATCAAGTTACCTAAAAAGAAAACCCAATTATTAATTACGAAGTAGTCGATTCATTAGAATCAGCTTTTCAGAAATTACCCGTAGTTGCTTGACCAGAGATTTCTTGTTGAGACGAGATGATTTAAGCAAACCAGAACCCAGTTCGTGAACTATCTGCGCCGGAATTTTCTCCATTCTGTGTACCGCTAGTTGAAATCGAAATCAAATTGAAGAGCAAACGAACAAAAGAAACCCTAGAAACTCGTCTCTTGAGTGAAGAGAGAGCGAATCTGAGGTTTAACGGTGAGTCTGCGATGAAAACGGAGAGGGAAGCTTTGGGCGGGAGGGTTCTTTTTTCTTTCTTTTCCTTTTTTCCTTTTGTATTATTTTATTCACTGACTTTTCACTTCTTTTCTGATGAGGATCATAACTAACTATATTAGGCGTGGGATTTCGGTTCGGACCGATTAAATCGAACCGGTCCGAACCAAAAAACTGGCTAACCGAAACCAAAATTATTAGAGGAGCAAACCGGTCGGCTAAAATCAAAATTGATTTCGGTTTACGGTTATTTCGGTTCGGTTTTCGGTTTAATTAAACCGAAAATTAAACCTACTTTCATTAAGCCAAACCGAATCATTTGATTCATTCTCCTTCTCTCTCTTCGAAACGCTGAAACTCTCTTTCTCTCTCGTGCCATTGTTATCGTGAAATCTTCTTCTCTTCTTCGTTCTTCCTCTTCCGTCGCGGTTTGTTCTTTCCTTCGGCCAGAATTCTTCTCTCAGTTCGTTCAGGTATGATTCATCCGTTCGATCTCGCGTTTTTCGTTTTTTGTCCGATTAGGGTTTATTAAAATTTGGGCGATTCCGATTTTTTTGTTTTGTAATCTCTTACTCTTACGTATTGTTGTTATATTTATGTTCAATTGACTCAAATCGGACTTTATTTGTCTGTTCGATTTCTAGGGTTTTTTTTTCCGATTAGGGTTCGCAAAAATTGGGGGTTTTCGATTTTTCGGTTTGTAATCTCTTGTTGTTTCATATTCTTGTTATATTGATGTTCAATTGATCGAAATCGGACTTAATTTGTCCGTTCAATTTCTAGGGTTTTTTTTTTCCAATTAGGGTTTTTGAAACTTAGGGGTTTTCGATTTCTTTCGTTTGGGATCTCTTCGTCTTTCGTATTCCTGTTGATTGATGTTCAATTGATTCAAATTGGTTGTAATTTGTTCTTTAACTATCATTTGATTGAATTAACATGAGCAAAACTTATCATTTAATTTGTTTTACTTATGATTTCTGTCTGCAGAAAAAGAGAAAGACCTTTTGGCTGCTAAAGCTGAAATTAAGGCTTTGATTATGTAAGTGTTTTACTCGTATGTTTAAGTGTTTGACTGGCTGTTAAATTCATTTACTTGTAATTGTTCCGTGATTGTCAACTGACCACAGTTTGTTGTTTGATTGTATGACCACAGATGGATTCAAATACCATTGAAGTCGACAGGCCACCAAGTCCGGGGATTCAAATACCAGAGCAATCTGCCAGCTCGAAGAGAGCAGAAAGCCAAAGGTCAGAAACTTTTGCCTTACCACCAAAACCAAAGAAAAAATTTGCAAAACGGGCAACGGTATGGCAGCATTTTATTGTAAAGGAAGATAACCTTTCTAAATGTTTTTGCAAATACTGCGGAGTAGAAATAGGTTGTGATAGTAAAACTGTAGGGACTAGTCCTATGAAGGGTCATATAGGTAGATGTAAGATGTATAAGGATTTCGAAGATAGAGAGAAACAAAAGATTATAGGTAGTGATTGCTCTGGTAATATGAAAGTAGTTAAGTTTGATCCGGTTAGTTTTAGGAAATCTATTAATGAGATGGTTGTTATGAATGAGTTACCGTTTTCTTTTGTTGAATCAGAAGGCTGGAAACGCTTCTGTTTGAATGTCTTGCCTATTTACAGTCCTTTCTCTAGAAGAACTAGTGCAAACGACATTCATACAATGTATTTGCAAGAAAAACAAGCCTTAGTTGAATTGTTTAGGATTGAAAAACAGAGGATTAGCCTTACAACTGACATTTGGGTAGCTCCAACAACCAGTTACAACCATGAAGTTGTAACTGGTCATTGGATAGATAAGAACTGGAACATGCATAAGCGGATTTTGAGCTTTAAGGTCATCACAGACCATAGAGGTGAAACAATTGCGGAGCACCTTGCATAGGTTGTTGGTGAATGGGGCATCGAGAAGATCTTTACTGTAACTGTGGACAATGCAAGGGCTAATGACAAAGGTCTGAGGCATTTTAGGGAACATATGAAGCTGTTAGGGGCAGACACTTTAGTTTTAGATGGAGAGTACATGCATATTAGATGTTGTGCACATATTCTCAATCTAATTGTAGGAGATGGGTTAAAACAGAGTTCACCTAGTATAGTTGCGATTAGGAATGAGATCAAATATGTTAGGTCATCATTTTCTAGGCTTAAGTCATTCCAGCTGAGATGTGAGACAGGAAAAGTGTCAAGAGGCAGCTTGCCATTGGATGTGATTACAAGATGGAACTCAACATATCTAATGTTGAGTTCAGCCCTTAAGGTGGGATCTGCTTTTGATAGAATGTTGACAGAGGATAAGTTGTACTGTGACTACTTCTTGGAAGAAGATGAGAAGACTAAGAAGAAACGAGTAGGTCCACCCACAGCTGCGGATTGGGAAGAAGTCCAACGATTGGTCAAGTTCTTGAAGATCTTTTACAACAGCACTCTCACTTTCTCGGCTTCAAATATTGTGACCTCTACTCTCTGTTACAATGAAATTGTAAACATTGAGAGGAATTTGATGGCCAAGTGTACCAACAGTAATGAGACAGTTAGGACTCAAGCATTCACAATGAGGGATAAATTTGAGAAGTATTGGGATGAGCTTATGAATATGAATCCACTAGTTATTCTAGGAAGTGTTTTCGATCCTAGGAATAAGATGCAGTTTGCTTCTCTATGTTTTGATCAGCTGTATGGTAAGGATACCATAGAGTCTAGGCAGCTATACAACTTGGTTCTAGGTGTGGCAAAGAAGCTGTACGAAGAATACATTTCAAAGCTGAGCAAACCATCACCTTTTGTTGTATTTGGTGTAGGAGATTCGGATCATGTTGCAGCAGTAGCTACTGAGTTGTCTGATGATGACGATGACTATGAGAGGATGGATGCAATATAGAGGATGAGGATGGCTGCAGCGAGTTAGACATTTATCTAACTGATAAGACAGAATTGAGAGTTGTAAATAGCCTAGGATTCCCATATGATGTGCTTGAGTGGTGGAAAAGTAATGCATCCAAGTTTCTTGTGTTGTCCGAGATTGCCAGAGACGTTTTGGCAATTCAAATGTCCTCTGTTGCTTCTGAGTCATGTTTTAGTACAAGTGGACGTGTTTTGGATCCGTATAGGAGTAGCTTAACTCCATACATGGTAGAGGTCTTGATCTGCTTGCAGCAGTGGTTAAGGTGTGGGTATAAAGATGTAGAGAGAGTTGCAAACCTATCTCAAATGCTTGAAGAAGCAGAATTTTTTGAAACTCTTGGTCTGTGTTATGTTTTAACATTTACTTGCTTATATGTTCTTTGTTTTATTGCTTATATGTTCTAGCTTTGCCAAGCTATGTCTCATTGTCTTTACTTGTTTTGATGTGTGTAGATGCAAGGAATCAGATGGCCTCCACTTACACTTCTCAATCCACTCATTCAACTCAAATGGAGTAGATGCAAGGATCATTAGGAGTACGACAGCTCTGTGACTATGTCTCATTTCCTCTCTGTTTCATATATGTCTCAGAGACATTGTCTCTGTAAAATTTTAAATTTGATGTTGTGTTGAAAACAATTGCACTTTCGGTTTATTCGGTTCAAATCGGGTTTTCTCGGTTTGAACCAGTTGCATACTTTCGGTTTATTCGGTTTATGCCTTTATATTTTAGATTTTTTCCAATTTCGGTTCAATTCGGGTTAAGAAACCGAATTTATTTTTATTTCGGTTTGTTTCGATCTTAAAATTTTTTAAATAAACCGACCCGATTAAACCGACTTCCGAACCGATTTGAACCGAAATATATTTCGGTTTAATTCGGCCATTTTATAAAAATCCGAAAACCCGATTAAACCGATCCGAATAACCCGATTAAACCGAATTTCCAGGGCTAAACTATATGTACACGTCTCAGTAACATCAAAAAAAAATGATTTACAATATTGTAGTGGGAGTGTTAGACTGTTCACATTCAGGTCTGACATATTTCCGAACGTAATAGAAATGGCCAAAATTATCTCTGAGTCCAATGCAAAAGAGAGAATAGAACTTTAATCGAGGTCATTATTTCAAAAAAAAGAACCTGACGATGAACTTCTGCAGCTTGGCGAACAGAGTTATATATTGGTTTTTCCAAACTCTCCAACTCTCTCTTCTCTTCAGATGTTGTTCTCCACAGATTACTGCTGTACAAAGATCAAGCACCAAGATCTTATAATGTCTGCACAAACAGTTTGATAAAGGTAACTAACGAAGAGTCTTGATATAAAAAAAGACTGAAATTCTAACAAATTTAAGAGAGAAAAAAAGGGAGAAATAAGTTGTCTTCCACAAAGTCTACTATAACATATGAAAGCTTTCCCTAAAGTTGTCCACGACGTTAAATTAGAATTTTATAACACTTACTCATCCTTATATTGGTGGATTTCACCTTCAGGAAACTCCCCAGACGGGAAGAGGGATCGAAGGGGGATTAGTCTGTTGAGGGAGTTCTTTCTTCTTTCTGCAACATAGTCAAAACTATCATTAGAACAAACATCAAAAAATATATGTTCTGGATGCTTACGATTATTTTGGTAGTTCGAAACACACCATTTGTACATAAATGCATACTTAGTAAGGAGCAGATCACTCTTGTTTGTACGTTAGTTGGAGTGTTTAATTAAGTTGGAAATAGAACCATGAAGAGAACTATAAAACTAGACCGTTGATATTTTGGACTTCTAGATGATGACTCAAAACTTGACTCCGAACTGTCAGATCCAGATGACTCTGATTCTGCAACTTGCTTTTGCATGATGAGGCGTGACATGTTCTTCAAATACTCTCTCAGATTCTCAGTGATGCCTCCAAGACCAATGGAAGTAAAGAAGTTGATTGCAAACTTCGTGTTCTTTGGGTTATCTTTTGGGAAGATAGATTCCAGTGATTCCTGCATTGTGGGATCCTGAAGCCTCTCATTTAGTAGCCTAATCCCCAAATGTTCTGACAGTTCCTGCAATCAAGTCAAAATCGTAAGCAAATCAACTCAACAGTCTCACAAACAAAATTCATCAAAGAGTTCTAATTGTGCAGGAAAATTCATAGTTTCCCAACTGATAACTTAAATCATAAACAAAATTCATCAGCTGAGTCCTAAATAGTGCAGCATTTAGGACTGAGAAACAGAGAGTAGTGACCTTGTATTTATATTGATCAAACAAGAAGTGACCGTTGAGAATGCAATGACCAAACAGAACACCACGAGAAGTACATGTTTCATCTGTTACAACATGTTAATTCGATGATAATTCATATTAATCTGATAGAGTTTTTCTTGTGCTTTGAATATTGAGATTCATGAAAGATGTAACAAACAGAAATAATCACGACATATGTTCATCTTCTTCTTCGTTTCCTCTTCTTCTCTCTATCACTTTCATCAGAACTAGAAGAAGATGATGCCTCTGACTCAGACTCCGAACCAGAACTGTCAGATCCAGATGATGAGCTTGACTCTGATTCGGCAACTTGCTTTTGTTGTTGCATGATGAGGCGTGGCATGTTCTTCAGATATTCTCTGAGATTCTCCGTTATACCTCCAAGACCAATGGAGGTAAAGAAGTTGATTGCAAACCTTGTGTTCTTCGGATTATCCTTTGGGAAGATAGATTCCAGTGATTCCTGCATGGTAGAATCCTGAAGTCTCTCATTAAGCAGCCTAATCCCCAAATGTTCTGATAGTTCCTGCAATCAACGCAAAGTTGTAGCCAAATTAGCCCAACAGTCTCACAAACAAAGTTCCATACCTTAACAAAATTCATCACCGAGTTCTAATTGTGCAGCAACATTCATGGTTTCACTACTGATAACTTAATCATAAACAAAATTCATCAGCCGAGTCCTAATAGTGCAGCATATGCATAGTTCAAAAATTGATAACTTAATCATATGAGAGAAGTAACTGACAAATCACGTGAACACATTCTCCAATCAAACCAATGAGATGGACAGCTCTAAAATGGTAAAATGAGTGTTGTTGAGGATTATAGTTACCTGGAAAAGGATCTTAATGAATATACGAGATGACGAAGTTGTATCCTCCTCAGTTAACCGAATGTAGGCAAGCACATGCCAGGGGAGAGCATCTGTGCCCAGTAAATGGGCAAAAAACTTGGCCACGTTACGCAACTTGTTTGTCTCAAGACGGTGAATCATAGAATACTGCTGAACAAAGCATTTCTCAAAATTCTCTTGATGAATTTTGTTGATCATACAGAAACGCTGACCCAATAAACCGTAGTAACGCAAATAAGTTCTTTCCTGGGAGCAACATTCCAGGAGCATTATGCATAGTTCCATCTCTTGACCTGGTTCAAGCTTAATTTTGAGTAACTTGTGACCTGCTTCTTCAAAATCAACACTGGACATAATGGTCAAGTAGATTGTCCTCCTAAGATTAACAAGATTAGTCTCTGTCTCGTCCCTTATTCTCATTTGTTCTTCATCTTCTTCATCAGATTCATCTTCATCCTCATCGTTTTCCTGATCAGAACTAGCATCAGAGCCATCTTCATCCTCGGACTCGTCCTCACCAAGTAACTCTTTCTTCAGCGCCTCATATTTCTTTTCATTCTCAACGAAGTCAGGATCAGGCTTAAAAACATCAAGGGCAGATTCAGGATTAATTTCCTGATCAAGAGAGACATCATGCGAATACTTATCTTCCACGAGATCTAGCTCAGGGCGAACGGCTGGATGTCCCTGAAATTTGGCTTTCCTAATAGCAAAGAGCCCTTCAACCAAGTACTGAACTCTTTTATCTATCTCTCCCTCGTGCAATATACCACGAAAACGCTCAAAAATCCCATGCAATCCTTTTGGTGTAACATCTTGAAGCATCGCACCACACTCTGTCACAAATCCCACAGCCACCTCGACACTGTCATCAGTCGGGTCTTCCAGAAGTACAGTGACTAATTCAAGAGCTATGATCTCCTCAGCAACTTGCTGATTTACTAGATGCGCTATGAATTTTACAGCAGCAAGCAATTGGGGCTGCAAAACAAAATTGACACATAATATGTATTATTATGGCATAAAAATCAAAACCTTTAACAAAATTTAAACATTGAAAAGCAAAAAATACAAACCTTGTCATTACGCTTATACGCTCTCTTGAGCTGCAAAACGACCCTTTTCAGTACAAGTTCAGCAACTTCAGGGAATTTGGCGTTAATAACAGCTACCAAAGCTGCAAAGACATCAGTGAATCCAGGAGATGCCATCTGAGACTTCATACATGAACGGCAAAAAAGTCCTCTTCCTCTGATGAGATTTTCAGCAAACAGTTCAGGGATTATGTTCTTGATGTTGCTTGCATTAACTTTATTCACGAGCCCATTAATACTTTTGCGAAGAGCATCCCATGTAAGTCGTTGATACTCTACGCTGCTCTTATCTTCCACCTCCTTCATCATGCGTGCTAGCTTGAACGGAGGAATATAAACTCCACCAGTTTTTCCCAAAGCGATAGCATTGTTTTCACATGGATTGAGTTCTGGCAGCTTCCGCTTTGCAACCTCACTCTTCTCTTCTCTTTTCTTGCTATCTTCCTTTCTCACATTGTCTCTTTGACTGTCGACATCATATGTATCACTGTATCTCCTTTCCCTTTCATCTCTCCGATGCCTATCCTTTGTTTCAACTTCCCTACGCCGACTCCCAGAGTCGACTTCTCTACGAGATTTAGTCGACCGCCTAGCTAATTCCCCGTCATCAATCTCAAGGTCTCTTCTCCAACTCCTATGGTCCTCATCATCAGAAGCCCTAACCCTAACCCGAAGACCACCATCTTCTGTCTCCCTCCTCGATTGTCTAACATCTGTACTCCTCTCTCTTTTTCTACCCATAGTTGGAAATCAAAGAAGCAATAACCTTCCTAAGCCACAATCGTAAGCAACAGCAGGGACAATAACGAATCAAATTTTCTGAGGAAATCAGCGTAAAAGAAACCAGGACTCGCTTAACAATGCGTTTTATATGAACAAGAGTACACCTAATCAGAGATATACTCGATATGAATAAATCATGAGCTGAATCCTATCAAACTAATGGGCCAAAGCCCACATACACCTGAGCCCAAGAGTCCACTTTCTTTCAATATTTTGTTGAATATTAGCAAAAAGTTGATTTTCCGGGAAGCTTTATGGCGGCTGTCGAAGCTATTCTCGCCGGTGAGCTCTGGTGAGCTCGTCTCCTGTGGGTTAGTGTTCCATTCGAGCCTATCTTCTCCTTCGTTTGGTCCTAGAGTCGTACTATAGCATTAAGTTTAAGATGTAATTTTCGTAGAAGTCTTTTTTTCAGAATTTGAGTAGAATCAGCATTTCTCTTCTTCTCCTTATCCATCATATTTTTGTTGTTGTTTCTACAGTTTCTTGTTTGAACCCCAAGTCTCCAATTAATAAAAGTTCCGATCAGAGGAACCTTAATAATCATCTAATGTGTTTGATGTTTGAGCATAAGGTTTATTGGTTGGTTTATAATTACTTAGGAGCCCGATGATCAATTTGTCTTGAGGATCATAACTAACTCTATGTACAAGTCTCATTAACGACAAAAAAAATATACATTAGAATTACCTAAATAGGCCTTTAGGCCCGAATAGAGTTAGTTACCTAAATGGCATGTAGGCCCAATAACATTTAGCTTCAATATATTTCGGGTCCATTATGAAAAATCGACCGAACACGTTTTCTATCTTCAAAAGTGTTTTTCTTGGTATCTTCAAAATAGGCGTGTAGTGTTTTCTTGTTATTATGATTCAAATCGATTAATATATTTAAATTTATAATTATAATTTTAAATATTTAGATAACTAAAATTTTATATATAAATAATTATTTTAAAACATAATAATAATTCGAATATTTTAGACACCTATTCGGGTTTTGATTCCTACTCAATAGAAATTCGAGTCCGAATTTCCATAATCTAAAACTCATTCGAATATTTTATCGAATTCAGTTTAGTTCAGTTTCTCTTATTTTGGATTAAATTCGGATTCGGGTTTCGGGTAAAATATCTAGGTCTAGCTAAATGGATTTAGAAACGGATTTATTTTCATCTAAATTGAATAAAATATTTACCAAATCGAACAAGTTTGATATATATATATATATATTTTCTACGTAAACATCTATACATTATTCGTAATATTTATAAATATATATATATATATATATATATCAACCCTTTTACCAAAAATATTGATAGAAGATAACATATATATGAAACAATGAAAATAATAATAATAATTTTTTGCTTCATTCGTAATTATTCTACTCATTAGGGGTGGTGTAGTAAGCAATGAGACAACACCACTCCATGTGCTTAATGACACACAACACCAGTTGACACTGTTTCATAGTGTTCATTTGATCATATTCTGTCTTTATAATTACTTGCATCAATGTTCAATTATTGAAATCCATATACGGAATAGCAATAATTGTCTTTGTTAATAAGACCAGAATCTCTAAATTAGATGCCTTTTTGACTTTTGTAGATTTCTTATCCCGATTTTTCAATGTAAAAATTTCCTCATTTTTTATGACGAGAGTAGAGGACAATGAATTGATAATTAAACATTTTAAAAGTGATGATTTTCCATTTTATTTATAAAACTACAAGATTAGAGGACAATTATATATTTAAAGATAGATGGGCCGGGGTGTCTAAGAAGAAGCATTTTCGCTTTACTCTGAAGTGGACGATGTCATGTATAATTTTTCTACAGATGTTGAATATGAATTTTACACTAGGTTTTGAGGAAGTATTGAAGATGATGTTAAAACTAGGAGAATGACCAGTATTTTTTTCTTACCTCGAACATTTTGAGAGATTGAAGAGTTTATTTTCCAATTTCTCTTTTCACATGATCTTAAGATCAATGAATCACAAAGCCGACTTTCTTATTCATAATGTTAGAGGATTAGCTCGAATTTTGTTATTTTTTAATTTTGTATTGACATAATAGTTTTTTTATTTAACTTAATAAAAGAAATGAGTTTACAAAAAATAAAAAAGAGTTAGAACTTAGAACTAAAATCTTGAGAACTTGACATATCTTTTAGATGCATATTTGTAATGGTCTACAAGTGACAGAAAGATAAGCTAACTTGAATACTCCAACTTGGCTTGCATTTTACCCTTGTAACTTGTAAGTAAGTCAAAATTTGTATTCATTGCTTATACTATGCAAAAGTGAAACCTAAACTTGTTGCCTACTTCATTCAAGATCTTTCTGTTTGTTTAACTTTTTGGTTTGATATTTTCTCCTAACTTATTGTTTACATAAAGTGAGACCATTCTCATAGTTTGACCAAATAGTTAGAAACTCAATACATTGATTGGTCGGTAGTACTTTGAAGAAGTATATATGCATGTTAAAATTCGTTTTCTGTATCTAATTTTATATAACACATACTCTGAATATTATGCATTTTGCTTATGTATACTAAAAATATGAATTTTCATCTTCTTCTTTCTTTGGTTTTAGATTATGAAAATTTTATATATATATATATAATTCATGACCGATCATGGTTAGATAATTTGCCACTTTTGTTTTTTTGGCTGCCAAACCTATTATAGATTTAGCCATAACTTAAGATATTTCATAAATATTCTTCTCCATTATTTAGTTTCTTTACAAAAAAATGAATGTGGAGAATTGGGTAGTTTGGTCCTTAATTTTTTTTTTAAAACTCAAAAACAAATTTCCATTAACCAATTGAAATACAATGTTCATCATTCTCTACTTCGTTTGTAACCCAACTTGGCACAATAGAATACAACTTAGGGTCATAGGTAGTTTGGTCCTTAATTATGATAACTTTTTAAGACTTTAACGTACAAATTGTATAATTATATCGTTGGTGAATAATAATATATCAATGTATTACACACCATAAATGGAATTAAATAGACTATATAACGTTTACTACAGAGCGAGAATATAATATATGTTAGATAAATATTCCATAGTTTTTGACCCAAACAAAAAAAAATTGCATAGTTTATAACGAAAAGAATAATGTCAACGTCATGGAAAAGTATGGTCATCGGACGGCTGTGAAGTCTCCCATCTCCTCGGAACAGTCAGACACCACAAATATAAAAGCAGCAAAAATGTAAATGTTTTCTACTAAAAATGAAACATAATTTTTTTTTGTTCAAGAAAAATGAACAAATTTTTATAAAATTAAATTCAATAAAATTTTGAAATTGACTATGTCTATGTGTTACCAAATGATTAAATATGCTTTGAGAATTGGAAAGTGAAGTATTGCATAATTGTATAATGACAGGAATAATATAAAATTATAGAATAAAAATTGCAAAATAAAAATTTGGATAATCGAAAATTGCAGAATCTCCTATTTGCATTTTATGCCATAAATATACATTTGCATAATTTGTAAACAATAAATATACAATTTTATTGCAAGAAAAAAAAAATTGAATCGTCAAAACAGTTTTTTTTAAACAAAAATTAAGTTTTTCTTTTCTTATAATAAATGGAAAAACCTACAAAAGAGCAAAACATTATTTTCATGGCATAAGAGGAGAGAGAGAGAGGGAAAGAGAGACGTTTCAGATTGATGAACAGAAGAGAATCGGAAACAAATCACATGGAAGAGCTTACTATTACCGTTACCTTCTCCACTTTTCACTTTCGTTAGGGTTTCTCTTTTTTCCTCTATTTAGCTGCGCTTTAGCTCCGCAGCTTTTGCTCTCTTTCTCTCCGATTCACTTCTTAAATCCCCTCAAATTTTGTGGGTTTTTGTCGCTTCTCGATCTGATTCCGAAATTCGTTAACTTTTTTGAGTGAGAGATAAGATTGAGAGCGATGGAGGAAGGAAGTTTGTTCAGATCTCTACTAGCTATCCTCCAATGGTGGGGTTTCAATGTTACCGTCATCATCATGAACAAATGGATCTTTCAGGTATCCTTTTATCCTCTTCGGTTCTTAAGATTAGGTTTTTACTTAATTCTATTGATCTGATCTGTCTTAGAAATTCTAATTTCATGTTATGGTGTAATTTGATTTCAGCTTTATAGATTGGTTTATAATGGTTTTGAAAAACTTTGCAGAAATTGGATTTTAAGTTTCCACTGTCGGTTTCATGTGTTCACTTCATATGTTCATCGATTGGAGCTTACATCGTCATCAAAGTTCTGAAGCTTAAACCACTAATTCTGGTCGAACCAGAAGATCGATGGAGGAGAATTTTTCCAATGTCTTTTGTGTTTTGCATTAACATAGTGTTGGGAAATGTCAGCCTTCGATACATCCCTGTTTCGTTTATGCAGACGATTAAATCCTTCACTCCAGCAACTACAGGTTAAGTTTTAGGGAATGCAATTTTCAATTAGTGATCTTTATGCTGTTTGTTCTCGGATTTCAAGAGAACCTAATTGTTTCCTATATATATGCTTTGAGCAGTTGTGTTACAGTGGCTGGTATGGAGGAAATACTTCGACTGGCGTATTTGGGCGTCTCTTGTGCCCATTGTTGGAGGAATTCTACTGACCTCTGTTACTGAACTTAGTTTTAACATGTTTGGATTCTGTGCTGCTTTGTTTGGATGTTTAGCTACTTCCACTAAGACCATTCTAGCCGAATCTCTTCTTCATGGTTACAAATTTGACAGGTTTGTCCTCTTCCTTTCAAGAAGGAAACCTAAGAATATCAATCTGCTTGGAAGAAAGATTTGATCTTTTCTGTTTTCTTTGTTTAGCATAAACACTGTTTACTATATGGCTCCTTTTGCCACCATGATTCTTGGGATACCAGCATTGTTATTGGAAGGCAATGGAATTTTGAGTTGGTTTGATGCACACCCAGCTCCTTGGTCAGCCCTTATCATTATATTCAGTTCTGGGGTTTTAGCCTTCTGTCTCAATTTCTCCATCTTCTATGTCATTCACTCCACAACCGCAGTCACATTCAATGTAGCTGGAAACCTTAAGGTAACAAAGACAACCTTAAACTCGTGTCTCATCTTTTCTTTCGGATTACTTGATGATCCAAACTAATAGCAAGAGAACAACTTTTACTTCACTTTACTGACAATGCTTAGCTTGTATTGTTTGTTTGCAAAGCGTGTAAACTGGTAAGCTAAATATCATTTTGGCATCTGTGTCATATTCTAATTGCAGGTTGCAGTGGCTGTATTAGTCTCATGGTTGATATTCCGTAACCCAATATCGTATATGAATGCTGTTGGATGTGGAATTACGCTTGTGGGATGCACATTCTATGGTTATGTAAGGCATATGCTTTCGCAGCAAACACCGGGAACTCCTAGAACTCCTCGTACCCCAAGAAGCAAGATGGAATTACTTCCTCTTGTCAATAATGATAAAGTCGAAGGCAAAGAGTGATCTGATCCAATCCGAAGTTCAACTCAGTACTCACTGATTCAGACTGCTACAGAAGAGAAGAGCATCGACAGGATCTGTTGAATTGTTACTAAAGATGCATTTTACTCAAAAACTTTAATAGAGAAAAGTAACATTTTGTTTTTTCGTTTTGTTTTGGGTTCATAGAAGAGATAATGGTTCGTACTATTTATATCTCTGTGAATGTAGTAGAATCTTTAATTTATCAAAGAATTTTAGAACTGCTGTTTTCTCAACTTCTCTGTATATGTATGCAGTAATGTCTCTCGGCTAAGTTAAACTATAAGAAAACACGTTTAAAACTAGGGTCATTAGCTAATGATAATGACTCAAATATTTCAAAATAATACATAATTACTCAAATATTATTGTAAAATCCTAAAATGTCATTGCCTTTTTTTAGATATGGAAACAAAAATGTAATAACGAAAATACCATTAATAAAATGTGTCACATCAGCGTGCTCCGCGCGACTAAGCCTGTCACACTAAAAAGCTTTCAGTTTGGTAGAGTTGATAGGGTTTAATAGATTTTGAACATTGTGTAGTATATTTTGGCAGAGTTATCTTCATAGTTTGGCAAAGTTAGTAACGACAATGTGGCAAACTTTAGTAGATTTTGTATCCCTGCGTGACATATTTTGGTAGAGTTATATCTCGTAGCTTGGTAGAGTTAGTAACAACAGTGTGGCAGACTTTAGTAGATTTTATACCCTTGTGTGACAAATTTTGGTAGAATTATCTCTCATAACTTAGCAGAGTTAGTAACGACAATTTGGCAGAGTTTGATAGATTTTGTACACTGTGTAGCAGATTTTGGCAGTTACATTTGATAATATGGCAGATTTTGGCAGAATGATTTCCGATAGTTTGGTAGAATTCGACAGAGTTATTTCATTTAACCTAGTTTGTAGATGGCGAGTTTAGCCCTCAATTATTAGATCACCTACCTTCTTTCTCGCGCATTTATTGCAACTGTACACCATTGAAGCACACAAATCACCATTGTTGTTTGAGTTCATTTCTTATCTTTTGACCTCATTTTTTTGTTATTGGATTTATGGATCAAATCATCTTAGTTTGTGGAAATTGGAAATTCGACCAAAATCATTGGTTCTTTTTAGTGGATACTTCTCTCGTCTTCAACGATAGTTTGACAGAGTTAGCAGTGATAGGTTGGCAAAGTTTAGTAGATTTTGTACTTTGTGTAGCAGATTTTGGCAAAATTATCTCTAATAGTTTGGCAGAGTTAACAACGATAATATGACAGAGTTAACAACAATAATTTAGCATAATTTAGTAAAGTTTGTACCCTATGTAGCAGATTTAATAGACAACTCAGTTTGTACCCTGTGTAGCAAATTTAATTACTCAAATACTTGTATAGATGAAGTATTTGAATAATTAGGTATAAATTGTGAAGTATTTTAGTCATTCTTTCTTAAAATTAAAACTCTTCCTAAAGTGTGGAGCTGTTCTAATATCTATACAAGTGAACCTGGTTTATAACTCATTTCTACTGTATGTGCTGTGTTGGCCTAAGAATGCTATATCTTCTGAGCATAGTTCCATTGACAGATAATGCCGAGATTCTCTTGACCTGAATCGAGAGAAAGGAAGATTAGGGGAGAAACTAATCATATACTCAGTACATATTGTGAATCAATTGGTACTGACCTTCGCCGTCTGCTTTTCTCCATGGCTCCGGATAGGTTTGAGGGATCTGCTTTTGAAATCTGTCCTATGAATGAAGCATATTCATGGAAAGCTCTTCCTTTCAATGATCTCACAGGGACTACTGACTCTAATATGCCGGAAAGCCGTGCAATTCGCTCACTGCATTTGAAAAAAAAACAACAGAGGAAATTTTTGGATCGTAAGTGTGTCAGCAAGAAATTTGCATTGCAACAGATAAACTCATAGGAAATGATTTACTAATCATAGGTTGAGAGGCATTATTTACCCTTTTAACAAGTCTTCATGTGTTTCTGGTTTCATATCCAAGCAGCTTCCATTGCTCGATCTGTGATCTTGCCTTGCCTCGTCTACCGCCAACCTTCTTCCTGATTCCATGGTGGCTGATGGAGTAGGAACAGATCCTGTTGTAGAAATTTGGTTTGTGAAAAAGCTAAATCCTTGCCTTGCCACAATGGAAGTCATCTGTTCAAGCATCTGAGATAGATCAGACGTATCAAGATCTCTAGAAGCGTTCATCGTTGACTCTGAAGTTCTCTGAATAAGTGAATTCATAAGTAAAACATGTCTAACCTGAAAACTGTGAAAAAAGAAACAGAGGAAGCTAAATTCTAGTGAATACTCACAAGGTTCAGGCATCTAGATTGTGTCAGGTCAGCTTCTGATATAAGATTGGTTATCTGATGTGTAAGATCAAGAACTTGGGGAGCTTCCACAGGTTCAGAATCCAAATATGGCTTGAAATCAGCATGCCTCGAACAAAGTTTTTCCCAGAATTCTTGCACCGTATATCTAGAGGTATCAAGTTTCAATTTCTGAGATGTCTTGAATGTCTTACCAACATCTATACGGCTGCATTCATCTGAAACGTGTTGCATCTTCTGGGAAGTCCCTACATATTCCTTGCAACTGTCTTCCATCACCGCATCAGAAGATTCTGCAAATATCTCACATGTATTCTTCAAGCAATCAAAACTCTGAAATCTGTCTATGTATAACTCTTTTGATGGGGTAGTCTGTACGAGGTCCTCATCCATAGACACTCCTACTCTTCCATCAAAATGTCCACACGACACCGCTCTTGGCGACAGCTCAGCTTCACCATCCATTAAAGTTTCTGGAACATATGAAGATTCTGGTACACATGATACATCAACCGACTGAGAAACCTCATTAAGGCAAGAGACTATTGATGTCTCATACTGATAACAAGTTGCCTCCAATACTTTTTCTCTGGAAGGAAATGAAGAATCAGGTAATGGGATTGTTTCCTTTTGCATATTTGGAAAATATGACGACAACATACTGTTTTCTTGGACAACTAATCTGTCATTCTTCTGATGTCTTGAGAAGGAAATCCGTATGTCACTCAGAGGCTCATCTTCTGAATCAAAGGACATCACAACATTGAGCTTCCGCCTCCTCTTTGGTGGAGAAAACGAGAGTGGTTGGTAGCAAGTGTTGCTAAGTCCACACGGAATACTTAAGACGTCTTCTAATTCATTATAATTTTCAAAAGAAGTGTTTTGCCTTAACATGGCTGCTTTCTTGGCTTGTATGCTGTTCTTTTCTGTGCCCCGCCTCCATAATCTATTAAGCACTTTTTCGTTTTCAACCTCTTCAACAAATACTTCCACTGAGTTATAACTTTCCTCTTCCATGGTTAGTACCTTAGAAATCTCACTCTCCACCAACTGAGACAGTTGAGAAGGGTAATCCCGTGCAATTATCTTGGGAAGCAGTAAGTGCCCAGCTTCATGATCAAAGAGATCTGGATTACATGTGTTCTTCACCTTTCTGGCTGTGTATAGGAAAATTAAATCGTGAAAAAAATATGTCAAAACCTTCCAAATTACTGCAAATCCACACTTAGTCTTTCACTAGTGGACCTCTGGGACTAAAACAATTTTTCGTATATAGCAATAAACATCCAATATACCTATTTTGGGTTTACTCTGAAACCAAAACTGCAATTGCATAATCGCTTTCCGTATATCACCACCACTAATCATGGTCAATTTCTCTATTGAGCCAGGATTAACTTTAACTCCCTCTGCTGCACAAACCTGTAAAACAACAAAGTTAGCAGAATCCAATTAAATTTAAAGGTTACGCGTCAGAATGCATACCAGAGAAAGGTGGCTAAACAGCTCTTCTTTTGACGGCAGTGAAAAGCATATTTCTATCCTATCCAAGTTGTCTGGTAAACCATGATTCTTGTCTGTAAATATGCATGCAATACAGATTCCATCAGCATATTAAATAGGATAAACAGCAAATGAAATAAAAATGGTATTCTAGCATGGACGAATACTACCATTGGCAGTCAATATCACAGGCCCTTTTGCTTTCTTAGCAATCTGCTGAATAGCAGAAATGAGACCACGATCTTCAGCAAAGCAAATATCTACATCTTCAAAAAGAATTAAAGGCTTCACGTTACTTCCATCATTCTGGCTAAGTAATACAGGTGCCACTTCAATTACATCCTCGACCCCATTGCTATCACTACATGAGTTGAAAAGAGGTTCCAAGGACCTGAAAGAACAAATTATGTGACTACAAACGCTATCTTGAGTTTGAAAGTACCAACAGAATTGCAGAAAATAGCAGACGTAAGTGTTACAATTCCATGTACCTTGACAGGCTATATGACTTAAGAGCCTCCCCAAATCTTTGCCTAACAACTGTACCACTTCGGCATTCTGATGTATTGGACTGTAGAAAAAAATCAGTAGAGACATATTTTAAATACCATGAACAATTGCGAAAGTATAAAATTATGATGGCAGGAGAGGAAAAAAGGTCCTTTAGCTACATGTAGGGAAAACAGTTCCTACTTCTAAGATTTTAAATCCTTGTTCCTTGGCGCATGCATGAATAGCTGCAGATTTTCCACTCTGCAACATAGCACAATTGTACTCACAAACATCAGCGCTGCATACATGAAACTCAGAAAGCAATGTAGATATAAAAGATGACAGCTGGTGGCAGATTATCTTATCACACACCCCAGCTGGACCGAGGATTAAGAGAACATTTTTCAGGCAGCCATCAGCACCAATATTTTCTGAGTCAGAGTCACTTTCAGAACAGTTGTAATCAGCATCTTGCAAATTTTCTTCATCACTACTCAAAAAGTCTTTGCTTGGCTGAAACCCTCTGTCATGCCATTGGCACAGCCATTCATTCATTACTTTTACAGATTCAGTATTACCACACACCTGCAAGATAGGTGGGTAAGAAAACGTTAGAAGTTTGTGTTTGCTGCTCTTCTGTAAACATATTATCCCAGAAGGTATAAACATGCATATCCACTATGAACTATGAAGGCAGCAGGCTCAAATTGTCTGACCTCTGAGGCATATCTTGGCTGGTACTTATCTGTCCATAATGTATCACGAGGTTGGCCACTGGAGTCATTACTGCATAGATTAAATATCATAGATCAAGCATGCTACAGGGGATGCAAAAGTAAGCCCAAAAGAACTTTCAAGTATATAATAGAGGTTGCCGGCCCATATTGTTATTTCTTACTATTTTTGAAGAAATCATTACTCCAACCTAAAACATGTCTGCTGCTAGTGATATCAAACCACATATAAATTACTACCTTAGTCGACATGATAACCTTTGCAATTCATGGGAAATGTCTGCTGCACCACCAGCATGATCAGACAAGTTAAATACTTCGTGAACTTCACAATCCTAAAAAAGAATGCAGGAAATGACCCTTTGTCATGAACGATTCCAAAAAACGAAAACACATACCAAGAGGAAAGTTTTAACTCATCACCAATTCTGCTTCATCTAATGAGCCAAGGTACCCACGTTTCTCCTCCTGGTATGCTGTTAATACTACAGGAGATGCCTCTGTGATACCTTGTGATAGAGTAGCACATTGCTGAGGCTCCTCAATGACGCACCCATCAGGTTGTGCAAGAGTTGGCAGTTCATTTAGATCAAATTCTATGGGTCGGTTCTTTGTAGAGCTGAATTTTTTTTGTTGATTTGGACTCCCACTTGTGAATGTTTGTTCACAGAACGTCCAGTTCTTCCAATCAATGGTCCGATAACCATCCTAAGAAGAAGGTTTTGCTATTTAGATTGCTTTGTTAGTGAATATGATCGAGAAAGTTACCCTATATAATATACAACATACCTGCAACCTCTCAAATACATGGATAGGGCCGATGGTGACGATTTTATCTTTTCCTTGACCCGGAGACTGACCATTTTCTACTGCAGCTGCTCCTTGATTTCTTTTACCTCCTTTCCAAGATGAGAAAAAAGGATGCATTTGCTTGCCAGCAGACATCCGTGAATCTTCCTGATCAATTAGAAAGCAATAAATAACCAGACTTTAGAACAAAATCTACATCAGGCCAAATATCACACCAAATTTCGAAAAGTGTTTAAAGCTACTTCATCTAAAGGAGTATCAAAAGGCATTGATGGAGATATCATCATAAATAAAGCAAACCATATGAAAACCTAGTACTTATCCTTCTCAAACACTCCACATACGATCAAAAGAAGCACACACAACCTAGGTCAATTTGTGCTTAATTGTGATAATGTTTTACCTCGGCTCTTAATTTTGCTTCCAGCCGCAAATTGGGAACTGGAGGTGAGAGATTGGCAGCATTTGTCTGATCAGCAGCAGCTACAATCCCATTTTTTGTTGCACTTTTCTTAGGCGTTGTTTTCCGAGGTGACTTGACTTTAGCTAGCTAAATTTATAAATAAAAAAGACAAGACTATCAAGATCTTCTCGAAAGTAATTCACTATGTAGAGTCCTTACCTAAATTCTTCGACCTACAAGCTTAGAAAGCTAAACACCGTGATTTATACATGAAAACCAACCTTCCCGGAAGTTCCGTTCTTTGGAGTTTTCTCTTTCTGTTTTCTCCTCTTCTTCCCTTGACTACTACATATATCACCATCTCCTCCTTCACCTTCCTCCTTATTGCCGGAATCCCACATCCGATCTCCATTGGACTCAATTACCTCCTCCGACTTATGTGGGACCAACGTCGACTGAACCAATTTCCGGCGAACATTCCTCCGTGGAGTCTGATTCACTTCGATCACCGTCTCAATCCCGTCTTTCTCACCTAATTTGTCCATAGATGGACAAATCGCTCAATTAAGGGTTTACACACTTTACGTTTTGAGAAATCAGACTCACGGTAAAATCTGTAATTTGGTTCCGATATCTTCTCGAACAGAATCTAGGGTTTTTGTTTGAATTTGGGGATCTTGATAAAATAAAATTTTAACGTTAAGGTTGAGAAAGACGATAATGTCCGATGCTTAATAAAACAGAACCCAAAACAAATTGATTTTTAGTTAGGAGAAAATTTGGAGGGAAATAAGGAAATTTATCCTTTTTCCCGCTTAGCTAGAAGATAGTGTAAGAAGCTTTTATCACGGGACCCCTTTTATCACACTGATAAAATTGCTTTAGCTATCGGAGAAAAAGAAAGGGAAAATGGGCTTTAAAGTGGGCTTCAATTAAGTGGACTAATTTACCGGATTACCCTTACTTGTTGAATCTTAAACCGGTGAATTAATGTCATGATGTACATTAAACCGGTGGGGCCTAACCGAACGGAAATAATGAAGGACAAATTCGTTATTTACTAATATGTCATCTCCTACCGTTGTCTTTTGTCTGCAACGCAAACAGTTGCAATTATTTCAAAAATTTTAACTTTCCTCTCTCTCTCCGAGGAAGAAGAAGATAGATTTTTAGTTCTTAAACTCAAAAATCACGTGAAATATTTTTTCCGAGCTTCTTTGGTTGACTATACTCACCCCTGATACTGGCATTTTCCAGAACTTTTTGATAACCCTACAAAATTTAAACTTTGTTAAACCCTAGAAGATTCGAAATTCCTAAAACCCTAGGAGCCACCTGTGAATCTTCTGTTTCTGAAAGGAGCTCAGAAGCTGCGAGTCGAAATGGAGAACCCAGAAAAACCCTTATTTCTGTTTCTGATTTTAGCTTCAAGCTTAGTGTCAATGGCCACTGCAAAATCTACAATAGAGCCTTGCTCCAGTAAAGACACTTGTAACTCATTGCTCGGTTACACTCTCTACACCGACCTTAAAGTTACAGAAGTCGCTTCTCTCTTCCAAGTAGACCCAACCTCGGTGCTTCTCTCTAACTCCATCGATATCTCTTACCCTGACGTCGAGAACCATGTCCTTCCCGCCAAGCTCTTCCTCAAAATCCCAATTACTTGCTCCTGTGTCGACGGAATCAGAAAATCTGTCTCTACACATTACAAGACTCGTACTTCCGACACTTTAGGATCAATAGCTGACTCTATTTACGGTGGTTTGGTCTCACCGGAGCAGATTCAGGTGGCAAATTCAGAAATTGATTCTTCTCATCTCGATGTGGGTACTAACCTTGTGATTCCCTTGCCTTGCGCTTGCTTCAATGGTACCGATGAATCTCTTCCTGCACTTTATCTATCTTACGTTGTGAGGGAAATCGACACAATGGCTGGTATCGCTAAGAGATTCTCGACCACCGTAAGGGATTTAACAAACGTCAATGCCATGGGAGCTCCTGATATCATTCCTGGTGATATTCTCGCAGTCCCATTGCTATGTAAGATCCAAACTCTCTCTTCTTTATTGAATTAGAAAGTTTCGAATTAACCGTAACTGAAATCATCTGAAGAGGCATAAGAGTGTATAAAGTTTTAGTCTTGAGAATCTTAACAGATATTGAAAGTTTTGTGCTTTGTGTTTTGTGTATAAAACCTTTTCAGCTTGTAGTTCAAATTTTCCCAAATACGCTACGGACTATGGATTGATCATTCCAAATGGAAGCTATGCTCTCACTGCAGGCCACTGTGTACAATGCAGCTGTGTACTTGGAAGCCGCAGGTATTAAACAATGGCCACACGGAACAATGGTGTTTTGTTAATTTTTTGGCTGATTTGCTGATCGTTTGCATTGGTGTGATGCAGTATGTATTGTGAGCCTGCTGCTTTAGCAGTCTCTTGTTCCAGTATGCGATGTAGAAACAGTAACTTCATGCTCGGGAACATCAGTTCGAAGGAGAGTAGCTCAGGTTGTAAAGTTACTACTTGTAGCTACAACGGCTTCGCTAGCGGCACTATCTTGACCACGTAATGAGTCTTTCCTTATAGCATTTCCCTGGCTAATGAATTCAAACAACCTATGTAACCGATCTTTCTCGGTTTGTCTTTCAGATTATCCATGTCTCTTCAACCTCGATGCCCTGGTAAGTATACTGTCTCACTGTTTACTAATAAACTCCAATGAATGAAACCTTGATCTCTTAACTGAAATGCAACAATTTTGCAGGTCCACAACAATTGACACCTCTTATAGCTCCACCTGATTTTGTTCCAAAGGAACTGAACTATGCACCTTTGCCTTCACCTTCAGCTTCAGCTTCACCATCACCAGAGATTGGTGATGATGTTGGTGGAAGATCCATAGCTGCCACACCTGCAGCTTCACCTAGAGGAGCTACAGTTGCTTCAAGCAGTTCAATCCCAGGCATTCCAGGTAACGGTCCAGCCGGAAGTATCTCTATAGCTTCTTCCACATTGAGCTATTACTCATTCATTGCGTTTCTCTTCTCCATTGCTCCTTACTCTTTTGTTTTCTTAGTTTGAATGCAAAACAATCTCATTATCAGCTACCTGTTGTTTAACTCATGAACACTACTTTGGTTACTGATTATTGAATTTGTATCGATATGGAAGCCCAACCCAACTCTATTTTCGCCCAATGGATCTAATTCTGAAAGCCCAACCCAACTTTAAGAAGAATTTGATTTCATACCAATAATTGAAACAAAGAGGATTTAGGTTGTTGTACCTACTTAATGTACGAGTATCTCCTGCCATAATGATGATACTCAGTTATCTTTACTTTCCTAGAAATTTCTCCACAAACACTTATTTATTTAGCCCACATATTTAATTCTGATAAATCAAAAATCTTGATTTTGTGTATTAAACTCTTTGCATCTACATAACCCTACCCAAATAATTTTATATGCATTTTCAACATAAATACAGTACTCTCAAATTTTGCACCTTCTTCGAAATTTCTCACGTCGAAGCCGTACCATCATGTACCATTTTTCTTATCCATGATAAATTAAATGTGTTTAGTCACCTATCTATAATGGATAGAGTATATTATTTTTATATGTACAATATTTGTAAATGGTAATTAAGGCCAAGTAGTTATACATTCAATTATACAATTTTTTTTAATTACTGGAATTCAATTCCAAATCACCGCAAAAATTTTACGTAATAAATTTAGATTATTTAGATTATGAATCATGTTTACTAGATATTTATAAGAAAAAATGGTAATTAAAATCATTTTGAGAAGTCTGAGTCTTGTGGTCTGGTTAGAATATGGGATTAAAACATTAATACATTTTAAATTTGATCGACCTACTGCACAAAACAAAAAATATATTGCCTTATATATCTACATAGATATGGATTATTCTTTTGACTCATTTGCATATCTGAAATAGAATAAATGAACGATTCGTAGGTTGCATTTTCCTTAAAAACTAGTTTTGATTCTCCGATTTACCGTAAATTATGAAAAAAATCCTTTTCAGAAAATATAAATTGAGTATAGTGGGAGTGAAGCCGTCTAGTATCACTAGGTTACAAAATCTCGCTTCATAGTAAAGTTGCAAATTACTCAACCAAATTGCCAAACCAGTAAAGAAGCCTCCACATACTTTATTTTTCCTTCATGAAGAAAAAAAGAAAAAAAAGAATACATATTTGTTTAGCTGGAAAGCTGACAAAAAAACCGCCACATTTTGACCTTTAAGGGTTTGCTTAAGACCAAAGTGTGAAATGTCGAAAGAGAAGACAAGTCTCAATATAAGTCTCTGATCGATCAAGAGAAGCTTTGTGAGAAAGTCAAGGTTGTCCCCAAAAAAGAACATGCCATCTCTTAACTCTCTTTTTTCCGATCATGTGCTCTTGCGTGTCTTAAAGTTCTCTATATGTAAATACATATGTATTTGTTTTAGCAGAAGCCAAAATACACATGCTTCTTTTGAAATCATTATCTCGCTTTAGTATCTATTATCTCTACACACTTCTATATTTTCACATGCATGCACATATATTATTGTGGTATCAAACTCTATTGTTTTTTTAAGTATTGATCGAGAGACTTCTAAACCAAAAAATGAATATTAATTTTGAAAATGCTGACTTTATAGTATTTTTATTTTGCATTAGATAGATTGAGTTGCGGAAATTCAAGTTATAATTTACATATTTTACCAGAAATCAAATAGTTACAAATTAAGACATGTAATTTTTTTATCAGAATTGATATCAAATTTTGTCGATCCAATTAAAAATAAAATATTTATAAATATCTACTACTCTTCTACTATGGAGTTTTGCGACTATTAAACAATCTACAAATATTCTGTAATTTTTATTGTAGTCGCAAATAACTTATTTTCTTTTGATTCGTAAGTAGGACACAGATTTTTAATTTGACAACATGCAAGTAGCACACAAGATTTACAATTTGGTGTTCGTGGTTCATAAATTCTTGTATTGTAGATCTGAATCATTGAATCTAATCATCACTATAATTTAATTTTCATATGTGAAAACTATGTCTATCTTCAATTTCTGTTTTCACATAGTAAAACAATAATCTTATTCGTACGATTGTTATATATATACAGGCAATGTGGAGAATTTAGTTAAAAGTCTTTTTACTTATTTGGTTGTTTAAAGTATAAAGTTTAGGGAAATCTAGTCATATATAGCTAAGCTAGATTCGACGTGGAGAATCTCCTCAGATTTAACGAAACAGACTTCATGCTATGTTTTTAAAAGAGATAAAGAGGAAAGTTTACTTAAAGTAGGCTTAAGTATTATGTGTATTGATTGGATCTATATGATAATATCACAGATTCCTTTAATCAATAATCCCACGTAACTTTTTCACGTTTTTTAATTCTAAAACACACAAAAAAATGGAAATGATTAAGTGGTAATAAAACTTATATATCATTGAGAAACTCACATTATTTAATTTTATAACCCGGATGATTAATTGAACTCAAGTAATAATGTATATTATTGTCCCATATATGGTCATAATATTTATATTTATGTAACGTATTACCATTATCCTAAATTGATTTTTTTATAAATAAGATAAGTTAATTAGTTCCATTTTACCATTATACCACAATTTAGATTTCAAATAATTAGATCAATAAACATCGATATAAAGCCCAAATCTTATATATTAATTATATAGAATGATGCGGTTATCAGAAATTAATCAAATTTGAATCAATTAAAAAAAAATTAACCATTTAACGAAACACATTTTTTCACACCGTATTTTGTTTTACAATTTTTTTTTATGTGTCAAGAGTGTTGAGAACGTATGTTTTTTAAGTATAAGGTTAAGAACATATGATAATAAAAATACATGAAAGATAAATATTATTACAAAACAAAACAAGAATAAAATAAGAAAGAAACGCGGTTTTGTGAAGGAGCAATACAGAGTGGAAAGAGCTGTTCACTCACTCTGTGAGTCTCTTCTTCACCAATATTAACTTCACTATTCGCCTGCGCGTTTGCGTTTCCATTTGCATTAACTTATACAATATTTTTATAAAATATTAATTTATCACATATATATATATATATATATTAATATTTTAGGGTACAAAAGACACAAGTATTAGGTTTAATTTATTTTATGATTTTTGTTTGTGAGACCTCACATGCTACGTTACGAACCTGCCTCCTCTTGTCCCTTCGTATCAGAATCCTATGTATTTTCGATTTTCAATTATTTATTATCTTCATTGACCAATTATTATTCTATATTTAGTAAGATCAAATATGACATAATGTAAATTAATTAACTCGTGTAATATTAATAAAACACCATAGAACTACAATGTTTAAATACATTAATAGATAAAATTTTGTCGATCTAATTATTGAAATTTTGACATTCACATTGTAACAACCAATTTATTAGAATGTTGGTACTCCAATTACATAATCAAAATGTTTATTCACGCATCATTTCACATAACAAAATTTAAGTTACCTAAAACAAATGTCTTATGAATTAGTTTAATATTTGTCCCATGATCTATCTTGATATATATATTATGGGATTAATTTTGTAGCTACATAAGAAACAAAATCTGACAATTATAAATACAAAGAAAAAAAAGAGCAAAATCTGACATATCCTTATGTGATTATGAAAAATACAAATTAAAAAACGACCTGTCATGCACCCAAAACGTCGCATTCATACACAAAATTCACTACTACTTCATTTGACCAATTTTAATTTTATAAAACTAAACCATTATTGTCTCCTTCTTTCAATTCCTCCAAATCAAATCCATACTATATATAATCCCAATCCTTAACATTACAAACCATCCAAAATACTTTTTCTCTTACACAATTATTCAAACATAACATGGTGAAACAAGAACTTAAGATCCAAGATGCTTCAAATTCCTCATCATCATCACTCTCATCTTCTTCTTCTTCTTCATCTTCAACATTACATCAACAATCTTCTAAGAACAAGATAAGAAAATACAAAGGAGTAAGAATGAGAAGTTGGGGTTCATGGGTTTCTGAAATTAGGGCACCAAATCAAAAGACAAGAATCTGGTTAGGTTCTTACTCAACTGCTGAAGCTGCAGCTAGAGCTTATGATGCTGCTCTCTTATGTCTTAAAGGTCCTAAAGCTAATCTCAACTTCCCTCACATCATCACTAGTATTATCGATATCGATGAAAAGACCCTTTTGTCCCCCAAATCTATCCAAAAAGTCGCTGCTCAAGCTGCTAATTCAATCTCTTTTGACCCTATTACCCCTTCATCTTCATCATCTGATCATGAACTTCATCAACATCCATCTCCTTCTTCTTCAGTAGATGATCATCATAATGATGATGATTTGGTATCATTGATGAGATCATTTGTTGATGAACATGTTTCTTTGATGGATTCATCATGGTATGATCATCATAACGAGATGTTCTTTATCAATGGAGCTTCGTTTGATTATTCTAGCTCGAAGACGACGATTGATGACTTTTACTACGATGCTGATATTCCTCTATGGAGTTTCACTTGATCCAACGGTCCACATTTCAGTTTCCAGATTATTTCATTCAATTTATTCTTTTATACTTATTTATTATCATTTGTCCTTGTTCCTTTGCTTGTTGTTTGGAGCAAATCAATGACAAATATGTAAGAATCTTAAAATATATATTAAATATACACACACTTATATAAGAAAATCAAATGAACAAGAGTCTTTTTTCTTGTCACTTCTTTGTTTTTTCATGTGAAAATTTCTTTTCAATTTATTTGTACAAGTAATGAATATCGTAATTTATATACACTTTCTTGGAATTTATTTTCCTTTTGCCATTTTTTTGATTCTGGTGATATAAAGAAAGAAAACACATGGATATATTCACTTGTTCAATTACAGAGACCAAATAGAAAACAGAACATAACCCAAAGTCCATATTACAATTTAAAGTTGTCCTGTTTCAAACGTGCATAATCTAACCTATAAACTTGAAGGGATATTACAAAATTAAAATTTATGTATAGCCAGCAAATGAATTTTTTTCGTAATTAGGTTAAAAATCTACCACAAAAAGAATTGTGGTCTAAAGGATGAATCCCCTCAAATGGTAGAAATAAGAGATCTAGTGGTTTCTACAAAAACTAGTGGTAGAAATAAGAGATAAACTCGTAATTAGGTTAAAAAAAAACAACGGTTGTGGTCTAATGGTTTCCAAATTTGAGAGAAAAAATTGTCTTTTTAGTTCATGTTAGGGATCGAATCCCCTCAAGTGATAGAAATAAGAGATCTAGGGTACACTAGGATGATGATTTGAACCATATATATCATAAAAAAAGTCATATGAATTGTTCATGCAAGATGTATACAAGTGTTTGTAGAAAAATCTCTTATTTCTGAAAATGGTATAACATCGTTTGCATGTAGCTTTGAATCGTAACTGTGATTCAATTTGTCATGTAAAGTCTGTCTTCTACTACCTCCAAAAGCAGCTACGAAGCTGTGGAAACAAAAATGTGCAGTTTGGTTCATTTGGGCTTTCTACATTAACTCGGTCTCTAATATTGGGCCTTACCTGCTTCCTTCAATCAAATAAATTACATATTTGTAATATTTGTAAGTTCCAAACATTTGGAGACAAACTTTTATAAGCCAGACATGTTCGCACTAAGAAAAAGAGGGTTTTGTAAGAAAATTAGTATTTAATTGTCAACAATTAAGATATTTGTTTAAAGTCACTTAAGATTATTCAAGAAGGTTAAAGCTCATATGTTTTGTCTACTTAACTACAGAAGCCATATGTTACTTAGCTGTTTTTTTTACTTTTTGTTTGTTTGTTTCTTTTATTATCTTTTACTTTAACAATGTTAATTATATTTTAATCTCCGTACAGGCTATATAGAGGCTCCAACAATCCTAACCTTAATCTCATAACTTCGGATTAAATTATAGTATGCTTATATCTGAGGACTGATTATAATACAAAAATACATTTGTGTTACATAACATATACATAACTTAGACTTCTAACCGACTTGGAAGACAATTATACCTTTATTTTTCGTGAAAATTTATTTAACTAACATTCAAAAACTCAAATACTAAGCTTAAAAAAGTACACATACCCGTTCTTATCATCATCCAAAATAGAACCAAAAGATGCATGAAAATCTAATGATAACGAAAACACATAGTTAGTTAACCCATCAACAAGACGATTCGTCTTTCTATACACATATAAAAAACAGACTATCCAATCTTTAAAAATAAAGTCATAACACAACACACCAAAAAAGACAAAGGATGAGAATCTTCAATTCTAGTCTATAAAAAAACCACTACAATCGCATAATCCATCTCAAATTCCACTCGCCTAACTCTCGATTCCAGGCAATGAGTAAACCACAATTATACTTTTTATTAATATGGTTTTAATGATATATCATGTGATTAACTATAAAATTAACAAACAAAGTTAAAGAATTGCAACATACTTTATTTAAATTGGAAGAGAGGAGCGGGACGATTGGAAAATGAAATGGTCCATAAAGAGTAGAAATTTCCAAAGTCGAGGTGAAAAAAATAAAATAAAAAGTCGGTTTGCTTTTATTTTTGAATTTTAGTGTAAATAATGCAACTTGTAATTATGTTGTCTACTTTGCATGTTTTGTACCAATCCAACTTGAAATACTAATCATCCATATAAAAGGAGATCCTGTTCAAATTGTTAAATATTCTAGGAATATTAAATTCATTGAGTTTTTGCATATGAAATCACATTAATATATTTAACAAATATATATATATATATAATGGTTAATATGTAAATATTGATAACACAGTATATTATAATGTTTTATATTTAAATGTAGGACATAAAAGAAATTATAATTATACCGAAAATAATAAAGATAATGGTTCAGTGTAGTTTGGCCTCGAATATGATCCATAATTTGGGAAATGTAAATTTGTTCTATATTTGAAAATTTGGTAGATAATTGTATTACCGTACTAATAAAACAAACTTTTTTCTAGATATTTGTGCTAATTACCTTGAAGTTTAAGTGAGTGCAAGAACTTATCGTCTCTTTACGGTATATACAATTTTTTAATTTTTTTAATTCAATATTCACGAAAACATAATAGTTTAATGCTTGAGAAATTCGTTTTTTCTTTTGTTATCGATAAATTAGCTTTTGAAGTTTCTATTTTCTAACTCCTTTTAGGTCATATAAGTCTGCAATAACATTTTAATCTAGAAGACTATTTTCAATAATAATCTTTATCTATTAGTTCCTTATTTTCGTGCTCATCATAATAGTTTCATGTGAACAAGAATAATTAAGTTGATTGTTATTATATTTTATAGAAGTTGTGAGCAGATAATGTTGATAAATATATATATATAAATAAATATATATGATGTGGAGTATGGCGAGGAAAACTATTGACCAATTTGCTTTGGGTCAAACGATGAACCCCATTGGACAAACAGTTTCATCAATCCATTAATTAATATAATTTAAAATATTCCAATACTTGAGTTTAATATAGACAAAGCAATCAAAATTTATTAATATGATGCCTTTACTCTTTGCAAAGTAATAAATTTTGTGATAAACGAGGCAATAGACATGCATGACATATGGAATGATATAATCTTAAGCAAATGTTTTTTTTTTGATAAAGAATCTTAAGCAAATGTTTTTTTTATATTATAATAAAAGAGTAAAATTGACAAAAATAAAATATGACAAAAAAATATTGGACTGTAAGTTTACCTCACGATATATAAACTCACATAAACATTTGGCTTCGTGAATTAAATATTTACTAAAATATGTAAAATGATAGTAATATAAATTAAAGTAAAATCAAATAAATGATTCAAATAATTGGCTGAATATTGAATAGCATGGCAGCTTTAGTCAATTGTCGACCAATCAAAGAATTAAATTGCAAGTACTTGAATGTGAGTAAATGTTTAAATTATTTCAATAAATGCTTTTTACTCATACCTATAGGGCAAATATTAAATGCGAATTGAATTTTCATTTAGGGCACAGTACAATTTTCTGTTTATAGAGCTTGAAAATTGGCCCGACGGTTTTTCTCTTAGACTAATTTTGCATGTAAAGTGGTTAGACATAAAAGTTTGAATGTCCTAACATTTTGAGTCAAACTCTTGATGTAAGCAAATATTATCATGACATCAATTGCTTCCTTTCGTATATCAATTATTCGATTTACCAAAAAAGTGTATATATATTTTTTTTTGAATTTTTTTTTTTATAGATTTAATTGGAGACATACCTTTATATGAATCAGTCCAAATAATCAATGAAACCAAGACGAATGATAAATACAAGCGGCTGCTGTTGCAGAATTGAGACTAGGATAATTCCTTTTAAACTAAGCCTAGCCTAAATTCTATATAAAAAAAATCGATCATAGCCTAATTTTTTTAATAATATTATATAAGATCACACGACTTCATTAAATCAAAGATCGAATAAAAAAATAAGTTAACAAAAAACATTCCTACATTTTATAAATATAAGGAAACAAAAATATTAATAATATCTATATATGTAACTTTTCCTCTCGAAATTCAACTTTCATCGCAAACTTTGCAAATCGCATGATAGAATTTTAAAATTCATATTATAGATCATATCTAATTATTGTTGTCAAAAATAGCAAACCATTCGGACTTTGACATAAGAATATTTTATCATTGGCAACATGTCATAGCCAATTGGCAATGTATTATGAATATAAAAGAATTATCCAAACTGAAAAGAATATACAAAGGATAAGGATATTAAAAACCAAAAAAAAAGGATAAGGATATAAATACAAATAAATATTCTCGAACAATGGTTGTGATAAGGACACATGCATGGCTACTTCAACCATTTATTTAACGAGGCATGCTTTGGATGTGTTTTTTTTCGTAATTAGATTAATCTTTATTTGCATATTTCTTTTGTTGAGATGTTATGACGACATACTTATTAAGAAATTTCTTTATTTAAACTTCGTTTTCTTTTTTCACATCGAATAAATAAGATCGGATATATAACTTGAAAGAATGAATGACTCGATATGCTTAGCTATCATCTATATATATTTCGATTTTGCTTTAATTGAATATATTCAATTGAAAACACATAAAAGTGACGCATTGAAATTGATTTTTTTTTTCAACAATTAGATTAATAAGATCTGATCCATAGCCTAGATGCTACACTCTAAAATCCATTTTTAATCTACTAATGTAGTGGAGAAAAATCAAATTCCAGTGCATGAGTTATTAAGTGGATCATCTTAACCACCAGACTAATAACAACTTGGCAACACTTATTCTTATACTCAAAAAATTACTAACAATTCGTTTTGTCCCCACACACCAAAAAACATGGGAACCCTTTTCTTGTTTTTCAATAATTTTCTATTGATAACTCAAACTCTATTATGCTAAAACAACTTTCTCTAAACAGTCATCGGTAGAAATAATTACAGAAAATAATTACAGAAAATAATTACAGAAATAAGCATTTAAATATTTTACTTAAAATTATAGAAACGGTGTGGAAACAAAGACTTCTCCAAAATACTTTTTATACACATAATATCATAACTTTCTCTATTCGAACTATGGTAGAAAAAGGGTAAAAATAGACATTTAATTATTTGATTTGAAAAAAGATAGAAACTAAGGAAATAGACACTTCTCCAAAACACTTTTTATACACATAATATTAGTTTAGCCCATTTATCTTCTATATAAGTATATGTAACAATGCAAACAAAATCTTAGAAATGGTGTAATTTGGTCAGACCAGTTCCAGTTGCAGGTCATAACTATTTATTGATTATAAGTTTTTTAACTTGATTTGGCTATTAATGGGTACTATATGTCATGGCTTACGTTGACAAGTCTGTCTACCAAGAATCCTCTCAATATTCATTGTCATAATAATAATATTCTCAAGGAGCAAATTTGTTTTCTTTTCTAATTTTTTTTTTAAAAAAAGAGACCAAATGAAGTACGAAACGAACACAGATTGCGATTTTGGGATAACGTTTAATCAAATTAAGAAATCTATCTGTCAGTGATTCGAATCAATCTCAAAACATCAATCACTCATCATCCTCATTAACTCTTTACAAATACAATAAAAAAAAAACTTCTATTTACATTTGCTTTCTTAGTTAAAAATAAAATTGAACTCCATAGTAAAGCTTTTTATAATCTCAAGCTCACTAGGAGTACATCAAAAAGACAAAAAAGATTGGCTTTTTGTTGTTGCTAATGTCATCTTTACTTGTTAATTTGACAAAGCTTACCATCAATTTGATTTTGAACAGCTTTCACTGCTGCAACTCTTGCAGCCGTTGCAGCTTTGTTAGCTGCAGCCACGGCTCGAATCACTTGCTCATCAACTCTTCTCTGATTTACTCCTTTTTTAGCCATCTCTCGAGCACTCTGCATTGATTCTAAAGATTAGCTCTTGACATATTATCCGAAACTAAAATCCAAAACCCGACTAAAATGAAAAAGAACCGCATTCGGATTGATTCTAGATTATAAGCGTTCGGATATCCAAACAAGTTATGAACCAAACCGAAAATCGAATAAATACTCAAAATACAATTATATATTAAAAATAATTATATATATTAACTTTTTATCATCTAAATATTTCAATAATTATAAATCAAAATATATATATTAAAAAAAACTAAAACATTCAATTTTAAATTTAGATAAAAATACATGAATCCGATCTGAAATAAGTTATTTAAAAAAAAACCAGATCCAACCCAAACAAGAAATTTAAAAAACCGAACCCGACTCAAATTTTTTAAATATATGAATGAATTTATTTAAAATCCGAACAGCTTTTGGTGTTACCTGAACAGCTTTATGAACCTGGTCAGTCTCTGGAGGAAGCCGGTTAACGAGATTACCATGATCCCATTCACCGGATTTGATATCACCGGTTCTAAATCCATACGTACCATAGCCTTGTTTACGACCTTCATGCCAAGCTCCTTCATAATAATGACCATTAGCAAATTGATAAACACCAAATCCATGAATTTTATCTCCAAAATACTCTCCTGCATACTTATCTCCATTTCTTCAACAAAATCAACAAAAACCCATAAATCAGAAACAAAACAGAGTAAAAGAAGATCTGTATTTGTACTTACAAAGTCATAGTTTTTACCTGAAATGGTAAGATCCAAGTCCATGTTTAACACCAAATTTGAATTCACCAACATAAGAACTACCATCACCACAAGTTTGAGAACCAAATCCATGGCTTTGACCATTAAACCATTCACCAGAATAAGAATCTCCAGTGTAAAACCAGTAAACTCCATAACCATGTCTAAGTCCTTGTTTGTATTGTCCTTTATATTTACTTCCTTTAGACCAACACTCGATTCCATAACCATCATATCTTCCATTGATCCAATATCCTTCATATCTTCCATTAACGAAATAGTAATAAACTCCACTTCCATTACACCTTCCTCTGTTAAATTCACCTTCGTAAAAATCTCCATTGCTGAAGAAGTGAACTCCTTCTTTGACTCTCTCTTCTTCTTTTTCTTCGATTGATTCTGAAATTGAATCTCCGATGTACCATTGAATCGGTTTCTGCTTGTGTTTGATACGATATCCTAGCTTTTTATCACGAATCTGTTTGATTGCGATTACTGTTTGGTTGATAATCGTCATGTTTCTCGATGCGAAAAACAGAGCAAGCGCGACAAAAATCAAACTGAGTAACAGATTCTCTGAAGTGAAAATCTCATCAACGAAGAACAGTAAGAAAGATGAGAGACTTAAGAATGAAAGAGAAGCAAGCGTGAAGAAGAGACCCGGTTTAATTCGAGATAAACCGGACCGGTTAAATGATTTAACCGATTTTCTTCTCCTCTGTTTCTCCTCTTTCTCACCGGTTTCTAGATCCTGTTGAGAGATTTCGTTGATTGAAGAAAGACTTTGAATTGAAGATCGAATTGTTGGAGAGGATCTCAATAACGAAGATTGAGTCCTCGTAAGTTTCGTTTGGCTCATTTTGACGAAAAAAAGAAAAAATCTTCAAAAGCTTGAATCACCACTTTCTAATCGACCAAAAATTAGAGAGAAATGCGTTAACCACCACTGCACCATCGTAAACGGAGAAAACCTAAAATCTGCGGCGTTTTCCGGTGACAGAGAGATTTTCGCGGCGAAGCGAAAGGAGGAGAAGAAGAAGCTCACTTTGCTTAAGAGAGATCGAAAGAAGAGAAAGAGAGAGAGGTTTGAGATTATTTTAAGAGTGAAGAAGAAAAAAGAGTTAGATTTAATAATGACCGTTAGATGAAAACCTGACGGTTGATTAACGAAAGCGAAAAACGTAAGCCGTTAGATGTGAGTGAGAGAAGAAGAAGTCACGGTCCTGACGGAGAATATTAGTAGGCGCTTTTTAGCAGGCCGGCACGTGCCGCTATACACACATATAAGAATGTTAAAATGAGCTTTAAATTTAATGGGTCCCTAGAACCTGGTTCTGCAACAAAATTACAAGTTTTTTTACCTATTTCTAAGCCTAAAAAAATATGATGATTTATGAAATAAAAAAAAGGAGATAGTAGTAAAAAAGATGAAAGAGATAAAAAAAGCTGAGAGAGAAAAAAAAGAGGAGATATAGTAAAAAATAGAAGATATAGTAAAAAAGAGGAGAGATAAATAAAAAAGATAAGAGAAAAAAATGAAAAGAAAGAGTAAAAAAGAGAAGAGGAAATATAAAAGAAGAGAGAAAAATAAAAAATATGAGAGATAAATAAGAAAGAGAAGAGATTAAAAAAAGATGAAAGAGTAAAAAGAAGAGAGATAAAAAAAAGAGCAAGTAACCAAACTAATTATTTTTGTAGAAACAACTAAACTCGGGTACCCGCAGATACCATGGGTAACCTATAATCTGATGAGATTTTTCTGGGTTACCCAAATTTCATAGATTTTTTCTGGGCTTTTAAAATCTAATTTTTTATACACATACTTAAACTGAATTTGGGTCAGGCTATACTTTTTTACCCACTACAACATCCCTACACACATCTATTGGTCACACATCATTTTTTTTTAATAATTTTTTTCTATAACAAAAATTTAAATATTAGAATTGTTTTAGATTATATATCAGATATTGTCGATCCAATTACTTTTTTTTGTTGATATTGTCGATCCAATTGTTAACACAAAATAAATTGTTTTAAGAACCACTAAGATGAAATTTTTTTACAAATAATGAAATCACAAATCAAACCTCTAAAATTACTAGAAAGAAAAATGAGGTTTATGATTTTTTTTTTGTCAACTTTAATCAATTAATTAAAAACGAACCCATGAGATTTATGATTTAATACCTGATAATCAGATGAAGAATAAAAAATCTAAACAAATCTTTTAATCTTGTAAAGTTTTCTAATTAGAAAAAATAAGCATTTATCTATATTCCCTTCTACAAAAATTTTTACAATTTGTCACTATTTTTATTTTCGTTATTTGAAAGAAAATTATATACAACATCGCCTATAGTAAAATTTCAACTTCATAATTTAAAGCTGAGATACAGTTTTTTTAATTCACCGAGCTCCCATACACGTTTCTCTTACTAAATTTGGAGAATATTAGTAAGCATGCGTTTTTAGCTTTACTGTTGTAGGTCGGCACTTGTCATTTTTTATTAAGAACCACCCATTTGGAAAAGTCTTTACAAAGGATGAAATCACAAATGAACCGCTAAAATTATAGACAAAAAATGAGGTTTATAATATTTTTTTGTCAACTTAATCCAGTTCTGAGATTTATCATTTAATACCTAATAATCATATGAAGAATAAAAAATCTAAGCAAATTTTTTATTCTTGTCAAGTTTTTTAATTAAGGGAAAAAATTGGTATTTGTCTAGATCATTTCTGAAAAATATCTGTATAATTTATCGCTACTTTTATTTTTGTTATCTGAAAGGAGATTATATACGAGATCGTCTATGGTAAAACTTTAACTTTATAATGTAAAGTTGAGGAATTTTCTATTTTAATATAAGAGTTGATTTGGACTTTCGATATAATATGTATAAATATTCATAGCAAGTAATACTTTACTTTTGTTAATAGAAAAAGTGTAAACATAGACTAAACTAAATTTTTTTTTTTTTTTTTCCAACTTAACTTAATTCATTAGATCAAATATGAAAGCCAATATTGAAGAACATGTTGAACAAACGACTAACTTCTAGATAGTCTTTTAACATTACGGATCAGAAAATCAGCTTTGTAATTCAAAGCGCAAGGGATAAGAGATAGATAAAATGAGCTGAAAAGGCATTTTATGCGAACAAATTCCTCCAAAAGAGGTGAGAAAGATTGCCACATCTCAGGATCAACTACCATCATCAGCACCTCCGAGCAATCCACTGCAAAAGTTACTTCTTGGATCTGAAGAGAGAGGAGAGAAGACATTGCCCAAAGAAGAGCTTCAACCTCAGCATGTAGAGAAGACAAACAACGACGCGTTCCCCTTGCACCTATACTGACCCCCTCGACTCCATCTGCAAAATAATACCAACCAAGGCCAGAGTAATACTCAGAGTCCTTTCATGAACCATCAACAAAATAGTGAAAACCCGTAAATGTCGGATTAATGACCAATGGACGGAAAATAACATCATGACTCCCCATCGTCCCAACTGATCCCAACGTTAAAATATCTTTTGCATAAAGAATTGTCTCATTCGCAGAACACCAAGATGCAACCTTTTCTTCCGCATGGTGAACAATGGCCCTAGGATCCCTATCAAGATGTGAAAATAGTTTATCGTTCCTACCTTTCCAGATGAACCATAATAGCCAAGGGAAACTATGTTTATCAATTTCTGGAGGCCCTCGCAAAAATAGGTAATCAAAATTAACGAAAACTGATGACCTCGGAAAATTATCAACAACATAAGGGACTTTGGATAAAGCCCAAGTGTGAAGCGCCTGAGGACATTCAAAAAGTACATGATTAACTGTTTCCGAATCTGCTCTACAACGCCCACATGCACCATCCTGAGCAATACAACGCCAATTATATTAGACCCAACAGCAAGGTGATCCGAAAGAGCTTGCCACATAAAGTGCCTAATCTTCGTAGGACATTGCACTTTCCAATCGCCTCAATATTAGGCCCAAAACGGACTACATCCGATCTGGAAATATTCTCCTCAGCCCAATAGCCTGATTTAATAGTGTAGCGGCCAAATTTGGTAAAATGCCACCCAAACCAATCCCTTCGACTCCCCCGGAGAATATGAATCCTCAAAACAAGACTCGCATCATGAGGAGACAATAATTGATGAACCAAAGCTACTCGCCAACTTTTGGAAAATTGATCAATAAACTGATCCACAGTCAACGCTGGGTAGTACAGAGAACCTTCACCAGTCGCAGGACGAGGGACCACATAAGAGACCCAAGGATCCTGTCACACCGATATAGACTCACCATTACCCACACGCCTAATAATACCTTTGCTTACCAGAAACCTTGCGGAAATAATACTCCACCAGCCATAAGAAGGAGAATACACTCGTTGTGGTACCAAAGGATTTGATTCCCAAAAATAACGACCTCTAAACACCCAGGCAAATAAAGACTCATGGGAGTCAATTAGTCGCCAAAACTGCTTGGCAAGTAAAGCTGTATTAAATTCCTCAATAGCACAGAAACCTAGACCACCCTCGTGTTTAAACTTACATCATTTATCCCAAGAGGCCCAATGAATACCAATAGATGTTTTCGAGGTCTTCTACCAAAAGTCTGAAATTACAGCTGTAATCTTTAACATAACTAATTTCGAGAGCCTAAAACAGGACATAACATAATCTAGAAGGGTTGAAAGAACATATTTTATCAAAATCTCATTCCCTCTGCGAGATAAAAACTTTGAAGACCACGAGTCAATCTTATCACTTATTTTATCACACACAAATGCAAAAACCTTGGTTTTTGGACCTTCTATACCTTCTGGTAAACCTAAATTAGATCCCATTCCTCTTAATTGATGTATACCTAAGATGTTTTGCACCTCTAATTTTGTAGCCCCATCCACCTCATGACCAAGCTGAATTGAAGATTTACAAAAATTAATTTGCTAACCCGAAAGCTGCTCATAATCCTATAAAATTCTCAAAATTATAGAAGCCTCATCCAAATTAGCCTTACAGAAAAACATGCTATCATCAGCAAAAAGTAAGTGTGAAACCAAAGAGTTCTGACGAGCTATCACAATACCAAAGATCTGGTTATTATGCTCTGCCAATCTTTTAAATTTTAAATAAATAAATAATTTTTTGTTTTAAAACTATAATTTGATGAAAAATCTCAGCTTTTCTTGAGGAATTTTCTATATTAATATAACAGTCAATTTGGACTTTAGATAGAATAAGTATAAATATTCATAGTAAGTATACTTTATTTGTATTAATAGAAAAAATGTAAACATAGACTAAACTAAATCGTATGTAAAATCAACGATTCATATTGGGAAGTATAAGGTGTAGGTAATCTGCCAATCGGACGATCGAGATTAATTACTAGATACAGAAATAAAATTTCCTAACAAAGTGAAGAAACACAAAAAATGGGTTTGGATCAAAATTGTGAATAAAAAGCATATTAACCAAACATCCTCGCATGGTGCAATCCGCAGTAGTAGGCCTTTCATACATATATGTTCCTCACAACAAAAGGTTTATTCGAACGCTAAATAGTATCAGGTAGGACTATATAATTTTATAGAGTTAAATTCTGGTAAAAAGTTAGAGAATTAAACATTTAATTGATTTATTGGTTAATTTTTGAAAGAAAAAAATCAAATCTATTTTTCACCTAATGATATATATTATTTGATAATTGAATCCACAAAATTTGATATATAACTCGAACTCTTAATTTTTTAAGGTTACTACTACTTAAAATCAAATTATGATTGTAAAATTGTATAAATAAACATTTACCCACTTAAACAAAATTCATGAAAACTATTTTAACAATTTAAACAAGAGCGTCTCCTAGGTATATTTATATTATATCGAATATAAGTGCAAAATATTTATATTCAAATATACTACTTACATTACATGTATACATAAATTTTACTATTTATCTATATCAACACTCGAAAACGTTAAGTAACCTCCGAATCTTGCAAAAAAGATATATTAATATATATTATGTTTGAACCCAAAAAAAAATATTATGTTTTTTAAAAAGGATTGAAAACGACAATCTGAAGCTAATGAGATTACATTCAAGTTGGTGTTTTTCTAGTATTTGATTAATTAAGCTAACATCGGTTCCACCGAGATCCAAAGTCTTAAGTTCTTCTGATGCATTCATTTACTTTTTTTAACTTTCGGCTTAGAAAAGATAATCCGACCAGGAAGAATATAATTATTACATTAATTTCAGTCTTTAAGAGAATATTCAACCATTTTTCCTTAAATCAAAGAATGAACTCAATTTATTAACGAAAATTTTACAAAAAGATAAATTTTGGGGAAAAATTCTCTAACATTGCGGACAAAAAGAGTAACTTTATAATTTAAAGATATAAGAATTCAAGAGATATCAAAACTATTGAATTGGTTTTTGAGTTTAAATAGTCTTCAAGATATGGTATGAATGCAAGTCAGTCATCTAGTTTTGCCACTATTTTTAATAATTCTGAACAATCTGGTGGTAAAATGACTTCCAAAATGTTCATTGATACTAGCTTGTCATTGTCTACAGAATCGCCGAAGTTCGATATGAAACTTGAGGAAAGATGATTAGGGAAACGAGAACCATATCCAAGATACCTAATGAAAGAGTATACAAAGTCGACCAAAGCCAAGAAAGCAATATGCTCCATAATAAGATTAAACATGTGTTGTGATGCCCAATTATGCTGAAGTCACAACATATTTAACACCACTTGTGAGTTTTCGGTATTTTTGGATGCTTTGTGATGAAATGTTTTTTTCAAATGAATTTTCATACAATTATCTTAGCACAGAAAAGATTTGTTCTACAAATTCAATTGAGGATGAATTTGTGCTAGAGTATTTGGGTTATGTTCATAGATGTTGGGATCGAGTGTTCCTCTTCCACCTTCACCTAGTTTTGGTTATTCCAATAATAATTTGAAAAGTTTAGGAGCACTCTCATATAGGAGTAGTGTAATCAATCTATTAATAGGGGTAGAAAATGCATAATTAAGAATTTTTTTCAGACAAACAATAATTCTCGGTCAGATTCTAGATAAAACAATGAAATATCAGAATATGATTTTTTTCTTACACCAACATTTTTAACAACAAATATCTTGACAAAAAAAATCAGAATATGATTAAAATATCCTTCTGTTTTTTTTGTTGAATTTGGTTGGATTTTCAAATAAAAACACAAGAAAAATATGCTTCAAACTTTTATTTAAAATTACACCAATATTTTTTTGATACATATATACTGGCAATTTAGATAAATTAGAAAAATAGAAGCGATATAGATTTGTACATGTAGTTTTTTTTATAGATATATAGATAGGATTCACCAAAAAGAGATTTTATCATATCCCTTAAGCTATACTTGCTTTTTAAAAATAGATAATGATTAAAGTAATTTAACAATCCGATTTATTCTAGAATTTGGAATACAAAGTTCTAAAAATGGATCTGTAACTGGACGATTTCAATTGACACAATACACAGGAAAAAAAAAACAAAGAGGTTCAAAATCTGGATTGTCCAAACAATTTGGATACATGGTCGAGAACAGTGTCTGCCCATTGGACAATACCACCAACCATAAATAATCAGATATTCGACTATATTGTCTCCAATTTTTCGTTCAAGGATCTTGATTTTGTACCTCCCTCATGTCCTGTCCTCGTCTTTCACTACCAAGTAAGAACAAGTGAAGGTAATCTCTACGAGCCTGACATGGCATCTCTTGTTTTAAGGACATTGAGGACCAAAAACTCTATTTTGAGAGAAGAAGATGCAAAAACCAGAGTCGTACCAAAAGCTCCACCAACCACGGAAATTCTGGATTGTGTTTTCTTTGTGGAGAAGGTTTTCCGAAAGAAGATGAAATTGCTCACAAAACAAAATGCAATCACATCTTTCACGGAAATTGTATTTCTCGTTACTTGCTAACCACTCCTCAATGTCCTCTTTGCTCTACTCCTTTGCCACCTATAAACATCCCAACTCCTTTTCATTTAAGATTTAATGGTTGTAATGGATTAAATATTTTATTGATTAGATTTTGATGAGATTTTTAAAATATTTTCTTGTCATATTGTATTGAATTTTGTCTAACTCGATAAAATATTTTGGTGATTAGATCTTCTTATAGTTATGCTTCTCTATTAAAATGATTTTGTGGTAATTTTAGATCTTCTTATCCTGTTTGTGAGTGCAATGAGCTTTGTAGATGTTCAAAAAGATGCGAAAATATAGGATTCGATAAATATCGATACATAGCCAAACTATATAATATATACACTAATGCCAACACTTTTATTCCATTGGTCAGATTTTAGATTCTAATGCCTATTAAATCGCTTTTAATAGCGCGAACTTTATTAATTTGCTAACAATAGAAACTGTCTCTCATCGAATGGAATCGAAGAAGAACGAACACAAACAGGTAAGTTATTACAACAACGTTAAAAGTATATATTTTTGATTCAAAGTTTCAGACTTTTCTCTTTAGCTTCTGCTTCATCCTTTCAACTGCACCACGCAGCGTCTCTTCGTCTTTACAGAATGTAAACCTAACCAAATTCTTCCCTTCTTCAGGATTCAAATAAAAGACACTCGTGGGGATCGCAACGACTCCAACTTCTTCAATTAGATACTCACAGAAGGCAACATCGTTCTCCAATCCAAATGGTGTGTGATCCACAACCACAAAGTAAGTCCCGCTTGAGGGAAACACTTTAAACCCAACATCCTTCAAACCCTTTACAAGAAACTGTTTTTTCTCATTGTAATCTCTTTTAAGCTCTTTGAAGTAAGATTCTGGTGCCTTGAGAGCTGCAATGGCTCCCCATTGAGCTGGTGTTGATGTGGCGAATGTGAGGTAAGCATGTGCTTGTCGAACTCCCCAAGTCAGATGAGGTGGCGCAATCGCCCAGCCGATCTTCCATCCGGTTAAAGAGAAAGTCTTTCCTAGAGAATTCATGGTCACGGTTCTTTCGTACATACCGGGAAGAGAAGCTATGGAAATGTGATCCATCTCAAACGCAAGCTTATCGTATACTTCATCTGAGAACACTAGCACATCGTTTTCAATGCAGATAGATGCAATGGTTTCAAGTTCCTCTCTTGTGAACATTTTCCCGGTTGGGTTGTGTGGAGTGTTCATAAGGATGGCTCGGGTCTTGCTAGTTACCGCAGCTTTAAGCTCATCCAAAGGAATCGAGAAGTCAGGTGGGCGTAAAGTAATTCCTTTTACTTTAGCACCAGCCATAGAGAGTGTTGCTTCATAGGAATCGTAGAATGGTGCAAAGAGAATGACTTCATCTCCAGGGTTTATCAACCCCAAAATAGTTGCAGCTATGGCTTCTGTGCAACCAGAAGTAACAGTGACTTCCTTTTCCGGATCAACAACGAGACCTGAATCTTCACGAAACCGTGCAGCTATTGCAGAATTAAGCTCAGGAACGCCGTATCCACGAGCATACTGGTTTTTACCATCTTTAATTGCCTGAATAGCAGCTTCTTTCACAAAATCAGGACCGTCGAAATTGGGAAAGCCTTGGCCTAAATTGATTGCTCCGTGTTTGGCAGCCAATGTGCTCATCTGAGTGAAAATTGTAGTCTTGAACTTTTCTAATCGCTTAGCCACCTAATAAATTAATGTTTAGAACAGAGAATAGTTTCAGATAAACGAAAGTTTGATGGAAAATATAGATGCAAACGAAAGTTGAGGCTCTGACTATTGCCAATATCTCAAATTCTCTATAACAAATCCAAATTTGCAAAATTATAAAACTTTATGCATACAAGATATCAGCAACGTATGCCAAATCGGACATATTTGAAATCATTTTACCACATAAAGTGAAAAAAGAAAAACATCAAATTAACAAGAACAACAGCTTCCATTGTCGCAAAAGCAGTGCCAAACAATAGAGTTGACATTGAATCTTCCAAAAATCCAAACAAGAGGATCGAAACATGCCTTTTTCATCATTTGAGTAATACAGTAAGAAACTATTTACCAATCAAACAGCACAAGATGAAGAAATTGAATTTAAGATCACCTGCACGGGTTTTTGAGTTTGCTGAGTCGACTCGTTCTGAGTCGAATTTGTTGTCATGGTGGCTCCAATCGGACGATGGCTCGACGATGCTAACTTCGCGGAGCTTCGTTGAGAATATGTCGAAAATGGAAGAAGAGAGGATTTGAAACAAAATTGTCTAAGCATCACACAATGAGTGTCCAGGTACATTGACTCTGCAAGTTACCATAAAAAAATTCGGTAAGCTTTTTAGGGTTTCAAATTTGGGCGGAATTTAGGAATCTTCCTAGTCGCAAGTTGCAACTTTTTGACAAATTGTATATTGTTTATTATTGACGTCAGTGGGCTTTTTACAACATGACTCATGATTCATGGGCCATGCCGCCAAGTTTTAGTTTTGTGTTTACTTTAATTTTTAAAAAGTCTAAAAACCTCAATTTGTTTACCTAATTACATGTACCTAATATTAGTTAATTTGATATTTTTGTATGAGTGTTAAGTCTGGTTAACGTTAAGCATATTTCGAACAATTCAATGCAATGTCGGAGACTTACTTGTGTAAACAACAACAAAATATTATTCCTTTAAAAACGGATAAATTGTGGTTTTTGCCACATCGTTAAGAGTTTGATTATGGACGTTGAAAAAAAATAGATAAATTTTAGATATTTTTGTTACTTTAAAAAAGGTTAAGTGATTAAAAGATGAAAACTATGTTATCCACCAAAGCTGGCTTCAACTCCACTTACCATTTGTGGGTTGATGTAGGAAGCTTTTTGTGTGGCCAAGTTTGAAAAGTAAACCCTTTTGTTTTGCTCACCACAATTTTTTGGCTTTTAAGGTGAAACAGCTTATGAATTGTTAAGTATTGGAATTTTTGATATATTATTATAATGTTCTTGTTAAAATTGAGATCAGAGATTGAAGATTCTCAAACTTGAAGATTTTAACATGGCAAATTCACAATTAAGATTTTGTGTTGTAATGTTACAAGCAAAGACTTGTTTTCTCAAGGAAGCAATACATGTGACAGCTTTCGACGATTTAAGCCAACCCAAAACTAAAACATATTGGGCAAGCAAATCCATGTAAAGTGTAAACAAAGGAAACACATTTAAACACAACTTTGAATCAAACCAATGGGGATTCCAGACCGAACCAAAAATAACGGTAAGTCCCCAAATTGGTCTTTCTCTATGTATCTATATCATCCAACTACGTAGCTGTTCTCATCCAACAACTGTAACCTGAAAAAATATACAACAGTTGCTATGACTTGCCTCTTTAGAGATCTCTTTGCTCAGTTCATATATAATATGAACTCATGTAGAGTCTTGCTCCTATATCGAGCGGGCCATCATCTCCACCAACAGCGTGAAGAACCACAGGAATGGTCGAGAAAAGTTGAACCGTCAAAGGAAAAACTGCTGGGACAACCTCTGATGACTCAGTGTCATGGAGAGACAATGCACTGCATTTCGCAACACATTGGTCACAAGGACTCACAACATAGGCAGCTTCCTTCAAGGGCTTGAACGAGCCTCTTCCACCTCTCTTGGAATAGAGTTTATCAAGGATTAATGTTGATGTTGCCTCTAGCCAGCCTGCACACAAGCCATCCACTTGGTCGTAGTATAGTCTCCGTTCAATCTGTGACAGCATCAATAACAAGTGTTAAACAGATTGCAAACAGTGATTTAGTTAATTTAATAGATGATAAACGAATCAGTAGAGACTTACCCCAAGCTTGCTGATGTAAACAGTCATAAATCTTGATCCCAAGTTCATTACTCTGCCTTCACACGGAAATACCTGTAGGGAAAGGAAATCAATGAGACTTCTTAACAACCATAGATATAAGAAGCGGCGGAATGATGCAAGTTTCCAATTTACTTGCCTCTTTTTTCTTCAGCACAAACCAAATGTAGAGCTTATCACATGCATCTCTTATTTTTCGAGCCGCCAGCTTTCGCTCATTGCAATGAACAGCAACATCAGAAAGTATTTCGGTGGAGGGAACACCATGTTTCAAAGCAGCTACTGATAATGCTTCCTTGCCCTCCATAGACTCCGCAGCATCTTTGTCGAAATGAATGCCAGTAATATAGCTTTTCACTTCATCAATTGATGTTTGCTTCTGCTTTGAGTACAACTCCTCAGCTTCAAGAGCAGCCGCTACAGCACGGTGAACAACAATGTCCGGGTACCGTCGAAGAGGTGATGTGAAGTGAGTATAGAAAGGAACAGCTAGTGCATAGTGTCCCCACTCATCAACTCTGTCCTTCAAATTCCCAGTGCAGAAGTAAGATGCAAATTGCATAGGTTTTATAGCATAATTGTTGAGAATATCTACAAAAACTGAGTCATCCTTGAGGTTTTCCGTGATTTTCTCCAATGACTCCTGCAGTTGTTGAGAAGAAGAAATGTCCAAATCCATACCATGCTTTGAACAAAAGCCTTCAAATTCTTTGAGCTTCCGCATATTCGGTTCTGGATGCCTCCGGAGCAATGCGTTATCAGGGTAAGCTCGAGAAATAACCTCAGCCGCTGTCATATTTGCTAAGAGCATAAACTCCTCAACAAGAAAATTCGAACTCTTTCTAGAGTACAGCACAAAATCATATGGAACTCCATGTTCATCAAATAGAAATGCAGGCTTCGAGTTCTCCAGTTGCAAAGCCCCATTTCTAAATCTTTTTTCCCTCAGTGTGTTGGAAATATCACTAAGCTGTTTGACAGATCGAAATACAGCACTCCATTCAAAAGATCCATGCAACACAGGCCAACCATTTTCCGCGACATCACATTTGCCATTGATGATGTCTTCAGCATGGTCATATGAAAGCTTGCAGCACGACCGTATAACAGTACGACCAATCCAGCGATTTAACACATCTCCTTCCCTATTTAAATCCCATAAGATAGAAAAAGCAAGTCTATCAGCTCCTGGATTAAGTGAACCTACGTTCTCTGATAGTGATGGAGGCAGCATTGGTATTTTTCTCTGCGGCATGTAAACACTTGTTGACCTAAACTGAGCTTCTGTATCTAGAGCAGTCTCTGGTAAAACAAAGTAGGAGACATCAGCAATGTGAACACCGACTCTAAAAAAACCGCCGGGTAAACTTTGCACTGATAGAGCATCATCTAGGTCTGTAGCCGTTGAGGGGTCGATGGTTAATACACACAGGTCTCTCAAATCTTTTCTACGTTGAACCTCTTCTTGTGGTACTTCCCAAGGAACACGTGGAAGGCTAGCAAGCATGCCAGGAGAAAATTCAGAATCGCAAACTGAGTTCTGATATAATATGGCATTAATCTGAGGCTCCAATTCACTGCCTCGTCCAAAGAGATGGGTAATTTGGGCTAGGGGAAATGGACTTCCTTCACCCCAATCCACAATTTGGGCAGCTACTAGCTCTGCCTCGAGAGTAGGATCAATTTTCTCAAGTCTTGCTCTAATGCTTTCAGGTAAGACATGGAAGGGAACAATCAATTTAGGAAACCTAGGGTCTGCAGGCATCATCTGGATGTATTCATCATCAGAAAGAGATATAGGAGACTTGCACCTTTTTGCATCACCTTCCTTGTAATGAATCCATCCCTTGACATCAAGTAAACCAACAATAGAATCCCTTACAAGTGCTTTTTCAACAACAGCAACTACTTGTCCAGTTGGTCGCTTGTTAGGCAAGGAACTAAGGATGGCACATAGCTTCTCAACCGCACTGCTATTTCCTTTCTGCTCACTAGAAAAACCCAGACATGAATCCAGTAGTGCTATAGAACTCTGTTCAACAACAATCTCTCCTATTACTGAAGATTTGTTTGTCGAGAACCCATCTCTAAAACGTTCTACCACATCAACACCATCTTTTTGTCGAGCATTTTCGTCATCTGCAACTTTTTCATCTTTTTTTGGGGGACTGCTCGTTTCTTCAGGATTAGCAACATGTTCAGCAACAAATCCTTTCATCCTGGGCCACAGTGAGAGCGGATCCAATTTAATAATAACAATATCTCCTTCCACCTACAAAAAAATAAAACAAATTTGAATTTGAAAAACCAACCAATTAGTTAAATTTAAAAATCTCTAACACGCAAATGAAAAGTGATCTTAGAAGGATTGCTAAAAGAAACATTCACAAGTCAGGAAGCTTGATGAAAAAACCAAATCTAACTTACTGCTCTATTTTGGCCAACATTTCCATTGATTAGAATATCTGTAGGGACTCCATCGATCTTGCAGTAAGCCTCACTGCGGTTATGAGCATTCACCCGAAATAGTGCCTTAAAAGCTTCACCTTTCTGATACAATGCATAAAAGTAAAGACAGCTATGAGGTATAGAAGATATAACTTAAATGTTTTGCCCTTGAACAAAACAATAGATAAATATAAAGAGAAAAGTCGTAAACAAACCTCTAAAGCTTCGCTCACAGCATCTAGAGACCAGTGAGAAGAGAAAATCTTTCGCTGCGAGGAACCTTCAATTTGCTGGAACAAGTCACCATCCATCCTATGAGACTGCTCACAAGCCCTAGGATCGGGGCAAGACTTTGATAACAATTGTTTACTTACTTCAGGAGATGGAACCAACGGATTTTCTGCTCGCCCCTCCAAACGCATAGGCGGCATTGAATTGAAAGCAACATTAGACGCCCTCACCGCTTCAAGTTCATTAGAATTATCCACGTTCAATCCTTCTCCTTGCTGCTTCAATGAAGAATTACAATCTTTTACTTTACTCCTACTATTTTTACCATCTGACGACTCCACATGGGTGTCTTCTATAGGAACTGTTCCTAGAAATTAAGGTTGTAAGGTAAATGCAAGTAACGTTCTTCCAATAAAGCAATCTTTCTTAAATTCTCAATTACATTGTGAAACAAAAACAAAGCAACATTTTGTTTCATCGATTCAAACAAATGTCTAACCAAAACACCTCAGAATATCTCAGTTAACGAACAACAAATAATCAGTCTATGCTAAAACTAAAACCCTAATATCAAATGGAAAAAGAACTATCAAACTATACATTACGAAATCAATTCGCAAACAAAACCCCTAAGGAAAAACCAAAATCAGTTTACCTGAGCTATGCTTAGGTCGCCGATTACTCTTGCGCCTTTTTTTCTTATCTTTATCATAGTTTTCGTTTCTTTCACCGCCTCCACCTGATGGCTCCGCCGAGGCACTCTTCATTGCTTACAGTATAATACCCAATAAATTTCTCAGCTGAGAATCCGTAAGAAAAACTATAAACCTAGAAGCTAAAATCCAGGAATCTTCCGATCAGATAAAAAAAAACAAATGGAAGAAATAGAACTAAAAAACAAATCAAAGAAAAAACCAAAAGACAAGAGAAATGAAAGAAATCGCGAGTTCGCGAGGATACGAAGAAGAAATTAAGATCTTAGATCTTATCAAAGGAAGAAGAAGAAGAAGAAGAAGATTTAATTAAAAGAAATATTATAATTGGTTGGCGAAGAAAGAAAACGACGTTATGATTGGTCGGCGGATTACGCCGACTGTTGCCTTTCCTCTTTTCCTTTTTCTGTTTTTTTTTTCTGTTTTTTTTAGCTTCTACTATTTTATACAGAGCTTGAGTCGGTTGCTTAATCGTATAACACGTGTCACCAATAACTTCATCGGACGGCTATTGAGCTACGTTCTCTTTTAATTACAGCTAATTTTAACTTATTTATTCTTTACTCCTTCATTATTTTAGTTTTAGCACAATTACCTCAAAAATTTGTAAATTGTTTTTAGACCCTATTCTCAGTGGGGATGCATTCAAGACATAAATACATATCATTAGGAGGAAACTGAATGTTAAAGAAATGTTTATGGTTCATCATTAAGCGGTGGGGTAGGTCTAGGCCACGGCAAAATATCCCGAACCAAAAAACTAAATCGAAATTAACTCGAAATAATAGGTATTGAGTAGTATTCAGAACCGAAAAAAATATATATTGGGTCTTTTTCATCTATACCCGTGGATATCGGGTAATATCCGATACCGAACAGATACCCGAATGAATACCCGATTAACCCGAAAACATGTAAACATATATGCGAATTTAAGGTAATTTTTCAAAAATATTTACGCTATTTAGGTATTTTTTTGGATATTCCGATATTTTTCGGATAAATAATTATATTTCAGGTATGAAATACTCAAATATAAAGTGGAATCGTAAAAAAAATTCTAATATTTATATCTAACCCAAATAAAAATCGGTACCAGAACTGAACCGAATTGTATTTGGTTTCTAAGTGGGGATAGAAAATATGGATCCAAATCCGAACCGAAATATATATTGTTCCTAAATAAATATAAAAGTTTCATATCCGAAAGACCCAGGTCCGAATGGATATAGGACTAAATGACATGTCCAAGCTAAGGAGCTTACCCCGAATTCAAAAGCATCAAACCTCTCCTGGTCGGAAGAATCAAAACACACACTGGAAGGATAGGTAGTTTACTGGCTAGAGAGAGTCAGAAAGCAGTTTAGTAAGGTAGTTTATTGTCCAAGGGAGAGATTGAGGTTCAAGAAATAGTGAATGGTCTTATCAATACTTGTTTCGATAATTCAAAAGTAGGAGAAGCAAGCCTTAGTCCTTTCCTTGTAGATCTTTGTGTTGATTACCCCGAACCGATCCGAATATCCGAATCTCTTTATTGAAATCTCGGGTAACGAATTCTAGATAGGCTGAAATTTGGGCCATTAACGAAATTTGGGCTTTTATATAAAAATGGATCACAAATTATGTAATGGGCCGAACCTAGGCTCATATATGTGGGGGAAAATATTGTTTTCAATAATTTAATAATAGTTGATATTTTGTTAGAGATTCTGATATTGAACACTTGTTTTTTTGTTGTCTAAACTTTACTGAAAAAAACAAAAGGTTAAAGTTTATGGATTACAATATGAACTGGGCCAAAAGTAGAAAATACAATAGGTCCATGAAACTTGAAACTGGAAAACCTTAGATGATCAGCTGTAACCACGTGTTCAGCAGTGGCGATCCAGCCTTCTTCTGAGTTCCATGTGTAGTTGTCTTGTACTTGTCGACATGCAACCTCCGGAGTCGAAGAGATCGTACTCCTCCGCATATCCATCATATCGGTTGAATCGAAAATGACCTCAGCTTTTTAATCTATTTGCGAAAATCAAACTAAAAATATTCCGACTAGGTGGAGATTTACTCCTTAAAACATTGGAAACTTTCACAGGACAATAAAATTCACAGCAACCTCCGATAGAGTATTGGTAGAATCTGATATACCAATCGGACCAGAATCCAAACTTTAATCGGATGAGAATTCACGACTAAGACTTAATTTAAAACGTAACTAGTAGCCAGAAAAAGACAGGAACAAAAAGATTAAGAAAAGGTGAGCATCTATAAGTTTGTAAGAATAGAGATATATCAATACATAATGAATGTTATATATATTTATAACATAAGCTTACAAATCTTCATCATGTATATTAGAAACATTCCAACTCATAAACTTACAAAACCTGTCATGTACGTACCCATCTCTTTTCTTTTTTACTTAAACCTACTTTGTTTTTATGAATTTCCAATGTTCTCATTCCGTTTGGATTCATAGATTTCTTTATGGTTTGCTTGCTAATATTAATTATTGCTCTATAAACCATAATTTTCTTTTTAGTTTGACGGAAATACTAAAATCAAATTTCAACTAATTTTTAGAAAAACAGTATTGACGAGTACATAATTCTGAAAATTTTAACAAGGTATAAGACATCATTTTATTTTCGTCAAATTAAAAATGAACATATTAATGTTTTTGTCTTGAATCAGATTTGGTTAAGTAGTTAAATGTCTATATATTTATTGTTTTCTCAACTCAAATTTGATTTTAGAAAGTGGTGTTAATTTTCTTATTTTCTTCTTTTGATGTACAAAGTCGTATTTATCCCACAAAATATTATTAGAAATTTGTGGAAATATTTGAACTATAGATTAAATATTATTGATCCAATTGTTAAAGAAAAAAAAATTATGAGTTTAAGTCTATTTGAGATAAATCTGTTCTCCAAAGAAAAATTATATTAAATAGTTTGAGTGTCGCTTGGAAGAGATATATGGATCTTGGTCCAAAACATCTTCGTCATTAAAAAAATATGAGAAATCAAAAATATGAATTAACCAATGGTTTAAAAATCGGTAACTTAGCTGTCTGAAATTTGACATGTGAAATGTAGCTTTTCTTATGAGATTGAAAGGTGAAGAAATCGAAGATGATAGTCACAAATGACCCCACGCACGTGCGAGTCTTATCCACACGCTTTTTTGTTACTCACTTTCTTTTACTTAGTTGCAGAAAATTCAGTTCACTTAAATTAGATTTTTTATTCTCTCTTTCGTTTTCGAACACGAAGGCTGATCATAACGTCACTGAGAGAACGTGTTCTTCTTGATTTTTTATGTCTTGTCGTTTTCTCCTAAACTTTGCGAAAGACTCTTCCTTTTTTTTCTTTGAATTTATTTATAATTTTATTTTTATTGGTTACGTTGTCTATTTATGATTTAAAGTTTGATCTTGTCGGATTACTTTCTTTTGAGTTAATGATCCATATTCTTACAAAGTACTATATTACTCTAGTTATGTGTTTTGGCTATAAATTTACAGAAATACATAAAATTATGTTACTAAAACCGGCTGAGAGCAAAAAAATTTACATTACTTGAATTCAAATCTCTTCTAAATCCTGTATATAAAATATTTACATAACTTTTTATATTTTTCAGATAAAACGTTATTTATGTTCGAACCACCTGAATTATAAAAAAATACTTAATTTAAATTAGTAGAGATACAAATATAGTGTTTTTCGATGAAAAAATGTTGACATATTCGTTTTTGTACGCAACGAATAAACCTAAAGTAAATAAATTTTTACACAATTTTGTTTTATATTTACTAGAAAAATGTCTGCAAAAATATAAGATTAACCAAAAAAGTAAATGGTGCATTTAGTTTACTTCTGATATAGTTTTATATCAAGTAGTAAGTTCAAATTTTAACATATTTCAGTTAAAACATTTAGACTATGAATCAGATCTTAGCTATTTAATTATTAAAAAAACAAAAAGGTTCAAAAATATATTGAAAGATAGATTTATGATAACATTTTTGTATCATTTCTATTTGGCCATATTGTTTTTGTATTATTTTGTCTAGTTCTTTAGCAGGTGAAGAAAATGGCAGAATAGTGTAGTGACCCATCTTCCCATGCGATTGATTGTAAGTATCGATTATGGAAGTTAGAAAGCTAGTCAAAAAAGCAGTTTTATTAGATTGGGAAATCTATAAAAGTGCTTATAATCTTTGTGAGAACATCACTTTTGACACTTTAAATCTTAAATTTTGATTAATTTCATTACAAACAAGCAACTTGTTTCTCTCATAACGTATGTCTATATGCTTATTTGGTATCCCGTGAGAAATGTTTAGTTATAATTAGTTTAGTTGTTGCAAACTAAAACTATGTGAACTATATAGAAGTATATTCAGTTAAATGATTAATTTCATATATACTATTTTTTATACAAGAATTTGATTCCACAAATTCGTATAATTTCCAAATGATATTATATGGAGTTTTAGAGATTAGATTGAACTGTAAATTGAGATTTGTCGATCTAATTGTTAACAAAAAAACTATACACATCAAAGAAAAAAATTTCAAATAATTAAATGTTTATTTTTGCAGGGTTATGTTACCTATAAAATTAGTTTTTTTTTTTCAACATTGGACCACAATAAACCGGCCAATTAACCAAGTTCCTACATAATGTAGACGGTGAGACTTGATCCCTGGTTATGCAAGTGCGCATGTCTTATGTGAACTTACCGCTTGCCACTAGATTAAATGCTACTTGCGTCTATAAAATTAGTTATGAGTTATATTTTGTAGAATTAACAAAATGAATCGGTTTAGTCTGTTTGCTTATTGTAATTGTTGTGAAACTTATACCATAATTAAATGCTAAGAAAAACTAGTTGTATCATGAACCCTAACCAGATCATATATATTTACTAATTTATCTCTTTTTCCGGATTTTTGAAAGTGATTGAGACTAAAGCCAACGGTTGAATCAATTGTTGATTAGAGAAGTAAAACGGATTGTGATGGCCAACCAATAGCTCGTAAAAAGGGGTGCTAAAAACTAACATGACTGACACAGAGCCTGCAATAACCTTTTCCAAAAATTCACCTCTCGTATTCCTTTTTTGATGTGACTCTTTTTTACTCACGTCCACCAAACAAATCTTAAAGATCTATACTAATTTTGCTTCAAATATACCTCATGTATTTTCTAATCTTGTATGTTTAGACTCAAGATCTATGCATATTTTATATTTTTGTTGTCTAATCTTAAATCATTCATTTTCGTAACATCTTTTCAAAGGACCAATTGCAGAATTTATAGTTAGTTTCCATCAAAATAATAAATATCAATGTTCATCATTTGAAGAAAAAAGTATACTAAGTGGCTGAGTTATTTTCAATCTGATGATCATAGATGATATAGTTAATGATTTTGGTATTACTGATTCGACTTTTCTTCACTACAGGAAGTATGAAAAATGTAATTTTTTAAGAATAAGTTTTAGGCTATAGATCGATCTTTTCGATATAGTTATTGATTAAAAAAATATAATATTTATTTTTTCTCAAGTATCGTAATTAAAATAAAGAGATCACACATAAACACACAGAAAAATTACACGATCTATAAAAGAAAAATAGGGTTGACCTAAAATAGCCACCACACTTAAACTAAGGAAAAAACCCTCCGATTTACGAATACAACTCACCATAACAAATTAACCAAACCCCAAGTAAAAAAAGATTATTGTCTTCAAACAATTACAAAGAGATGCAAATTTTAATCCATTCTAAAAAATTGATATAGTAACTTGGTATATATCAAGGTTTGTGAGGAGGGCATTGGTAACATTTGGTAAAGAGACCAAATGTATTAATTTGACGAACAAAGTTAACCATACTTGCCCATCCACCAAATCCAAATCCAACCACTAATACCCAAACCACCACAAATATGTTAATACAATAACTTCCCATCCATCCTCCCATCAATCTTGGAGGTCTTTCCACCGCATTCTGTAAATTATTTATACAAAATAAATAACAATTAGATATAATAAATAAAAGGATTTGACATACTTTTTACATGAATCATATATAACGGTAAAAAATCCAAAAAATTTATAAATTGAAGAAAATACTATTATTCTCGAAAAAATAAACCCGAGTAAGGGAAAGAGAAAACTCTACAAAAACGAAAAAAGAAATTGAAAAGAATTAATAAAGACTAAAAACTAGACTGATACAAAAACATTAATATTCTGTAAGCGATTTATCAAAAATAAACAACAATTAGATTTTATTTTATTTTGTCAAACCAGTAGATATCTTACAATTTTTATATCATTATTAAGCTTATGTTAAATTGTGCAATACAATTTTTTCTCTAAACGGTTTATTAAAATAAACAACAACTATATATTTTACAATTTTCTATTCTTATTAACCTTATATTATATTTTGTAACACAATGTTTTTTTATATATTTTTTAAATAATTTAGGCTAATTCGACTAATCTCACAAACATAAAAATACATCAAATACTTATATATCATATTAATGACCTAGATTGAACACAATGTTACCACTCAAAAAAATAATTATAAAAAAAATATGTAATAATTGGAAGAGTAAGAAAATATCTAACCTCTCGAGAAGGAGCAGGAGCAAAAGTAAGCATATGAGCCAAAGCAGGAATGATATAGACAGTGAATGAAACCAAGAGAGATCCAACAGCAGAATTGATTGGTCCAAAAAATGGGAAAATAATGGCTAAGAACCAAATGGGCACAACCACAGGTAATCTAGCCATGGCTCGTTTAAACATACTCTTAGTCTCATGCACACCAATTAGTTTCTCCCACACAAAATATAAAGGTGTAGACGCAAATCCAAAGGTTATGAATTGATGAATGAGCATGAGAATCACTGCAGTGTCTCTAAAACCAGATTTTGGGAGAAGAGAGAGTGCATTTGAATGAGTTAATAGTTGATCGCCAAACGCCCAATAAACCGCAGACGCAGATGGTAGTGTTAGCGTTAGAACATATATTGTTGCTAGTAGATATATCGCCTTGAACTTTTGCGGTTTCCACATTGCATGCATTATCTCCCTATTTTATTAATAAGAATACAGTGAATAACTTTTAAAACTTTTATAGAAAATAATAAAATAATAATTGCTAATACGATAGAGAATTTTATAGATTTAGGTATCTTATCCCAAAAAATATTTTTAAAACAAACATATTTAAAATATGCTTACGGATTTATGCAGTATTTTTAGTATTTTTAATTTGAAGCGATTTATACAAATAATATAACCTAACCTCCACAACTCACTAAACCATATTGAATATGTAACTATTTTGTATAAATTTTTTTCCAATTTTTTAAATGCCTAAATCTGTAAGGAATTTATTGAAAATGATTTTATTTTTTTTAAGTTTTGCTGAAAAAAAAAATTGTAGTTTCTAAATAATTGATTCTACACCGCATATCACTAAATGCATATAAATGTAATATCAAGTGATAAAAAAAATTACACTAGAAACTAAATTATCAAATTTATTTTACGTGTTCTAAATTACAAAGCTGTTAATTTGACCACAAACTTTTATCATGGAATATCATTTTTATAAACATTAATCTTTGACAGTTTCACCTTATTTTTAAAAATATAGTAATTATTAACAAAATATAAAAAAATTACTTACACAGTAACAGCATGACCACCGAAGGTGTAAAGAATGTTGGTGGCTCCGGTGAAGTAAAGCACCATTGTGGTTGGCCCCGAGTGTTTCACATCCTCAGCCTATTTATAACCAAAAACATTTAAATAAATAACAATAACCAGAACTATATAATATAAAAATTAAGTAAACAAGATTTTTGTAAGTGAAATAACCTGGCCGTGAAGGAGAGAAGCAATGGTAAGGTACCAAGAAGTGTAAGTAGTCATAGCAAGCCCAATGAATGACCAAATTCTATAATTATGGAACGATGGAATAAAAACAGTTGTTGCACAACAAGCTCCAAATATGTATGTCCATGTCCTCTTATCCAATTTGTCATTTATATAGTATATATTGCTGCAAAAAAAATCGTTATTTTATATTAATTTTAATTCCAAAATTCAACAAAGAAAACAGTAAAGATAAAGTGGATTTATATATTGAATATTAACCTGGCACAAGCTATGAGTTGAATAACGGATCCAAAGAGAAGAAATGTGCAATTAAAGATTAATCCAATGTTCCTCCAATGTTTTCCAAGCAATCCATCTAACACCTCAAACCACTTCAAGAAAAAAAAAGAAAAAATAAGATTCAATAAACTAGTTTTCGATTAATCTTCGTTTAAACTTTATTTTGTTCACTAGGTATTAGATTCAGACAGAGTGGCCGATTAGTGCATAGCGAAATTTTGAACAAAAATTATAACTACTTATTAAAATTAAAATAAATACTTTTTGGACTCATTTTCTATCTATTGATTATATGTTTATTGTAAAAATAGATAATTTAGATCGTATTTTTAGAATTTTATCGAGAGAATTTGTTTTTGAAAGTACAAATCTTTTCATAGTTTGAAAAATCATTTTAACTAGTAGAAATTTTCCGTTTAACCACGAATAAATCATGAAACATTTCGGGTCTATGTTAAAAATTCACGAAAAAAATATTTAAAAATTACAAAAAAAACAACGAAAAATGCTTAAATAATGACGAAAAAATTAGCCACAATCCTATAAGCACAAAAACTAGGAAAACAGTTAGAAGAGAACAAACCTGAATAACATGGTTACGAAAATCGAACTTTTCACGTTCTTTACGAGTTCGATATTCAACATAAAGAACACTAATGAGATACGCAGTCCAACTTCCCATTAATCCATAAAACAGTTGAAACAAAATTCCCGACATCATCCCAAGTTGTGAGAACGAATAAGGTAATGTCAACAGAACTTGTGCCACCTGTCATCATTACAACAATTTTGAGACGACGATACATACACACATATACATATATATATATATATATGAGACTATACATATTTGTATATACCTGATTTGAAGCACAGCTAAACCAAGCATCATAAACAGAACCTCCATGCCAGAAGAAATTTGAGATTTTTGTTTTTGCTGATGATTTATTATTACCATTTGCTGAATTTTCTTCTTCTCTCTCCATTTCTAAGTAGTTTCCTGCAACTACGGTCTCTATTTTCTCTGCCGCCATTTTTCCACTTCTTTGCTTAGCTTCTTTCTTTCTACTCTTTAAATAGATTAATAAAGTGAACTTTTTTATTTTTTTCTTTATTTTATGAACAATAATTGAGTTACGAGTGTCGGGGACGAAATAAAACTAGTTGTCATGTTAATATTGGTTTATGATTGGATTGTGACGGAGTTATGTTACCTACTTGTCAATCTTAACTACTGTTTTCGGCGAGCGTTGATCTTTTCTAAATGGGCTTGATTTAATAATTGGGCTTATGGGCCATGCATTACACGAGCGGGTAGACCCAGTTTTAGTTTGTTTATTATATTTTGACCCGGATTTTATGCAAAAAAAGAAGGTACACTAATTATAAATTTTAAAGTAAATAGAGAGTAGACTAGAATTATATTTTATTTTGATAATAGAAGCGACGGCAATGATGTTTTGTTTGTGAAATAAAGGTTAAAACTATAATTATCATAATTAATAATTTGAAAATCATGATGATTGTAACAACTCATTGGTCCTTTTTTCGTCCATTGTATGGATAAAGACATATGATCTGTATGTTTAATTAATTCTATTTTTAAGTTTTTATGTTTTGTCCGATTAAATTACATAGCTGTTAATTGGAACTTGAAAAAACAAAAATCTAGGCTTTTGTCTACCTAATTGCACCACTCATATCCAAAAGATCGATTACGAAGTACAAAAATTAAAAAAGTAAAAAAAGAAGTAGAAATGATTTATGAAGTAATCGAGGTTTGGAGATGGATCCAATGGAGAGAATGATTGCTAATCAGATGGGATTAGTGCTAAACATAATTACCACACGTGTCTAGCTGTCGTAACCTTTATTTAATTTCACTATTTCCCTTTATATTCAACTTTTGCCCCCTAACTTTTACAATAGATCGAATAATTAATGAGCCTGAATCATCATTTTAGATCTTTATAGCTTTTTAACCCAGCCAATATGGATGGTAGCGGAAAGAAAACTCATCACCAATTTACATAAAATATTTGTTTATTTGTTTATTTTTGTCGAATATAAAATATTTATTTTTAATTTCTTTTATTTGTGGTTATATTTTATATTTATTATTTTGATTTTACTTATAAGCTATTGTGATGTGTCTAATCCAAACAATTTTAAAAATGAAAGAAATAATACCTTCCCCAAATAGAGCAGATATTTCAGGTATCATTGATAATAATATTGAAAACGTTTGCAAGTGTTGTGTAGTTAAACATTTATATATCTTGAAACCAGGCTTCGATTCGTACTGGTTATTGGATACAACTGATTTCAATAACGTTAAAGATTGTGATATTAGTTTGGACTTTATACAAATTCTGCTTACAATACATATCAAACAAAATTCTGCTTACAATAGAGTGACGAAAAGATTTGAAAGCACCATGCAAAAATGGGCCGAAGAATGAGTCATTTTTAGTTTCAAATCAATGGGCCTTATGACCCGCTACTTAGGCCCATTTACCTTAACCAAAGCAACATGCCCAGGAATACTTGCATGAAGTATCAGGAAAGGAATAACTGCAAGTTTTTCCCAAATTACAAAACAAAGAACCTTACTTAAGAAACACAGATAGCTAGTAACTTGTGTTTGGTTTTAGAGTATGTTAAAGGATTGTTTTACTGTGACATATAGGCTCTCCATGCACGTTATTCTCTCTTTTTCTTCCTTAAAAATGACAATCTCACTTCTGCCTAATTCCAACCATACCCAAACCCCAAATTGAAAAAGATAATTTGATTATTAGATCTTTGTTATTAAAGATGCCAAATGTTTTCGATTTGTCGCCAAGGATCTTGTTACTATTTCTCACAATATTGACAGGTAATTATGATTACATTATATATAGTAGTATTTTTCAAATGTCTATTTTCCAAAAACCGTCGAGAGTTTCGTATAGCAACAAATTATCTTCTTTATAATTATACGGTCGTTGCTAAAAAAATTATTACTAAGTCTTGTTTTTTTATTAGTTTTTGTGGCTATATGATAATTTATGTGGTTGTTTTTGGAACTGCGATTTAGCCACACATTTTTTCGTAAACTTTTTAGTCCATAACCGAATGATTTCTTGTGTATTTAATAATAAATATATGATTTACCATGGAGATATATAAGTGTAATTTCCATTAGGGTTTGAATAAATTAATGTTAAAGAAGTTATGTGACTTAATCAACAGGAACAAAATGGTCTGAATCAGCTCGAGTATTCACAATCGTGAACCAATGTGACGAAAGGATCTGGCCAGCGATAACTCCCGGCGAAATGTTCAACGGTGGAGGATTCGAGCTCAAACCGGGCCAATCCATGGTTTTCAAAGCACCAGTAGGCTGGTCAGGCCGAATTTGGGGACGAACCGGTTGTAAATTCGATTCAACCGGAAGCGGACCATGCGAAACCGGTTCATGCGGCTCAACTCTAAAATGCTCAGCTTCCGGAAAACCACCAGCTTCACTAGCTGAATTCACGCTAGCTGCAAGGGATTTTTACGATGTGAGCCTCGTCGACGGATATAATCTCCCAATGGCAGTGACTCCAATGAACGGAAATGAAAGTTGTTCAGTCGCTGGTTGTGTTGCAGATTTGAGACCACATTGTCCACGAGAACTTGCTGTGAAATCTAATGGTAAAACAATATCGTGTAGAAGTGCTTGTGATGTATTTGATAGAGATGAGTATTGTTGCAGAGGAGTTTATGGGAATCCTACGGTTTGTCAACCAACTTACTACTCAAAGATCTTTAAGCAAGCTTGTCCTACTGCTTATAGTTATGCTTACGATGATCCGACCAGTATTTTCACTTGCTTCGAAGCTGATTACATCATCTCTTTCTGTTCCTCTAGGTTCGTGTCTAAAACACATTTTCCTTAAGTTTATTTCATAAATCATTTTCTTTATAATTCTTGAGATGATCTGGACATTTACCACCTGAATCATTGCGGATTTATTAGTTTGTGGAGAGTTGTTGAAAATATAAATCACTAGGCCTAAGGTTAATGTCAACTTAACCCCGAAATAGTAATTAAAATTCTCAAAAGGAACTGACACGATTGTGGTGTAGTTGTCGAGCGAAAAGAATTCAAGATAGCGGTAGTACATTACTTGAGTTTGAACCTCTTTTCTCACTGTATCGTATGTGATATTTAATGATTATATTTGTCTTTTCTAGCCTCTGGATGTAGCCGAACTTAGAAAACGGTAGTACGGTATTAGTATCGTGCCAAGGTAATTGGAGGCCTAATGCAATATATGGAAAAAAATAATTTTTATAGAAACATAACTGTGTATGCAAATTTTGAGTCACATCACATTTTCATATTTAAGTTTTTTCATTTCTTCTTGTTTACTTTCGAGTTTTAGCATAACTTACCAGGAAAAAATGTTGCCTTAATATTTTCAAATTAGTAAAAGTGTGGCTTTAATTATTTTAAAAAATGGAGGCATAAGGCAAAAGCCTCATTTGTCTTAGGGTAGGCACGGCTCTGTACGGTATCTTGAGTACTATTCGGGTCTTTGAACTTGCACGGCTAACTAGTTCGTGCACCAAAATTCTGATCTCTAATACCATTAGATTACTATCGCCTAGTTGTTCATAGATCATTTTGAGTTTGAAATTTTTTTAAAACTTTGTTTGATTATAAAAGTATTATTTTATTTATTTACACTATATGTGTTTTACATCAAAATTTTAAAGAATACAATGTGTTTTATGTGTATAGGAAGAAGCCGGTGTGCTCGTACCATGATAACAAGTTGGGATGCAGCGATGGTTCTACATTACCAAACATGATTGGGAGATTGTGGTTTGTCTTGATGTTTTCTCTTGTTTTCTTAGCTAATGTTTGACTATTATTTCGTGAATCCTAATTGTAGATAAAAATGTTTTTTCTAATTTGTTCATATTTTATATTAGTTTCATGTGTTAATAAAAAAGAAAATTTGTATGAAACGCCACTTTTTATGTTTTTAGTTATTTGAAATGTCATCTTTTTGAATTTTATAAAAAATATCACATTTCATGATTTAATATTTGGGAGACTCCTTTTTAGGACATTGAATTGCAACATCGTTGTCCACGGTGAACCATGTCTACTGTAGACGACATTATATGTTATGTCCATAGTAGACTATATAGATGTCCACTGTAGACAGCAAATGTATGTCCACTGTGTTTTTGGTAAACAATATTATTATTGTCTACCGTGGATAATTCGTTATATTATGTCCTTACACGAAATGTCACATTTTCTCAAAAAGAGATTTTAAAAAGACATATTTTGTACAATTTAAAACATAAAAGGAGCATTCTATACAATTTTTTCTAATAAAAATGTTTTTAGAGTAAATTTTAAGGTTGTCTTGTGTGTGAAATAAAAGAGTAAGAAACATATATAATTGCAATCCAATTTCTCTCTTCTGTACTCCAGGCGAAATTCCTAAAATTTCAGGTCACAATAAAAGAAAAGGATAAATACTGAGGTCAAAATGTTAATATTGTAATATTAAAGATGGGCCTTAATGGGCCGCAAGTGAATATTTTTATCTTTGTCCACGCATGGTCTTGAAAAAACCCTCTTTGATATAAGCGTCATTGAAACGCGAAGAAACGGAGAATTTGGAAAACGCCATCGTCATCGAGCTAATTTGATCTCCTCTTTCGTTGGAAAAATGGCCACTGGTGGAAAAGTCTCCTTCAAAGTGACTCTGACTTCGGATCCTAAGCTTCCTTTCAAAGTGTATGGGAATCAAGAATTTGTTGTTGTTTTTTTCTTCGATTTTTACGCGTTTGATTTGCTTGTGATTGATCTATGTGTTGTTTTTTTTTTCCTCCGATCAGTTTCAGCGTACCAGAAGGAGCTCCATTCACGGCGGTTCTGAAATTCGCAGCAGAGGAGTTCAAGGTTCCTCCACAAACCAGCGCAATCATCACAAATGGTAATTAAACTATATGATTTGCAAATTGGGATCGATTCTTATTGCATTTCTCTTAAATCGATTGTCTTGCATAATTGCGTTCGAGTTTTTTTTTGGGTTCTTAGTTTGCATCAGTTTAGTGATGATTTTGGCCTTCTTTTCCCTCCCTGATCATTGCACAATGAAAATTTAAACTGTTCTCTTGATGAATTTTCAACTAATTGTTAAAAGTTATGTTCCTCAGATCAAGGAATGAGTTTAGAATTTAGATATATCCATTCACTTATATCTGCGCAGTTACAAGAATTTTCTTGTGTGAGCATTGAATTTTTGTGTGCGTATAACTCTTCCTCTCAGCCTCTCTGTGTCTACATTATAAAAGATCAGACGATAAGTGAATGGATCATCTTCCTATTTCATTTTCACATGTTTGATACAAGTGTTATCTTAAACATGAATTAGCTTTTTTCTGGGGATATAAAGTTTGACAATTAAAGCTTTCTTGAAGGGATTAGTTTGAATAGCCTTTAGTATTCAGTATTCACCCAAATAGTGTTGACTTTAAAGATTGTGGTTTCGTTACCCACTAATTCATCTAGGCTGAATCAGATCATAGTCTTCAATACTTGACATTTTGATTTGAGGGTATCTTTATTCATGTGTGCAGATGGGATCGGGATCAATCCGCAACAGAGTGCAGGTATTTCAAATTCCTGAAATTTGACCAAGTCGATTGCATTAACTTATTCTAGCTTTTATGCCACCTGCAATTCCAGTGTTTTCTTCACTCTCTATTGGCAACCTGATTACAATCTTTAGGGTTTCACTGTATTCAAACGGTGTTTGCATTCCATATGATTGTAAAACTCAATGACTAAACAGAAGTGTGATCTTTGCATTCTAATAGAAACCAAGCTTACCTGATTTTGATAATGTATTATTTTTCACCTGATTTTCTCAATAGTTAATTAACATGGTATCATGAATGGTTTCAGGAAATGTGTTCCTGAAGCATGGTTCTGAACTTAGACTGATCCCGCGCGATAGAGTTGGAGCTGCCTAAGTAAGTATCCATGAATGTTGTATACAATGAGAGTAATCCATGCTTTTAAGAAAACAATAACATATTGAGGACTATGTACAACTTTTTCTCTTTGAATAAACATGTGATGCTCATATCATATAAGTGATTATGTGAATTGGATTTGGTTAAAGTTATATTATGTCAGGGATCATTCATATTCATGTCTACTTATAATAGCGCTAATATTTCAGGAATCAACGATAATATTGTAAACGTTTGCAATCTTGAAATCATGATTCGATTCCTCCTGGATGGTGGATACAAATGATTTCCATAACAACAAACAATATAATTGTCGTTTCCTGAAATTACACGTCACAATCTAAAAAAAAAAAAGTTATCGGTCTAATTATGAATATATCTAAATATTGAGTCGCATTCCACCCCGGAACTTTCATATAACTATGAATATGTCTAAATGTTGAGTCGCATTCCACCCCAGAACTTTCATATAACTATGAATATGTCTAAACATTGAATCGCTTGTTAATTACACACAAAACTAAAACTAAAACTCTAATTTCACCCGAATTATCATATATAGTACCAAGAACACTTGAAGTTTTCCCCTCTTCTTAATTGCACACAAAATTAAAATTAAAAATCTAATTCTACGATTATGTATTTTGAATTTTTGTGAAAATAAATAGAAATACTGAATTTGAACCAAATCTATACCCGAACTAAAGCCGATCCAAAATTAAAATACTCGAATGAGTTTTAAATCATTTGATGTTATGTATGTTAGTTCGGGTGAAATTAAATTTTTTAACTTTAATTTTTTGTGTGCAATTAAGAAGATAGGCAAATTTCGGCTGTTCCGAGTACTATATGTGTGTTGGAAGAGAGAAACTATTTTGGAAGTGTTTAAAATATATTTAAGAGGAGAAACTTTTGAAAGAAGAAGATTTTGTTCTTATTTAGAAACTTGAGTTGATTGTTACAAATGAAGGGAGAGGGAGGTATATATAGCCTCCAAAACTCAAAATATCTCTAATATTTTAATCTAAAATCTAGAGAGTTCTACCATAATATCTAGATTATTTTATTATAGTTATCTAGATACTTCTATCATAATATCTAGATATTTAATCTAAAGACTTTTCTAGAATATGGATCAAATTTTATGTAGCCCAATTAAACTTGACCCAAATGAGACTTGATCCAAAATCAAGTTTATTTATTTTCAACACCCCCTCTTAAACTTGATTTTGTTACTCCAAGCAAACTCCTCATCTTGATAAAGTCTTCACGCTTAAGGGGTTTTGTAAAGATGTCGGCTACTTGATCGTTCGTCTTTATGTACTCCAACTCCACATCTTTCTTTGAAACACACTCTCTGATGTAGTGATACCGTGTATCAATGTGCTTGCTTCGATCATGGAAGACTGGATTCTTTGCTAATGCTATGGCCGACTTGTTATCCACAAATATCTTTGTTGGTTCCTTGTCCGGAGATTTTAACTCCTTCATCAAGTTACGTAGCCAAACTGCATGACAAACACATGAAGTTGCAGCTACATACTCTGCCTCACAAGTGGAGAGGGTGACAATCGGTTGTTTCTTCGACATCCAAGTAAAAGCGGTATCTCCAATGTAGAAGACAAATCCACTTGTACTTTTGCGGTCATCTATGTCTCCACCCCAATCACTATCGCTATATCCAACAAGCTTGAAGTCGTTAGAAATAGAGTAATATAAACCAAAGTTTATAGTACCTCTGATATAACGAAGGATCCTCTTTGCTGCTTTGAAGTGAGTTGTTGTTGGGTTCTCCATGTAACGACTCACTACTCCGACCGCATATAAGATGTCTGGTCTTGTGCATGTCAAATATCTTAAACTCCCAACTAAGCTTTTAAAGAGTGTTGGATCCACTCTTTCTCCTTCTTCATTCTTTGATAATTTGATTCCACATTCCATTGGCGTGCTAACAGGATTCGAGTCATCCATCTTGAACTTCTTAAGTACCTCCTTAGCATAACCTTCTTGGGTAATGTAGATTCCAATGTCTTCTTGTTTCACTTCTATTCCAAGGTAGTAAGACATCAACCCAATATCTGTCATCTCAAACTCTTTCGTCATTTCTTTCTTGAACTCTTCGAACATATTTGGATTGCTTCCCGTGAATATCAAGTCATCAACATATAAGCATACAATCAATATATCTTTATTTTGATTTTTGATATAGAGTGCATGCTCATATGGACACTTGATGAAGTTGTTCTCCTTGAAATATTTATCGATTCGAGTATTCCATGCCCTTGGAGCTTGTTTTAACCCATAAAGTGCTTTCTTTAGCTTCAATACTTTATCTTCTTCTCCTTTGACTATGTAACCTTGTGGTTGCTCAATGTAGACTTCTTCTTCGAGGTCTCCATTTAGAAAGGCTGATTTGACATCCATTTGATGTATCCTCCAACTGTTTTGAGCCGCTAATGAAATAATTAGTCGAACAGTTTCTAAACGAGCAACAGGAGCAAATACCTCATCATAGTCGATCCCGGCTCTTTGACTGTAACCTTTTGCCACCAGTCTTGCCTTATATCTTTCAACTTCTCCATTAGAGTTTTTCTTCACTTTATACACCCACTTTACACCAATTACTTTTTGTCCCTTTGGGAGAGAAGTCAACTCCCAAGTGTTATTCTTTTGGATGGCCTTGATCTCTTTATCCATTGCATTTCTCCATGTCTTCTTTTCAATGGCTTCTTGGAAGTTTATAGGTTCACACTCCGCAAATAGACAAAATAAAGTGAGATTTTCTTGATTTTCAGTTACCTCATAAATGTCTTGTAGACTTCTAAAACGTGGAGTTCTCTCATTTGAACTTTCATCTCCTTGAGAACTTTGTGTTGGTGAAGTTGGTGGAGTAACATGCTCCTCACTTTGTTGCTCCAAGTTTTCTTCTTCAAAATGTGGAAAGAAGTTATAGTCTTCATCACTTGATTTCCACTCCCATTCTTCTTCTTCATCAAAGATGACATCTCGACTTACGACTGTCTTCTTGGTATTTGGATTGTAAAGTTTGTATCCTTTGGAATTTGCATCGTATCCAATGAATATATACTTCTCACTTTTATCATCAAGCTTGCTTCGCTTCTCCGCTGGTACATGTGTGTGAGCAATACTTCCAAAAACTCGTAGGTGAGAAATACCGGGTTTCCTTCCGCTCCAAGTTTCTTGTGGTGTTTTTTCGGAAACACTTCTTGTTGGAGATCGGTTTAATAGATAAACAGCACACGCAACTGCTTCCGCCCATAATTCCTTTGGTAGCTTCTTACTTTTGAGCATACTCCTCGCCATTTCAAGGATTGTTCTATTCTTCCTTTCTGCCACACCATTTTGTTGAGGGGATCTTGGCACCGTTAGTTGTCTTCGTATTTCATTATCTTCACAATACTTCATAAATTCTTTTGATGTAAACTCTCCTCCACGATCGGATCTCATTGCTTTAATCACCAAACCACTTTCCTTCTCAACATGAGCTTTAAACTTTTTGAAGTTTTTAAACGCCTCCGATTTTTCCTTCAAAAAGTAAACCCATGTTTTTCTTGAAAAATCATCAATAAAGAGAAGGAAGTAGTTACTCTGACCGAGTGATTTTGGTTTGATGGGACCGCATACATCCGTATGAATAAGTTCTAGCGGCTTTTGAGCTCTTGTGATTGACTCCTTTGGAAAGCTCTTTTTGAATTGTTTTCCAAGTAGACACCCTTCACAAACTTGATTTGGATGGTTGATACAAGGTAGTCCTCTCACCATTTCTTTTTTCGAAAGCAACTCCAAACCTCCAAAGTTGAGATGCCCGAAGCGAAGATGCCAAAGCCAAGACTCCTCTTTGTAGCACATCTTGAGACATTGTGCGATGTCACTTTGAATGTTAAGAACAAACATTCTATTTTTAGACATCGGCACTTTTGTGATGAGATTATTTTCCTTGTCTCTTAAAGAAAGGTTATTATCTTTTAATCGAATATCATAACCTTTCTCTAAGAGTTGTCCAAGGCTCAAGATGTTGGTCTTCATGGTTGGAATGTAATAAACATTGGAAATGAATTGATGATCTCCATTCTTTAATCAGATGAGAATATTTCCTTTACCTTTCACCTCCATCGTTGATTCATCTCCCAAAGCCACGTTTCCTTTCACCGATTCGTCAAGTTCCACGAACATGCTTTTTCTTCCGCACATGTGATTACTTGCACCACTGTCGAGGTACCACTTGTGACTATCTTTTCCTTCATCTTTCTTAAATGCCATTAATAGCATTTCTTCTTCTTTGTTGTTTTCTTCCACGTAGTTGACCTTCTCTTCGACTCTTTTGTTGTGAGGAGTTTTACATTCCGAAGCATAATGTCCAAACTTCTCACAATTATAGCATTTGACCTTTGATTTATCGTACCTTGGTCTTGAATTTCCTTTCCCACGACCTCTAAATGAGTCTTCTCCTTTTTGCTTAGAGTTATCTTCATACGTTCTCCTACCTCTTCCACTTCCATATCCACGACCTCTTCCTCGTGACTGAAATCCACCTCCTTTTAGATAACTTTGGCCACTTTCTTCCTTAGCATGATCAATCCGCATCTTGAGTACTTGCTCGGTGATGTCTTCCTTTTTCTTCTTCTTTTCTTCATAAGCTTGTAAAGAACCGAGAAGTTGCTCCATTGTCATGGCTTCTAAGTCTTTTGTTTCTTCAATGACGGTGACAATGTGTTCGAATTTTGGATCCAATGATCTAAGAACCTTCTCCATGATTCTTACATCATTTAGCTTCTCTCCATTTCTTTTTAGATTGTTGGTAACCGTCAAAACTCTTGAAAAATAATCGGAGACGAGTTCACCTTCCTTCATTTGTAACGCTTCAAATTCTCCTCTTAAGGTTTGAAGACGTACCTTTTTTACTTGATCAACACCCTTGTAAGATATTCGAAGCTTTTCCCAAGCTTCTTTGGCCGACGTAGCTTCCGCTACTTTCTCAAATGTATCTTCATCTAATCCTTGATAGATTAGACAGAGAGCTTTCTTGTCTCTCTTTCTTGAATCTCTCAAACTATCTTTTTGAGTTTGAGAAAGATTACCTTCATTCTCCGGCACAACGAAACCTTTCTCGACTATCTCCCACACGTCATGTGCTCCTAGGATAGCTGTCATTCGTAGACTCCAATTATCGTAGTTGCTCTTTGTGAGCATCGGAACTTGGAAGGGAACACCGTTACTCGCCATCTTCAAAACGATCTTCTAGCTCTGATACCACTTTGTTGGAAGAGAGAAACTATTTTGGAAGTGTTTAAAATATATTTAAGAGGAGAAACTTTTGAAAGAAGAAGATTTTGTTCTTATTTAGAAACTTGAGTTGATTGTTACAAATGAAGGGAGAGGGAGGTATATATAGCCTCCAAAACTCAAAATATCTCTAATATTTTAATCTAAAATCTAGAGAGTTCTACCATAATATCTAGATTATTTTATTATAGTTATCTAGATACTTCTATCATAATATCTAGATATTTAATCTAAAGACTTTTCTAGAATATGGATCAAATTTTATGTAGCCCAATTAAACTTGACCCAAATGAGACTTGATCCAAAATCAAGTTTATTTATTTTCAACAATGTGATAGTTCGGGTGGAATTAGAGTTTTAATATTAGTTTTTTGTGCAGTTAACAAGCGCCTCAATACAAATTCTCTCTCGTGCGATTGTGCAATTGCATCGCTTCGTTGATAAGCTTTTTTTTCTCTCTTTCAGGGGAGAGTGTGTGTGGCCGTTACTCGGCGGTTGGGAAAGGAAAAAGTGGATCAATAACTGCTAGGGCATCGCTCTATATATCTTGTGATGTTGCTTTAAGTGTACCTGCTTTATTTCGAAACCGCTGCAATTTTCTCCATTTTCAAACCATGGCCGACAAAGTCAGGAAGCAACTTCAAGGAATCTCTCTGCAAGTCTAGTCGACTTCTATTTCTCTCCCGTTAGAGTTATGCTCTGAAGCAATTGATGGAATCCATCACAGTGTCATTGTGCGCCCTTTGAATCTGAGGAAACAGAACCTTCGAGCACTAATTGTTACTCTGCCACACATATGGGGCATTGCTAATGAGGCTCATGGTTAAATTTATGATGATTCGAAGGTTCAATTCATGTTCAAAGCAGAAGACTCAATGATCTCGGTTATGCGAAGAGGGCATTGGAGTTTCAATGATTGAATGGTTGTCACGAAACACTGGCATCCGGATTTGGTTGATGATAACTTGAAATGCATCCCTCTATAGGTTCAAGTTTGTGGCATTCCAGTCCAGTATCTCACAAGGCGTATTGTTGAGTATATTGGCCGCAGTATGGGCCACTTTCTGGAGACAGAATTCAATCCAGAAAGTTCAGTGATGGTTAGTTACATTCGCAAAAGATTGCTCTAGAATGTGCATATATCGCTACATTTTTAATACGTCTACAACTTTGGTGCCAACTTAGTGATTCTCAAGTTCCAGTTTGAAAAGGTGCGTAACTACTGTGGTGTTTGTGGCCTCTTGTCTCATGATGATAACGAATGTCCACATCAACATTCATCCGTGAATGCTCCAAATGATGGTGATGATGATGTCAATGATTCCAATGACACACCGCATGCTTCTCTAAATCCAGGCGGTTCTTCCCCTCCCAGTCTGATGCATGCCTCCTCTTTTCACGCTGCTTCTCCTCCCTAGCGTACTCGCAAGCGGAAGGCTGAATATGTATTTCCACAGGCAGCGTTACTTTCTCGGCCTTTGTCTCTGATTGGTTATGATGTTCAACACAGTATCACCACATACAATGTTCATGACATGATCACTAAGAAGTTCTGTCGTTGTTCGGATGTGGTCGAGACAAGTAAATGGTTCAGGCCGGTTAATGCTACAGAAGGAATGGGACATGTGAATGAAGACACATCTGATGAAACAATCCCAAGTGACGGTACGGTGGGCCATAAGCCACCGGAGGCGCCATGATCCCGAGCTTTTGGAACTGCCAAGGGGTGAAAGGGTCCTCGGTAGTTTGACGCCTTAAGAGAATAGTTCACCACTATTCTCCGGACATACTCTTTCTCATCGAGACTTAAAATCTCGATGATGTGGTGCGTGATGTAGCTGTTGTTCTTAAGTATGATAATATTAAGTGTGTTTCGCCTAGGGGTTTGAAGGGTAGTTTGGCTTTGCTTTGGCGTAATTCAATGTTTGTAAGTTTCAATTATGTTGGGGAGCGTCTTATCGACTGTTTTATTAATAATAATGAATATTCCTTCTATTTTTCATGCGTGTATGGCCACCCTATTTAGCAGTGCGACATAAGTTATGGGACCAAATGGAACGTATAAGTGCAAATAAATTTGGACCTTGGTTGATGTGTGGTGACTTTAACGAAATATTATCACCACACACGAGAAGATCGGACGCCCAATCCGTGAACCTTGGACTTTTCAAGCATTTCGCAACATGGTCAACAATCGTCAGGTTTCGCATTTCCTTATCGTGGATGCTATATGACGAGGCGTGGGCGCCGTCATTCTCACATCGTACAAAGTTGGTTGGACCGGCCTATGGTAAATGAGGAGTGAAAGGCCCATTATCCTTGCTCTGAAATCGAATATCTAGAGATGGTGGAGTCGGATCACAGGCTTGGTGTGACCTCAATTAAACAAGAATCATCTAAAGGCCGCAAGTTATTTACCTTTGATTCACGTCTTTGTCAAAAGGAGGGGTTTGAAGATATTTCACAACAGCTGGGTTCAAGATACTGAATCTTCTATAGTGTCGTTCACCACACGCTTAGTCGTTTGTCGTAGAGCTATTTCACAATGGAGATATACGACATTGACAAATTCAGCGGCTCGAATAAAGTAATTGACAAGAGAGATTGATGAGGCAAACCAATCACGGACTACATCTATAGTCGTCATCAATAAATTGAAGCATGAACTAAATATCGCTAATCGTGATGAGGAGTCATATTGGCGAACAAAAAGTCGCACCCAATGGCTCCAACAAGGGGATTCCAATACACACTATTTCATGCTTCAACACTTAATAGGCGCGCAAGAAACACGATCACCACGGTACTAGATGTAGACAGTGTGGTTCGTTATGGTGATAAATCGATAGTAGATGAAGCTCAACGATATTTCTCTTCTTTGTTTATAAGTTCCTTAATGGAATAATCACTATTATAGATGCCGAAAATAAATCATGTTGTCACACCAGCTATAAATGATCTCCTTACGGCAGCACTCACATAGGAAGGGATTAAGTTGGTTGCGTTCTCAATTGGTAGTACGAAAGCTCCAGGACCTGATGGATTTACGACTATTTTTTATTAACAGTTTTGGTCGACTGTGGGACCGGATTTGGTTAAGGAGGTCTATGGTTTTTTCGAGTCTCGAATAATGCCACAAAATTGGAACCATACGAATATATGTCTTATTCCCAAGATTGCTCTCCGATAAACAATGAAAGATTACCGTCCGATAAGTTTGTGTAATGTCACTTATAAGATTATCTCTAAAGTGTTGGTAACTCGTATGAAAGCTGTTCTTTCTGAGGTTGTATCGGAAAATCAAACGGTTATTATTCCGGGTCATCACATTACAGATAATATACTCATAGCTCATGAGTTATTTCACTCACTAAAATCACAACGGCCGGTGGCAAAGGAATATATAGCGATAAAAACAGACGTCAGTAAGGCATACGATCGCATTGAGTGGGATTTTCTAGAGGCGGTACTTCGTGGTAAAGGTTTCTCTGAGCAATGAATAACGTGGTTAATGTCCTGCGGTCGAATGGTTACTTTTTCAGTCCTAGTTAATGGGATCCCGTACTGCAACTTTCAGCCTCATCACGGACTATGATAAGGGGATCCGCTCTCGCCGTATTTATTCATACTACGTGCTGACGTAATTAATTAGTTCATTATTTGCTAGAGTGCAACGACAATGGGAGCTTGAGGGTATATGTATTAGTCGTCATAGCCCAACGGTAACACACCTCTTGTTTGCGGATAACTCACTGCTCTTTGTCAAGGCTAATATGCGGAATGCTACCAAATTACGAGAACTCTTTGATTAGTATATGCGGCTTTTGGGTCAGCTTATAAATCTAGAGAAGTCGACTATTACTTTTGGAAGTCGGGTTTACCAAGCTACAATGGATCATGTTCGTGATACTATAGGAATTCCAAATATTGGGGGTGGGGGGAAATATTTAGGACTTCCTGAGCAGTTTAGCCGTAATTGGAACGATGTCTTTCTATATCTGAAGGAGCGGTTACAGTGTCATGTGAGTGCCTGGAAAAATCGATACTTATCACAGGCATGTAAAGAGACCCTCATTAAATCTGTTGCTTATGCATTGCTGGTGTATGCTATCAATTGTTTCTGGTTACCATCGGAGATAATGAAGATTATCACATCCTTGGTCAAACACTTCTGGTGGGGTGGCATATACACAAAGAAGGGGATGTTGTGGGTATCATGGTCTAAAATAACACAAGGTAAGCGACAAGGTGGTTTAGGGTTTCGGGATTTTAACAACTTTAATCAAGCCTTACGAGCGAATCAAGTTTGGAAATTGTTTAGTCGTCCAACATCTTTACTATACCGGCTCTATCAAGGTCGATACTTTCATGGCTCGTATCTTTTAGCGCTTCGCCGTTGGGACAACCGTCATATGGCTGGACGTCTTTATTGAATGGGGCAGAGTTACTCAAATCCGGTCTGCAGGTCAATGTTGGAGATGGTATGTCTACGGTACCACCGCGAGCTCCCCGCCTTTTACCACCTTATAATCCACGTCTCTTAGTAAAGTAAATAATTGACCCGGTCACAAATCAGTGAGACGAGAGTAAATTGCATAGCATGATTGACCCTTCCGGTCGTCATTTGATTCTTCAACACTTTTTACCTCAAGTACCAAGCCGTGATATTCTTATCTGGAGATATACACCAAACGGGGTCTATAATGTATGTTCTAGTTATCGAGCTGCGAAAGCTCTCGCAACGGGTGATGATAATCCTCTTTTTCTCCCTTTTCCGGCAATCACAACGAAACTCTGGCAGTTAGATGTGGCTCATAAACTACACCACTTTTTATGGCAACTTGGTTCTAAAGCCTTGGCTATGGGAGAGAACTTACATAGGCGTAACATGGCGTTAAATTTGAATTGTGTCCGTTGCTGAGGAATTAATGAATCAACTGATCACGTGTTCTTCTCCTGTCCATATGTGGTTGCAGCACGGCGGATAGCTGCTATACCTATAGACGTCTTATGTGATTCAAGTAAGAGTGTCGAAGATAAATTAGAGTACCTTTTATGCATGGCTAACGATAATATGGTGGATCAAGTGTATCGGAAGCTCCCAATCTGGCTTTTGTGGCGTATATGGAAAGCAAGAAATTGTCTTCTATAATCACAAGACCCAATCTCTCTAGGAGAAACAATTATTCGTGCGGGTCGTGACGTATAAGAATGGATTGAGGCAAGTTCATACAGTACCAATGTCATAAATCATCCATGCACTCACACTTCTTGATCTTCCGGATGGAAGAAGCCACCTTCACATTGGATTCAATGCGCTTCTGATGCGTCTCATAAACCGGGTGGGTCAGATGCAGATCTTGGATGGATAATGCGTGATGATCGTGGCAATTTTTTACATGCAGGGATGGGTAAGTATCAAGGCCATTCAACAGTTGAAGTGGTTGAATTCACGACGCTCATATGGTCAATGCAAATGGCATGGGGGCTAGGTTACCGTCGAGTAGAATTTGTTGGGGATAACACAACACTTCATTCGGTGATGCATGGGCAATGTACAAACCTCCGGTTACATCATTATCTTCTCACAACTAAGGTTTGGGCAAACATGTTTGACACCATTATGTTTTGTTACCACTCACACAAGTACAATATGTGTGCGGACACCCTGACACGACGAATTGTAACAGACACATCTAATTTATAGCATGTATTTTATTTTTGTCGTTGTTTTTATAGCAATATATAAACGATGATTATGATAATGCAATACAAGAATGTGTTGACTGAATAAAAAAAAAAAGTAATTATATGACCAATCACCCCAAAAAAATAAAAGATAAATATTGAGGTCAAAATGTTAAAATCGTAATATTAAAGATGGCCTAAATGGGTCACAAGTGAAACGGAGAACTTTCTAACTACACTATTATTAGGCCCTTAATGGGCATATGACCTCAAAAGAATTCTCAATTTGCTTACAAGTCAAGGCCCAATGGGCCTAAGTCTAAGTAATTTGGAGTGAAGTTTAGGAGAATGAGAAGCGGCAATAAGGTAAGTTCGATCTCAAACACATGCTCTGGGTTTTTTTTTCTCCTTTCCTCCAAAACCCAAATTTCAAATCATTTTGTGTCTACTGTGGAGATTTCTACTTCGACGACGATGGTGAAGATTGGAGCGGTAGTGTTGCTTACCAGTAGAAATTGAGGATTTGATACTGCTGCGTCTCTGTGGTTTCTTGTTCGGAAAATCGACGCTGTAGCAAATCGGAGATGCAGTTGAGATCCCACCATGGACAGGGAGGCTAACCTTCCGGTCCTACCGGATAAACCTCTGAAGAGTCTGGTCCGACCCATCTTAAACCAGGAAACATCGTCTTCTTCTTCCTCCTCTTCGCCGGAACTTCTACGGCATGTGCAAGCCGCTTTCAAGCGCCATCGCCCACTCAGTACGTTTCTCTCTCTCTTTCTCTCCCACTCTCTTACTGATCTGTTAAGTGAAATCTCTACCTCTGGAAGTATTATTTGACTAATTTAAGGTTTTGATGTGTTTGGCATTTCTCTCATCTAGCTTGACTCCGTAGGATTAGGGTTTTTTTGGGGAAAGTTAACTTTCTTAAACTTGTCTACTTCATTAGTGCATGCCTCATAGAATGTTTAATTATTGTGTTCACGCAAACCTTTAGGTTATTGAGTTTGTGAATTTGTGGTGTGGGTGATATACTATGCTAGTTAGACCTTTTGATTATGTAGACGAACTCAGAATTTTACGCCAATTGTTCTCCTTTTAGTTGGCTTTTGCTACCTTAAACTCCTTACTTGAGTTAGTTGCAATGGATCTCTTATAGCTTTCTTTTCAGGTAAAATGCAGACGACCACTATTGGGCCTCGGAGAAGTGTTGCTCCACAACGACAAGTTTCAAGAAATTCACATTTGGTAACCGGTTCTGCAGCTGAAGGGCAGAAACCTCAGGATGTTGTTTCCCTGAGTCAAAGTCTAGCTGCCAATACTTTGACAAGTACTAGAAACTTACCCACTTCGGTTGCTGGAGAATCTGTTGAGAATGCATCCATTACGCCACCTTCTGTTTCAGGAACTATTAGTAAGATGTCTGGCGAAAATTTCAACCCATCAGAAAGACAGATGGATTTGCAAAAACCTGCTATTGCTAGTTTAGAAAGCAATCTTGATATCGGATCTGGGAACGAAAATGTCCATAGGAAGTTCCACTCTCTCGTTGGCAGTAACCTCACATCAAATGGTACTCTCCTTACTCTTCATTTGGGTATCCTGAATTAGTTTGCTTTACTTTTGTAAGTAATACTGGAAATTTGTTCCAAAGCTGAACAAGGGGATCTTAAATGATTCTCATCACTTTTTAACCATTGTCATATATTCCCTCCTCGGCACTTCCATTTACACAGGCGTAGTTACACTTAGGTTGTTTAGCTAAAAATCTTACCTGAACTCAATTGTCCTGGCAGATATGGAATGGGATGCAACAAATGAGGGTGAAGCATCAAATCTTGGCTGTCGTACTGATGCAAGTCATCAGAATCTTCAATCTGCTGATTCTGAGATCAGTTTAAAATCTGAATACAAGGTTTCATCTTCATTGGCAAAGATCCAGGGTCAGCTGGGAGAATTTCGCAACTTCTTGAACCAACCTAAATCTCAATGTTCTGCCATGGGGTCATCATGTGCCACAACTACGCTAGTCCATTCGTCTTCGGCTCCCATGTTAAATGGGACTACCCATGTCTCTCGTTCTTATGTAGAGGCTGATTCGATTGCAAATTCCCATGTTGTTCAAAGTCAAGGGAACTTGCCTTCTTCTCATCTTCCTTCTAAGGACAGCAACATTCTGCATGCCGATAAGGATGCCCCTGCATCTGAGATGCCAGCCTCAATTATTGATCCAGAAGTAAGAGTCAAAGAGACGGAAAAGTCCAAGCATCAACAGTGCACTACATATCTTGACGCTCCAGTGGCATCTACCAGTCATGGGAGCGTTGGACAAGCTAATGCACGTACATCCGATGAGTTGCTTACCAGTGTTAGCTCACAACCACAAAAATCAGATAAGCATGAAAAGGTTGCAAGTAGCAAAGGGACATCAGCACCTCGTAAAAGAAATTATGATCCAGACTTGTTCTTTAAAGTCAATGGGAAGCTCTATCAAAGGCTTGGAAAGATAGGTAGTGGAGGAAGCAGTGAAGTCCACAAGGTTATTTCTTCAGATTGTACCATATATGCGCTGAAAAAGATCAAGCTCAAAGGTCGCGACTATGCGACAGCATATGGATTTTGCCAGGAAATTGGATATCTCAAGAAGCTGAAAGGGAAAACCAACATCATTCAGCTAATAGATTATGAGGTAGTCCATTTTATTTTATGCTGATCCATAGGATGATTATATTTGCTATTAGTTTCTAAATTGCATGGTTGACAATTTCCATTTCAACATTAACACTAATTGTCTTTTGAGATTAGGTCACAGATAAGATTTTACTCCAGGAAGTTCTGAATGGCACAATGAGTAACAAAGATGGAAGAGTTAAGGACGATGGGTTTATATATATGGTACTAGAATATGGAGAAATTGATTTGGCTCACATGTTATCCCAAAAATGGAGGGAAATCGAAGGATCTGACCGGACAATTGATGAAAATTGGCTTCGGTTCTACTGGCAGGTACTTGCACTACCCATCAAGTAACTTTTGTGACGATACTAATCTATGCCTTTTCTTCTGCATAGAAGCTCTTTCAATCTGCTCTTTTAGCAAATAAAGTAGAAAAAATATTTGATATCACAGAAGAGCATTTCGCCTAAGAAGGACTGATTCTCATATGAATTGAATAACAATTGCAGCAAATACTTCAAGCTGTGAACACCATACATGAGGAACGCATTGTGCATTCTGATTTGAAACCCGCAAATTTTCTTCTTGTCAGAGGCTTTCTAAAGCTTATCGATTTTGGTATCGCTAAGGCCATCAATAGCGACACTACGAATATTCAACGAGATTCACAGGTAATATCTTCGCATGTTTCTGTTATTGTCATCATCCTCCTCTTGAATACAACCAGTTTTTTAGTCAATCTACAAGCTGCTGAAATTAATGAGGGGGGGGGGGGGGGGGGGGTATATGTTGTAACAGGTGGGGACTTTGAGTTACATGTCACCAGAAGCATTCATGTGTAACGAAACCGATGAAAATGGAAACACTATCAAATGCGGAAGACCATCTGATATTTGGTCACTCGGTTGCATTCTATACCAAATGGTTTATGGAAGAACACCTTTTGCAGATTATAAGACTTTCTGGGCAAAGTTCAAAGTCATAACCGATCCAAACCATGAGATCACTTATAATCAACTCTCAAACCCATGGCTTATCGACCTGATGAAGAAATGTCTAGCTTGGGACCGTAGCCAAAGATGGAGAATCCCTGAGCTTCTCCAACATCCTTTCCTTGCCCCACCTATCCCACCCGAGCCTCGAGTTAAAACCATTAAACTGCTTAACCTCGTAGCTGAATCTTGCAGTAGTGATGGTGATAAAGCGAATACCATGATCTCTCAGCTTGAACAACTTCTTACAGATCCTACTTCTCTCCCAATAAATGGTCAGTTAGATTTAAGAGATCAAAATCATCAGTTTCTTTCTCGGGTTTCAGAACTTTGTGTTCAACTCCAGGATCGATTACGAGGTGGTCTTGAATGAGATAAAAGGAAAGTAAGCAGTATTGATCTGATTCGACGATTTTTTGGATCTTGTAAATTGGTTTGTTAATTGTTAGCTTTTGGAACAAAGACGTTTGCTTATAATTTTGAAAAAAAAATCGATTTAACAACACATAACTCCGGTTATTATTGATTAAACCATGTATATATAGTTGACTTTTAATTAAATCCTCAACTTTAGGTTGATTAAGCCAATTGAACCTGACTGAAATACCAAATCGAAAATTAAATTGATTTTGGAAATTTGATTCAGTTTTATCTTTTTTCTGAACAATTTTTAAATTTGATTTTCTATTTTCTTTCAAGAATGAGCTGAACTCAAATTCGTTAGTTTGAAATGTTGCTTTCGATATTTTAAACTGACGAATTTGAACTCATTCTTACAAGATGATATAAAATAAAGTTTAGGATTCTTCAAAAAGAAGATAAGAACTTAATCGATTTGGTTTTCGATTTCTGAGACAATTTCGATTTGGTATTTCTGTCAGATTCAATTGGCTTAGTTAATTTAAAGTTGAGGGTTTAATTAAAAGTCAAACTATAAATATGTTGTTTAATTAATAATAACTAGAGTTTTATGTTCAATTTGACTTTTTTTTTTGGTAAGTTTGTTGTTAAATGAATATTTTTTTCCTTTGATTTCTTGTAATGAAATGTATCATTTTATTCTTGTGTTCGGCTTTTTTTCATTCTTTAGTTCTCTTGTCATCAGCAGTTGACCTGAAACGGACTACTTTGTTCCACATTCTGCCCCACCCCGTCTCTTGCTTCTGTTGTTATAAAATTGATTGCCTGTTTCCATCTCAACTATTATTTCTACCAATCAATAATAAAGATTTTAATTATACTTGCATAATTAAATGCCAATTCTACTGTTTATCCTACCAGAATTCGAATTCAAGCAGTTATATTTATTCTACATAATATTTTTAGGGTTTTGGAAAAAAATTTGGATTATATATATTAGACATTTTTTTATCCAACTATCAATAAAGAGAAAAAGAAAAGAAAAGAAATTAGCTCACCTACATGCAAATTAAGGAAAACTCGGTTTGATCAATTGCTTAAATAAATTCATATTCAACTCCATGTACTCACATAGATCGGTATTTTAATATGATATAATGTTTAGAGTTTGCCTATGAATCAAATTTTATTGATAGTTGTTCAAAAAAAATGTATATTTTCAGGAATTACTATTCCAAATAATCGTTTATCCCCTTGTGAGAGTTTTTAAGGTTTGATTTGTGGATCTATTTTTTTTTATATGATTGTTTGAATTATAAATTGTAAATTTTTCATACCTTTTTAAAAACATTTTCTTTTTACCATGACCTTGCGTCACACGCAAACCTCGCAACTTTGTATATTACTTTCCTCTTTTCTCTCCATACAATTCCTTTCATTCACCAATTTCTCCAATTTTTCCCTAACAATGTCTTCTCAAGTCACCGACAAATCCAATCAAATCACATCCCGATCCGTATCGTTAAACATCCCAATTTCATCTCATACCAATCAGCAACACAATCTACGATATAGCCTCTCCGCTGGTCCTCGTACGAATGAAGATCGACCACCGTCTGGGAATGGAATCGCCGGAATTCTGTACAAATGGGTAAATTACGGCCAAGGTTGGAAACGACGATGGTTTGTTCTTCATGACGGAGTTTTGTCGTATTACAGAATTCATGGTCCAAATAAAATCTCTCTCTCCGTTGAAATGGAACGGAGATCGAAATTGATCGGTGGTGAATCTTTACGGTATATTTGCCGTCATAGTAAACGCGGTGATGTTCATAGCAACGGGAAACCTCTCGGCCAAATTCATCTCAAGGTTTTGATTTATTTCGATATGCCTCATTATTTTATAAAAAAAATATATATATACCCCAAATGTTTTAAATTATTTTAAAATAACCCTATGATATATTCAATTGTCTAGGATTTTCTTTTTTATTATTTCGAAAAAGAAATACTTTTGAGTAATGCTTATAGATTTAGATTTTTTTCAAAAAATCAGAAAAACGGTTTTTTTAGTCTACAATAAAAATATGAAAAACGTTTTTATGATAACAAAAATCATATTTAAAAATTCATATACATTTTAATTTTCTTAATTACGGAATCAATATTTATATTAAATGTGATTTTTGTTTTTTAATATCACGAAGTGTCTAAAACCGTAAACATTGTTCAAAAAATACTATATTTTAAAAGTTTCAAAGGAAAATGTTTATTTTTATAAAAATCTTTTTCTCCTTTATCTTCATTTTTGCTTTGCTAGTTTTTCTTTTATTTGATGGTTTTGATGATGTACCTAATAGACATTAATGGTTCTAGCATCAAGGATTTGATATCTCCATCAATATTTTGAAATGTTCCATTGAAATTTACAGAAGTTTAAATATGTCCCCAAAGTTTACCAATTACAATATCAACCCCACTAACAAATGTAATTGTCGGGTACATACAGGTCTCATCGATGGGACAAAGCATATCAGACAGCAAGAGATTCACTATATTCAGTGGCACAAAGAGTCTGCATTTACGAGCAGCAACGAGTGAAGATCAAAAAGCTTGGATAGAAGCTTTGAAATCTGTTAAAGAAACATTTCCGAGAATGTCTAACGAAGAATTAATGGCATCAACGACTAATGTGTCAATCTCAACCGATAAATTAAGACAAAGATTAATGAAAGAAGGAGTTAACGAGACACTCATCAAAGATTGTGAAGACATAATGAAAAACAATTTTGTTGCATTGCATAATGAGGTAATGACCCTTAAACAGTACCAATATCATCTCATAGATTCTCTCAAGAACATTTGATTTACTTCATTTGTTTGAAATTAAAGTCGACATTCTTTTCAATAATGGAGAATCCATGAGCTTGACTTTAGGTTTGTTTGTTTTTGGTTGATGTATATGTAACTATCACAAAGAAGACAGTTCGTTGAAATCTCAGAGAAACAATGAAGAAGAAGAAATGTAATCATCATTGAATCATTAACCGAAAAGTGATTACAATAGTTTGCTTTATAATGAAAGCAATTAGTGAACCGGGTACATTACATTATACCAGTCGGTTTATACAAAACGGTACAATTTCAAACAAGGGTTCGGTATGTCGAGAATAAAAGTTTATTGTTCACCCTATTTATAATGAGTCGTTTAATCTTATTTACAATTTCAAATAAATAAATTTCAATAACTTTTTTCCGCCGAAATCTTTGGAAATTCAACGCAAAATCTCGATTTTATTCCATTTTAAAAGGGAATACTCTTTTTCTACTATGTTAGTGAATGCTTGGGCCGAGACCCATTTCTTCTATGAAAGTGGAGTCGAGGAGGCGGATAGACTAAGTTTTAAAAATTGATGAATATGTATGTATACGATTGTTTGCGAAGTACAAATAATACTATTAATAAGTTTTACTTTTGTGCAACAATATTATAAAAGAGGTTGAATTGTTTGGTTGTCATATTCTATAGAGGGAAATTGGTTCGACAACTCTATTTTATAGATTTGATGGAAATGTTTTTTTAGAAAAAAGTTATTAATTGGAATTTTTATTTCATTAACACTAATATATGTACATTTTGAAAAATAATTTTAATATCGAAGGCAAACTTTTTTTTTTTCACCCCAGGTCCTAAATAGCCTAAGCACGGCACTACACGAATTCACTATGTAAGATTATGCAATTATTGAAAATGAGCTTGTAGTTAAGTGGTAGGAGTCGAGCCTAACACTTTATAATTTGTAAGTTCAATTTCTCTGCTATACGAAACTAAACACATTTTTTTAGTCATTTTTACACGGACATGTGCTCATATTTTCGGTCCATTTGAATATCGGAAGAAAAAATTTATTCGTAGACTACACTTCCCTTAAAAAATAGTTCAGTCTTACGTCAAAGAATTTTTGAGTTATAAATAAGATTATCCAACTATCTACATCAAACTATAATTATCATATACATTTAATTATTTAACTAAAATATTTTTTTTTATATTTTATTATGTATCGATATTAATCTTACGTGGTCTTTAAACGTTTATAAATGTAATTATTTAACGTAGTTGTTTAGCTAATATCTAATATTGCACCGTCAACATATTAATCAATTGCATGAAAACGCTACGTAATGGACACGAAGTCACGACTATGTATTTTAAATGTATTAAAATCTTCCAATCATCTAATCTGGTACTTGTTTGTTTTTTAAAGTGGGTATTTTGATTTTTTTAAACAAGTAACAGAAGATAAGAGCTAAAATCAAATTCTATTGGATTTATTTCTGCTTACGATGAAGACGTGTGACTGTTCGTTCAATTTGGTAATAAAGCAATGGTTTTTTGGATTATATATTCTTTCTTTTAATAATAAAAATAACCTTTCTTGTATATCGAAAAATTAATGAAGCAGAAAAGTACAAAAGAAAAGACTAAAAACTATGAACATGGGCTATCCTTTTCAAGCTTACACGACAAATTGACGTATTTGTAATTTTTAATACCCATTTATATGTAAGTCCACTAAATTTATAATCATTTGAGTTTATGAATATACATGTATAAATGTCCGTGATAAAGTTTAAAAATTTAGATTATAAATTAGATTTTATCAACCGAATTATAAAAAATATTAATTGTATAAATACGGCAATTTTTTTCTTAAATACAGAACCTAACAAAATAGAAGAAAATAAATGGTTATAGAAGACAAAACATTTAGAAAACTAAATTCAATTATGTAGAAAATATAAATTGACAATATATATAGTTTAACAAAACTTTGAATACCTTACCGTTGGTGTTTAACAATAACTAATAATTTGAAATTGAGGTTTTTTTTAAAAGAAACTATTTTATTTTGAGTCAATATAAATAAATAAAATAGGAAGAAGGAAGGGTTTGGTAAAACCTGAAGTGACAAGACGTAGGTGTAAGGCTTATTTGAGGAATGGGCTTTTGATTCTCCTCCACACCATTGTTCCATCAATTTCTCTGCTTCTTTTGTTGCCTAGTTTCATACGTCACCAACATCTCATATATAATCATAAATATATGTATATTTATTGTAATACATTACCTTACATGATTATGATCAAAACTTAATTAATCTCATTGAGTACAGTGGCTAGAAGAACGGTTGAATAGAAGGTCGGTTCAATAAAATAGATATTTAAAAACAGCATATGATAAACGTCTATAAACAAATTTCTTTTAGAATTTAAACGCTCATAAAAAACTCTAGATTTTTGTTTTAATCGTTAATTTTCAAATATTTATTTAAAACGGTATTGTAATTGGTAACAAAATAAAGAACTGTTAATACAATTATTTGCTACCAATCAAACCTAATAACTTTTTTTGAAGATTCTCATTGGACAATAACCAGGTTACAACTCTCAGTTAGGCAAAGATGTTTCCTAATTTGGCCAAAGTTAATTAAATGAGCACTTTTCTTGTCTTCAAAAGAGTTTGAATTTATGGTTTTATAGCTACATGAAATCATTTGGGTGGTTAAAAGGATGAGATTTGGCTATTAGCCTATTACAAAATCATAATATATTTGGCATGAAAATAATAAAATAAAATAAATGTTATATTTGGAGTGATTTGGATATTGAGAAGATAGGACTTATGAGTGCTCTGTGTGTTCGTTGATGGGTACGTAATAGGTCGGCGGACGGCTAACCTGACTTATATCTATTGGGTCGTCCTTCTTCTTTCTTTGTTGTCTTTTCTCTTCTCAATATTTTGTCAATCATCCGTCATTTTTGGCTGTTTTGGAACGTGCCATTGCATATTTCTTATTTCTCTTATGTTTTTCTTTATTTTCATAACCATAATTTACAATTATCTGTATTTTCCAACTCAAAAACAATTACAAACCTAGACTACCTCATACATGTTATAAACTATATTAGAATAGATAATGGTAAGAAACGACACAAACTCTTCATTTCAAAAATACATATTTTAAACAATAAAAGATATGTTAAAAATGATAAGTTTCCATCTAAAAAATTTAGTTAGATGTGAAGTAATTCATGAGTTTTTTAAGTTATAATATCCTCAACTATTAAAGATATTTCTCACATTCATATATATATATATATACAGTGGCGGACAGAAATATATTATAGATGGTATATGTGCCTTATACTAAAGAAAATTTGGTTAATATTTTTTTATATTTTGAATATGAAATTGTGCGGCACAATAATCGGGTATAATAACCATACCAAAAAGTCAAATTAAATCAAACCGAAATTTTTGATTTGGTTTAATTTTGATTCATGTAAAAAAATTATTTGGTTCCAATATTAATAGTTTTACACCATTTTCATATAATGACCAAGATAGTATTGATATCTTTGACATTCCAATTGAAATGTATATAAAATACATATTATTGAATAAAAAGACAATTAGGATTTTGATTGGAGGAATTTGTTGTGTTTATTTGACATTGAAATCCATTCACCTGCTGATATATTTGAGTTTTTGCTGTCGGAAAAATCAAAACAGTTAACAAATTCAGCTAAATTTTACGAATTCAAATGACTAAAATTAGTAATAATTTGACCATAGCACGTGTACAATAAGCCGAGTGCACGTGACTATTCAAAGAGAACATAATCTCAATAGAATCTTTGACGATATAGCCGCCCAGAGACAGGTGGTTCGCTATAGATTTCAATGACGTGGTTTCAATCTTGACCGCTAAACCAGTCAACACGTGGCATTATATATGTCGTTGGATTCTTCCTAAACGACAATATTAGTTGGGCCGTGACAGCCCAATATTGTAAAAGTGGGTCCCATTTATTTGCCAGCTAAGCCTGCCTAATCGGCCCAACTGTATAAAATTGCTGTGTGGCTTGCTTGACCTTCATATGATAAAATAGATAATGACGCGTGATTATATTTTAATTAACATTTATTAATCCGTAACTTGAGTTATTTGTCTCTTCTATTATTCGTCTTTAATTTATTTTTTCCTCAATCATGGCGAATCAAAAATCTACGCGATAGATTATTTTAATAATATTATTACAACGTCGCTTGGTCATGCAATAAATATAAAATATAAACAGGAGAATAAGTCGCTTGGTCATGCATTACATTAAGATGAAGGTTTTTTATTTTTTCAACGAATAACAACAAGCGCAGGTCGTCTTTACTCTAATAACAGATTGTAAGTCTACTAAAAATATATGTATTTACACATCTAAAAATCAAATTTTACTATCTATATTATATAGGAATTTAGCTACTAAACTTACCCGTTACGGTCCAGTATAAAAAAAAAAACCAATAACAACAAGCTATTGTAATATTAAATTTAATAGCTTTATCTGACAACATGATATCCCAATCTTATTGGTCAGAGACCAATGCGGTGTATTCTTTTAGGATCTTCAACTTTTTTTTTGTTTTTTCTAATATGAGACTATATAAAATGTACTATATTGTTAGTGAAAAAAGAAGAAGAAATGTATATTGTTAACCAAACCGTTGATATCATTTTTATGAACTAAGATATCATTTTTCAATAAAAATGAAATAAATCACGGACATAAATTAAGATCGATTTGAGATAAGCCAAAAATCTTTTTTTACAATTTTTTCAGAAATTAAGTTATTTTTTGATCAAATAAGAAATCATATCATATATATATATTCGAAAAACCTAAACTCAAATAATTTAACAGTACTATTTTTAGAGATAATTAGTTAAATTTCGGTCTAAATATTCCTGAATAGCTAAAAAATCAATGTATATTGTATACCAAAAAACGAACATATCTCTAAATTGAATACGTGTTATATATGTTACATTAGTATTGGTGTACATATTTTAATTTAAGATAAGATTGAATGTAAGTACAATTGCAGAAGAACTGATCTAAACATTTGAAACCCGACCGACGAAGGACGTCATAGAATAAAGCCAAAGAGGATAACAAAAATTAAGTAAATGATCATGTGGTTAATTAGTGGTTACTAAACATGTTTACCTGATTCATTACTTTATTCAATTCGTGATTACGATTCGTTGATGATCCATAGTTTAATTTTGGTTACTGTCTTTATAAATAAAGGTAATAAACACAACTAATCATTTGGTCTTTTACGTGGCCATCACATTAATTCCATACAACGTAGGCCACGCCTGCACTATTTTATTTTATTTTCCTAATTTTATGATAAATCTTTTTTCTTTTCCTGATTACATAGATAGACTCGTATGTAATACTATTAGATCACATCTGTTTTATCTATTAATTTGGAATATTCACAATGCAAGACATAATGTTTTAGATGATTATTGTGGTGATGTTTTTTATTATATTTTGAAAGTCGAAGCTATGTTTTTGCTATGGGTAATGTTGAGTCTAATATCCCTTCTAATCACGAAAATAGCAAAACACCAAATTGTGCGGATATTTTGTAAATGATGACAAATTTAGATGAGTAGCGAGCGTTTCTTTCTTGAAGTATCTCGAATGGTTTATTCCATTTTTTATTCTAAATATAGAAAATTGGTTTACTTCAATGGTCTATTCAATTTTTTAATCCAAATGAATATTTTAATATTATTTTGATATATTAACTTATTATTAATTTTTTAAATAGTCCATAACAATATTAACAAAATCAAACTTTTAATTAAAATATTTTTTTCTTACATCATATAAAATAAATGAAAATGCAATATTAGTTAAATATCATTAGTAGTGTATTTTTCTCACAAATGATCAATCAATGTATTTCAAAGAGAAAAATAAGTTTTTTTTGTTTTTGATTTTTTATATCAAAAAAGTATGTCATTGTATTTTCTATTATAATATATGTTATTATGCATTTTAGAATTTGTATAAATTTAATAAATATATTTTAGTTTAAAGTAATGTAAGTATAAAAGTTAGTAAGATAATTTTGTTTGGGTATAAAATGATATCACATTAAAAATAAATAATCAATTTATAAAAAAAATTATTTAAAAAATAGAGAGATGAACAATAGAACTTTAAATTTGGAGTTTTATTGTTTATTTCTCCATTTTTAGAGTAAGATATAAAGTATTATTGGAGATAATTTTATTCTAAATATAGAGTTTGTAGTAGAATTTGGAGTACTATTGGAAATGTTATTACTTAAATAGCCGGTGAATCTAGATATGTAAGACTGAAAATTTTGTTTTGTTAATTTTTTTTATTTGATCCCTAAGAATTTGAATCATAAAAGTGATTTATTCACTGATAATATTAGATGATTCGTTTGTGATTCGTCCTTGTAAACTCCATTCTATATGAGTGGTTTTTTTATTTTAATAAAATTTAAAGTGAAAAAAAAAACATATATCAAAGCGATCATAGATAACTACTTTTTTAATGTAAAATTTCTGTGTCAATAATTAAATGGTAAAATTCGATGATAACTTAAAACTCAAATTTTTATTTTCTAATTATATAAGATATGCAATTCATCAAGATCAAATTTTAGTAAAATATAGTCCAACATTTAATCATAACACAAAACATATATTATACGATTTGAATATTGTTACATCTCTAATTTTATGAATAAATGTATTAAATATTAATGGTAAATAATTATTATGTCCACTTCCCGATGGATACTTCAACTTTATTTGAATTTTACTATTTTACCCTAACTACATTTTTAATTTCCGTTTTCAAAGCTTTTTTATTTATTTCTCTGTCTCTCTCTTCTCTTTATCCTTTTTCTTTTGATGCTTCATTCTCTCTTTTATTTTCCCTCTGTAGCGTTTTTTGGAAGAATCTCTCACTCAACAAGGTTTCTTCTCAGATTTCGAAAGTTTCTCAATCTGTAGATTTCCATTTGATTTCGCTACTTTGTTCTCATATTCCATGCGAAGAAATCGAATGTCATTTCGAAGATCGAGTTTGATTTGATAAGAAATTGGAAGAGTTTTAGTAAGTTAGGTTTTATCTGATGACTAGATGATGCGTGAAGTGCTTGTGAGCGAAGAAGACGCTACTGAAGTGTTACTTGTTGCGAAGAAGGATTTAGAAGAGGTTTGTAATCGAGAGAAGGTGCGTGTTAGAGACGAAGAAAGTGAAGAGAGACGAGACGATTTGTTGTTACTCGCTTTAACGCCGATGGTACGATCGAAATCTCAAGGAACTACGAGGCGCGTTACTCCCACGCCACCTCCTCTAGACGTGGAGAAACCGTTACCAAACGGAGATCTCTATATGGGAACGTTTTCCGGTGGGTTTCCGAATGGATCGGGGAAGTATTTGTGGAAGGATGGGTGTATGTATGAAGGAGAATGGAAACGTGGGAAAGCTAATGGTAAAGGGAAGATTTCGTGGCCGAGTGGTGCGACTTATGAAGGGGAATTCAAGTCTGGTAGAATGGAAGGGTTTGGGACTTTTGTTGGAGTTGATGGTGATACTTATCGGGGCTCTTGGGTTGCTGATCGGAAACATGGTAATGGGCAAAAGAAATATGCGAACGGAGATTTCTATGAAGGTACATGGAGACGCAATCTTCAAGATGGAAGAGGACGATATATTTGGATGAATGGGAATCAGTATACTGGCGAATGGAGAAACGGTGTGATTTGTGGTAAAGGTGTTCTTACTTGGCCTAACGGAAATCGATATGAAGGACAATGGGGAAATGGAGTTCCTAAAGGAAGTGGTGTGTTTACTTGGGCTGATGGTAGTTCTTGGATCGGGTCATGGAACGAAAGTAGTAGTCTTATGAGAAGTTTCTTTGATGGGATCGAGAAGAATGAGTTGATTGTGGCGACGAGGAAGAGATCTTCTGTTGATAGTGGAGCTGGAAGTTTGAGTGGTGATAAGATTTTCCCTAGAATCTGTATATGGGAATCAGATGGAGAAGCTGGGGATATCACTTGTGATATTGTTGATAATGTGGAAGCTTCAGTGATATACAGAGACAGGATGTCCATTGATAGAGATGGGTTTCGTCAGTTTAGGAAAAATCCGTGTTGTTTTAGCGGTGAGGCGAAGAAACCTGGAGAAACAATATCTAAAGGGCACAAGAAATACGATTTGATGCTTAACTTGCAACATGGAATCAGGTACTTGTTACTACCTTTCAGAATCCCAAGAAATTGTGTGCGGTTCATTATGAGTTTCTGGATCTGTGTTTCTAACTAAAGTGCGAAAATTTAGGTATTCTGTCGGCAAACACGCTTCTGTTGTACGTGACCTCAAACAGAGCGACTTCGATCCGAGTGAAAAGTTCTGGACGAGGTTCCCTCCGGAGGGTTCAAAGACTACACCACCACATCAGTCTGTGGATTTCCGTTGGAAGGATTATTGCCCTTTGGTGTTTAGGTACTCAATTTTCCGCACTTTGACGTTGTTTATATCTCCAAACGCGTTAAATTCTTGTTTTTGTGTGTATTCATTATTGGTTGTAATGGAATTTTTGTCTTTCGTTAGACGGCTGAGGGAGCTTTTCACGATTGATCCTGCCGATTACATGTTAGCTATCTGTGGGAATGATGCACTGAGGGAACTGTCTTCACCTGGAAAGAGTGGAAGCTTTTTTTACTTGACTCAAGATGACAGATTTATGGTTAAGACCGTGAAGAAATCAGAAGTCAAGGTTAGTCGTTGGCCCTTTGTATTTTTTTTGCTTTCACTTTACATTCATAATCATATTGTCCACTAACTATGGTAAGCTAATTATTGATTTCTTTTTCCAGGTGCTTCTACGAATGCTTCCAAGTTACTACAAACATGTCTGCAAGTATGAAAGCACACTTGTGACTAGGTTCTACGGTGTGCATTGTATCAAACCTGTTGGTGGCCAGAAGGTTTGTATTAGTCATGTATATTTCATTAGACTCCTGAATTCCATTGGACAATTCTCTCATGTTGTTTGCCATCTTCCAGACCCGGTTTATCGTCATGGGGAACTTGTTCTGCTCAGAATATAGAATTCAGAGACGGTTTGACCTTAAAGGGTCTTCTCATGGACGGTATACCTCCAAACCCGAAGGGGAGATCGATGAGACCACTACTCTCAAGGACCTTGATCTCAATTTTGCTTTCCGTCTTCAGAGGAATTGGTACGAAGAGCTAATGATGTAAGCTTCCTAAATCCTTCTAGTGTTTTTTTCTTTTTTCTATTGGCTTTTTGAATCTTTAAACACATTACTAAGCCGACCAAATCTTTTGTTTACCAGGCAAATCAAACGCGACTGTGAGTTCTTGGAAGCTGAGAGAATAATGGATTATAGTCTTCTGGTTGGCGTTCACTTTCGTGATGACAACACTGGAGACAAGATGGGACTATCTCCATTCGTTTTGAGATCTGGTTAGTTAACCTTCATATTCTTCCTCATGTCTTAATTCTGTTTACTTGGCCCATTCTGATGAAATGTGCTCATGTATTGTGCAGGTAAGATAGAATCATACCAAAACGAGAAATTCATGCGTGGTTGTCGATTCTTAGAGGCTGAACTTCAAGACATGGACCGTATTCTAGCTGGCAGGTACGTGAACATTTAGTTTCTGCAAAATCATTACACCGAGTTTAATCTCTAGCACAAGAAGTTGACCTAACAATTTAGTCATTGGAAATTGCTATGCCAGAGAGTGGTTGAGATGTTTTGATTTCTGATTAGGAATGATTACACGTTACAACATCTCTACGCATTATTGTATCAATAAGTTGCTTGAACTATCTTGTGGGGACTAGTCAAGTTAAATAGATAAACAACATTGTGGGGGCAAGACAGATCATGTGGTCCTTTAAAAACTAATTTTTAAAGATCAATCAAAACCCTTTTGTCAGTTGTTACGTTATCAACATTTAACTGAAATTTGTTTGCTTTTGTAGGAAACCATTGATTAGATTAGGTGCAAACATGCCTGCAAGAGCAGAAAAAATGGCGAGAAGAAGTGACTTTGATCAATATTCTTCAGGAGGAACAAACTATGTATAACATGGAGAGGTATACGAAGTTGTTCTATACTTTGGAATCATTGACATTTTACAAGATTACGACATAAGTAAGAAGATTGAACATGCTTATAAGTCTCTTCAAGCTGATCCAGCTTCAATCTCAGCCGTTGATCCTAAACTCTACTCTAAGAGGTTTAGAGATTTCATTAGCAGAATCTTCGTTTAAGATGTCTAATGAATGGAACTAATATTAAGCCACAATCGTTGAAAGGTCAAAACCAAAGCTCATTGCTTTTACCTTAAATGGAAGAAGCCAGAAAAGCTTGCGGCTTGAAGATGCTCGAAGAAGGAAGTGAAAATCGATTTGGAATCAAATTCATTTCATTTTCAATATTTTGAGAGTGAAAGTGATATAAACAAAATTTTGAGTGGGGATTTATTTTTTAATTTTCCGAGATATATGTGAATATAGATTTGTGAAGGAGATGAAAAGTACATAGGCTTAGTGGCGTTTTGGGAGAATAAGATTTTTAGATGTACAATTTAATGAAAAAGATGGGTATTTTATTTTAATCCCATTTGTTATATATATAATCCCCATTATTATTATTATTATTATTTTTTATGGTGTGAAGTGCTTCAATTTTTGTTTTAAATTGGTATAAAAAGATAAAGTTAAACACTTTATTAAAATCTTCAAAAAGAGGTCCCATATTCTATTTTACCATCGTTTTCATATCCAAAGATACTTTACCAATTATAATTCAAACTCTACTTCAAGTCTCATATTTGTGGTTCTTATATTTTGGTATAGAATTCTAAAATTGTACATAAAAAATATTGAAGTATATGTGTTGTTTACTTGTTCTTATATGGAAAATAAATAGTCCAATGACTTGCCTATACACAAATATATACAAAAAAAAAGAGAGTAGTGAATATAGAAGTGATATGATGTTACTATGATTCAAATAGCAAAAAGTGAATAAACAAATACAATGGTCAAAAGTGGAGAGATGTTAGAATTGAGGTTTCGTTTTGCATCAAAAGAAGAGAAAGCAAATAGAGAAGAAGACCACATGTCTTCTTTTATGAACTCTGAATAAAACACATCTCACATTACTCTTTTCTTTTTCATATTTAATTACAAGTATGGGTTTTGATGAGCACGTAAACTAATGTCTATGTTGACTATTGTTTTTAGTATATTATTTTAGTTAATTTTGGATCGACATAACTTAAAATTTATTTCTATTTTTTTTAATTTATTAATTATAAAAAAAAAAAAAAATTTCCCATACAGAACTCATTAGTTAAATCATCGTAACCACTAAACTGAAAAAATATCTAACATTTTTTGGCTAATTTGTAGTTTAATATTGAATATTTTGACTGTATTTGAATATGTATTCATATAATAGTTTAAACTATTTTATTTTGAAAAATTCCCTGTATATATATTTATCAGTTTTTAAAGAAATTGATCTAGGCGATCGTCTAGACAAGTTTTTTCTCTTCTGATTATATTGAAAACAGATGCATTATGTGGTTTAGGGTATTTCGATATTTTTAGCGATAATTAGATGATTTAAGTGGTATATTTATTTAAGAAAATAAAAATTATTTAAATGACATCTTGAAAAAAATAAAAAATAAATATATATGTTGGTTGTAAATTTATCTTAAAAAGCCGAATAAGTGAATAACATCGACTATTCATCATGATTTTTGTAAAAAAATACGTTTAAAATAAAGTTTTTTATTCATACATTATGTGATTCAAATTATTAATTATCTTTATCTTATGTTCCGTCTGTTTTTTAATAGTTGATGTTTTGAAAATTCCACACATATTAATTTTTTTTTTGTAATATCTTATTTAACTTTATTTATCGTTAAAATATACAATAAAAATATTAATTATTAGTAAAACTATAACAATTAATAAGGGTGAAATAAAAAATGTTAAGCCAAAAATACATTGAAAATTGAAAATATTAATTTTTTATAAAACAAATTTTTTTGCATAACATCAATTAATTAGAAACAGATGGAGTATATGATATATAAAAAATATAATTTATTTTAGAAACTGCCCTAAACGGATTCAAAGCTCTCTAAACTCTAAGTCATTATCTACTTAACAATTTTCTAAACACTGATAATTAGGTAGCCATTATAGTGACTCGAAAACAGTAAACAAAAAAGGAAACAATCGACTTGGGAGTTGAAATTATAATGAAAAAGAAAAATAAATCCGACAACCAAAAGAGAGAGTGTATAAAAGTCAATTACATAAATTAAAAAAATAATTCAACAATGCATAAAGTAATGACTGGTTACGAAGCAATTTACAAATAGATACGTGTCATTATGTGCCCATTTCTCTTCAGATCCTAGACTCCTAATTCCCAAGAGAAACATTCTAGTTAAAAAATATAATCTGTAAAAAATAGAATAATTAATTACTATCACTATTTAATACTGTAATTAGAGCACACACTGTATGACCATAGCCCAAGAATCATATTTCTTGTGAGCCACGTTTTTTAGTATTTTACTCTGTTATTTTCCACATAAATCCACAAAGCTTTTATTTAATAAATTGAAATACCCCTCATTTAATAGGATTAAAGAAATTTGAAAACACAAATATTGACTATTAGTTTTCTCGAGACAAAAAAGAAAAAGAAATAAGTGAATTTTGTACTTACTGACTGCAACAATTAATTATGAATGAATGGAAAATAGAAAAAAATGTTTTATGTAAACGAGAAAAAGAAAAAGACAGAACTGTGAACAGTCGCTTAGGTCTGCCAAACACTTGCATGCCGAAAAAGTCATTTTTTAATAAATGTCACCATTCACATTTATCAATTAGAATTATGTAATAATTCACATTAATGCGTATGTTAAATATAAGTACAGATACTCGTCGATACATGATTAGACATGTATGTATGTAATCACGACGTCGTTTTGTTTGATTGTGTGATCCAACTATAAACCTACTTATTTTTTCATTTTCAAAAAAAAAAAAAACTAGAAACCTATTTTTTTAATTCACAGAAAATATATAATTATTTATACTTTTAATATATAATTCTAACACTGTAATGCAAACAAAATCCGAATCCAAGTGAATCTTATTCATCACGCCTTGTGCTGATTTCGCGATCCTCTTCCCAACTCCTTTTTTGTATTTATTTTTGTTCTCAACTATATATAAAAACTATTAATTTCTAAATTTTCATTAATCTATTTTAATCTAATTTAGTATTTATTTATTTGGAGCTATGAGGTAGAGCAATGAATTCAACTACAAAAGCATTTAAAAGGAAGATAAGCTAGTTGTTTTAGGTTATTGAATTAAATTTCTATATTGGTAATATAATAAATATTCAAAAAAGTAAGTCGACGACATATTTGAATTATGAAAATTGGAAAACTTTTGGAGTCTATTATCGGAAAATGGATCAACGTGAAAGTCAAGCCTACTACAAATTACTGACCTAATTTTAAAAGAGCAATTCTTAATTTATTAGCTACCTTTCGTGTTGAATAATTTGAGCTACTAATTGTAGACTGAATTTATCACTTTATTAGTCTCCCATAAAAGGCATAACAGACCATATTTTTTGCTCTCTCAATTAACTAACTCGATTAATCTACCTAACAAAATATAATTCCATATCGATTTTATCGATAAAATATAATTTATAGCACAAATTCTCACCCAAAAAATTATATAAAAACAAATATTTAACCGTTTAATTAAAGGAATGAGATCTAAATTATTTGAGACAAGATTAGATAAAATAAGACAAACAAAAACAAAAGTCACAATTTAGGGACTAAGCTGGTCTGAAATCGAAAAGCCAACAAATGATGGCCATTGGTATTTTAAATAGGCACAAAACTTCATATTCCAACATTTGGTTTGCCCACAAGGGACCTTCCCATAACCATCCCTTTCTTATCATTCTTGTTTACTTCTATTTTAATCCTAAAATAACAATAATAATTTTTTTAGGCTTTTACACAATTCTTTATATGATTTAACCAAAATATTTGCATCGAAATTTAGATAATTACATCATTTCTACGAAATTTGAAAACATAAAACAATATGAGTGGATGTCGCTCAAAAAATGTCTAAAATCTCTGACATCAAATTAAGTATGGATCTCTTACAAACTTTTATATATATATATTTATAATTTGGATCGACAAAATCTGATCAATTAACAAATTCGTCTAAAATTTTAATAATTTAATGTGAGACATGATTCTCTCGAGTGAAACTCAGATAAAAAGTATTCGACCACTTGAATTTAACCATTGCTTTTTAGATCGAAAAAGTTCTATCTATATTTCAAATCTTACAAACATAATTTGAATATCCATATATAAACTTCAATAACAAAATTGTAGAAAATAACATTTAAAAGTTGACCACTATATATATAATGGTTATGTCATACATCTCTCGGTATCATTATCATGCATATACCTATCTCCTTTAGATTATAACGATATCAGTAGTGAGATTAATATGACTTTGGATATAAAAAGGTACTAAAATTATACATATGGCTGAATATTTTTCCATAAGAAAAAGAAAAGGAAGACAAACTTTAAAGGATATATAAGGAAAGGATGATATTTAATTGAAGAGATTGTATTTATTTGGTTTTGAGGCAACTTCTTAAATGGCGGTGGTTTGGTAGGGTATCTTCCATGTTCCCCTCAAATTGCTTTGATATTTTTACAAAAAAGGTTTCACTATCATGGGACTATAATCTTTTCATATCTACAATTCACATATCTAATATATACAGACAATAAATATATATCATAACTTATTTTCTATTTCTCTCTTTTTTGTTCCAGATACTTATCCAAATTTTTATTTTATTTTTTATAATCTGGATAGATCAAATTCAAATAACATATTATTGCTATTATAAGCCAAAAGAGTCCGATCAAATATCTTAAATATCATACATAACATGATGAGAAGTTCAAAATCAGATAACGTACACTACTGTTCTGAATTATTTTCCTTCTACGGCTCTACCACTACATTACAAACCTGTTGGCATTTATATCTGTTTTTGCTAACCATTTTATACTTTTTATTTTCCGTAAGTAAATTAATAATTCAAAACAATAATTTACCTATATTTATCTATTATATAGTTCATGAATATATCTAGGAAAGATCTTTTCCAAAGGTCTTGTAAGAGTTGTCAATAGTACAAACTTTACAAAGTGGAGTAAATATCACAAGTCCAATTATAAATTTTACAAAATAAAATTTAGACCAAAAAAAAAGATAAACAGAAAAGATAAATCACAGGTTCTGGCCTTCTGGGCCATATAAAATGGACCCATAAATATTCGTAAGGCCCACTTTAGTTAATGTTAAAAAAGCAAGAAAATGTAGAAAGATGATGTGGAGGATTATTTAGACAATCAAATGAGTAGATATAAGAGCCGATTATTAGTAAATAAATGTGTTCAGGTCTACTTGGCTTCGATTTGTCTATTTCACAAATTTATTTTTCTGATATATCAGTTTCAAATCACTTGATCTCATTTTCGTGTGATTCTTATTCGATTTTGTTTATTTGTTTCCCCATCGTTTGTGTCCCAACACATAACATATTTTTCTTATATTTTTTGCATCATCAATTTTTTGTTAAAGGGTTTTCATATATATAAAAAACATTAATATTCCTACAAAAATAACATTATTGATTAATTAGATTCTAGCACGAGAAAAAGAAAATTTCAATAATTTTGTAACTTATATTAGTGATTTTAATAGTAAGAATATTAAATGTTTATAAAATTATAAAAACTAAACAAATGTAATCTCTTTTTGTAGTTTATATATTTTATAATTTTGAGCTTAGAATTTGATTTTTTATAAATCACTCGACTATAGCTTTCTAAAAATAGTTTTTACTTAATTATATGTTTTTACTGGTAATTTATTATACATTTTTAAAAATATAGGCTGAGAAAATGAATTTTGACTCAAATATGTACTATAATGTTCTCAAAACAATTTTTTACTCAATTATATGTTTTTAGTAATTTATAGATTTCATATTTTGGGGATTATAAATTGTTTTTAATATTAAAATCTGTGAATTATAGCATTCGAAAGATAATTTTTTACTCAATTATGTTTTTAATCATTAATAGACTTTTAAAATTTCTAGCTTAGAAATTGATTTTGAGTTCATGATTATTTTTGGTTATTTGTAGAAACATTCACGAAATCTTTATTTGTGTTATAGCATTGGTGAATGCACTAATGCTGCTAACTTTTGTCAATGGGCTACAAACCAATTTAATAGGCTTTGTACATTGGGCCATTAATGGATAAGCTATTAGACAACGAAGTCGAGCATAATTTGTAATTACTCCCGTTGACAAAACAAAAACTGATACTGGGCTAAATTTTAATCCATGTTATCAGGATAACAAGACACAAAGGGACTATAGAAGCTAGACAAGAACAAACACTCAAGATCATGCTTGTTCTGACAAAAGCAAAACGACTATAAAACTGACAATTCATGTTTGCTTATTTAATCAGTTTCATCTTAAAACAAAGCCATGTTTGTAACCAATGCGACATGGATTACAAGTTGCGAGATAATGGATTTGAAAGAACAAAGGTTTCTGAGTTCTACTTGCGAGGAGCTTTCTTCTTTCCTGCAATTGCAACACTTTTGCCCTTTTTCGTGCGAGCATTAGTTTTGGTTCTTTGTCCTCTACAAGGCATTCCATGTCGATGTCTACTTCCTCTGTAACAATCTACTTCTATCAGTCTTTGTATTTCTGATCCAACACGCCTCCTCTTTCAAATCAACAAACAGTATTAAAAGACAGAAAGCTAGAAGAGTAACTTTAAGAAAGTTAAATGTGATTGTATCAAACGGATTTTACCAATTCATCTCCATGCTGATGGCGACCAACTTCTTCACGAAGGTCAATGAGTTCTTTTCCTGTTAAGTCTCTCGCTAGTTTGTTGGTGATTCCAAGCTCACAGAGAACTTGATGAGATTTACGACGACCAATTCCATAAACTTCTTGAAGACCAGTTTTGAGCGGCTTATGGTTTGGAACTTCTGCGTTTCCCACACGAATACCTTGGATGCGTAAGCCATGAAACTGAAGAGAAAGAGAACAAATAAATAGGTGACTAACTCAAACAGGAAATCAAAAAAAAGTAGTTGGCTTTGATAAACATTTGCTTCACACAAACTAAATTAGAACGGACACAAAAGTAAGCAATATAATGTGATCATAGATAGAATCCAAAGATCTAAGAAGAAAACATAGTCTTTATTTTTGTAAAACTTATTCCTTTATGCATTCATTCTAATTACAATTTGCGATAAGAATTATCAATATGGAACTCACATTTACATAGAACAAACAAAGAATGCTCCAAAAAGAAGTAAATGTTTTAGGAGAATCGATTGACATAATAGTTAATTTCATAATTTGAGACATTGAGCATTATAGTAGAGACCTTTCGATCCAAAAGTTTTCTTCTTTTATCTCACAGTACCTCCGCTGTTATCTCTCATTTCGAAAATGGTTAAGATAAGTCAAAACAATCTCACAATGAAACAGACAATTCGACACAAAACACAGAAACTATAAACACCAAAAGAGATATAGTTAGACCACCAAAGAAGAGATTGAGGGGAACTCTACATTGGAGGAAGACACGAACTCACCGTAACATTCCGAAGCAGAGATTGGCTGATATCGAATAAGGTCGTCGCAGATCTGCGTAAACCCAACATCGTTGAAACTCAGTTTCAGAGATTAACGGTGAAGGTTAAGGGTTTTAGATTCAATTTCTAGCCGCCGGTAACGCAAACGCAAACGCGTCTCGCGCTTCTTTCTCCACTGATACTCTAATCTCGCTTTTGCCTGAGAGTAGAACTGAAACATATTACTTATTGGGCTGAGAAATGAAAAGTATTGGGCCGTGAAAAGAAACATATTGGGCTGTTAAAAGAAAACTATTGGGCTGTGAAAATAAAAAATATTAGGCTGTGAAAAGAAAACTATTGGGCTGTAAAAAGAAAAATATTAGGCTGTGAAAAAAGCTATTGTGCTGTAAAAAGAAAATTATTGGGCTCTAAAAAAAAAACTTATTGGGCTGTGAAAAGAAAAGTATTTGACTGTGAAAAGAAAAATATTGAGTTTTTTCATTTCATTGAGAAAGAAGCCTCTGGCCCAATAGTCTATAATTTGGGCCTTAATGCTACTAAATTTCAAACTCTTTTCTCGGCTTTTAATTTCTTTTTTAAAATAAATATATGGACTATAACATAATTGCTATATTTTATTAGGGTTTAAAAAAAAATGTTTTAAATTGTTAATAAAAAAATTACATATCTTTACATCAATCTCAACCTAATAAAATTCCGACCAAAAAAAAAAATCTCAACCTAATAAACTTATAATTTTCTACTTTCAAATAAAAATTTCGAAGTTAGAGAACATATATGATATAAAATTTTCTAAATATGAAATCAAATTTTTATTTATTTTAATTTTGTATCTGTTTATACAAAATATGATTTAAGAGAGATTTTGGCATTTTGCAAATATATAATGCAAATATGCATGCAAAACTCATATGTCAATTTAAAACGTGTGGTCATTTTCAATAAAAAAGTTGACAAAAGGGTACGACAATGACTCAGACGTGTTAGGCACGCGACAAATTTATTTATTTGTGGTCTATAATTCTTACATCAAAAACATCACATTCATGTCCTTTATTACCATATTGTTATTTTAGGAGATATTTTCAAGTTCATATCATGTACAAGACAGCTTTTAAATTGTTATACGTATTGGTGAAAATTATAATTAATTTTTTTGACAGATTGGACTTCTCAAATTAGTGATTAAAACGAACTCTTAGGTCAGAAGTAGTAGATGTTACGTCCCACATTAAGACAAATTTACAACTTGGACAGTATTGAGTGTTTACCTTATTAATTTTGTAGAAGATTTTGCCAACTTTTATTTACAGCGATGTCTAACGAATAAATTAGTAAATATTCATATATTAGTGGCAACTTGCAAAACACTAATGACATATAGGTTGTGTATAGAGACTTTGTTTGAACAAAAAAACAAAATTAAATTATGAAATAGGAAGCTGTTTGAAAAAGAATGGTTAGAAATAATGGTTGACAAATATCAATAAACAAGTATGTTTGTAAACAATGATTAAACGCTTATTAAATAATTTCCAATATATGTATTAATCGTTTAGTTTTAAATATCCGTTTCAACTGCTGATTTCAAATATTCGTTTGATTGGTAATAAAATAAATAATTGGTAATGGAACATCTATTTAATGCTACCAATCAAACACATAATACATATGCATTTCAAAATAAAATATCGAACCCTTAACAAAAAAATGATTGTAAAACCATTAGAAAATAAGTTATTGTTTGATCAAACGAAAATGAAACTATGTCTTAAAATCTGAAACTATATTAATCGTCAATGGAGTGTTTTTGGGATTAGTTTGAGTTACGATCCAAATAATTTTTTAATATATATACATATGAATATATAATAAGATGTGCATGAATAGTGCCGATTATTGCACATTTGCGCACTGGTATAGAAAGAATATAGTCAAAATTTTTTATTTAAACTCTAAAGTGAAATCAATATTGATATGTTAAAGTATACATTGTATAGTAGATTTCCGTACAGTGTTACTATGATTTGTTTTTCAACTACTTGGATTTATAAATTATATATTTGATAAATGATTCTCCTACTTGGAAAATAAATAACTCCAACGACAATGTCAATGAAGATTTAAATAATATATATCCCAATGTAGTTGGACCATACCCAATACTTTTGGAAGCCCACAAATATTTGATTAATTCAAAAATCAATCATTTCTTGTTGGCTGAGAGTTACTTAATCAGAATTAACAAATGAATTAGCAATTAGTGGAGTATTAGTTTGAACATAAAGAAGTCTTAATGACTCTGGTCATTGTTTGGTACGACTCTTAATAGCTATAAGGGACGTCTCTAAGTGAACTTAATCATCAAATTTAGATAGTTTAATGATTTCATAAAACGACAAAACTAAAGCCTCAAAATCATTGAGCTTAACCAGACCAAGTCTACCGGCATTCCATAAAATATTTATTTTAATCGAAGTTGATCCTGAAAATGGGGCAAAGGGTACAAAACACAGAAACAGAGAATACAAAATAGATAAGCTCGATCGGAAGAGAACAACTCCGAGAGAATTACAATTACTACGATATAACTAGGACAAGATTACTTAAACTAAGACTGAAGAGCACACAAACTCCTATCTAAAAGACAGCGATCAGGAGTGAGGAAACATAATAGGAAGTGAATTTGATAAATACTTAATATATACCTTTGCAATTTTTTTTAATCCGAGTCGACTCCAAGTAAAATGCATAATCTAGTATAGTAAGATTTAGAGTTTGGATTATAAATTGAGTTTTAACGATCTAGTCGTTGACAAAAAATAATAATAAACTAACCAATCATAATAATGAAAAAATTGTTGTTAAATTTGTTTGAAAAATGTTATTATTATTATTTAAACAATTAAACAATATTCAATCTATATATGGTTTCAACTCTAAACTCTGTCACATAAAATTTAATTTTATTAGGAAACATAATCTTTTGAAAAAGTAATCAAATTTTGATAGGAATAATTGCACAAATAGATTTTTTTTTGTCAACTTTATTCATTAGATTTGGATTAACAAAGCATGATCCATAGCCTAAATGCTCAAATTAGAATTGGTGGGATTCGAACTCTTCACATAGTGACTAATTAAATCAGAAACAAATCAACTAGGTCACCTGCTTCTTGGCCACATTTAATAAACTCAAACAAAAACACTTTCCTGATTTGGAAAATGTTGTTTTGTGGCCAAAATTATCAGTCTGACTGTAAAATATGTTCGAACTTTTTTTCTTAATGATTTCATGCATTAATCAATATACTTAATATCCTAAATGTTGGAGTCTTATCAAAGCTAATATAATTATTGCATGCATAATGTGAATTACTGACATTATAGCTCGTGTACAAGAGAAAGTGGTCTCAACAAGACGTTGATGTTACTAAATAGAAATGAAACACTTATGCCAAATTAGAAAATGCGAGACCTTCTAAAGATATGATGGATTTTGAAGATTAATCAACTTGTATGTGGATGAGAAAACGATATCTACAGGACAAATGACGACTTTAGTGGTCTAGTCCATTTTATACAAAGACGAGATCTTTATTTAGTGGCAAAGAGATATACGATGACGAAGATGGTGACGATAGTTATGAAAATAACTTTGAATGACACCAAAATTTCATTATGTTATTTGGAATTTTCTTTGTAAGAGCCCATGAGGAAAAAAGACTACGCAACAAATACAAGTAGCTACAAAATAAATAACTACATCGGACTCGATATTTTCTATGTGTGTTGTGTTCTAAATATCTTCAATATTAATCCATACAACGATCCACATAAATTGGAATAAACTTAAAAGAACATTTCTAATCAAAAGTCTAGCATATTCAATTATAGTGTGTTTTTTTGTCTCGTACGAAAAATGGTAGAATACATTGATTGAATACAAAAACCTACTAAAAATAAAAAAATCATGAAAACTATATATAAAAAAGGAAGCTATAAAAAAACTTTGAAATGATTATAGGAAGACATTTATGGACATAGATCTATAATATTCTATCCCAAACTCGAAAATCGAAATTACCATTAACTATACAAAATCAAGACTGATAACAGAACCTCCAATACCTCATAATATTTTGTCAAAAAATATCGTCAACTTTCAACAATTTGCAATTCTTCAAAATTAAGACGTCATTTTCAAAAATGTTCGAATATACCTAAACTACGGACCGAGGTTAGTAGAAACATAGGTAGGACATAGAAATTTTTTGAAACTAATTTTAAGTTAGATTATATCATGAATAAAGACAAAACACAAGAGGGGTTTTTATTTCTTTAATAAATATTTATAAATAATAGAAAGAGAGATTTAGGAAATGGTATTGTTGACCCTTTGTGGACACGAAACAACGTTCTTAAGGATAACAAAAGCAAAAAAAAAGAGTGAGCGACTTACCGTCTCCGCAGGGACGTCCCTTGTTTGCAGTTCGCGGCCATTCGTTTTCTTTTGCCCACCTTCTTTGTTTTTTATATCTATTTTTATCCTTTTTTTTCTTTGTTTAGGAAGTTTCATTTTTGTATTATTCATTTTAAATGGTAAAGATATTAATTATATTTTAGTGGTCTAAAAGGTTACTACGTGCTCTACGCAAATCCAATGGATTATGGCTTTGACGAATTTTCTATAGTAACATTTATGAGCAGAAGTTAGTGATGCACATTCGTAAAAAGGCCTTTAGAATATAATATTTTTCTTATATTTTATATTTGGCAATTAAATCAATAAAATCTATTTTATAGTTCAAATCTTTCCAAACTTCAAACAATACCATTTGAATTATAAAATTTTTAGAGTCAAATTTTAATAGAAAATACGATAAAGATAAATTTAATCATTTGAACAAAAATATTTTTCTAATTATGTAGGTACTTGGTAAATAGCATTAGACAAAAAGAAAAATAACAGAAGAAATAAATATATTAATGAAGTAATAAAATGTCTACTTCTACCATTTTCTTTAATTTCTAAAAATTATGTATGTTCACACATAGTATTGTTTGAGATTTAAAACAGATTTGAATTATGTATCGGATTTAATATGAATATAGTGATATATATATAATCCAATATATACCACTTTTTTATGGATATTGATATTCTTTTTTTCTATCAATAATTGGATCGATAAAGACCCGATTTATAGTCTAAAACCTATATTTTAAAATCTTTTTTTAATCTACTAGTATAGTGGGGAAGAATTGACATTGGTGAGTCATTACCTAAATCATTCTAACCGCTAAATTGAGAATAATTTAGCGGATATTGATATTCTATTTTAAAAATATTAGGTGATGTTTGAAACTGAGTAACAAAAAACACATGGTTGCATATTAATCAAGATGATAGTTTAATTTATGAGATTAATCAGGCCATAAATATCGAGACGAAAACGAAAAGCATATGATTAAGCAATTTGATAATCATGGAACTTGTATTATCTTCTTAGTAATTATGAAATTATTATATTAAAGATGCTATGAATCTCTTTTTCTTTTGTCCACAATAAAAGTCTTATATGACACAAAGAAAATAAACTCAACGTTTTACATATCGCCAACGATTATAACAATATTACTTGTTAAATGCATATGAACCACGAATTCTTGTGGGACCAAAACGATATTCCATATATAGATCTTTCCTTTTTTCTATTCTTTTGTATTGATATGGAACACAACACTGTAGTGTTATTATGTGTTTGGCTTTAACGATAATAATATTATATTATAAGTTGCTTTTAACATGTTTTTGTATGTTTGTTTATAACACGACGATGAGTGGTAACTAACGTAAAGCTATTAGTCTAACAAAACAAAACGTTTACCACAATAAGCGTGATAAAGTGAATAGCCATTTTTTCTTATGTGAACTATAACAAACTTATTGGACAATGTCCACGAGTGACAAGCAAATGACACCACACATTTTGGATACATAACTACGGTAAAAATAAAGATAGAACTATGTCCTATAATCTTTCCTATTAGAATTCCGATTACAATATATCTATTCAAATTTGATTATAAGATATCGCGTAGTTTTACGGTTAAGGGTTGCGTAGTTCTGCATAATAGATTAGAAATTACGTATTTTTGCGTAATAGAATCACGTTAATAGAGTTATGAGTCGTGTAGTTTTGTGTAATAAGATTATGAATGGTATAATTATGCATAACATAAGATATATAGATTTTGTGCAACTATGTATCATAAAAATAGAAATTGTATAGTTTTGCTTAATAGTGTTAGAAGTTGGGTAATTTTTAGTTATAATTTTGAGTAATAGGGTTAGGAGTTGCATAATTTTTCATAATAAGTTATCAGTTGCATAGTTGTGCCTAATAAAGCTATGAGTAGTGTGGTTTTGTGCAGTAATAGGATTTAGACTTTGTGATTTTGCGAGAAGTTTACAAGCTTAAGTTCATCATTTATCATCATCATCAACAATATACACCATAATTAAACACAATTTTATCTAACAAAAGTACCCAAATAACCGTGTATATACATAAGTGATACTTGTTATTGAGTTTCCGATTTCAATACATAATAATTTAAAGCATATCTAGAAGATCAAGAGATCCTCCTTTATGTTGTAACCCATCTTCTCGAGATTTGGCTGCAACGCGAACTGAATCATAGGAGGTGGTCCACAAGCGAGTGCAAGTGATTCACCTTCTAAACCTTCAGGGATATGTTCCCTAAGTATAGCTTCACTTATAAAACCGGTACTGTAATTCCAACCTTCCTTTGCAATTTCAACGACGTACCAAATCTTAAGCCTCTCCTTATGCTTATTAGCCCATCCTTCTAGCTCTTCCCTCACAAGTATATCGTCTTCCGTTCGGTTAGCGTAAACCACATGCATTTCGGTTTCGTCCTCTGGATCACTTAGTATGGACTGAATGATTTGGTAGATTGGAGTTATGCCTGTTCCTCCAGCGAGCATGGCTAGTTTCTTGGCAAACTTGGGTTTGCCACTGACCATGAAGTTGCCTTTGCCTGTGTACTCAATGTGTCCTAATGGACCTTTAATGTCGATCATTGACCCGATTGGTAGAGAGTCTAGGTGTTGTGACATGAGTCCACCATTAGGGAACCTTGGATGAACGTCTTTGAAGTAGATTTTGACGACTAGGTCTATGTGACCAACGGCGTCAATGGCACTGGTTGGAGTATAGGCTCGTAGACAGAGTTTGTCGTTTATGTTGGCGCAGACGAAGACGTGTTTCCCCACGGGTAATCCAAGTTGCTGATCTTCTGATGGTAAAGCGAATCGGAACTTGCGAACATCGTGAGAGATTGAAGTCTTCTCGATGAGTTTAACTGGGATTTTCTCACGTGGGTTGACCAAAGCTACGTTCTTTTGAGGAGCTAGCTCTGTGATTGGAGCTAACAAAGGAGCTATGTTTGAGCCACCATGGACTGAGACGTTAGGGGAAGAGTCGTAGCCTGTGGTGATAAGTTCACCAATACGGTAATCTTCTAAAAGCTTCTTAGCTTTGTCGGAGTGAATGGCTTCAAACTCTTCGGTGCAATCAGTTCCTGCGTTAATGAGGATAGAATCTGCACCTCCTGGATGATCTTTTAAGAAACGTGTACAGTCATAGATGTGACCATGAACAATGATCCATGCAGACTCAGCAGAGTTGTGTTTTCTAACTTCTGACATCGAGTACATCTTCGAAGCAGTGTTCATGAAAGGAGACGAGACAGACTTCTTCAAGGTTTGGTTGGATTCCGAGGAAATCTCAAGCTGACGTTCCTTTGCCATCCACCCACCCGATTGGTTACCGGGTCGAGTCGGGTGTTCAAAAACAATCCCAATCTCTCCTCTGTGAGGCTTGCACACATTGGTTTTAATCCTGAACCAGCAGTTGTTCATCATCCCCTGTTTAACACAAGTCAACGTTATTCTTGCTTTAGTCAAACATCATATATAAACAGTCTCTTATTAGTAATAGTAAAATCTCACTATATTGTCATCATTCACAAATTATAATTATATTAGCTGGAGACCATAGACTTAGACTACTTTAATTTTAATACTCAACCACTAAAATGAACTGTACAACAGAGACACTTGAAGAACTGGTCTTTGTTTCCATATGTTAATCAGAGAGTTGTATTAAAAAAATTCCATAAAGTGAAGATGGTATTGATAGGTAACACGTTCACAGATATCATCATTAGTTCCAACTTTGTAGGACTAATAAACTAATTTAACTCTAAAATATAAGATTAGAATAATAATAATAGAGAAAGAGAAGATTAATTACCATGAGATTCCAGATGAGTTTGTCTGGTTGGGTGTTGAAAGACTCGTCCCAGGCTCGAACCGCTACTTCTTTGGCACTAAGTAGATCGAGAACCTCAACGTCAAGTGACCAAAAACACCAACACCAGAATTTGCCATACTTGTTTGGTTTCTCTTGGTGGTCAAGCTCACAAACACTCCATGTATCTCCTCCATCTAGAGTCACTTCGACTCTAGTTACCTTCTTACCTCCTCCAGAATAAGCGTAGCCTTTCAATGTGTATGGCTTCTGAGTAGTGAATGCATTAATCGGCAAAATCTCTTCATGACCAGGTGTTGTTATCACTGAGTTTATATTAAGCTCGTTGATTAAGTATTCAGGCTTATACCACCAAGCTGGGACCAAATTGAAGAAAATATTAGTATCGGTAAAAAATTGGAGAAATAAGAAAGATAAGGGTGAAAAAGTAAATACCTTCAGCATTTGCCAGCTCAGCATCGACGAGAGAAGGAAGGACTCGATTGTCTTTGTAATGATAGTAACTGTCAGATTCTTGAGGTGTAACGATAATTCGTTTTAACCATTTAACCATTCGTCCACCGATAAAACCCGGTACAATGACCCGAACCGGAAACCCATGATCCGGAGTTAGAAGTTCTCCGTTTTGCATATAAGCTAATATGATGTCTCTAGAAGGATCCATAGCCATTTCTTTCTTAATGCTTGTTCCGTATTTAGATCCACCGCCTCCGGGAAGATCTTCTGCTCCTTCGAAGCAGACGTTGAGAGCACCGCCTCTTCGGCTGTAGATTCCACATCGACGGAGGATTTCGCTTAACGGAACTCCTTTCCAGAGAGAAGTGGAAACTCCACCGGATCCCCAGTTGAATCCGATTGTTTGCTTCACCATGTTCTGTTCCTTACGGCGATTACCGGCGCAAACGAGTGTGACCGGGAATTCACGGCTTGGAAACTCGGAGATTAGCTCTTCCATGGTGAGTTTCACGGGACGTTTGACGAGTCCAGTGATTTCGATAGTCCAATCGGACCATTCAGCTTTGGGAACAGTACCGTGGTTACGAACGTAATGAAGAGGAACAGGAGTGATGAATCCATGGTGCATCAGACGAGGAACAGGAGCTTCAGCGTTGAATGGATGTTTTCCGGTGAGACGAACCATGGAAGAGTTACGCTGAATCCAATTATCACCCGTTGATTCATCTCTCGGATCTAAAATCGACGGTTCTAAATCGCTGTTAGATTTAAGAACCAGCTCTCGATAGTAAGGAACGTTACGGTTATGACTCTCATCTTCGTCGTCGCTGGAGGAATCGTCGTAAACGACGTTTCCTTCAGTTTTGGTTTCTTTGACGATTTTTTGGGTGAGGATGACGTCGAGAGTCTGGTTTTGGTGACGGTGACGGTCCAATGAGCGAGGAGAAGGAACGAGTGGTGGTTTGAAAGCAGCGGGTACAACAACGCCGCCGTTCATGGCGGAATTGAGGCGGGGATAATGACGGTTATCAACGGAGGTCGCCATGTTAAATCGGTGAGAAGAGAGAGAGAAGTGTAATGGTTTAAGAGAGCTATTTTTTTTTTCTTTTTCTGTTTTGGTTTGTGAATTAATTTTTGTTTCTGAATAATGTGGGATATAGGGTTGTATTTATAGGTGAAGAAGATGAATAAATAAAATGAAATAATTAAAAAAATGAGAGAGTGGAGAAATTGACAAATGTGAGTTTTTGTGGTCTTTGAGTCAGTGGACCCATCTACCTAAGATCCTAAGCTTCGGCCTTTAGGGCGGGAGATTTTTTATTACGTAAGATATATTATTTTTTAGTTAAATCAAAAACGAATTAATTAATCATTCCTAGCTGAATTAAGAGTCTAATTGTTAACAGTTCATAAAACTATAGTTCAACTAATAACTTGTTTTGTAACTAAAATTTAGTAATTATCGTTTTCCCAAAAAATTAGATTTTTTTGTTTGAGAATTTCACATGCATAGTTTTTTTTTTAAAATAAAAAATGTGATGTTATAACATATATATTTGAAATATATAATGTTTTGTATTTTTAACAAAAACAATTTTGATTTAGGTTATTATACTATTAATTATAACATATGAGTTTTTGAAGTAATTTTGCAACTTAATAAAATTAGAGTGCATTCAACCAAAACATCTCTAACTTTGATACAGATGAAAGGATATCTTATTTTACTATTTTTCTAAATTATAGAAATGTGTCAAAATTTTGATGAACGATACAAAACAAAATTTGGTTGAATGATTTTTACTGTGATAATTTTAGATGGTCAAATGTCACCATTTAAGCTATCCAATCGAAATAGTGAAAATGATCAACTGTCAATATAAGCTTTTTTTGTGTGTGCAAAGTCAATATAAGCTAATGTTAATAATTCGTAGCAATTTAAATGAAATAAGTTTGATATTTTATCCAAATTCTAACTTGGGTTTAACATATAATTTGAAAAATAAAAGAGCATTTAGAAATAAGATATATAAAGACTACAAAATATATCTAAATTATGAAAAGCATGTTCGTGCATGATTAAATATAGATTCTGTACATGCTTAATTAGTCCGATATTGGAATTGGGAAAGTCAAAGAAACCCTAATTTTGAAGTATATATGAAACTTCGAGGAAGTTAACGTTAATGTAATGAAGGAAAACATTGAACCTAAAAAGAAGAAACACAAAGCTTGTCTTAAAGCTACAGAATTTAATTTTTAAAAATAATAGAGTAGCAACGGCCAAGATAAAACCTTCTCTTGATGCTACAAACATCGGACTCTATCCTTTGTATATAATTAAGCTAAGTTTTTTTCTTTCTTTCTGGATAGATCACTACTTATTGTAGTGAATGTTCTATAGATCACTACTTATGGTTAAATTACAATTACAAAGTCAGCATGTGGTGTTGGAGAGAACAATAAACCGTAGTTGTATGCTTCATGGATTCGATCTCCTATATAAACAAAGTCACAATTTGCAAGGTATTTTAAGGATATTTATTTGGCTTTCTCTGGTCTTTGGGTGTAATCAATAGCGGATCCATGTTGTAGTAAGGGGATTCAATTGACCCCATAAATATGATGAATTTTTTATATATAGAATTTATATATTTTTAATAAATGGATTTAGTCTTTTTCTCTCTTTTAATACCATATTGCAAATCATGTGTTTTATATTTTTATTTGATTGGCTTTAATCAATTAAAAACTAGACTATGTCGTTAGGAGTTTGTTTCATCTCTATTATAATTGGTAAAGTAAAAATTGATTTAGTAGTGTAAGTTTTAGGTTATAGATAGGATCTTGTTGATTCAGTTATCGACAAAAAAATAGACTATGTCACTAAATATAAAATGGCCAGTGTCACTAAATATTAAGTCAATGTTTTCTTTCATTACTACATTTTTGTGAGATTCAAATCTGTTAGACCTACTAAATGAATAAAATTTTAAATATATACATGTTCATAATCTTTTCTATGAATTTTTAGAGTCGCATGAAAAGTCTTATCAACTATTATATCACCAATATTGTTGTTAGTTATTTTAGTTTATTGAACCCGACAAAAATCATTTCTAGGTCTGCCACTGGATGTAGTCGAGTTTGGGATAGTAGTGATACGTTATCTGAGTCCGAACCACCTGTGATATAAAAAAAAAATTACAATTACAAAAAATGTATATAAATATGTAATTTTTTATATAGCTATGAAAAAATTTTAAATAGCTTCAAGTTGTAACTATAACAATTTTGGTTTTGTTGATCGAGTAGAGACTTCGTTCATCGAGTTTGAATTAGTTTTATATTGAATCTTTATTTTAGTTGTCCTCTATTAGCTTTTTTTTGGATAAATTTTTTTTTTTTTTGATAAAGCTCTTAGCTTTTTTATGTTGTTTGAATCTTTTACATTCCCGTTTTATAGCTTATTTTCCAAGAATATTTTCTTGTATTATTCGCATGTTCATTAATCAAATCAGATGCAAGAAAAAAACTACTAATATATAATTACAACAGTAGCTACAGAAAAAAATGTGGCTATACATTCGCGACTAGCCTTCATATACGTGGCTATTGTAAAAAACAATTATGTTTATTAAAAAAATTGCGTGGATTTTTTACGATTTAGGTGTAAATTTTTTTTGTGGCTTTTTAGTAGACATAAAAAAATTCTTGAAAATTGATATATAAAAGTTTATATTTGTCTGTCATTATATATGCACATATTATTTCTTACGATTGCCAAGTGTAGATAAAGCTAAATATCAAAATTCTGGATATATTTGAATCTACATTCTAAGTGTCTAACTACGAGAAACATTTATCAATGTGTCAAAACACCAAAATAGTTTACGTAATTAGAATCTGCACAAATTGATCGATGTGGCAAAGAACTTTTCATTTATATTATCAAATAATCTAATTACATATACATTAAAGACAAAAACTAACACGTAAACTTGCTAATAGGTTAGGTTAATAATTTTATAGATGCAAGATTAAATCACATTACGTGTACATATATATTACGAAAATGTGTAATTTTTTTAATTTAGAAATGTAAAAGAAAGACGTATTAATCAACACATTCACAAATAGATTTTGTGTAAATTGACTTCAATTTTTCTTAAAATCAACGTCAAATTAAACGTCATTGTTATATAATAAATAAAAATGAAGGATTAGAATCCTATGGGTAGCTGAAACATATACAATGTGAGATATAAAATAATGAGCATATTGTTGACTTGTTTACTATAAAAGAAAATGTAAATAAATAGAGAAAGTAAATATCTCAAAAGATTTTTATGGATTACATGACGATTAAGAAGATAAAGCGTAATTAAGTATATAATTAAAGTGAGATTAAGGCTTAATAAAGGAATTTAGAGAGACGACTTTGAAAGCTAAGTGGCGCATCGAAACACCAATGGCCAACCAAAATAACACGAACGGGGCAACCGAACAAAGGGTCGGGTCGTACTATATTTTTTTGTCATTTTGGATTTTTTTTTGTTTTTGTTTTGTTGTTATGTAATGGATTTTTAATCATTAGATTATTATTTATGAATGATACATGTGTAAGAACAAATGGACCCACTTTTTTTTTTGGTTACTAGAAAAATATTTATTAATCAACCAAAAGTGAAATATATTGATGAAATACATAAATCGATGAAATAATAAAATATTTTTAAATACCGAAACTCAATAAAAAAACTACGAAATACCACTAGAAAAACAAAAAGGAACTACGAAAGACAGTTTCGGCAAATAAACAAGGTGAAAAAAACCATAGCGGACAATAAAGAAACTACACATATAAAAAATAAAACTTCTAAATAGACAAAAATAAAATCTTACAGTTTTCTGAAAATAGCTAAGTCAGAAAAATTCTACCAATTTAACCCTTCTAGACCCACTTATTATCATCTTTACATTTGTTGTAATAAATAAATTTAAGAGGCAGTCTTGGTTTACACTTTTATATAATAATCAACTTTGCACAGCCTTAAATTATATGGAGATGTTGAGTTTTTTTTTAATATGGAAAAAATGCTAATATCTTCAATGTATTATATAGAAACTATTAATCCACTATAACTATATGTCGATGACAAATGATCCAGTAGTGTTATCACTTTATAAATTCTCAAGGCATCAAGGTTCAAACCCCCTACCTGCAGTATAAAAAAGGAGATTAAAGGTTAATAGACCAGTTGTCGACGGAAAAAGATTATCCACTATAACCATCTAATCTAATAATGATTAGGTTGTTATTCCTAGATATTTTTATTTACCAAATTGTTTTCTGCTTCGATTAAACAAATTCTAAACATTACCGTCCAAAATGTATTTAAAATGGTCAACTGCGTTTTAAGTTTATGTGGAAAATATTTAATGTTCTAATTCAATTTTTTATAATCTCACTTTCTAAATATCTTTAATTTTCAGTGGAAAACAAGAAAATATACTTAGATTTGAATTATTGAATTTTATATAGCAATTATTTAAAGAAACAACTTGGTTGAGGACCTTGAGATATGATAAACAGTAAAATATTAATTATTTTCAATAATTTGATCGATAAAATTTAATTCATAATCAAACCGTCTAAATCTCTAATAATATTATGTGGGAAAAACATGATTTAAAAATCAAATTTAAATAGGAAAACTGTAAAAATAATATTTAATCACTTGACTAAAAATATTTTCAAATAGTCTCAAATACTTTTAGATGAATCGTTAAGTTTGTGACATTATTTGAAAATAAGGAAGACATAAATTAAAACATAATCAGACAAAATTCACAACAGATATTACACAATAAATCTAACATTATAGCCGAAAAGCTTATTTATATTTTTACAAATTCGTATTGCGTCCATTCACAATAATTTGACAACATAGCTTTGATCGGAAAAAAAGAAAGAAAAGAAAAGACAACATTGCAGCATTTCTTTTATGACGTCGGCAGTATATAACAGAACTCCAAGTTTGTCTCCATTTATCTTAGACTAATGACGACCACTAAATTCGACGTAGACTTCGTCACACGCAATCTCTTTATGGATTTGTTTTTTACGTTTAGTATTAATATCATGGATTATGAATTCCAATGAATCTCCAATTATATTTTCACTCTGAAATATAAACTCATAACTTTTACCAATTTAGCTTCTTCTTACAAAAAAATATTTTATAACTACAGAAAAATAAGAGAAAAAAATATATAGTATTTCTTGGTGCAACTTACTATATATATTTAAATAAAGAATTAAAAAATGGAGGCAACTTGGGAAGCTTGATGCAGTTAGGGAAACAACTACGACCCTTTCGTGACCCTTTGAGCCAATTTCACTTACATTTATTCATTCATTTTTCCTTACAACACTTGTAGTAATCAATTTCATCGTTTTAAGATATTTCAGTGCAAGTGGCCTTTACTCTAGTGGTAAGCGGTAAGTCTACTAAGATATGTGCATTTATATAATCAGGAATCAAATCTCATCGTCTACCTTATGTAGAAATTTGGTTATGGTCCAGTGTTGACGAAAAAAATATATTTCTCTGTATTATATAGTTTTTGTTTTACTCAAAGGTTAAATGTTTATTTTTGTATTTAATATATTTATCAGTTCGACATTAAAAATGTATATCCCCACATAATAACATTTAAGATTTGTTTATGTAATTTAATCTATCAGAGTTTAACTTAAAAAACAGAGACTATTTGACTTACTGTCAATTCAAATACAATTATCATAGTTATTATAATCCCTATTGTTGTTTATTTTGGATCAAAGCAACACTTTTCATTTGATAAAGTGAAATTAATATGAACCACTTGTATACCAAACACAAACACATGCGGCTATATAATTTTTACACATATGATATTACCATATCTGCATATATAATTGGACACTTTTACTGTTTGTAGTCATATCTAAAGTTGTTGTATTTATAAAGTATGGTGGCTCTTGGGAAGTTTGAACTAATTGAATTGAATTTTCTCTGGATAATGTTGCATTTAGATGCAAAATTTATAATTCATAGTAATTTTTTTTTGTCAATAATTATAGTGACAAATCTCTATCTGTAACGCAACCTCCATACAATACAACAATTCAAATTTCGGTGAAAAATAATATAAGAATAAATAGTTAACTATTTTACTGAATGTATTACTTCAATTTTTGTCAATTAACTTCCATTAAAATCAAATACTCACTCTCATGGAACTAAGTTTACTAGGGATGAATCACAAGCCAGTCTTCCGAAACTGTAGAGTTTAAATATATTACCTCATTTAATAAATTATTTTAATCAAATGAATAAGAAAGCAAAACTTTAGGTGTTTTTAGTCTAGTAGCAGACGGTAAATCCACAAAAGACATGTGTACTTGCATATCCAGGGATCGAGTTCCACCGTCTATATTATGTATGAACTTGACTAATAAACCGGCCAGTTGTGACCCAATGTTGATAAAAAAAAAAAAAAAAGCAAAACCAAGTGTAATTTAATTATATAAGTATATACGAAAAAAAGTGGTATATGATTTAACATGTTACCAAAAAAAACTATATAAGTATATTATAACAATATTAATATTAAGAACTTATCCTATACATACTGGAATTTCCAAGATTCGTAAAGTTCAATCTAGAGAAACATTTTAAAAGACTTAACCACATACATTCGTAATATTTTCAAAATGGTCTTTCATGTAAATGTTGTTTTATAAAAAAAAACTTGAAAACTTCTTTTAGTAGCGAGGAGCCTACGACAATTAATTAAGTTTTCTTTAATAAAAAAAAAATAGAGACACTTAATTGATATAAAAACAAATATAAGCATTCCCCACTCAATAATTATTTTTCAGATCAATAATATACCTCCATAAAAGACTTGACTCTGCAAATTGTAATACGCAAAATATATAAATACATATATATATATATATAACACTGAAAATAATAATATATTATAAAAAAATAAAAAAATTGCATGAAAATCAGAGCAGATCGAAGAAAACTTAGCTATAAAAAAAGATTCACATTTCGCAATAGCAAAGGTCATATTAACGAATATTGCCTCCCCTAGTTATTCCCTTTCCTGTCTGTTGTTCATTTATTTTATTTTATTTCAATAAATCTTTTTGTTTTTATATATTTTTATTTGGGAATCCTAAAGATAGGGAAGTGAAGTCGAGAGTTGCCACACAGACACTAATTATGATTAATTATTATTTTAATCAATCTAATAAAGCTCTCTTAATTTATTGTTTTTTTGTTTGACAGAAAATAATTTGAGTTAACCCTTGCTTGTTTAAAGGCATATCATATGCATAAAGCAATTGTGGTCCAATTAATTACTAACCATAGAGACGTAATTTTTTTAATAACCATGCAATTTTGGAACATTATTGTTGTTGTTAGTCAAATTATTTTAATGTTTCTTCCTTATAATGGATAATTGTAAGATTCTTGTCAGCATTTTAGTAACATTTACATTATTTTTTGTATATATCGTAAGGTACAGTAAATTAAATAAATTATAGAACCGGGAAAATGTCATTTTAACCATACGTTACAAAAAAAAGAAATTTTTATGTTGGCTTTATATTTAAATCGTAATTTTCGTTAATTAAACCAAATTAATCTTGTCGTTAAGCAACTTAACAAATCTTATGATGTTAACGATATAATTGTTGTTGACAAAAAAAAAATTTGGTAATGAATGTCATTTTTAACCTTAGAAAAATTTCAGTTGATTTTGTAGAAGTTTTATCTGATTAGGCCTGAAAGAATATCTAATTGAGGCTCAATCTGATTCAAGACAAGTTTTATTATTCCAAGCCCATAGGTCCAATAGACCCAAATTAGAAAATTTTATTTATTGATAAATTATAAATGAGTCAGCATTTAGTTCGTTGACTGTGGAGTACTTAAACTTTTTTTTTTGGATAAAAGGTTTATAAACTAAAAATAACAAGGTACGACATAGATGACTTGGAACAAGTCATACATAGGTGGTTTCTGCTTACTAGAGAATATAATAGGTAAGTACATGACTTACAACTAGAAACAAAGATTGTTTAGTGAAAGCTACTCGATCAACACTGGAGCATACAATGAGGGTTATATAACCCTATTAAACACGATCATCCAGTCAACGTTTTTTACTTTTTTTTATGTATGGTGGTCCATTCCATTTCTTGTTTCTTTTAGGTCAGTTTGACAATTTTTTCTCTCATAGATTTTTGGCTTATTGAATACTCTAAACCAATATCTTTTGATGATTCCGGATTGTCAAACTGATTGATCTCATTAATAGTGCTGAATTCAAAAGCATTAGAGTGAAGAGTAAGACTTATCGGAGAAAAAATAATCTGGGAAGTTGAAGAAACTTCATTAGAAGGAGCAACATTATTGGTAGAGGGAGATGATATGATTGGGGAAATTTTAGCAGTGGCTGCAACGTGAGTAGATTGCAGGATGATGGAGGTGGAAACTATGGGTGAAGATTGGACTTCAAATTTGGGTAGTGTTGAAGATTCTAGGATTAGATGGCCAACCAAAAGATCTTTCACAGGAATAGATGATTTAGCCACAAAAAATTATCCTTGTTCGACATTTGAACCAAGCAATGAAGTGACAGGAGAAGATATGCTGATAGTAGTCTCATAAATACATGCAGGGACTGGTAATTTAGAAATGCCAATCAAATTTTCCTCGAGGGGAACTTCTGGACCCTTATTCGTTTATGGATTAGAGACAACTTGATGGGCCAATAACATAGAATTAGTATTCAATTTTTCAGTTTGTGAGACTGTAGCTGGCTCGTGTGAAACCGACTGGAGACATCACTTAACTTTGTGTCCTAAATGGCCACATCTACTACATTTTGAAAGCACCCAAGAGTACTTATATCAACCATGGATATTATGCCCATCTCATCTTTTGCAGCAACTTTTTGAGCAAATGGTTTATCAAGCTCCACTTCGACCAAGATCTTAGCCTCTCCCATGTGCATAGGATCAAGTCTCATTTTGTTGGTGATCATTGGAACACCTAGACCATATGCTATATGACTAATTCCAGGGATTGAATACAGAGAATTCAGTACATTCTTTAAGGTAACCCAAACCGGGACTGTAGATATCTCTGGCAAGGCTAGAGTGGCTGATGGGGTCCAAGGGGCAACAAACATTAAACAGTCATCAACATGCCATAAACCACGCTGCAAAACCCAAGATCTTGTGGATTCATCCGGGATATAAAAAAGATAAGAGGAGTCACCAACCTTACGACTAAAGATATTGGATTTTATGCCCCAGATTGTATTAACGATGGCATGAACTAAACCTCTAAAGGGAAGAATGCAACGATAAAATTGGCCTAACACATATTCATTATGGTTTTCCAAACCTTGAAGGAGAATATGTTTTGGGATAGTTATCTGTGGAGTTTCATCCTTTAAGTATGTAGGTGTTGTAGCTCTGTAGAGGTTTCTGGTAGCAGGATTCATCCTAGATGCCCATGGAAACCGCTGTTTTTCCTCTAAGGAGATATGCGAGTTGTGAACTTTTTCTAGCCTCTTTGCTAACGGTTGTTGAAAGCCTTTAGAGTGAGGTTGAGATTGGTGTTTAGCATTTGGTAAAGATGGCCACTGATTAGCAGAACCTACCATAACTTTTGTTTGCTCAGTCTGCGAAGTTAAAGAGTTCAACAGAGGCGCTTGCCATGCTCTTTGTGGAGGAGGAGGAGGCTGGAGAAATGTAGGTAGAGACACCACAACAGTTTATGACTCAATAGAGATAGGGATTGGCTCAATCGAAGGCTTTGATGGAGCCAATTGGTCTGGAACTTTTTTGGTACCTTGATTTCCTGTGTCTGGGGCTGAAGACTCAAAACCAAACTCTAAGCTTCTAGTTGGTGAAAGCAGTAGAGAATCAATAACACACAAATAAAGACTCTCATCGTTTGTGACACCACCTTCCGCCGAATTCACCACCTTCGACGCCCTTGGACAAGAGAGATACGGCGATTCGTCCAGTGACAGAGCTCTCTTCCCCGCCCTTGTCGTGAATATCTAAAGTTAGATGTCTAGAATCAGTGTTCTCTATCGTTGATGAAAACGCAGTGCAACCCAGCCCAAAGTCTCGCCGAATCACCGTAGGTCGCCTATCACACCGCTAATGACAACCTCATCATCGGAGAATGCAGTGCCGTCGTTGAATTCGTCGTGTAAAGCCCTAAGGTCCAAGACGAAGATATTCACTCGGAGAGAGAAAAAAATAAAAAATGAGTAGTTAAACTTATCACGAGATTAAGATGATGACACGTGTAATTCCCATTAAGAAAGAGATGATCTCTTCCTTGATTTGCTACTTCCTCCTAATTAACACCAAAATCCAGATTCTGAGTTTGAAGAAGCCAACAAAATTCAAAGAATGCTGTAAATGGGAGATGAAAATCCTAGAGTTATGTACGGTGTGATCATTACGGTTTACGTTGATCGTCAAACCATGACCGTCCGATCATATGAAGCTCAAATGAGAGCTGAAAATCTCGCCGGAGAGTCGAAACGCGAAGGTGTACAGAGTGATAATCAGCCAAAACGGCCGAATCTTAAGGTAACGTTTCTCAGAATTTATGTATAATAAAATAAAATACCAATGCAAGGGAAATAAAAATGAAAAACAAAATACTTAATATTCTTGAATGCTTCATTACAGATTCTGTCAATGTAGTCTCTCAATAAACAGAGTAATATTCATTCCGTCTGTTATTTTATTGCTTTCAAGTTACTGTTTTAAAACAAGCTAAATTTGAATACTTTTTGATGAAATTGGCAGAAGAAGCAAGAAAGTGGATAAGAAAAATTATGAGTAAGTTGCGGTTACCATTTCTTCGGCCATTTCGTTGGAAAAATAGGATGTGGAGATACCGTCATTTTGTTCCAGATGAAGAAGAAGGAGAGGCAAAGGTCAATGCTAATAACAATTCAGATCTTTGGGTACTTAACATTTTTCTTCTCTATTGTTTTATTTTATTTCTGCAACTTGTTAGAACTTTTCTTAATTAATCTTTGATTTTTTTTTTGTTATCTGAATGAAGAATAAGCTTAAACATATGATTGGAAGATTATCACGAGGCTGCGTACGAAGTAGGAGAGACTCATGAACACTAGAAACAGAGTTTTGTCTTGACAGTGAGAACTGAATACTTCTTTTGATTTCTTTTTTTCTAATCACATAACATTATTATTGTTCTTCCAAAACTTGAGGAAGATGAAGAGATAAAATCAATACAGAGAAAAAAACAGGAAACTAAAAGAGAAATTTGGAAAGAGGCATAAGAGATTATGCCTCATTAAAAGTACAACAATGCAGAAACAATCATAGAATTACATAGAATACATAATTTACATGAAAATAAATCAAACGAAAAGACAAGTGGGAGAGTTTTTGGTTTTTCAATTCCCTGTATGGCTAATTGGCTAGTCATGTTAGCCTTTTTATATTGCTCCTGCAATTTTTAAAGTCAATTGTAATGGTGGAGAGTTTGAGAATTGATCGCTTTGGTTAAGTTAAAGTTACCGACCTCTATTGTTGCTTCTCTGGTTCCTTGCAAAGAGCAAACGGCGAAGTGAACGGCTTGGAGAAACAGGGGAGCTTGAAGAGGATGCAAAGTCACTTGATTCCATGTCGAGAAACCGAATATGATGGCTTTGTCCTTGCCATGATTCTAGATCCAATATGCCATTGCTCAGAGAGTCATCTGAGCTGTAATCTTCGTCGTCATCATCTTCATCGTAAGCACCTCGGTTATGTGGCTCTATCACATAATCTCCTAACACAACAGCACCGGGAGTTGATGACATTATCGTGCTTATTACGTCTCTTCGGTCTCTTTCTCTTTCAAGTCTTTTCCATTTGTTTTCTAGAGCTGGATCAATAGCTCTTGGACAAGCATGTGGGTGCTTTTCCTTCATGTGTTTCTTGAGCTTCCGGAAATTTCCTACAAAGGAACAGTTTTCCTGCATACAAGTCCTTCTCTTGGAGTTAAAATGCATCCGTGCATCTTTCACAACAGTCCAACCTTTCACTTGACCTCTACACAGTGGACACAAAAGCTCAGGTTGTCCAGAGTTTTCGTTACTGTATGATTTCCTGTATTGCTCAAGGCAATTGGCAAAACGGCTGCTTGTTGCGCACATGTAAGGACGACATCCTTTGTGATAGGACGAACAGAGAAGAAGAACCGCATTGTGTGGAGACTCCAAACATACCGGGCAAGTTGAGCCTGTCCATTCTTTCTTGCGGCAAGATGGTGGTGATGGATAAGGAGTAGCAATGTGTGCCCTGTGATTCACCTTTTTTATTTTCCCCATTTGATCGATTAGACCTATTCACATTAACTCAATTGTAAGATCCATGTGAAGTGGTAACCAATAAGCAAATTCAAACCAATCATCAGTAATTGCGCTCTCAATGACCATTTGCTTGACCATGGATCCAAAAATCTGAGTCTGGAAATCATACATAAGCAACCAGATAACTACACTATAGTTCTAATCAATGGAGTGAGCTTTAAAACGGATCCGCAAATAGCAATCACAATCAAAGACATCACTTAGATCCAAAAAAACAAAAATTTCCAGATCTGCAGAAGAAATTCTGGTGAATTACATAAGAATAATTCATGCAAAACTAAGCAACGCAACAATTTGTAACACAGAACGCAGATTTTCGATCCACACATATAAGATCGTGACTATTAATCACACAATTCAATGTTCGATGTAACACACAAACAATGACCCGAGATCTCGCTCAGAAGTAGAAACGTAATCGAGAATCTATAATAGATCTCTCTCCTAAAATGGAAGATCGGAGACCTTTAGTGAATCTTGCCTAAACAAAATTCGAGAACGAAATGACGAAATTCAATAAGATAAGAACAGGTAGAATTAGAAGCGAGAAACAGTACCGGAAATAAGCGGATGAGATCGCCGGTGGATGAGAGAGCTCCGAGCTTCGAGGATGAACCAGAAAAGAGAAAAAGCGAGATTGCTTCTACAAATTGACGTACGCAAACAAAGCCAAAGACTATTTTCCCCTTTGTTTTTAAACTAGCGGTTAGATTCCTAAATGTCGTCATTTTGACGCAACTATTTTTCTCATCTGCAAATCTCGTTTCGATGGAGATATTTGGGCTAAACAGTTTGAGCCCTGTGTTGGGCCTAAAGCCCATTATCTTTGTACTTGAATGAGAAATAATTCAAACCTAATTGTGCAGTACTATTGGGCTTTTGGGTCTAATTATTTGTTAAAAGACTTAGCATTGGGCTTCAATGTCTTAACTAGTAATGAGTGGGCACAAAGAGTTATTTTCATATTCATATAGAGCATGTATATCACATGCAAATGCAATTAGTAATACATAAATTGTCAATCTTTGCATCATTCAAAATCAAAGAATTAAGAAAAAACTAATTAAGAGCAAATAAAATGAGAAATAATATAGATATATAGTGGTATTATTATTAAGGATCTAAAAGGAATCTTAAGTGGATCTAATTGAACTTTTCAGAAAAGATATTATCTAAATCTGAATTTACTACAAAAAGATCATATTATAATTAAAGGAGTGGGGGTTAAAAAAGCATATCCGGTATGTTCTATAAATGAACGTGTTCGTATCTCGTTAGTCATCTAACGACTAGAAGTCAAACACGTGTCGAAATAAAGGAGGTGCACGAGTGATACCCTACGCCTCACACCTCCCTATCAAATTCTCTGAATAAAAGCTCGGAAAAAAAAAATTTCTGCCAAAATGAACCGTTCCTCTGTTGCCTGCAAATAACGCGAAAATCTCTCTAATAAAAAAAAGAAAAGAAAAAAGAACCGAACCAGTCGTGGGAAGGATCCGAAAGAACATGAACCAGAGAAATTTGAAGAAGAAACCCTAATCTTAGCCTCGCCTTTATTCATTTTCGTTTTTTTCTTTTTTTTCCTTTCTTTCTATTGTTCTAATCTGAAAGGCGCCAAGATTGGTACGAGAAGCTAGGCTAGGGTTAGGTTTAGAGGCTCGGGAATTAGGGTTAGGGTTTTGATTATTGGCTGTTTTTCCGGTTATTTGGGAGGTGCACGAGGTTGAAAATTGTAGGTGAAGGATTTGGGATTTTAGGGTTAGGTTCGGTGTTTCCGTTTCATGGGCCGCGCGGGAGTTTTTGGTTGTTGTTTGTGTCGGTTATGAACGTTGACCAATGCCACTGGCCGAAGAAGATGATGGGTAGGGGAGTGGACGGAGGTTGTGGTGCTGAAGAGAGGCCTTGTCGTCCATTTCGTAGAGCTACATTAGATAAGGAAAATGGGAACAAGGGCTCTGAGGATATGGGTTCGCCGGAAATTGATTTCCTAGCTCAGGCTGGTAAAAATCTTTCCGAGAGGTCTCCATTTGATGTTCCTGAAGATGGCTCCACTTCAGGGGTAAGTGTGCCTACTCTACCCATTGTGTTAGCTAATTTGCTAAACCAGTCAAATAACAAGAAACGGCATAAGAAGTCTCATTCTGGGACGGAAAAGAAGAAGAAGTCTTCTAGGCAGGGGGAGAAGTCGAGAAGTGGGAGCATCTGGGTTGAACACGAGGACTACTTCCGGCGCTTAGAATTGCCTGATTTAGAAACTTTGTCTGATTTAGCATCTCTACGGTCTATATCTTCTAAGAATTGCTTTTCAGTTCCATCGGTGGAATACGAATCTATTAATATTCAACAGAGGGAAACCGATGCTAGTGCAAAGAATGAGGACGGTGTTTGTGCAGATGGCGTTGTTCTAGAAGAAACTAAGAATCTTCTCAGTAAAGAGATATGTGAAGGCATGGTAAAGAAAGAAGAGGTCAACGAGGATGTTGGGCAGCTAATGAGTGTTAACAATGCGGGGGATGAAATCTCCTCTGGGTCAGATTATCCTGGTACTTTAGAATGGCTTTTAGGTTGTAAAAATAGGATTTTGTTGACATCAGAAAGGCCCTCCAAAAAGCGGAAGCTTCTTGGTGGCGATGCAGGTTTGGGGAAATTAATGATTGCTGCTCCTTGTGAAGGGAATGCATTGCTATGTGACTTTTGCTGCACTAGTGATGCCAAGGAATATCATCATCAGTTGATTGTTTGCAGTTCCTGTAAAGCTAAAGTTCATAAAAAATGCTATGGCGTGCTTGAAGATACAGATAAAGCTTGGTTGTGCTCTTGGTGTGAACTGGAGAATGGTCGTGGTGACTCTGAAAGACCATGCTTGCTTTGTCCAAAAAAAGGTGGCATCCTGAAACCTGTTCTCTCAAAAACTGAGAATGGTGGGCCGGCAGAGTTTGCTCATCTGTTTTGTTCTCTGTGGATGCCTGAGGTGTATATAGAGGACTTGAAAAATATGGTGCCCATCTTGAATTTGCCCGGAATTAAAGAAACTCGGACGAAGTTATTGTGTAACTTGTGCAAGGTGAAATTTGGTGCTTGCATTCGGTGTTGTAATGGTATGTTGTTCTTTCCGTGCATACAGTCTACTTCTGTTCATGGGTAACATTGATATTCTTAAGGATTGAATAGTTTGGATATTTCTCTTTAGCTGCTTCTTCCTTGAAATAACTTAGCAATTGTTGCGATTAAAGAATAGCACATTCTGGTTTCTCGTAATCTGATTCCCTATAGGGGCTCATTTGGCTTTACTGCTGTGCTCACAGTCGTTTTCCAAGTGTTTGGATAGTTTTCATGGAAAAATGCTTTATCAACATGGTTTATCATCTTGCACTGTTAACATTTTCTATTTTCGCTAATTTGTGAAAATAGCAATCCGGATAAGTCAATCCTTTTATATTTTATTTGTTTCTTTTTCTTATCTGCTTTCACACAGCTTGGATGGAACTAAAATGAGTAGACAAAGGTCATTATTTCTGTTTGTTCTCTGGTGTCCGATGTTTTTGCTTGGTTTACTTTTTCTAAATTGATAGCTTCATCATGGGACAATTTTTCACACTTTCTTTAATTCAATTTAGTTAGGCTTCATTCTTTGGTGAGTGGCACATTATTATTTGATACTTTGTTACGTTCTCTTGATGATAGGATCATGCCGAACATCCTTCCATCCTATGTGTGCAAGGGAGGCAGGGAATAGGCTAGAGGTCTGGGGAAAACATGGGTGTGAAACTGTAAGTTTCATCTCTTCCAGAACGGAATCATGGACAATGGTGCTATTTTTTGTATAACAATTTAAGAAAAACTTGTAGGTTGAACTGCGAGCTTTCTGCTCAAAGCATTCAGATAGTCAAGAAAGGGCAAGGGCCGTAGAGGGAGGAGAAGGTAATGCAGCTGATAGTCGTTCTCCTGTATGTCATCTTCAATCACAATCTGTTAAAGGTCAACTTAGTAATAATGAGATGGGAGCTGACGTAGGAACACCGGGTACAGGTTCTGATACTTCAAGAAACAGTGAGTTGCAAGAACTGGAATCACCACATTCAAAATTGAACTGGTCTGCAACAGACAATGTAGAATCGGAGATGAGCAATGAAGATGAAAGAACTCTGTCCAAGTCTCATAGTTTTGGATTGATTCTGAAAAAGGTTGTATATTCTTAAAAGTTGAATTGTCAATATATGTATGACTCTCTAGCTCACTGATTCACATTCGTTTTAGTTGATCGACCTGGGGAAAGTTGATGTGAAAGATGTGGCTGCTGAGATCGGGCTCAATCCTGATGCCTTGATTGCCAAACTTACGGTAATGCGTAAAACTTCTCATATACTCTTTAAACCTTTGTGCCCTCATTGTGAGTTTCTGTGTATCAATTACAAAATTCTGTGTTGCAGGACGGAGACTTACTGCCTGATTTACTAGGAAAAGTAGTTAAATGGCTTAGCCAGCATGCACACATGGGTACTTGGAATAAAGGCGGAAACTTAAAACGTAATAACACTACTAAATCTGAGCGTCAGGCAGCAACCTGCACTGAAGGCATAGCAATGTTAGATTCTGGCATCCTAGATCCTGCTGTCACAAAGTCTTTTTCTTCCAAGCGAACACTTGAAAGCAGCAATTGTAATAATACGATGAATGATACAATATGTGTGTCTACTGAAAATTGCACTGGTAATGGTATTATGGGTGATGAAGCCAAAGCTAGTAGACCAGTTTTGAAGAAAGAAGGAAGTGTGAGTTTGGTACCTGATCATTCTTCAGAAGAACAGGTAATTCAACAAAATGTTATGTTCTGAATAACTTCTTTTAGAATCTAGATACTTTCCTGTGATTCGCATCACAAAAAGTTGCTAATCTTTAGTTATTAAGGGCTTCTTAGATCTGTCACTGAGCTTGGCCAAACTCACGCTTGGTGGTATTTTAAATTTTTTTTAATGCGCAAACTTAATGAGATATTTGATGTTGTACCTTTTTTCTTGTATACAGAAAACAATAGGACTTGATAGGGAAGTCTATCTTGGGAGAAGTTCATTTAATCTTTCTGGTATGTTAACTTTTCACAAATTCTTCTTTTATATGCCAATTATGTTGGTCTGTTTTACTTGGTTGCTTGGAGTATTTATTAAGGATGTTTGTCATCGGATTATGTTTGTTAGCTTATCTTTTCATAGTTGGTGGTAACTACTGCTGATCTTGTTTTTAATCTTTTGCGCAGATGGTCATGGAGAACATTCAAATTCCTCTTCTTCCGGAGTCATGCTAGAGAATGCCTGCTCCTTGGGGGCAGATAGTTCTCAGAATTGTGGAAAGTTTAACTGTCCAAGTCCCATCATCTTGGAACTCCTGTAAGCTCTAGAAACGCTTTTGGGAGACTGTCTCTGTTGTTCTCTTGGCTACATAAATTTTCTGTCTACTAAATTACCCTTTTTTTTAATTCTCAATGTATGATGATGCAGTGATCATGAGGCATATCCTGGTTTCAGTCCTCATCCTTATATCCACAAAGAATTGTCAGAACTGGGCAAAGGACAGACCCTTAAGAGCAGCACGGATTCTGTTGTGGATAGGATGACAATTAAACCTGATGGTAAGACTTTATGATTCATTCCACAGCTTTTAGGACATTTGATAACATTAAAACATTTGGCAGGCTCTGAAGAAGGAAACAAACATCTGCAGGGCGCTGGCGAGCACACTATCTGTTGTAATCACCAAAGTCAGAGTGTAGACTGTGAAGACACATTCCGTCAATTATCTGAAGCTAGGACATTGGGCATACTTGATGTGTCTCCTGAAGACGAAGTGGAAGGAGAACTTCTATATTATCAGCTTCAATTACTTGGCACTGCAGTTTCAAGAAAACAATTATCTGGTGATTTTATTGTCCACTTTTATTTGCATGGTTCCATTCTTCATGTTTTCTGCAATATATAAACGTCTCATATTTTCCAAATTGGTCCCTTTTCTCAGACAATCTAGTCTATGAAGTTGTCAAAAAGCTGCCTTTGGAGATTGATGAACAACATGGACGCAAATGGGATGATGTTCTGGTCAACAAATATTTCCATGATGTCAGGGAAGCGAGAAAGCAAGGTAGGAAAGAGAAAAGACACAAACAAGCCCAGGCTGTTCTAGCTGCAGCTACTGCTGCAGCGGCAACATCATCAAGGAACACATCACTGAGGAAAGATTTATCAGAAGAACCTGCACAACAAGAGGTTGTTGTTACTGCGTTTAGATTTCTTCCTCCATGTTGTAATTGTAGTTGTGCCATGTTTTCTTATCCTTATTCTTACTGGTTATCAACTGGACAGATGAGCACTTCTAGACTTAAAGTTGCTGGCACCTCTCACCTAGTGCCGCAGACAAAGGAAACACTTTTAAAGATGGCTGTTTCCGGGCCACCATCTGAGAAACGGTCTGATCATCGAACACCAGACCTTTCAGTAGAAAATCCACGAACTTGTGACATCTGCAGACGCTCTGAAACTATATGGAACTTGATTGTAGTGTGCTCTAGTTGCAAGGTGATATACATTTTTAATTGTTTAGGCATGATCATCGTTTCTAGGGACAGCTTTAATGCACTGTATAGTATCTGATCAGGCTCCAATTACAGGTTGCTGTGCACATGGATTGCTACAAATGTGCTAAGGAATCTGCTGGTCCCTGGTACTGTGAATTATGTGTGGAGTCATCTTCGGTCCATTCGTTCAATTTGTGGGAAAAGCCATACTCTCCTGCAGAGTGTAGTTTATGTGGTGGGACTACCGGGGCTTTTAGGAAAGCCACAAGTGGACAATGGGTACATGCATTTTGTGCTGAGGTGAAGTTTCCTTCTATGGCAACAGTGATTAGTAGGGTCTGGAGTACTATATTCAGTAATTGCATATGACTTGGTTTTCATTTCTTGCAGTGGTCCTTGGAATCAACCTTCAGAAGGGGACAAATAAATCCTGTGCAGGGAATGGTGGGTTTATGTTATTATAATGCCGAGTCACAATTATGCTCAACCTATTTAAAATTGATAAAACTCAATGTATGGTACCTTATTAGGAGTCTCTGCCCAAGAACATGGACACTTGTTGTATATGCCAACGGATATATGGTGCATGCATTAAGGTAGTCACGCTTTTTGTTTTTCTAAATAAAGACATCAGTTTTAAGTATTGGGACAATGTTTGAACAAAAAGCTTATGTTATCATTTTACAGTGTAGTTATGGTAACTGCCAGGCGACATTCCACCCCTCCTGTGCCAGAAGCGCCAGTTTTCATATGACTGGTGGTGGGAAACTTCCGCATAAGGCTTACTGTGAGAAGCATAGCTTGGAGCAGAAAGCAAAGGTTTAATTTGTTATCTCTTTTGTCATCTTCATTATTGTCTACTTGTAATATAAGATTTCTTATATTTGTCTGACTGTATTTGCAGGCTGAATCTCAGAAACATGGGGCGGAGGAGCTGAAAAGTCTCAAGCATTATAGGGTAGGAATTCTTGATGAATGGGATGTTGCTATTGACATTTCTGTGTTAAACCTATTCATCTATATCTCTTTTTAAATTAAGTCTTAGGATTTTGCTCAATCTCTTCCAGGTTGAACTTGAGAGGTTACGCCTTCTGTGTGAGCGGATAGTCAAGAGGGAAAAATTGAAGGTAAGATGAACTTAAACATAACCTCAAATCTTCCGTTCATTGAAACGAAACACATGGGCGCTTGACGTTACTGGTCTCATATATTTGCAGCGAGAGTTGGCTATTTCCTCTCATGAAATACTTGCTGCCAAAAGGGATCATGCTGCACGTTCATTACATGTCCGTAATCCATTTTCTCCTCCAGAAGTTTCGTCGGACTCAGCTACAACATCAATAAAAGGTCATCCTGATAGTTATATATCTGGCAGTGAAGCAATACAGAGATCAGATGATATCACCATTGACAGCACAGTCTCTGTTAAGCGCCGAGGCAAAGGTCCCATTTTAATGGACACCGATCAGAAAACTGATGACAGTGCTACTTCCAAGAGTCGATTTTCCCGTAAGCTAACCGATAGACAGATTTTTTCTGGGAAAACTGTTCACCGCAAACATTGTATAGTCTCGCCTAGTGTTTCAGAGGATGGAGATAAAGTGTCAAAGCCCAAGAAGGTGAGGAGATTCACTTTGTCGTAAGTTACATACATTGTTGTTAAGGTCGACTCTTTCTGCTCACCTCAATTCATTCATAGGATCTTATGTCTTGATAACTGATAATAGCAGCATGTAGAAACATTTGCTAAAGAGCTGCTGATGACATCGGATGAAGCTTCATTCAAGAACCGACGACTCCCAAAGGGATATTTCTACGTCCCTGTTGATTGTCTTCAGGAAGACAAGCCGGGAAACCAGAAGGCGGCGTCATCTGACAAGCCAGTGGTCCAGAAGACCTTTTCAGGTGATCAATCCGGTAAAGACGGGTAAAGCTGAGAACACATTCTGGGCTCATTGCTCGTCACCCTAATTAGGTACTGGCCATTGGTGGACTTTGCCTTCTGCGCCCTAACCAGGATTCATCTACTGGCTAAAGCAAAAAAAGAGAACCGATGGTATTGCGACAAAGAAGCTGTGGCTGCAACTGAGATTCAGGTCATATGCAGTGGCTGTGTAATGTTTGAGATTTGATGGTAACATCTCTATAGAAAATGGCTTCAGATTGGATTTAGGGAAGGGAGTAAAAAGTTCCTATTACCTTATAAAGAAGGATCTGTCACTGTAATTCTCTTTGTATAAAGAAGCTGCAAAAGTGTTGCATAAGTGTATATATCAATCAATTGTGTCCAAAATCTGACAATGAGAATTATAGTTTGAAAAAGAATTCTTTAATTGTGTAATATCTTCCGACAGTAATAGTACAAGATACAACAAAGCAAAAGTTGAACCAAAAAAAAAAAATACAACAAAGCAAATAACTTAAAGCAACGTGTCTCACTTGAACAAAATTACAAATTTGTATAAAATAATTACGAAGGAACCCGAAGATTAACTACACTAATGATGGGATATTTATGTCTAAACATATGTTTTGGAGATGAATTGTCAAAAAGAAGCATATTGAATTAAAAGTGTAATTCGAAGATGATGTCCCATTTTAGTAGCATAAGGGCTTTAACACATCAAACCATATTTTATCAAGTTCTTTTTTTTTTTTTTTTTTTTTGTCCCCATGTTTTATGGAGTTGGGGCATAATTCAACACAATATCACTAGGAAATATTTTTAAAAATCTCATAAAATCAAATCATTAGAATATTTAGTCCAATTAGATCTTAAATGAAAAGGAGAGGAGTAGAGCAAAGAGGACATTGAGGAGTGGTTAGCAAGTAACGAGAAATACAATTTCCGTGAAAGATGTGATTGCATTTTGTTTTGTGAGCAATTTCATCTTCTTTCGGAAACCCTTCTCCACAAAGAAAACACAATCCAGAATTTCCGTGGTTGGTGGAGCTATTGCTACGACTCTGGTTTTTGCATCTTCTTCTCTCAAAATAGAGTTTTTGGTCCTCAATGTCCTTAAAACAAGAGATGCCATGTCAGGCTCACGGAGACTACCTTCGCCAAGCGTTCTACTTGAAAGTGAAAGACGAGAACCGGAGATGAGGGAGGCATGAAATCAAGATCCTTGAACGAAAAATTGGAGACAATATAGTCAAATGTCTGATTATTTATGGTTGTACCGACATCCTCAATCATTGTCTCTACAAATTCTAGAGAGAATCCAGCTTTTTAACCTCTTTCTTGTGTTCTTCCTGAGAATTGTGTCAATTGAAACAATGTAATTTCGGATCCAAATTGAGTAGATTTTACTATAGCTCCGATGTCAGTCTCAAAAGGTACGTCAAACTTGTAAAGCTTAAAATTGCCGAGTGATTTCATAAATTTCTCCTGCAAATAGTTTTTTTCTTTCTTTTTGGTTTTGATCGTCTGATTGAACGAGTTTATGGCCTTCTTAAAGTCATAGCTTCTTTTTTTTTTTTTTTTTTTTGTCAAATTTCTTAAAGTCATAGCTAAACGTGTACTTTTCCTATTCCACTCAAAATTGTAACTACTATTAGAGAGAAATATGCTATATTTTTATATTTTAAAATATTCTTGTACTTAGTATATTCTTGTTTAGATTTTATCTTATCTTTGGATTTTAAGTTAGTTAACCTACTTATATAAATACTTTGATTATCAATACAATACGTAACATTTTCCCAAACACTTTAAACTACTTTCCAAATCCTAAAGTAAATCAGATTCTTAGATTACTTTAATCATTATCTACTAAAAAATAAAGTAAGATATGATCAAATCTTCTCTTTTTTTTTTGTCACAAACAGCATAATATTATACTTCAAGAACAGTCAATATATGAGTTCTTAAAACAGAAACACATAAACAAATACATTAGATAGAAAGTACATATGCTCTCCCTTTCAAGATGAATCAGGGTATAGAGCATTCCCAACATAAAATCACAAGGATTTGAATGCTAAGTTGGACGAGACTTCATTCAGGAACGAATATCTTTTTCTTTAAGAGCCCATGTTCATACTACAGTTTTAATCTCCATGCCCTCCCTTAAGTAATTAGTATACTTCAAAAGCCTCTTGTGATCAAATCTTCTTTTGTTGTGAGTTTTTGGTAAACTCTATCTATTTGCTTTGTGTTTCGATCTTTCCACGTTTAGTGCACGTGTGTTTTGTCTGCCAACGTTGTATTGTATAGTTTCCAGTTTTGGAGACTATACATTTGCTTTGAAGCCAATACTTGTATATTTGCTTACTTAAACGTTTGTCTTTGTCCTTGAAACAAAGCTACTACTATTATGAGAATGAAACTATGACACATTGTCCAAAGCACTAGTTTAGTTTACATGTGGTTTTAATCATCAAAGAATCCAAGAAATCTGTGGATTATGCGAGCAACAGGTGTTCCGTCCCCTGGCGTATACCGAACGAGAGAGATTCCAACTCCATTTTCGTCAATGTTTGATGAAGCGTGTGAGGACGAGTGGAGTACAAGTGCTTCCTCTCTTCAAGAGCTTCGGCTATTCTCCGGATTTAAGTGCCATAATCATGGTATTCTCCGGATTTTCTTGTTTCAATCTCTTTGTAAAAAGAGTGCATGCCAATGTTATTATTCGAGAAAGAATGTGATTCAGATAGGGGTTAGGATCTGAAGTAGGTAACCAAGCTAGTTTAGTTATGTAGATTTGAGGCTTTGCTATTGTTTGAGATATACATTTGAACAAAATAAGCTTCTTGTAATACTTTTTTGAGGGTACTAATTAATTAATTAGTTTTGTTTGTTGTCATTGAAACAAAATACAAAAACAAATAAAATAAAAATAAAAAGCGACAGAAAGAAAGAAGCTTTTATCAAAAAAAAAAACAGAACTGTACTTTGAAACTCCTTAACAGACCTATCTCATTAAATTAACCTAGGTTCTACAGAGCCCAGAATACTCGACATACTGTTGGTTCATAGTTAAATGAACTAGACCGGATTTACTATTTCAATTTGTAGCCAAACCACAAACAAAACAAAACTACAAGATTACAAACTCGAAGTCTTGAATCGCAAGTTCGCAACAATAACGGAGCCGGAGCCCGAGCAAGATCCAGTGATCAATCAGTTAATCAAAAACCACCTAAAAAGTCTCTAACCCGTAGGAGAAGGAGGCTTGAACAGAGGGATTGAACCAAGACCCATATTTAGAATGACATAATATACACATTCAAGGAAAACTCACGCATTTGACACATGTTTGATATTAAACTCACCTTATTTGAGAGGTTTGATGGCAATTGCATTGGAATAATTACACGTTACAAATATTTTAAAACTAATATCAAATGAATTTTTTGTTAACATTATTTTGTGCAGTGCAAAAGTAGTACAATTATTAAATCTTAGACGATAGACCAGTAACATTCATCGATATTCTTTTTTACATCATGTTCATTTCTCAAAACATATTCTTGAATCTTTACTATTTTGTCTTCAGCAATAGAAACTTCTTAAGAATTGGTAATTAATTATCTTTGGAATAATCAAAAACTAGTCGAAAGTAAAGAAGAAGAACTCTATCCCGTCAACTATATATATGTATCACTTTTATCATTTTGATAACATCAACTTAGAAGTTGAAGTTGTGACTTTTCTCAAGTGGAGCCAAATAGTTTTGTATATGATTTAGGAAAGAATTTTGGCGAGTAAGACTCGATTGGTCTTTACTTTGGCCAGATCTGTCACGGCGGAGTGTTCCCTTCGGACCCACAAGTCTTCTCTCGTTACTCCGACGGATTTTTGTTCACCGGAGAAGCAGTGTGGTGACTCGTTGCTCGGTGTTTTTCCGTTCAGCGATGGCCCCTGCCTCGACAATGACCCCAGCTTCATGTTCCAGGCGAAGCCGGAGAGTTTAACCGACCGACAATGTCAAGAAAAAGTTAACCGGAGTTGTTCAGATCTCAGTCTGGCGGCTGCAGCTTTGCTGTCAATTAGGGCAAACCCCTCTGCAATTTCGAGCGGGCCATCTTGGTCTTACAGGCTTAGTGGACTTTTTCTTTGGGCTTCAAATTGGTTAAGGTATCTCTTAGTATTTCTCTTATTGATCCATTCTGATTGGGCCTATGGGTCATCTTAATGGATTATGTAGAGAATATTATTAGATTCTTATTGATTTTAAGATCTTTAACTATGCTATATTCTAGAAAATATAGAATTCTTCTGGGGGCTAACACTTACCGAGATCGTTTGTTTTCACCTTCCACTGCTCGCTACGACCTCTCTCTCGAAGTCCTAACTCTAGCCAGAGGCGTATCATCATCCCCCACTTCTCAAAGCTTGAAGCGAACCTTCAGCTACTTGGCGTGTTCAACTACTTTTTGATGGTGACAGAACTAGGAATGTTTCATCATTCTTTCGAGAGACGAGACTCCAATTCCAGCCCTTATCGCGTGTTTCCATTATGTTTGAGTTATTCTACATGGAACCAGTTTATCTATTAGTTATAGCTATTTGGTTTATGCATTGTATTTTAATCTTTATGCTAATGTATTCTAAACGTTTGAATTAATGGAATTAGATGTTTGACAAAAAAATTACGTTTCCTAATATTAAATTATAATTATGATGCTGATGTATATTTGCAATAAAAATTGTAGTGATTTTGTAAATAAAAATTAAGCTTGATGCTGTGTATTATTGTTTTAGTTTAATTGGTTGTTTGGATAAAGACTATGAGCTGACTTATCGGCTCTAGAATTCTCGAAAATGTTGATGTATCAATTGGAGAGACTATCGCCTTCTTTTATATAAATTGCTAGTATGTATCATATGGTTAATTACTCATCATATATGTCTAAAATCTGACCAAGAGAATAATAGTTTGTCTGAAAAACATTCTTAATTGTGCATTTTTCCCCACATTAATACATCAAGATTACACTATCGTGACACACCAAAGCCTATAATTAAGTACAATGTGTCTCACAACAACTAAGAATTCTGTTTTAAATGTCTGCAATGTATTCTCCAGTATTGATTTGTATACCTTTGTTATTTTACAAAATTTGCAATCTCCTCTCTGTCTCTAACTCTCCTTTTGTATGTTAGGTTTGTGAGTGTATGTTGAGTATTGGCTCCATTTAGCTGATTATAAATTGCTTTTTTAGAGAAGTGTATTCCAAACAGCTCCTTCTTCTTCGCTACACACTTCATGGACTATCTTCATTCTCTCTACTGACTTGCAAATCCCACTGCAGCTCCATTCGAATGAGGCCACACACACATCACCTGCCTCTGCCTTCCATCTACAATCTATGAGGATGTAAATCCAAAAGAACATAAACCATCAGACTCAAGAAAGAAAAGTGGAAGATTGCTTAGATCTGTTTGTGTGATGTTATTGAGCTTTTTTACCTGGGGGAGTCCCACAACAGAAGTTGCGATCATCAATATGTTCAACCTCAAGACCAATGAACCATGACCCTAAAGACACATCTTCATTTGCATACTTATGCAAAATTGGCCTGAAGACAAAGTTTAAACCTTAAGAACAAACATATGAGAAGTTGCAAGGCTTTTTATGTTAATGATATCAAATTACATACTGGTTGGTGGCTATGTATTGGGCAAGATCTTTCGAGATGGCATAGATTTGTCCAGTAGCATGTCGAAAGTATTTGTTACCTTCCTCTCCAAATTTCCAAAACTCAGGTTCATGATACTTCACTGTCCTGTAACAGTTTACTAAACTAATTTAACAATATTCTAAAACAGTTACGCCAAAGTAATTTAAAGCTGAACTCATGTAAATGGAGTTACTTTTGAGCAAGAACAGGCCCTGATTTCATACACCCTATATAGACCCTCGGTTTTGAGCGGTGACGAGCAAGTGTGGAAGCAAGCATACCTAAAAAGTAAAGTTAGGAAAACTTTATAAGTTCTGCCATTGAGACAGATAGCAGCAAAAAGAAGAAGAGTAAGAACAGATTCTGTTTTTACCGAGATTGACATGAACATCATCATCAACCTTGATATAGAACTCTGCATCCCATTTTGCTACTGCAGTGGAAAAATATATTTTGGTTTTTGCAGAGAGTTCATGATATCCTTCAACATGCTCCTGCAAACCAATAAGAGTTTTAAACAACAAAGGAAAGTGACAAAAATGTATCCTTTCTAGAATTCTAGAATTGTCTTACCAGTCTAAGGAAGTCTTTGTGTTGAGCATCTTCTGAATCAATAGCTCCATCCAATATACTATTTGACGTCGCACTGGCAACATTTGTCAATCTCAGTTTAAGATACTACAACTCCTCTGTATATATAAGCCTCTAAAGAACCAAAATAGAAGCTTCACCTGTGTCCAATCATGAACTTGATGACAATTCCCTTATCCTGTTCCAGTTTTTGAAGCTTCTCCCCTATGAAAATCCCAAATGGTTACTATATTCTAGATGCACAAATATGATCAACCAGTTAGGTTAAGCTTAAGAAGAGTGGCATTAAGTTTGAAGGAAACCTTGAGGCATCCAAGTTTCTCTTAGTGAGTCACGTCGTTTTCTACTGCTAAATGCAGTATTGATTCCCATTACCATGAAAACCTTCTTCCTTGGGTTTGCTCCTGTTAATGAGGTTTTTGTTTCCGTCTCTTTAGAGGTCCTTGTAGATGTTAACTCCATTTGAAGTGTAGAAACCGACTTATCCAATGACCTATCAACCCTCCAAAGACATAGAGAAAAAGCTAAAACATAAAGAAACAAAGCAAGCTGATTTACAAAAGAAGAACTCTGTTTCTCACTCACTGTATTGCTTCGTGAGTTCTCAAAACTTCATCAATTACATCTTTTTCTTGTGTAGCTTTCTGCATTTGAACAAATCAGATGAGAAACACAAATCCCTTCAAACCCAAAACCACTTTGAAACAAAGTCTACAGACAATTATCTTAAAACTTCAGAGGTAAAACCATTCGATTTAACTCTTAAAGCTTATAAGTTTCTCATTAAATTTGAGCTAGATATGCCAGATTCAATCGACATTACTTATTTGAAACAAGTTCTCTCAAACTCCAAATCAATATACTAAATTGAATCAGGAAACATACTTTCTTATGAGCACAGTCGTCTGATACAATCTGAAGTTCTTGTTCACGACGGTGCTGTGAAATTAGCTGACTTCCAGAATCCGGTGACGGCTCCCATGACCTGAAATCCACAAATCATCAAAATTCATTAAGGAAAATCAAAAACAGCAACAAAAGGATAGGACTCTAAACAAAGAGAAAAAGATCCAAACTTTGAGACCTGGAGGTGAAAATAGCACCGAGAGCGAAGCAAGAGATACAGAGAAATGGAACCCATTTGAGAGATATGACTCTTTTGGAGACTTTTTGCCTCATCCTGAAGAAGTTGAAAGAAGAAAGAAAAGAGAGAGAGACTGAGATCAGAGACGTGCAGATTTATAAGGATACAGACACATTTTCATGGGAACACAAATTAGTTTCCAAATACTCAAAACTTTTCTTACACTTTTTTGACTTTTATTAATGTTTTTCATACTTTCAAATACGCCAAAGTCATTAGTCTATTACAAATAGAAAATTTAAACTGTTATGATAAGAAATAATTAAACAGCATAAAAACCTGATTTGATTGGCAGAATTTTTATGGGAATTGAATAGTAATTTGATGAAAATAATATTTGTATTGTTGTTATTATATTTTTTGTTATGAATTACATAAACGAATCGATAGTATATATAGAAGTAAAAAGTCGCTTTTACTATGCGTGCATAATAACGTGTGTGCTCCACATAAATTATATAAAATTTTGAATGAATAAAACATTCTTCCTCCTTCTTTATTTGATTTTTGTAACACACTCCTTTGGAGATCACCGTCACAAATATTTCTTGTGGTTTGTCTTATATTACCTCGTTAAAAACCTTTCTAGGAAAATTCATTGGGAAAAACCATAGTAAGGTAAAAAGAGTACAACTGTATCAGCTCCCCCTCGAATGATCAAGAGAGTATATTTATAGGTCTCGTAGACGGCGCATTCCAATGTTACAAACATGTTGTCTGAATGTAGTGGTGGGTAGTGGCTTTGTGAAAAGGTCAACAACATTTTCACACGAACAAACATATTTTACTTCAATCTCTTTGTTCTTCTCAAGTTCTTGAGTATAGAAAAGAACTTTGGAGGGATATGTTTCGTCCTGTCACCGGTATATCATTCTTTCGTCTGGGCAACACATGCAACATTATATTCATATAGGATAGTTGGTTCTATTTTGTAGTTGATTCCATTACTTGATCGAATATATTTATTGATGGATCTAAGCTATACACATTCTCTACTAGCCTTATGTAGCACGATGAGTTCAGTGTGGTTTGTAGAAGTAGCCACAAGTGTTTGTTTTTGAGAACGCCAAAATATAGCGGTGCCACTGATTGTAAAGACGTATCTTGTCTGTGATATAGCCTTGTGTAGATTTGACAAATATTATGCATCTGCAAAACCAATCATTTGACCATTTGAATTTTTAGAATAAAATAATTCTAAATCACTCGGCCTTGAAGATAACAGAAGACATGTTTGATTACATTCCAATGTCTTCACGTAGGGGATGATCTTTGTCCAGATTGTTTCAACCCATATAATGATCTTTGTAATTTTATTGAACACAACTCTTTAGGTTTTGATGCTAATGCTTTTAGCATCTTGAATCCATCATGTATTCTCATATAAATATTTGTATCTAATGACCCATATAAATATGCTGTTACGACATCCATGAGTCACATCTCAAGATTTTCATCATCAGCTTAACACATCAGAAATCTGAAGGTAATAACATCTATAACAGGGGAATATGTTTCCTCATAATCAATCCTAAGTCTTTGAGAAAATCTTTGAGCTACAAGCCGAGCTTTGTATTTTACAATTTCATTTTTCTCATTTCGTTTTCTAACGAAAACTCATTTGTATCCGGCCGGTCTCATCTCTTTAGCTGTGACTCCTATAGGTTCGAATACATTTCGTTTGTTGAGTGAATCAAGTTCAACTTGCATTGTATCTTTCCAGTTAAGCCAATCGTGTCTCTTTTGACATTCATATATGGATTTTGGCACTGAATCATTGTTCTCTTCATTGATATCTTTTACCACTAGATATTAGAAAACATCATCAACTACTTCCTTTCTATTCCATATTTTTCCATTATGGACGTAGTTAATAGAAATCTCATGATTTATTTCTGATTCTTGATGCTCAATATTATCATTAAATTCTTGATTCTTTTCTTCTGAAATGCTTTCTGCTATCTTGGGTATATTTTGCTTTTCAACTTCTTTTCATTTTCTAGGATTTTTATCCTTAGAACCCACAGGTCTACCACGCTTCAAGCAGGTTCTAAACTCATGTGTATCAGCTGCTATTCCACGTTCTTGTGGTATTTCAATTCGAGCAAGAACATTTACAGCATGTATATGCGATTTTATTATCGTTTTAGTAATTTACAAATGTATCAGGAAGCTGATTTGCTATACTTTGCAAATGTAAAATTTGTCACACTTTTAGTTCAGAATGTTTTGTAGGAGGATCAAGATGTAGCAGTGATGGTACAAACCATTTGATATCTTTTCCTACTTGCTTGTTTTCTCCCCTATAACCGGAAATATTTTTACATCAAAATGACAGTCGACAAAACGTGCCATAAATATGTCATCCGTTTGTGGTTCTAGGTACCGTATAATTAAAGGAGAATCACAATCAACATATATTCCTAACCTCCTTTGTGGTCTCATCTTTGTTCGTTGTGGAGGTGCAATTGGCACATAAACCGCACAACCAAAGCTTCTTAGATGTGAAATATTTGGTTCACGACCAAACGCTAACTATAATGGAGAATATTTGTGATGTGCACTTGATCTTATCTAAATGAGTGCTTTTGCATGCAAAATAACATGTCCTCATACAAAGGTTGGAAGTTTTGATCTCATTGTCAATGGTCTTGCAATCCATTGCAGACGTTTAATTAATGATTTAGCCAAACTATTTTGTGTATGAACATGTGCTATAGAGTGTTCCACATCAATTTCCATTACCATATAGTAATCATTGAATGCTTGGGATGTGAACTCACCACCATTGTCTAGTCTAACTCTTTTAATTGGATAATCAGAGAATTGAGTTCTCAGTTTGATTATTTGAGTTAGAAATCTCGCAAATGACATATTTCGAGATGATAATAGAAAAACATGTGACCATTTGCTTGACACATTAATCAACACCATAAAATAGTGGAATGGTCCACATGGTGGATGTATAGGTCCACATATATCACCTTGAATGCGTTCAAGGAATTTGGTGATTCAATATCAATTTTGTTTGGTGATGGTCTCGTGATCAACTTTCCAAGAGAATTTGCAACACATGTCATTTTATTTCCCAAACATATATGGGATTTCAATGAATGACCATGTGAGCTTTCTATTATTTTTTTGCATCATTGTGGTGCCCGGATGACCGAGGAGATTATGCCACAATATTAAATCCTCATAATTTCTTTTGATCACGAGGATAGATTCAAACGCATCTATATAAGTGTGATGCAAACCGGGAAGAAGTTCTCGGGTCTTTTCTAGTATAAGTATTTTCCCAGACTTATGAGAAATTATATACATATACCTTTTTCCATTCTCCGTTGATGATTGAGTATCATATCCTTGAAGATATATATCTTTAAAAATCAGTAAATTGCTTTTGGAATTCGGAGAATATAAGGCATTATTAATGGAAAATTTTGTTCCATTAGGCAATATAAAGTTAGCCTTTCCACTGCCTTTAATGTGGTCTGTAGGACCTGCTATTGTATTGACAATAGTTTTTGTCGGTTTTAGATAAGTGAAAAATCTACTATCTTTCAGAATAGTGTGTGTTGTTCCACTATCTAGTATACAAACTTCTTTGATATCTTTCTCTGATTTTGTTTGGTTTGTGCATTGATCATTTCTGTGAAAATAATGATTAATAAAAGTAGAAAACAATAAATATTTTATTGAAAGATAATAATAACTAAACATAAACTTTGTATTCTAGAAAAACAAAAGTTCTTATGAAAATAACTTAAATGCATAAAGCTTTTTATTAGAGACTAGTTGTTTTATTACAAAGCTCTTTAATCATCACATTGAGTGGTTTCATCGAATTCTCCTACAAAATCAGAAGATTCGAGGCAAGATGTTCCATTAAAGTGCTCTGCAAGATTCACTTCTTTCGTTTTTCCTTTGATGGACTCTTGGTATAACTTACAAAGATGTGGAGGTGTGCGACACACATGGGACCAATGTCCCTTTGATCCACATCTGAAACAATAATTTTCTTTTTTCTATGGAGAATTTATCTGGGGCTTTTTCCCCTTTGGAAGTCCTTCAGATCAAACCCATTTGAACGATTTTCTCCCCTAAGAATTGTAAGTTTTTCCACGTCTGTGATTAAATCGGCGACTGCAACCACGACCATGATATGTATGGTTCCTTATCTCTGAATTTTTTACATCCATTGCATTTATTTCAGGAAATGCCTTAGTTTCCATTGGTTGGGAATTATGGTTTTTGAGAAGAAGTTCATTATTTTGTTATGCTACTTGCGGTGTCACAATCAGCTCAGAGAAACATATGTACCTACAATTCCTATATATCTCTTGCAAGATACGATGTTCTTTGTGGAATGTGAGGTAAGTTTTTTCGAGCATTTCTGCATCAGTGATAACCTTTCCGCAATATTTCAATTGCGATACAATTCTCAATATTGCAGAATTGTAATCCCCAACCTTTTCAAAATCTTGAAATCTCAGATTTTTTCATTCATCTAGAGCATGTTGGGAGACTTATCTCTCTTTGGTTATCATCGCTCTTTTAGAGCTTGGCATAACTCTGCTGGTTCTTTAATGTGTGCATAGTCATGCGTCACATTTGCATCCAAATGCCTTCTCAAAAAGCTTATTGCTTTTACCTTAGCTTTGAGAGGTGATACTCAAGGTAAAGTTCCACATCAGTGGTCCATGCGATGTAATTTGCTCTAGTTATTTTGAGAGATGGAAATATGAGCTTTTCAATATTTTTTATTTGTTTTCTGATTTGAGAACCATAAAACAATATTAATAAGATAATATTATTCAAAATCCATAACTACTAATCATACACGGTATTACATAAAGAATCAATGTCATTAAAAGAAAAAACAAATACATGTGAAATTCATGAGGAGAAAAGTTTTCCATGCATAAACTGTAGATCGGAATAAGGATTAAAACGAATGAGAAAGCTAAAAGTAATCGAAACATTTTCATACAAATAAAACAAAACTGAAACATTTTCTTGGAAAGAATTTTGAGAGATGATAGGAAATGTTGGAGTGAAAAATGAGTGTATTTATAGATTGAAAAATATTATTTATGACCGTTAAAATTACTGTTCATAGCTGTTGAAAACACTGTTCACAACCGTTGTAAAATCAATATGAAAACTTTTGAATAATGAATTGCTTAAATTTATTTGTCAAAATATTTATAAACAAATAATTTTATAACAACCAAGATATATAGAACTTTAATATTTATAAGGTATGAGGGGTTGTGATCCAAGAGTGGGATGATACATATACGAATGTCTTTCTCATTTAAGAGTAATATCTTAGGTATGGTGTCCAAACCCGTGTTGGTTTTCCAGCCGATATACCAAATATATTAAGACTTTTAAATGGTAACATTATGGTGACGGAGTCATCTACTTCATAACAGTATATAAATATTATGGTGACAAAGTCATCCACTTTATAACAATAAATAAACATTATGGTGACGAAGTCATCCATTTTATAATAGTAAATAATTGTGGTGCATGAGTCAGCCACATGGTACATTTGGTGACGGTTCGACCGATCACTATAATATTAATAGGTAAATAATTATGGTGTATGAGATAACCACATAGATTTGATGAAGGCTCTACCGATAACTATAATATTAATATATAAAATAAATATAATGACGGTAGTTCGACCATTATATCAATATGTAAATTAAATTTAAGTATATAGCATATATATATGGGGACTAAGTTACCCATAATAACAATATATAAATTTAAATTTTATATCGATCAGAAAGTAATCGTGCTGATAACGTATTATGATAGTGAAGAAATAATAACTTTAAACAGTAACTTAATTTAATCGATGAATCTCTTCAGAATTCTAGAATAAATAATAATTTAAGGAGGATAATATTTGTATTGTTGTTATTATACTTCTTGTTATAAATTACATAAACAAATCGCGCCTATAGTATGTATGGTCTCCACATCAATTATAGAAAATTTTGAATGAAGAAAACGTGTTTCCTCTTTGACTTTTACTTTTGTAACATAAACCATATTTTTTGGTCAAATATTTATTTTATTTTCACTGGAATTTAATTCTAGAAATCATGTGATATTGTTCTAATTATTGTATAAAAATCATGTCATATTGGTATTTGTGAAGACATCAACCGTCTACTTTCACAATTCTGGTGGAGTAAAGGATCGGGTCAGAGAGGAACGCACTGGCTAAACTGGAAGCGTTTGAGTATGCCGAAAAATGAGGGAGGACTTGGCTTCCGAGACATTGAATCATTTAATCGGGCTTTATTGGGTAAATAAATTTGGAGACTGATTTGTAATCCAAATTCTCTGGCTGCGCGTGTTCTTCGTGATCGGTATTATCCTGGAGCTACAATCACTGAAGCAGGTATTGGTTCTAAACCTTCTTTTCTCTGGAAGTCTTTGCTGGAGGGGAGAAATTTAGTGAAATCAGGACTTTGCTGTACTATTGGTGATGGTTCACAGACAAAGATTTGGACAGGCTCGTGGTTACCTACACACCCTCCACGACCACCGCGTCGTATTGATTCTTCACACTCAGTTGAATATGTATCTAAGCTCATACATCGAGATACTGGTGGTTGGAATAAAAGGGCTATTATGAATTCGATTCATCCAGATGATATTACAGAAGTTCTGAAACTTCGAATTGGTTCTTACAATTGTGATGATCGAATTGGCTGGCATTACACCACATCTGGTATCTATACAGTGAAATCAGGCTATTGGTTGGCTACTCAACTCCTTCCCAATCGATCCATTAGACGTCCGCTCGGCTCTATTGCTCTTAAACAACGCATTTGGAAACTGAAAACTGCAAGAGAATGGACAGATGCATCTGCTCAATTCGATTGGGAACTTCTGTGGGAAGAAAGGAAACGAAGAAGCTGTAAAACAAGTGGCTTTGGCTCTTAAAGCATTATACGACCAAGACATTGTTGAGGAACAGTTTGTGTTGGATTGGTACCAAAAGGGTTTGACTGGAGCTGACAAAAGTTCGCTGGTTTGGAAGAATGTTAAGCCTTTTGTCCGAGTCCGAAGACGAAATTTGATGAAATTTTTCAATTTTCTTTGTTGTTTCTTTTTTTACTTTTGGATTATTCGTCTGTTTCAGAATTTTACTGTTTGGAAGAATTATTGATTTTGTCTAGTAACTATTTCTACTAGTTTGTGTGACAAATTTTCGTTGATTATTTACTTGTGCTTATGAATTATAAAATAGAAAATTAAATTACAAAAAAATCAAAATTAAACTAAATAAGTTTTTGTGTTTTTGGTTTAGGACAGAATAAACCAAAAACTTAGATGATCCGAACCATATACGCTTAAAATACCGAATTTTGAAGAGCTCTAATTTTTATAAAACTGTGACAAAAAAAAATAATCGAAAAACCGAATAAAATGAATCGAATTTTGAAGAGCTCTAATTTTGACATTAGTTAATTTAATGTTGGTAACCGTGATGTGATAGTGGGCCTTATATCAACAAAAATTCGCTAAACAAAGGCCCATTTAATCTGAGCATAATAAATAGCCATTTTCATTTATTAGGTTTTATTAGTTTTGCAGAACATAATTCCCAAAGCGAGCAAAAATTTTCGAATCCAAATCGATATTTTCAAAACTAATTCTAAATCAATATATAAAATTATCCAAATATAATAAAATCTTTAATACTGAATTAACTTTTCTTAAACTGAACTAAATCCAAAGTATATGAAACCGAATAAAATTAATCGATATTCATAAAAATAATTAATATTTTAACTAAAAATATAAAATATACTTTTAATATACGAAAATACATAATTTCTAACTAAAATTAATTAATTATTTTAATTTTAGTTATATTTTATTGTTAAACCTTTATAAAAATATAATTTGGTCATAAATATAACTTAGTTTATAGAAATTTAAAAATCAAATCTGAACCCGAAACCGAATCTCTCGAATCAAATATATATTATCTACCATTCTATTACATTTTTTAGTTTCAAATTCCTAAGCCTGAACCTCTTGAACCATTTAACCAACACCTCATAGGCCTACTTTTGTAGTCTTGTTTTACTGCCGTCGAATATAATGAATTACAAAATATATATATATATATATATATATATATTAAAATTCACAACAAACATTCCTAACTGTCCTGTCATGTGGTTTTCCCACGCGCCATTGATGTCACGAATATCACTATTCAATTTTATTTTATTTTTTAACTTTAATTTTAGGTATTAAAGAGATTTTTGAAAATTATTATATAGTTAAAACATAATAAGACTCAGTAAACTAAGACAAATTGCTAAGTAGAAGAAGTACAAAATAAATGGTCTCATTGTAAAAGTTGTAATTAACATCATAATTAATATGTTTTTAAAATTTATTCGTATAGAGATTGTGAATTTTTACTGAATCCTATCTATATACCTATCAAAACATTATAGGTACAAATCTATTTAAAACACCTATATAGCGTCTATTTTTTAAATTTATTTTTAATTGCTATTAGATAATTATGGTTGTAATTTAAAACAAAGTCTGAAACATATTTGTCGGTAAATTTGAATTCGAACTATGTTTTTTTAAATGCAACAAAATTTATCCCCAAAAAAAGGAAATTTGAATTATACTCAAATATTTTGTAGTTAAATAAAATGTTAAAGTAAAATAAAAATTAGTTTTAGAATCGTAACAAACATTCGCCACTGTGTGGTCTTAACCACACGCGTGAGATCCACTTGCTACAAATATTGAATTAAACTAAGTAATTAACGATTTAATTTTCCACTAATTTTGTTCAAATGTTAAAACAGAATGAAGAAAAGACAGTCTGGTAATCGTAACCGCACAGAACAAGATAAATTTAACTGTAAGTTTTTTGATTTTGCAAAAATAGCACAACTCAAAAATTTGTATTAAAAAACATAAAATATACTTGTTGGAAAAAACCAAAAACGAAAAAAAAAACAGTAAAATATATCGTAAGAAAAAACACAAGTTTTGCTAAAAATAAATTAGGTATTATCGACATTGTCAATTCTAATACATTTATTTCCTCAAAACATGAAAAAGGTCTTATTATTAGACAAAATAATTTTGCCTGTTAATTATGTTTTCATCCCGAAATACAACTAAATTACATTTAAATTTTTTTTATTGCTTTTGCTAAAAATTATTTTAAAGTTTTTATACTTAAATCTCTACATAATTGGTATATCATTTACAAAAACATATATCCTATTTTATTAAAAGATGTTATTACTTCATTAATTAAGAGTATTAATTGAACTTAAGAAAATAAAGGGGTTAAAAAGAAATAGAAATTTGTTGTCGAGGGTTAAAAATGCACAATAAGAAAGTTTGAAACAAAATCAAACAAAAATCCGGTAACTGCGTAACAGTAAATCGAGATAAAATCTTAATATTCGCTCGTCTAATTTCTCTCCGTCCGATCCTCTTCTCAATTTCTCTCTCTAATCTCTATTTCTTCTCTCAGACATTTACTTAGTCTCTCTCTGTAACAATTTGCAACCTCCTCTCTTCTTCTTCTTCTTCTTCTTCTTCTTCTTCCTCTTGCCTTGATTTGCAGTGATAGATATTCTCCGATATCGCCGATGTCTTTGCCGCCGGAAAACGTCGTCGATGAAGGTCTTCGTGAAGTAGACCCGAAGATATGGCGTGCTTGTGCTGGAGCATCTGTGCAGATCCCTATTCTTCACTCTAGGGTTTATTACTTCCCCCAAGGACATGTTGAACACTGTTGCGGTTTATCATCACCGATTCTCTCTAATCTTCCAACCGGTGCTAATCCTGTCCCTTGTATCGTCTCTGCGATTGAGTTATTAGCGGATCCGATAACTGACGAGGTTTTTGCTTATCTCCGTCTTCAACCGATGTCTCCTGACCAATTTTACCCTACTCATCTTCCTAGTTTCGGTTCTAGCCTTGTAGAAGAGACTAACAAGGTTATTACGTTTGCCAAAATCCTTACTCCTTCTGATGCTAACAATGGTGGTGGATTTTCTGTTCCTCGGTATTGTGCGGATTCTGTTTTTCCGCAGCTTAATTTTCAGGAAGATCCTCCGGTTCAGAAGTTGTTCATCACAGATATTCATGGAGTTGTGTGGGACTTCAGGCATATCTATCGTGGTACTCCTAGGCGACACTTGTTAACCACCGGATGGAGCAAGTTCGTGAATAACAAAAAGCTAATCTCTGGTGATTCTGTCGTTTTTATGAGGAAATCGCCTCAGGAGATGTTTATCGGTGTAAGGCGTTCACCTTTTTCCAGTATCGGCGGAGGAACGAGCTACTACGGCGGTGATGAAGCCTCCAGTTATTACAACCAGAACAGTGGAGGCGCTTCTAATGGAGACAATGGAGTTTCGAAGACGATGTTTGGGAGGACCGGGAAAGGATTACTGACTACTGAAGCTGTGACTGAGGCGGTCAAGAGAGCAGCTAAGAGTCAGCCGTTTGAGGTTGTTTACTATCCAACGGCTGGATGGTCTGAATTCGTGGTGAGAGCTGAAGATGTTGAGGCCTCAATGAACATTTACTGGGCACCTGGCACTAGAGTGAAGATGGCCATGGAGACTGAAGATTCTTCCCGGATTACATGGTTTCAGGGCACTCTTTCGTCTACATATCACGAAACTGGTCCGTGGCGCGGATCTCCTTGGAAACAGCTTCAGGTATATTCCCTTAATAATCACTGTGATGTTGACAGTATTGGATCGATCTCAGTGTAAAAGCCTTCAACTAGTAATCAAAGTCTCGTTGTGGTTATTGAAATGCCAATGTGAGGATCTCGTTTAGATTGCTTTGTTTGGGGATTCTCGTTTGGAATTCCGTTGCAGCCAGTTTCCAGTGACATGATGTATATTGTAGAGCTCGTTGCTTTAGCAGTGTTTTAGCCAAGCTTTGTACTTTGCATTTGCCAAAGTAGAGTTAAGCTTAAGATACTTGTTGCATTCTGCTTCCACTGATCAGTCCTTTTGTTTCGAACATGTATAGGTCACATGGGATGAACCTGATATTCTGAAAAATGTGAAGAGGGTGAATCCTTGGCAAGTGGAAATTGTTGCTAATGCAACTCAACTTCATGCCACTTTCCCTACACCAAAGAGAATAAGGTATCCACATACCGGAGGGTTCATGAATGGAGAAGAAGGAGAATTTGTCTATTACGAAAGAGGACAATCTAGTTCAGCACCACCACCTGAAGCAAATCCTTATCTGTTCTCGTATACTACTTTTCCTGCTGGCATGCAGGGAGCCAGGCATTATGAATTTGGATCTTTCAATTCAACCGGATTCATTGGAGAAACCCCTCCTCAGTTATTCACCAATAACTTCTTTGTTCCAATTCCTGTTTTGGGAAGAGCATCGAATGACATGAATTTGAATTTGGGAAGTTCCCCATCAGATCACTTGTCCCCTAATAGCAACAGCACAAATCAGTCCTCTGGAAATGAACTGGTCGGAAACCGAGAACCTGTTGCAGCAAGAGTTAACTCGTTTCAGTTATTTGGACAGATCATTAACGTCGCAGAGACCTCCGAGAGCGGTGTTGCAGAGTCTGGCTTAGACGATGAAGATGGCAGCAAAGACTCCAGTGGCAGTGAAGGTCTGAATGATAATACACAGCTGTCTCTGTCATATCGTCCTCAATGCCAGTGAAGATTCCAACAGCCACACAACTTCTCTAGCTACCAAGGTACTATATGATCTCTTGAAAGTACAATAATCTAAGAACATAGAATTGACTGAACAATAGTGACATTCATGTTTGATCTTAAGTAAGGTTGAAGCTACCTAGATACTATAGTACACTCTCTATACATCTGATTCTACTTTGTTAGTATTTTTACAGATTCAAATAAAAGAAGAGAGTGGATCTTCACTGGAATCTTTTAAGCCTCTCTAATTAGTACTTATTTTATGATTTCCTTATGTTTCTGAAGTTGACTTTTTTCTAGTGTTATATTTTTCATTGCCACGTAACAATTTGGTCTTTCTTGTGTTATTTTAAGACACTAATGTATGAACATCTTTGCTCTATTGTTTGCTATGTGTCTTTAGCATTTAAGACTGTTTATGTAGTCATTAATTGTAAGCTATGGGCCTAATGTTGGATCTAATTTAGCGGCGCCAACCATAGTTAATCAACTTGTTTAATTAATTAAACTAATTAAAGGGCCAATAATGACGTACTACGTTTTGCTTAATTTGAGGTCCCTTCAGTTTACTCTTATTCTGTGTGCTTCATTAAGTAAGGGTTGGTTTGATTAGCAATTGATCAGACAAATCTTTTAAGTTGGCTTGATTAGCTATTAATTAATGCGACTAAAAGTTATAAGCCAATGGAATGCAAAGACGTCACAGAGCTAAAGAACCAAAGTAATTGTGTTATGTTAATCACATCATATTGGTAACAGTATGATAAAAATAGAAGAACAGTCTAGAAATTTAGCAGCAACTTGCGCAAAATTTAAAGTGTTTTTACAAAAAATGGTTAAATAATAGAATTACATTATTGCTATGGTTATTAATTGGGGAAACACAAATCATTTTTCAAGAGTGAAAAAACCAACAAACACCTAAAATTAAAAAGAATCATATATGTTTCTGTTGTGATAAGGACAAACATATCAATATGTTTTTTATTTATCCAGAAAACTTTCTAATCAAATTCTAGACTAATCCTTTTAAAATCCATAGAAATTCGTTTTTTTTTCTTTCAACTATTAAAACGTTTAGGAATGATTAGTAATGATTGGAATTGTAGTAGCAAAGTTCCAATTCTGCTAAATAAAAATTATTCAAATTGATATTTTTTTATAGAAAAAATTTAACTATTAAAACACCTCTAATTAATTGTTCTCTTGTGGTTTATTGGTGTTCTTTATTCTTTTTTATGTAATATTTTGAATCGAATCAATCAGATGAAAGAAAAAAAATGAGTGAAGTGTTTTTTTTTTCTTGTATGGTAGAAAGTAGCAAAAAGTGTGAAAAATAATAATTCATGGTGAGAGGTGTGATGTCTGAAAATTTCTGACCATTCTTTCCAATTAACTTTTTGTGTTTTAATTGATGTTTTTGTGATGTTGACCTCTATTCCGCTCCTTTAGTTAATTTCATATCACTTTTACATTTTAAAATTTTGTTTTTTTAAATTGTTTGATAAAAATATAAAATGATCTTTGAGTGAGATAAATCATTTACAATTCTCATTCAGGATTCGAATAGTAAGTAAACAACATTTATAAATGGTGCCAAAAAATACTATTGAACCATAAAACATAAAAGACATGAAATTGATAAGAATCATTCAGTCGATTGTTATAAACTTTGCTTTCTGTGGTATATATTATGGGATCCTGTTGTCGGTTTAGTAGGTTATTTTTTCAATTGTAGGTATAACTATTCGTTATATGAGTTTTTGTCTTCCATTCTGACTCATTTGGATGGATGGAGTTTTTGATTTTTAGATTTGGAATTACATTTTGACGAGTTTTTTTAGTGTTCTTTTTCTTGCTTTTTATATAACTTTTTTGAATTTATTTTTCGAGAATAGATCTGTTATTTGCTGGTTTATGTTCTGTCTATTATGTCAATGTTATTAATCAAATCCAATATATATAAAAAAATTGATCAATAATTTGTTAAAAACAATTATAAGAGGAAAAGGAAAAAAAGGTGGTGATAAAAAAGAAAAGCACGAGATGCTCTTCACTTACTCACTCTCTGTCATGAAGTCAAATCAAAATATACCAAATCAAAGTCCAATCTTCAGGTTATTATAATCATTTGATGTTTTCTTCCTCCTTCTGCAACTCTTTTCCGTTTAGACAAGACAACTGTCACACTTCACTCTTATTTACTAGTCAACTTTCTTATTCAAATGAAAACTCAACATTCATCATTTATGGAATCCACTGCATAACATATCTTCTTCTAAAATACAAAGTTTTTTTTGCCGACTTTTTATCATTCTCCATTATACAAATTAGTAGATTAAATAGGATTTTTAAGAATTAGATTACACTATACAAAACTTTTTAAACATGTTAAATTGTACAAAGGGTTTATAGAGTTTATTTCCATAATTCTTAGTTAAGCATTAGACAAAACACAAAAATAATATTATAGTATGAGGAGAAATGAATCTATTGAATATTATGCGATAGTTTAATTTAGTGTTCAAAATGTAATAATGTCAGAAAAGAACAAAACAAATATATTTGTAATACTAAATTAAAAATTATATATATTTGTAACAATTAACTATATATATAATTCTTGTATGTCTTTTTAGGACATAAACAAGTATTTTTGATAACATTTTTTATATTTTTGTTAACAATTGAATTGATAAATCTCTATCCATAGCCAAAATCTACTTTCTAAATTTTTTTTGTTTTCATTTGTACTAAGGAGGAATTGAACCAGTGTCTAAAGATTTTTGATAATATTTATTGAAAGGTAAAACATATATTCTAAATAAAAATTGGAAAATTTGGGATTGAACCATATAATTGTTTAATTTCTACCAAATACAAGTTAATAAACTAAAAGTCTAAAACAGAAGTTAACAAAATATTTTTTTTTAAATAATATCATCAAACAAAAAACACATCATAATAATTTTTTTTAAAATAATACAATTAAATACAAAAACTCATCATAAAGCAGAAGAAAACGTTTATTACAAATATCAATATTTATGTTTGTTTGTATGTGAGGCCTTAAAAGCAAACCCACTCGCAGTAAAAGCGCGTTTAGCGTGTGAACTCACATTCTTTTGGGCTTTTTCGCAAAAATAATAATACCGAAGAAGGAGAGCGCGTGAGTAACTAGAAAAAACAGAGCAGATTAACAATTAATTCATCTAATAATAACGAATAAAATCTAAAAATCACATATAATTAGATTATTAACGATGACTACAATAGTCCAAAAGCATTTTTCTTCCATCAACAATATCATCAAACAAATCATCAATTTGAGCTACAATATTCTCTGTACCATTCCTCAAATTCCCAATATTTGCTTTCAAATTCTCCACTCTTTCTCTCAATTCCTTCTCCGCCGCTTCCTCCGCCTCTCCTCCGCCACTTCGTCGCCGTTCTAATTCCCCTTTAAGCTCCTCCATCGCCGTCTTAGTCTTCCTATACTCATACATCATCATCCCTTTTCTTATCCCAATTCTCTCCATTTCCGTCGCCACTCTCTGGTTCAATCTCATCGTCGCCGTGGTCGCAACCGTAACTGTCTCCGTCGTGTCAGTTACAATACAGCAAACAAGACCTTGCATCAAAATCATGAGAAGTAATGAATTTATGTTCTTCATTGTGTTCATTACTCCTCGAAAACCGCTGAATCCGTTTTGAATTTTTGATGATTCCATCGCCATTGTTGTTGTAACTTGCTCTGACCAAAATTGATATCTTTGAATCCGATTTTCCATTAGTACTCTGTTCTCTTCTTCTATTCCAATTGCTTCTCTTCGACATCCAGAGATCGCTCGTATTACCTGTCCCAAAACCCCCCCCCCCCCAATAAAAATCAAAACTTTTGATGATTAGCAAAATAAAGTAACCATCATATAACATACTGTCACGGATTCATATCATTATCATTTCAAGAACAATTTAAAAATCTTTAACCAAAAAAAAAAAATTTGAATATGTCTATTAGAGCATCTACATTGGTAGTCTCTCAAAAGAATTTCTCCTCAAAAAGATTTAATAAAATATTAGATAATAATTTTTTTTGATGAGAGAATTTCATAAGAGATTACCAATAATACGAATGCTCTAACGTCAATTTACGTGTATAATTTTTTTTATAATTCAGGAGTTTCCAAATAGGGGTCTAACTATTTTCATGGGGAAAGTATAACCCACAAATAGACTTTCTTTCCGAGTATTCAAATAGGTCGAAAGTATGAGCCCATATCCGTATATGAGTGACTAGACAAATGTGTTTTAGTTTCGTATAACAAAAGAATCGAACCTACAAATTTTTTAAAGTCCTAGACCCGCCCCTTACCACTTGACCACAAACTCTTTGTCATTTACGTGTATACTTAGAGTCGAAGATTCTAAATCATGGAATCGAACTCTAGTACGATTATAAACAATATCATACGAAGTTATGTGTCTACCAAAAATCGAACTCCAATAGATTAGACTCCGTAAGTGAATATTAATAATTAGGTCAAACTCATCTCTCTAATAAAATCTATATTCTAAAATTCTTTATTTTTATTAAATAAACTAAAAATAGATAAAGTATATATATATATATATGTAATATAAATATGGGAATAAACATACAAATAATTTCAAAAGGTCATTAAAATATATGTTAATACCTGCCGGGAAATCTGAGGCGAGAGGAGATGACGGTGGTGATAGTGGCCGTCAAGAGTGGAGACGATGGAAATAGCGGCGGAGCAGAAGCTATCAATGGAAGAAATAGCAGATTTGATGACATGGGAAACATCCCAAAGCTTAGAAGTTTCATCCATGTAATCATCGAGCCATTTGTCACCGACAGGAAGGTTAAGTTTTTGGACAAGAAGTGTGAGATGAGAGTGAGATGTTCTTAGAAGACAGATCACTCTTTGTAAGAACTGTATAGACATGAAGTTGTTTGAAAGATAAACTCTTTCGAGATCTTCCATTGATCTATTCAAAAACGAGTAGAATCCATTTACAGAATCCATTATTGACCCTTTATTATAAAAGAAAAAATATTTGGTTTTTGGTTTTGGGAAGAAGAGAATTGAAAGACTAAATAGAGATTTGGAGGTGTGTGTGTTTGTGTGTATGTAAAGAACTAAAGATACAAAAGAAAAGAAAGAAGAAGAGATTTTGATAAGTGAATGTTTGGAGCAATGATGGTTGTTTCCTAGAGAGGAGTAAAATGATCATTGGGGTTATACTAATAATATGTAGAGACTCCAAAGTATTCATCTTTTCTTTTATTTCTTATAGACAAAATTGTATTCTTGAAAAGAAAAAAAAGTTTGAGATTTGGAAATTAATTTCACTACCCACAAAACAATGCCCAATTGAATAATATTTTGGGAATTTTATGCCTAATGCTATAGTCAAATTGGTAATTATGTACAACGCCATTAGAAGTAATGTATTATGAATTTGCCGTGACATATTAGGGCATCATAGAAAACACAAAAGTGTCCCTAAAAAAATTTGTTAAAATCGTAGTAAATAGAAACTTGTCCATCACATATAAATCTTTATTATAATGTCGTACACAAATCTGACACATGTAATCATTTGCCAGCATGAACATGTTGATGTCCATAATAGACAAATATCAATGTGCAGTATAGACATGTGTTCATGTCCAGCATCGAACACAAATTTAGATACGTGTCGGTCGTCTATTCGGCAGAATGGACAATTCCTTGTCTAACATAGACAACTGTAATTATTTAGTATGAATATTTATTCTTTACCAGTGTCGTACACATTTTTTGTTACGTGTCGGTCATCTATTCGTCATAGTTTCCTCTTTTATCAGATGTCAAAAAAGAGATATTGGAGGAGACAAAATAGTATTTTCGTTCTTAAAAAGTTGGCAAAAAAATCAACAAAAATACATGGCATTGGACACAATTTCATGTTTATATGTGGCATTCCACACAAATATTTCTAATATTCTTAGGGTAAGTTTTTTGGTCAATTGATTAAAGATCTATCTAGTCTTGGACATTCGGTTTAGTTTGGGTCAATTTTTTAATCTTCAATTCTTTTGATTTAGAAAATGTGGTAACTATATAGGTATTTATTAAAATTGTTTGATTTTTTAATTTTGGTTTTTATGTCCAGAGTTAGATATGTGTGATATGATTTAGAGTTCGCAGGCTTGAATTATGGCTTGAATTATGCGTCTGGAATAATTTTTTGACAAAGTTATATTTTTTAAGGAAAAGAAAAAAATTAACTAGTAAAAGAATTCTTATGGAATTCATATGAATTTGTCATCTTTGTTCTGATAAATTTAAGATAAAAAGTTTTGTATATATATATATATATTGTTTTTTTTCTAGAAGCTGCTTATATCTTTTCTTTCTTCTTTTTCTACTTGGGAATCGATCAATAGAGAGATTCTCATGTGCGAATAAAATCTCTAGTAGTTGATGATTAATATAAAGAATAATGATCATGCTATCAGTAAATAATCGAATATTACCAGTAATTTATTATATATATATATATCATGACTTTAACATTTTCTACAAAGGGGATCTAATACCATTTCATGGTTTGTTATATTTATACGTTGATGCCATGTTAACGATCGTATAATTTGGCTTTGTAAAATAAATAAATACAACAAACTTTTAATCAAGTGGTTTAATATTTGCATCAAAATTTATGGTAAAAAATCAGGTTTTGTCAATTTAAATGATTATAAAGATCTAACAAAACTTATTATATAAGCTTGATTGTATAATGATGTGCAACAAATATTTTAAGCTTAATGCCTCAATGTATCTACATAGATAATGTCTGTATATTAAATAAGTTCATATCAATTTAATATAGTGTAATTAAAGTATACGAAGGAATGAAAAATAAATTAACTTTGACATCTAAAGTGGCATTTCGGACCCATTCAGCGGCGGATATCAAGAAAAGAAATACAATAACATATCATTGACGCAATTAATATTTAATAAAAATTTGTTAAATTTCACTTTTGCATTTAATTTATTGTATTATCTACTTAATTAACAATTTTTATTAAAATGCAAAAGTGAAATAGATGTTGCAAGCTAAGCAGTGTGTATGAGTTTGCTTTATTCCCATTATCAAGCCGGCGCCAATTCTATACTCAACTCATTTGTATTTTTTTTTTTTTTTCGAAACTTTTTATTATACTCCATTAGTAAAATATTTTTCTAAGCCAATAATAAATACATCTATAATCATCTTCATACAAATATTTTTAGTTATTTTGAGTTAGAAGTATCTAAAATAAATGCTTCATATCGTGAAAAAGACAACCACGGGGCCAAATCTTTTAATAGTTTTGGACAAAAACAATATTTAAATAATATAAATGTGTGTATAATCCTTTATAAGACAAGAGTAAATGTTCTATTTGAATCAATGAAACAGAATGATGAAGTACTCTAATTAAATGATTAAATGTTCATATTTTTTGTAAGAAAATTGGAACTTTATTGTATTCCATTCGTACACTAATTTTCTAAACCAATAATAAATACATTTATAATCATTTTATACAAATTTTAGTTCTTTAGAGTTAGAATGATATGAAATAATAACATCGTGAAAAAGACAACTACGGGGCAAATCTTTAGATAGTTTTGGACAAAAATATATTTTTAAATAATATAAGTGGATTTAAAATTTTCTACAATAAGACAAGAATATATGTTTTCTTATAATAAATGAAACATAACGATAAAATAATTCAATCAAGTGGTTAAATATTCATATTTACAGTTTTTAATCGGAAGTTGATTATATGATTTTGTAACTTTATAAAATTTAAAGTTTTAGAGAGTTTTGATTTATAGATTATGACATGTGCTTGATAAGAAAATAATGAAACATAAGTCCAATATGTATTTGGTCAACAATTAGCACTCCATATTGTAAAACTATCACATGAAAACAAAGAATTGAAACATACATGTTTTAGTTTGTGGATGTATGCATATAAGTGTGTGAACAATAGATGGTGGGTGCGTGAGATTGGGGACCATCAAATCTAATGGACAAACGTCGGGCGACTCAATAATTTTGGCTTCTCTATTACAATTTTTACTACAATTTGTTTGTCCACTAATCAAACATATAAAAGAAATATACGAAGAAAAAAATCCATATAACTATAAAACTATAGTAGTAACATTTATATAAAATAATTCTTAAATATATAAATGTTTGTGGTGAAATAAAAAGTAACAATACGAAAAAGTGAATTTGACCAAGTGGTTAATGTTTATTTATGTAGTTTTTCTTATTAGAATTTGATTTGAGGTAGATATAAAATTTAAAAGTTTAAGTTTTGGATTGGATTGGATTTTGTGAATTTAAACGTTGACAACAAATAATAACAATATAGGTGTATGATAAGTATGTACATATATTGCTATCGAGCCAGCAAAAGAGAAGAGGGTAGTAAATTTGGGAGAATGTTTCGTTGTCTGAGTGATGGCTTGAGATAAAGGAAACAACTGTTTTTGGTCCATTCTCTATTCTCTTTTAATTCTCATTACATTATTTGTTTCTTTACTTCGTTGTCCGATTTAGTTACTGTTGAGAGTGTTTTGTGCTTTATTTGCTTTCTTCTTTATGTATGTTTATTGAATTATTGGTGGCTGCAAATGTTTTAAAGTTTGAATTCTCTTAAATTTCTATTGAGAGAATAAGAACATTAGAAGGGTATATAAAGTTTTTTGGACAAAAGTAGATAAAATATCTTTCTATAATTTTTTTACCTAGTTTGACTCTAAATAATTTTATTATCTTTAGTAATAGAGTTTGAGTTATAAATCCGGTTTTATAGATTTAATAAAAAAAAGTAAAATTACAACTAAAAGACAAGATAATACAAAATTTATTTCTGTTACTAGAGTTTGATTTCAAATAATTATTATGTTATTTCACGTAATAGTGTTTGAGTTTTGAATCATATTTTGTCGACTAAATTATTTATAAAACTATATACGGTAAAAATTACAACTGAAAAAGAGAAACAGTATAAAGCTTCAAAACTTTTATTGTAAAATACACTTTTTACCTAACAAAAGATATCAAGTTAACAAGGTCAAAAGAACCTTTTAGCAAGGAAAATTAATCAACAAAGGTAAAAAAATATAAAAGATGATAAGTTAGAAACTGAATTTTACACTTTAAAAAACAGCATTTTTTTGATAAAATTTTTAAAAATCTTGAAAAGGTGTAGAGCCGAAATTAGGATACAAAGGTATATGCCAAATCAACGTTAAATGGTAGCGATTTGTGGTTGTAATATTCCTTTTTATGTGTGTATATCATCGATGCACATGAAAATTCTAGTTTTGTTTATAACTTCGTTGATGTGGTCCAAAATTTTGATATTATTTAAGGATTATTATAGTAAGAACTTAAAGCAAATATGATTGAAGAAGGAGCTGTATACATTAATATGAAAATAAATAAACTTAGAAAATCGTTTCAACAATACAAAGAATATTGATCAAAAGCTGAATAAGAAAATTAAAAGATAAAAAAAATTGTTTTGGTTTGGGTTATTAACAAAATACAAAGTACAGTTTATATAAAGATGCCAAACTAAAATTCTTCCAGCGAACATCTGTCCAATTCTGGCTTCACATCCGTCTTAACCGGATTAAAGTTATAAAGTCAACTATTCACAAAACAGAGTAGCTCCTTTGCTTTATACACTAGATCATTTTGTATTGAACTCAAAATCTAGATTAATTCTTAGATATTGTAAGTTTTTTTTGTCAAGCTCTTAGATATTGTAAGTATTATGTGAAATTACAAATCAAAAATGAAAATGTAGTGACATTATTATGTATACCAGATTAGAAAAGGTCTTTCACCGATTCACTATAAAGTTAAAACTTTATTATGAGTGATGGTGTATATGATCCAACAAATGAAATTTGTTACGGAAAACACATAATTCATCAATATGGTGAATGATGAAGACGAATAGCCAACATTTTGACCATAGCTAGAAGATTTCAGAAGATTAAGAGTTTGTTTTCAATGTTTTCATTGAATCTAATTCTTCTCAGTTAAAAATTTAGAGTATATTTTTTAGTCCGTTGAGTCAGAGCCTATCACATGATTATTCCTATGTAAACACTTATCACTTTTTTGGTTTGATTACTAATGAAAAGAAATAAGACATATAACAAAATACAAAAAGGAATAATTTTACATAAGAAAACAAAACATGAGTAAAATTGCATAATCAGTGAGGATAGGTGTAACTATACCAATAGACAGGCAGTTGAATAGGTTAATGAAATTTAGGTCCACTGTATGGGTTTTCTATATATTATATCTATTTTAATATAATGACTAAAAACATTCGCAAAATTTATATTTTTCTAAAAGTAAAAATTCGTTAAATGATAATAAAATAGTCAATTTTGAGTGGCCCTATCTATATCTGTTCCAAGGTCGGCCCTTTTATTCACTTTCTACTACACCCACAAAGCCACACCTATTTATACAATCATCATCACTCTCTTACTAAATCAAATAAATGAAAAATAAAATTAAGAGCTGAATATTTTACTTACTGGTGTGTGTCATGTGTGCGTAGATATGATGTGGATATATTTATGTAAAGTTTATGTAAGCAACTATTGGGGTCCTCAATATGGGACCAATCTTCTTAGACCTTTAAGTCTTCATAATTCAGATTCATAGAATCAATAACCAATACAATCGTCTCATTACAAGTCCTACAACGTCATCTGTTAAGACTAGGCTACAAAAGTTCTCAGATAACAAATTGTGGTATTAAGAGCAGACGAGTCTGCAGAGGTCTTGTGTTCTGGCTTGTGAGATTTTGGTGAAAGGAAATATTCTGAACTTTCCATTGGCCATGCATGTTAGTGTTAGCTGAGCATCACTCACCATTGCCTGTCACATTTCACATAATCCAACTGTGATTCTGAATAGTTCAAGACTTGAATTCTAGAATCAGGGTCAGAACAAAGCTTAAGGTTTAGATAATATAGACCTTGCAGGACGTAGTTATGTCACTACAGCTCCATTTTTTGGTAGAAACACAGTCAAGATAACGACACCAATTGCAATAACGGTTGAGATTGATGCCCCAACAAGCTGCTATTAGAACCCCTGCAAGTCTGGAAATATGAAGATGGATAAGATTTCTCACAAGAAAAGCTAGATCAAAAGAGAATAAGAGAAATTCTCACATTGCACAAAATAAGACCAAGCATATAATCCTTAATACTGGTCTGTCAAACTGTTCTTTCAGCCTTGTGGATATCTTCATATCATCTTCAAACAATTTTCCTTTATGAGGTGAATGGTTCTGGCTAAGTTGTGGGGTGAATAGTAACACAAATCCAAGGAGAAATCCTGATATGAAACCACCAATATTTGCAAAGTTGTCTATGTAAGGCAGAAAGCCTATCAGGAAATTCACTGTAAAGATACTGAATATTCTCACTATGGCTGAAATCTGTAGCAATCAAAGCAAAAGAACACACACACATACATAATCAGCAATGGTATGAGAAGGAGATAACCAAGGACCAACAGAAACACACCTTGCTGCTATATAGATTCCAGTTTTTTGCAAGTGCAGAAAGCATGGCTCCAATCAACCCAAAGAAAGCAGCACCAGAAGAGACTGATGGGATGTTTCGAACAAACAACACAGCAAAGAGACTACCCACAATGCCTGAGAGGAAGTATATTACTGCAATCCTCACTACAAAACCAAAGCAAAAGCAGAAGAAAATGCGGATTATAAAGGTGATAGATTCAATCCCAAACATGTGGAGTCACCACAGTTCAAGTAGTAATACTTACATGGTCCAAATTGCTGCTCCATGTATATCCCTACGAGAATCAAACTCCCAAGATTTATGAGCAGATGAAACAATCCACTGTGTAGCCATGGAGATGTCAATATACGCCAAATCTCATGATTTTCTGTCAGAGTATTCCAAGAAAGACCTCCCATTTGCTCTAACCTGCAAACTCGCAGAAAATTCAGAAGGCCATAGCTCAAAATTTCCCTCAATTTTCTGAAACTTTGAGCTCACAAGAGAAGCATCACTGTTCTTTGCGACTTATAATCGATTTTGCCTAATCAAACAGAATGTAGCACTAAGATCCATCTAGATAAACAAACAACACAGAATTGAAAAGAAGAAGTTGCAGCTGTTATCAAAGATTGAGACACTGTGAATCAGCTGAAACTCATCAATCGTGGAAACTGCTATCAATAAAATCAACAAACTCCAGTAACCTATCGTTACTGTTACTGAAGATAAGCATTCGCAAAAGGAAAACATCCAAATTATCAAGTGTAATCAACGAAGCATCCAAAATTCATCTCTGAAGGATCTAGAGGATTCAGTTAGAGGTAGATTCCCGAAACATATACAAGCAGAGAACAAACAAAGAGAAGCGAAATCCGTCAGAGAGAGCTACTTACGTTGAAGCGGAGGGACCAAGCATAGGACTCTCGGATAAAGGCTGGAAAGAGAATCGGCCAAGGAGTTTACCGGCGCAGTGATCGTGAGAGTTTCTGGAACAATCGTTAATCCCCATAGTTGCAACGAAGAGAACAATTTGAAGAAGAACGAAGACTGAGACGAGCCAAGTATCTCGTTTGATTTGCCGTGAACGGTGATGGAAGAAAGAGATTTTGTCCCAATTTTGATCGGCGACGTTAGAAGTGGAAAACGAGAGGTTGCGAGAGATTCCATCGATCTGCAGCTTTGGCTCTGTAACCTCCATTGGAAAGAGGAGCGAGAAGTAACGGCTCGAGCACCAATGCGCTTTTTTATACATTCATAGCAAATGGCGGGAGAGCAAACCGAACGCTAACCGGTTAAAATTCCGTTCGGATTTGATTTAGCTCGTTATTAAGCTAGATGGTGACGTTAAAGGTAATTCTGGTGAAATTCAAAGACGGAGTTAACTAAAACCGAAAGATTCTGGTACCTTGGTTTTGGGTTTTGGTTTGGTCTCTAACCAAAATTGAAAGTAACCAAATACAAACCAAAACTAATTTTTATTAATTAACTAATTATACAAATAATACCTAATAATCATTTGGTTAAAAGTGACCACTCGAGATGGAGAGGAGAAAAACGTGAAATGGCGGAAGAGGAGAGGAGAAGAAAAAATAAAGTTTTGTTTTTGTTTTTTTTTTAATAACATAATTGTAATTAAACGAAAGCTATTAACTTTTTAAAACTTTTTCCCTTTCTCTCAAATCTTCAAACATACACATCATATAAATAACTAACCTATTTTCATGTCCTATATAAGTAATTTGTTTTTAATTATTTCTTATAATGTTTTTTCATGTATTTGGTTATTTTTAGTACAACCAACCATTGAAAATCCAAATTATCTCATATATAATTCGGTTCACATTTCAAATACCAATTTGAAACTAAAACCAAAAAACCTAAACGAATTTTATAGTCACCACATATCTAAAACTATAAAATCCTAAATTGATAAAAACCAACTAAATCCAAAATTGAAAAAAACTAACCCTGACCGAACCGAAAAAACTTTGAGCTAGGCCTAATTGCAAGTAAATTTACCTCTTACGTATTAGTTTTTCATAGTTTCATATATAAATTTCTGTTGAGAAAGAGACCCAAATTATTTTATTTTATTTTCATTTTCTTTCTCATTGCTCTGCTTAAAGACTGCCTTTCAACCGAACTCTCTGCTTTCTCATTTTCTTATTCTTTGTCTTCTTCAAGCTCGGTTTTTTTTTTGTCTTTCTGTTTTTGGTTAATGAACTTATTCTGGTTAAGGTTCATTGATTTTCTCAAGAGAGAAGGATTCTAGAGCATTTTTGGATTGTTCTTTTTTTAGTTTTCCAGGGAAATTACAAGATGGGAGATGGAGATTGGATAGAATTGAAGTTCAGACTCGCAGATGGAACCGACATTGGTCCAAGCAAATACAGTCAATTCATGACTGTTGCATCTCTCAAAGAGAAAATCATTGCTCAATGGCCTAAAGGTACCTTTTTCTGCAATTTGTTTAAGGTAAAGCTGAAATCTTTAGGTTCAGTTTTCATGTGATCAAAATTGATACATATTCTGTGTGTTTAATTGTATTGAAAGACAAAGAAAACGCACCAAAGATGATAAACGAGCTCAAGCTCATCAATGGTGGGAAAATACTGGAGAATAACAGAACACTTAATGAAGCTAAATCATTCCCAATCAGTGAACTTTCTGGAATTGTAACCACAATGCATGTTGTTCTTCGTCCTTCTCTCTCAAACAAAAAAAAGGGTAAACTTTTTCAATACATTGTCTCTTAAATTCAGAAAGTGTTTTCATGTGTATTGTAATATCTCTCAGAGTTTTGAAATCATTTGTTGTTGTTGTTGCAGAGAAACTGCAGAATGATCCTCCATTGAAGAACCACTGTGTATGCTGCATTTTGTAATACCATTAGAGATTTCTGATCCTTTACATCATTCAATGCCACTAAAACAACAATCCTTCAAGTCTCCAAAAAGTTTATTGGAGAATTTGTCTTCAGTCTACGAATGATTGGAAACAGACATGAAAACATGAATTTTCATTACAGAATCATATCTCGTTTTGATTTTAGATAGTTTTCTTTCTACTTCATATTGTACTATCAAAAATGGCTTAATTAGGCAGATTGTACTGTGTTCTTGAAGATTGAGGTCTTATATAACAAAATTGTTCAAAGGATTGAAAATGAAACATGAGTTAGTGTTACTTAGTAATGAATGTTAAAACTTTAGAGCACTAAAATCTATGCTTTCATCATCATAAACATGTTGATTCAGGGAAGAGTTTTCAGACAAAGATAATGAAGTGACTATGTTTATGTTGAAGCATTTATCTCAGAAGCGTGCTCTCTGACTACACATCTACTTAATTGAGCACATGGATTGTGGAAAGTTGTAGGGTAAGGTTTTGATCAGAAAGTGACACAATTTCATGGCCTTAAGATGGAGAGTGGGTCCAGTTTCAGTTAATGGGTGAGGAAAGTGATGGCATGACATGACAATATGGCATAACATGAGTTGCTTTCAATTAGACCTATATATTACACTAAGATTATTGCCGATGACTAGTTTTGAAAATGACCCATTTTTGCTTTGTCCTTGATATTTTCAAGTGACCACTTCTCTGTTTTTGTAAGCCTAGTTAAAATAGTAACCACAACTCAGTAAGTCAGCATGGTGTAATCAGGATTTGTATGCGGCAATTTCCCACAACAGTTGGAGCTTCGTGCCAGGTGTGAGACCTAGAGTCTCAGTAGAATACCCTAGATTGTCTAGAAGCAGTCAAGAACTGTTTGAAAACCGTCAAGAATCTGAAACCGTTGAGATTATCTAGAATCTAGATTGATGCATTCCTTGCGATTCCGTAGAGAAGTCTATACGAATTTCTTCAGGAACTCCATTTTCGACAACCTAGTCTAGCCAAAATAAATTGTCTGGAATCTGTCGAGATATAATGTTCTTGGTGAATTTTTCTATCTAGAATCACAATTGTTTTATTTTCTATCTTTTACTTAATATTTTTTTCTATGTTCTATCAAAAAATTTCATTATACCAATATACATTAAATTAGAAACCCATTCAAATTTTTCAAAGTAATAAAGTTAGATCCGACTAAATAATTTAGTTTGATCTGTCAAGATACAATGTGCTAGACGGATTTTTTTATCTGGAATCGCGTACTTTTTTTGGCAGTATATCTACCAATCATGTCGATGTTAGATCCCATTATAATAGAAATCGACCAATACTGAGGCATGAGACTGTGAGTTGGAACTGATCGAGACCGTAAAATTTCTTGTTGTGAGTCTTGTGACCATAATACTAAAACAAGAAGTGAACCATCTTAAGTTAGGATCGGTTTGGGGATTCAAGTTGGTTCAAGGCTCAGAGTAAACCAACCATTGATCTATAAGGTAACCTTAAGTAACATACCTAGAGACAACTTTCAGTGCGTGCATGCCTAAAAGCCTTTGGGTCTCGTAAAGCGAGGAGAGAGATAAATCTCTTGGGAAAGTAAATGAGAGTTCGATAGTACGATATATAGAGAAGCAAGCTAGTTAAGCAGTTTAACACAATAATATATGGAAGATATGGCATACTAAGAAGGGTTACTTGAATCCCACGTCTTCACAATAAGAGCCCAAGACCCAAAAACAACAAACCCTAAGAATTAACTCAAGCAAAGCAAAGAAAAAAGATGCCAAGCATGTGTAACAATGTATTATTATTATTATTATTTTTTTGTCAACAATTATATCGAAAAAACCTAATTCAGAGTAGATACCAAATCGTGACAATATAAGGCATGAGTGATTCTACTTTTTCGATAACATATATATAAATCTATATAAATATATCTTCTAGAATTTTCGATAACTAATAAAAGATTTGGACGTCGAATTCTTAACAATCTGACAATTAGGATAATCCAGCTATTAAGTTAAGTATCATGGGTTTGACTCCTCCTCAATATAAATAGTAAATTACAAAACTATTTTAGATTATGAATTGAGTTTTATGGAACAAATTTTTAGAAAAAAAAACTATGGACAAATAGCAAATGATTTAATGAATTAGATGTTAAAAAGAAAAAAGAAGTTGTTTTATATATTACCATACTGTATTATGCTATTTTCTTTTCTTCTATTTGTATATTGTTATATTCTTCTTCTTCTTTTTGTTTTGGAAGTATATATTCTTGTCTTTCAATTATACTCTATCTTTAAAAACAGAAAACGTATGTCAAATCATAATTAAAGATATTTGATATAAATTAATCCAATATACCTAAAAAGAGATAATTAAAAATGAGTGTTAGAGTTTAATATAATCACACTTTGTACACAATTACTAGCCTGGATTATACCCCATTTAGAGGTGGCTATACAAAATTAATAAACAAATTAATTAAGATGTTGCACTTTCATCTTTACAAATAATAATTTAATAATAAAACATTCATTTCACAAATTTTCAAAGCTTAAAATAAATAAATAACCACCCAATCCATACGGCAATTATATTTTCATTTTATAATACCAAGTGGTTTTAAAATCTTCAGAATTTACATTCATTATATCTGGGCCATGTTGTTTTTAAAGTTGTTCTACAAAAAATTTATAAAATTCCAAAATATAAATGTTTATCTGAATAAACAGTGTTTAGATCACTACTAATAAACAATTATTATAGCAGATTATATTGTTAGTCTGCCGAGGACATGTGATCTAGTGGTACTGATCACTTTATAAATTTTTAGGTAACAGAGTTAGATTTTTTTCCGATGTAAGAGGGAGGAAAAAAAAGGGATTTTAGGATATGTGGTTTGGTTATGGTTCGGGTTTTGTCGATCTAATTATAAGAGTAAGGTTAGACAAAAAAAAAATATTGTTAGTCAAGTTGACAAAGACTTGACGTAAATAATGACATTATCAAAACAAGTTTTACATAATTAACTCTTTAAACTCTAAGGATTAGTGCTATTTGACTGAATACACTTTACATTAATAAAGCGATCTAGCACGATACTTATATGTGACCCTGTAGAAGATATTTACAAACTCAGATTCATCATAATGTTATGTATATTTACTATTTCGGTCTGAATTGGTTATTTCATACTATACATGTAGATAATCAAATTCCGGTTTTGTCTCAAATTATTCTTACTAATACATATTGTCTTCAAATTGTATATGATTTTTTAACGAATTTTTATTTCCGATAATTTGTTTTAAACGAAGAAATTTTTTAATTCCGTTAAGATAAGCTATTTCAAATGATTTTCCAACAGATTTTTTCATTTGGAATTAGATATTACATATGTAGATATAATAAAGCCAAAAAATTTTATATAACACCAAATTTACATTTTTTTAATTAAAATAAAATTTATATAGATTTGAATTCAAATTACAATATAGCCAACCACCTAGAATGTATTAGTTAAATGGTTAAATATTTATATCTTCAATATTTTTTGCCGAAATGTGAGTTTAGATAGTTTTTTTTAATAATTTTTTTGTGATTTTAGATAGTTATATAATCTTCTCACATATGATAAAATTTAGAAATTGAATTATGAATTAGATTTTGTCATCATCAATAATAAAATCTAAAAAAGTACAAACTGCCCTAGTGCTTTTTTTGTCCTTGATTTAAAATCAATTTAGTGTGTTCTTTTATAAAGGCAATTTAGTGTTTTGATATGCGATCGTATATTATAACATCAAGTTGATTAGTGTGTAGTTTCACATGGGAGGATTAATTATATTTAACTTTAAAATGATTCTCTTTGCAAAAGAATTGAATGTTGGAATTGTTATTTATAGATTATGGTCGCAGCCTAAGCAGCCTCCTCGATTTATTCGACAAGACTTAACTTTTCATATACCAATATTTCTTCACACTTTAATATATTTTTTTATAAGAAAATTGGTGAGAGGTAACTATATAATAAACAAAGTTCGCCTCGAATTTGAGTACATTTTAGTGTATATAATAATAAGTAATTATGAAGTCATGAAATTAATATATGTTGTTAAACATTCCAAAATAAGAATAATAATTAAACGGACAATAATGTTCTTTTAGCAACTTATAACTTATAGAATTTATATGTGTACAATTGCTCTAGAAATCACGAACACAATGAGCTACCAAATCTGTTTTGCTATTCAAAGATCAAGGAATCAAATAAAAGGAAAGCTAGCGAAAGATCTTACTTTGACAAACTCCTTCAAATAGTGTAAGAAACAGACAGTAGTATCATAAACAAGAAAACTAAATGATATAAAAAATAAATAACAAAAATTCAAACGGTCATATTTATAACTAATTTTTAGGTTAATCGGAAATATTAGAGTCAAAACATAACTATTTTTTTTAGAGAAATAATACTGATATATAGCATAGACTGCTTTTACCGGAAAACAATAACTTAGTTTTCTGTAGTAATCGAACCTAAATTCTATGGATTTACATTTTTTCTCTAAATTCATTTTTGTATACTATTTATTAGACTGCTGTTGTTTGATTATTTCCTACATTTTTCCATATGTAGATTCTGAATATTTTTCTCTTGAGTTTAAATTGCTATGTTGGAAGCTACAATTTACCACCCAAACTACACTATTTCTCATATATTTATGTGTAATTCATGACACTATATGTATAGACTCCTTTAACAAATAAAAAAATATGTATAGACTCATTACTGTTTTACATGTTCTTTGTTTTCTTTTAACGTTAAAATGGATTTTATTTGTTGTTCGAGACTTTGGATAGGATCAATACTTGTCGGTTTGAAGTTGACGCACGTGGTGAATATAAAATATGAAATGTATTTTGGAGTTAGTATCGGATCTTTGACTTTTTTTTTCGAAAAAACGAATAATGAATCTATCGAACAATATCTGATATTAACCCTAAATAATTAGATTGTGCAATCATCTCAAAATGGAACACAACAGTAAAGAAACGTGACTATAAAGCATACATAACTCAGATAAATATCAAAAAACAAACAGAAAAAAAGTAAGAAAAGGTTCATCAAAATAATTAACATATCTAGTGGCAATTGACCTTTAATTTAGTGACATGTGGTAAATTTATTTAAAATATGCGTATTTACACATTTAAAAATCGAATTCTATTACATGTAAAAATTTGACTAATGAACTGATCAATTATATCCTAATATTAAAGAAAAAAATTAATATATTAAGCTGATTGTGAAGTCATGCACTATACCAACAATTGGGAAATGACATAAATAAACTAGAATATGAATATATATTTACATATAAAAGGTAAAATTATATATGTTCTTGGCTTTGTAAAATTGGACACGTTTATGAATTTTTGTGGTCGATTCGATTGTCAATTAGAAGCTAAATTGGCGGCCGAGTCAGATTCCTCTTAGGATATTGGATAATCTCTCGAATCTTTACTCTTTTTAATATGTTTTGTTTTCATACTTTTTAACAACCATCTATAGTTTACTACTCCCTCCCTTGTGTGAATAACTCATAACCTCTTAATTGAAAATAAAATGCCAGAGCTACTCCTATATTGTGAAAGCAAACTTGAGTTGTTATGTTGACTCTTCTTTGTTTTTTTCTTTATCAATAATTTGGATCGACAAGCTCCAATCCATAGCATAAAATTCACCCTTATAATTCTTTTTTAAGCTATTATAATACTGCGGATAGAAATCGAATTATGATGCAAATTCAGTAGCTGGATCATCCTAACCACCAGACTGGGAGCAACTTGGCATATTCTCTTTGTTTTATGATTTGTTTTCTTCCAAATTTGCCCTTCTTGTTTTATTATAATTTATATATATATATATATATATATAAATGAAGAAAAAACAAATCGGTTATCATTTCGACCGGCTAATTCTTTTCGTTTCTGGTGGACAATTCCGACGAATGATTCCAGCAGCTCCTCCTTCCATTTTCATTCGTTCTTTTGCCTCTTTCTCTTTTCAAATTGCTAAGAAAACAAATTAAATTTTGTTTTTTTGTAGTCCAAACCGGATTTCGAGATTTTAAATTTTTTCATCGAAATTCAATTGGTTGTGTATTGAAATTATGATTGAAAGGACATGAAGTATGCGTATTTATGTCCCAATGTATTAGAAGGGTACGAGTAGGAATCCAAAATAAGAATGATACGTAAGTCGATACACATAGATCGTTTTATACAAAAACATGAAAGAAACGTAAACATAAACAATATTTGCTCGCCGAGTTGCTCTCAGTCTGGTGGTTAGGATGATCCAGCTAATGACTTGGCACCAGTGTTCGATTCCTACCCGCTGCATTATAATAGCTTAAAAAATAGATTATTGGGGGTAGACTTTAGGCTATGGATCGGATCTTGTCGATCCAATGTTGACAAAAAAAAAAAAACAAAATTTGCTCTAAAACATATTATATATTAAACAGGTGAATGATTATTAAAATCTTTTACTTATTAAACACATGAATCGTAAAATGAAATATTCCATCTAACTACTTTTGACATAAAATACATTGACTAATCATAGTGAATTTATTGTTGTTAAGCATATTATGAACAAAAAATGTTAAATTTGTTATATGCATCGTAAAATTCGGTCAAAACCCTCCTAAATCTACTAAAACAAGAAAATCTATTTGGTTTGATTAGTATATATAATTATAATCTTAGTATAACTAATTATTAGTAAAAATTGCCAAAATACAACATTTATGTTTCCGTACAACTAGAAAATTGGTATAATTAAGTTGTAGGAAAAACAAATTATTTTTTTCAAAGTAAACCAAAAATTTCAAAATTCCCTCCAAAATAAAAAATTTTAATTTGACCCTTCAATTGTTCATATATTAAATACAGTATCATTATAATCAAGTAAACATTTGGTGTAGTGATTAAAGTGTTTTGCTCGACTAAAAGGTAAAAGGTTCGAACCACGTTTAACTTTTTTTTTTCTTGTAACTTCCAGAAAACATCTAAAAAATCGAATCCGACTGAAGGAGATAGTGAAAGAATGAACATCCGTGAGAGAGGCAAATTGAATAAAAAGATCGGGATATGTGAAAAAGAATAAATGAAAAAGAAATCGGAGAATCAGAATCTCACCAAAATCAAAAAAAATCTGTCTGAAAAAAACGAAAAAGCTGTGATTTAATTTGGAATTTATTTTGAAATTGGAGAATCGAAATCTCACCGAAATCAGAGGAAAATGATCTGTTAGAGATGAAGAGACCATAGTTTAATTGAGATCCATTTGATTTGGGAAACTGTCTTTTTAAAAAAAATTGACTATAACAATGAAAGATCCAAGTTTCTTTCTAAATGAGTTTATTTATATTGGGTTAAGGTGGTTGGGTAGTGTAAATAAATTTAAAGTTTTAGATAGAAAAGTAAATAACCATATTTTCTTTCAAAAAATTATTTAAATTAATCATTTTTTTCAACTTTTTGGGGATAGTATATGGGACAATTCTCTTTCAACTAAGAAGTGTATGAGACATTGACCCCCTCTCTTTCATTTTATTTAATATTTTAGATTTTTTCACACAGATTAAAAAATCGTTAAATTTTATATTTGATCTAAATAAAACATATTTTATCATAAATTCTAAAATAATTTTACCAATCACAAATTAATTTGCCAAATTCAAAGAGTCAAAAACACTAAAAACACAATAAATTTTGCATATAAATCTTAAAACATCAATTAAATTAAAATTTTTTATTTGGCTAAAACATCACTTATAATAAAACAGAGAAAATATAAATAATTTATTTTATGCAATATTAGGTCCGATTAGTGATTTTATTTTAGTAGACAATTGAAAAAAAGCAGTTGCGTATAAAATAGTTTGAAAACTAATAGTTGGAACTAGCAATTGAAAAACAACAAAGATAAGTCCGTTTTGGAATATGTGCTTAAATATCTATAAATAATTTCAAACGCTAATTTTAACTCTTGATTTCCAAATTTTATTTCAACCTCTGTTTGATAATTAGTAAAATAAGCATTGCTAATATAACTACTCCTTTAATGCTACGTAATCTTATCCTGTTCTATTTGGAGAATTTAAGTTATAGATCAGATTTTATCGATTCAATTGTTATTTGTTGACAAAAAAAAATCCTGCCTTAAGTACATAAATAAAGGTGTACTATAATTTATTATTAATTGTAATCAATTGATGGACCAAAATCTAAAATCTCAAATATTCTGTGATAATTAAATTTCGTGGTCATAAATGATAAGATTAGATTGGTAAATTCAGGTCATAATCAGGGAGGATTTACTTAAAGTTAAATGTTGCAAGTGTGTCCTATCAAGTATTTTTTAAGAAAAGTGTAGGCAAATGCTTTAGAATTCACTACTCTTTTTCTCTTACACAATTTTTTTCATCTAAAAGATATATAATAAAACTTATAAAAAATATAATTTCCCTCTGGCTAATGGAAATATCAAAAACTAAACCGACAAATAATATAACGTTTTTGGAGTTCAAACAAAAAAAATTGAAAGTTAATTTATTTTCAGTCTCATAGTTGAATGTATGACTAATACATCTGGAGTTTAACTTTACTCTATTACATATGATAGTTAATAATATGTTTTATGGATGAGTTTGAACTATAAATTGATTATTATCGATCCAAATGTTAGACAAAAAAAATTAATAATTGAGAATAATACAATACTAAAATACAATTTTTAAAAAATAATAGGAAAGATAACAAAAACTTAACCTTTTATCAAAAAAAACAAATAACAAAAACCTAAAACTAGAGTTTGCCATCAAACATTTTACATATAACAAATTCAAAAGGAAAAGAAAAATATGGCCAACCTAAAAAAAAAGATAAAAAGTTAAAAACTAAGAAGAGTTATGTCTTTTTATACATCTAAATGTTACATGATTAAACATCCCATTTCTCATATCTTCATTGCTTTTCTTGAAAGAAATTATCATTATTGTCCAACAAACTAAATTATAAATGGAAAAATATCAGACTAAATATAGACAAATAACTGAAAAACATATTTAAAAATTGTTTTTGTTGCTATAAAGCATTACTTACTAAAACAATGGGACAAATTCGTATATTATTACGTGGCAGACAAATTCGTACGTCACCACTAAATACAGTAAAATGAACCCCACACATATTTTCTATAAATAAGTCCCTAAACCTCTCCCCAAAAATGCAACAAACACTCATCTTTCTCAATTTCAATTAACTCTTTCCACAAACATCAAATTTTCTTTTTATTTCCATAAATCTTTTACAAGATGTCTCTAGCTATTGCAGAGGTTTATACAACCAGGAAGTTACACAGAGAGAGTATGAAGAAACCGGCTAAAGCAGCAGTTACAGGTGGTGAAGGAGAAGAAAAGGTCGCCGGAGGAAATTTCATGGAGGCGCCGGTGAAATCTGGTGGAAGCCGGAGATTTGGACGGTGGTTTGTTGGAAAATCAGGAATGAAGAAAAGCTCTGCTAAAGTTTCTGATCCCAAGGAGATTGAGTGATTAAGAAGAAATTAAAAGTTTTCTTTATCTTTACTTTCTTAATTTTGTTTTTATTTTTTTTCTTTCTTTTTTTTTCTTGCTTTTTCTAGTGTTTTCTCTTTCCTTTTTATCTTAGTTGGGTGATTTATATAAATAGTGGGTGATTTATTAAGTTATGTAGAAGTCTTGAAGTTAAAATATGTATGTAGAGTGGAACTTTTGGATAAATGTATAATAATTACCAAAGCTAAATGATTAGTTTTATACCAAAATAAACTAAAAATGAATAGTCATTTTTATACAAAATAAAAACATACTTCGTTTTTCAGAAAAAGAAAAGAAAATATATCATATTACATAGTATAATATGTAAAAATATGAAAAACATAAATATGGTTTGTTAATCATATGACATCTAGAAATTTTTTTAATTAATGGATTAAATATTCGTTTTTCTACTAAATTTTGATTTTATGTAGTTATATAATTTATTAATATAATAAATTTTATGAGTAGATTTTATCGATTTAATTTACATGAAAAAAACCATTACAGACTTATGCCATGGTTTCAGTTTACTTATTAACAATAACGGTACCTAATCTTTTTTTTTGTCAACTAATTTTTTTTTCTTTTGTCGGTAATTTAGATAGAAACATATCTAGGCGTAAACAATGATACAGTTAAACGAGTAGAGCATAAAATCCAGTAATTAACCATATATTAAAATAAGAATCGGCGGTGCGCAACCATGAAAAGAAACTATTTTGTTAATATATGTCACGACAAGTCACATAAATAATAATAAAATACATATGCAAAGACACAAAAATATTTTAGAAAATCATATTATATATATTATAAGAGACCACTTTAAAAAAGAAAAAGTAGTGGATTATTTGAAAGAAATAAGATTAGTGGATCTTCACAAAAGTATTGAAGTGTGAAAAATAAACCAAAGTCCTTAACAAAAAAAAATAAAAATAAAACAAACCTAAGAATCTATGAGGGTGATTGTGAGGAGGGCACCTAAGCTGGTCCTGATTTGGTCACAGTGTTTAACTATTTGTCTTTATCCAATCAGATATTAATACAAGTACAGTACTTTCACTGGCACTTTGCTAGATTTCTTCAAGTTTTCAGTTTCTATTTTCTGTTGGAGATTTTGTGTTGTACATTAAACCATTTACAAGATACATTGGCGGCTTAGTCCCTAAGATGAATGTACTTTAATTATGAGGTTTTGTTTAAAGATCTATGTAAATCCTCCCTCATAAATTAAGTAAACAAAGAACTTTAACTTTAAAAATAAATGAGAAAAGAAATTTATTATATATTTGCTTTACTCTTTGGTAAAGAAAACTAAAACAATTAACAAAAGAAAAAGTAAAAATGCAACCAAATTATCTTAAATATTTTTTGAACAAAAAATAAAACAAAAATCGTTTGGATTAGAAGTTCAAGTAACATAATGTTTATTCAGAGCGTGTTTCCTAATTCTGATCCTACGAGCACTTAACTACAAGACATATTACCTATTCCGCAGTGTTAGAAAGTTATCTAGACATCAAATTTTTGTGGACAATGTATCTTCTCTTTGGACCCGATATATACAATTAAGTAAAATTGACAAAAAAGAAGAAGTTAAAAGTAACAAAATCAATTTCTTGTCAATCTGGTGGTTTAGTTAATCTAATAGTTAACTAATGATCACCAATGGTTCGATCCCTTTTTATACATGTCCGATCCTTATTGATCTAATTATTGACAAAAAAAATTATAAATAAAAAAATAATTGGAAAAATATTTTTAGATAAATGGTTATATGTTCATTTATACAGCTCTTTCTATCAAAGTTCAAGTTCAAATAGTTGCATAATGTTTGAATTATAGATTAATATATATATATATATATATATTGTTTTGTTATAGTGAGATTTATTGATTTAATTATTGAAAAAATCATTATTACAAAACATTTAAACTCTAAAAATTTAATTATGATTCATCAATCAGTCCAATGATGATTTTTGTGTTCATAAGGATAATTAACTCAAAATTACCTAGTCAAGTGAAGTCAACACTTTTAAAAGGTAAGTATGTAGGAGTAAATTGTTATTTTGAAGAGTAAAAGATCATTTGACAAAAAGATAAAAGAGTATACAGACTAAATGTAAAAAGGTAAAAAAGAAAGGACCAAAAGTGTAAAATAGTCAGAAAATAAGAAAAGACTTGGAAAGTGATCTACACGTAACTAGAATTCCTAAAAGTCTTTACTTCTTCTTCTCTCTCCCGTGAATTTCCCACTGCTTCACGCAATGTCGCTATCCTTCAAATTCAATCCTCCTCCTTCGCTTCTCAAATCTTCCCGCTTCCTCTTCAGACGTATACCAGACGTTACCTTTCTCCGGCGCCGACGGAATTTACCGGTTAATTTCTATCCGCCTCTTCTAATTCTCCGTCTAATGTTTATGCTCAATGTCTCCTGGACTTTCAACGGTTCCTTTGTTTTAGCTATGTATTTGAAGTTTATGGGTTTATATCGTTTGAATTGACAGATTGATTGCGTTAGGTTTCTCAATTTGAGGGGGAATTTTGGTTTGCGTAGGCGAAGAATCGATGGAGAAATCTGGTAAATGTGCTGTTTGCCACAGATCGTTTCGCGCTTCAATCTGTGTAGCTTGTGTTAATCGCAGGTAAATTTCGTCTTTTTGGAATCAATTATTTCTGGTAATTCAAGTAAGATCTTCCATTTGATCTTTTGCATTTGTGCAGCTTAAATGAATACAAAGGTAGGTTAGACCCATTGAAGAGCCGTCGGGAGGTTTCGTACTTAAGATTAAGTCGCTTGCTTATCAGAAAGGTTTAGTTATGAGCTAATTGTTGAGGTGAAATCATTTGCTTTTTCTTGCAAAAATAAGGTCTGATGCATATGTTCTTCACCGATTACCAGGAGAAAGCAATTAGTCAACATTGTTGGTTGGAGCTTCAGAATGAGAAGCTTGTTAGGTTGCGGGAGAAGCTCCAGCTAAAATTGGAGGAATTGCAGCGAAGTATGAAGATATTCCTTAAGAAATTCATTTTTTTACATCGCCTTCAAGATACCAAGTCTAAATATCTACTTCATGATGCAGGCAAAACCACATTTCAGACTCTATCGAGCAATCTGAAAGAGAGATACAGCATTATAGAATCAACTAACGTTGCTGTAATGTGACACTTACGTTATTTTTTTGTATGATGCTTTTGCCATGGTTAATGTAAGCTGTTCTCATCTCTTTCTTTCTTTCTCATTTCTGCAGTTAGAGAAGAGCCGAGTTCGCCAATTGGATAACCATTTTTCGGATACTTTTGGCAATCACTACTTGGTATATGTAAGATCTACATCTCATAATACGTCAATCCTATGCTCTAACTAGTCCTTTGCTAGAATTCATTCATTTATTTCATTGTCCCATCTTTTTAATCCAATCTCATAGGTATGAACACTAAGCCAACTTTTGTGACTTACAGATCGAGCTTACTTCAGAACGCCTTTATAAACAGGCTTTGGCTATGAAACAGATATGCAAATTATTCCCTCTATCCAGGGTAAGGAGATCCAATTTTAGTATTAGGTTACTAAAATACAGATTTAGTATAACATATAGAGTTCTTTACCAAAAAGAAGTTGGTAAACACACATTTGTTTCTTCTAGAGGCCAACTAGGACTCTCTCCAAACGGCTATGTCACTGAGCACATTTAATTAGGATGATTTTACTAATTTTAACTCTGTTCAGGTGACACTAGATAAGCAGAACAAAGATGGGTCTAGTGGACAATATGATCAAATCTGCAATGCTCTCTTACCACAAGGTTTCAACCCACTCTCTGTTCCGCCAAAAGAGCTCGCAGCCTCTTTAGGGTAATATATTCTCGTCTTAAAACTGACATTTTGTGGGACAAAAAAATTTAAGATATATGGATATGCATCTTCTAAGTATATCTCATACTCCTGCAGACCATTTACCATCTTGTATTTTTAATATGGTAGTTTGGTAAATTTAATTTCCCATGGTTGGTGGTTGGATCAGGTACATGGTGCAGCTTCTGAATCTTGTAGTCCAGAAGCTCTCAGTGCCTGCAATTCATAATTTGGGTTTTGGGGTAGATGCAAAAACATCCCTCTCTCAGTTTTATGCTAAACAGTGGCTTAAAGTGTAGTAGGAAGATCACATACACATACTTCATGCAATGTTTTTCCTAGGAAATCGATATGGGAAATAATTCGTTAATATTGATTATATATTACTATTTTCATCTGGAAAATGGTTGATTAACTACAATGAAAATTTTGCATTATTTTGTCTCAGGGTTCTTGTTCAAGAATATGGCAACGAGATTCGTATTGGAACTCTCATCTGTCTTCTCCAAAGTAAACCATATTTGGCATGACATAGATAGTTTGTTTCTCACTAAGTTTAGGATTTGAACCATCTTGTTTTTGTTTTTTTTTGGCCAGCAATGAGTATCCCCTTTTTGTACCATCCCATGATTACTACTCCTTTGAAGGTTCATGGACAGGTAGAGATACAACCAATTTTGGAGTCACTTCATTGAAATCAGATGGAAGTGTAGAAGAAGATGATAATGACCTTGACTTTGTCAGCCTTTCCTCTGCCTCTCCTCATTCTGTTGAAGCGTTCAGAAATCTGCAGACAGGAATTGTACATCTCAAGCAAAGTGTGGCGCACTTAACTGTGTATGGATACAGTTCCCTGTCTCTCGAAGTTCCATCTGGAGCCTCGACTTTTGAAACATTTGCAAAGTTGCTGTCCACTTTATCTTCACTCAAGGAAGTTCAGAGTGCTGTTGCCCTTGGTTTGTCAAGGTAAACCATCAAAAGCTCACCTAAGCAGTGCAGTGTTTCGTACGACTAAATAAAGCTTGAGACTTGCATCAACAGAGGAAAATTTAGTTACTTACATATATCATACAGATTTGTTTCCGGGTACAATAGTAAGTTTTATTATCATCTCTGACGTTTACAGTTCCAACAAGCAAAGACTCGAGCCCAACAAATCTGTATGGGATTTGAACTCCTCAAGTTCCAGCTCCTTCCTGAACAGCTCTCATACTCAGCCACCATCGGTATGACTTTTAATTCCTGAGTTCTCATTAAAGTTTTTGAATTCGTCGTAAGGATTGAAACCTTAACTTGTTATGGATGTGTTATGAAGTTCTGATCTTAGTATACGTTCTTGCAGTGGAACACTAGCTATTATAATGTTCCAAATCGAGATCCCGGCTATATGTTGGAGTTTGCTGATATGAAAAAGGATAAAAACTCAATTGGTGAATGGAATTTGGTTGAACATCCTCATTCTTCACATCATCCTATGAAGTTCAATCATCCCAAGTATTGATCATCTTAAGTATTCATATCTAAAAGGGTACATCCTCAATCTTAGGGAGACTTTGTAACAACCCAATAATTGGTTCTAATTAGCTAAATCTTGATACATTCAGCTGTAATTATGTAACTTATATACATACGATCATTGTGAATAAGCAATGGCTTCATTCTTTTGTAAGTGGAGTATAAATTATGATGAAAGAGTGAGTGATGTTTCTAATCAGAGTTTGATGATGCAACATTGAAGGCCATGTGCATTTGTGACGTGAGAATATCCTCTTCCTTGTTTGGGCTTTAAAAGGAAAGGACACCACAATAACAGTTATAAATAATAAAACAAAACATAAGTCTTTTTGTTTTGTTTTTATATTTAATTTAAGTGACCCAACAAATAAAATCAGCTCCTTTTTCAAACCACACAGTGGGAACAAAAGCAATGATGAGAGAAACCCATCACCTTCCTTTGCTTTTTATTAATTTTAGATATTTTATGTAAGTCGTTCTCTTACATTACATGCGTTCCAACTCCTCATTTTCATTTTCTCATAATATATATATATATATATATGGGGCTTTACGAATATATATATATGGTATACATGGTATCAGAGCCATGGGTGTATAATTTATGATTTCAAGACTATATAATTTATTGGATTTATTTATGGATTTATTTACTAAGTTTTATGTTGATTTCAAACTTTATCTAGTTCACATTTTTAAAATCAAGACTTATTAAGATTTCTCCTTGAATTTTTAAGATATTAGTAATCCTAAGTGTTTTTGCCAGTCTCGTGCCTAGGAAGTAAGTCCCGAAAGTATAGGGCATTAAAACCTAGAAGTTAAGTCTGGATTATAGGGAAAACTAAAATCTTTACATCAAGAAGAATTCCAAAATGAGTTCTTACTTTAAAAATACACTAGATAGGTCTGATTCAACATCATCTTCAAGATTTAAATCTAAAAGAGAATCTAAAAAAATTATAAGTAGTCATGAAACAACAATAGATGATTTCCAAGGATCAATTGACAATTGGGAAATCCCAAGAGTCCATAGAGACCAAATTTATCAAATTTCAAGAATAAATTTCTTAAGAACAAATTTTTCAATAAAAACAGAAGAACGTGACATACAATTAATTAAACCTTTTGAAACAATTCATCTGTTTTCGGAAAACGCTTTACAAAGACATAGAGAAAAGAATTTCAAATATATACATATAGGATTAGTCCAAGTTGGAATCAAACCACTTTCAAAAGAAGGTCTTAACACTTCAATACTAGCTATCTTAAGAGATACTAGGTTCAAATCATTTGAAGATTCTTTGCTTAGTTCTATAGAATCAAGTTTATGTGCTGGTCCAATTTCGTTTGATTGTTATCCAAATTTTACCGTTTCTCTAAACGATAAAAACATTTTAAAATCATTAGTTTTACAAGTTAAAACGCATAATTATGAAATGATTGAAGGATCAATTCCAATTGCCCTGGTTTTTAGGTTACATTATAAAGCTATGACAAGTGCTTTTTCTTCAAAAGTAAAAATATCAAGTAAAAAAGGTGAAACCCTATTACTCCAAACAGATCTTTCAAAATCTAACTCCGTAATTCCAAGATCGATTCAGTGGAAAGATGTAAATCTTCCAGATGAATGGATCCTTGAAGGAGTAACCCAACCAAAAGCTCTAGAATCCGTAGAGCCAATAGAACCAAACACACGTCTAAAAACCATTGAACAATCTAATGATGGAAAAGTAAAACTTTCCTTCATCAGACCCAATGATAAAAATACTGAAGATGAATTTTATTGTGAATCCTCTTCAGCCAGAGAAACAATAGACTTAGGAAGAGTCTCCCAATTAGGTCGTGGTATCCCAATACAAGAACATAGATATCAACCACGATTCTCAACCTCTGACATTCCAAACTCAATCTTAAGAAATGTTGATTTTCAAACACAAATACCAAAACCGGTTTACACTTCAAGAACTAGTTTTGAACAAAATGAATTCATTACAAAATCGGAACCAACTAGCCCCACATTTTCGGCTATAACTGAAAATATGGCTAATGAACTAAATGTCTTAGAAAAGGATTTTGAAATAAATAAAAAAACCTTAAGAGAAGAATTCTATTCAGATAAAAATCTACAAAAAAGAAATTGGTTTTTCAAAAAATTTACTACAAACAAAGAAAAAATACAAGAAGAATACTATAAATATCTTAGAAAACATAAAGTTCAAGTTCTATTTTTTAACTGGCTTGAAGATTATACAAAAGAAAATAATATTCATTTTCCTTATTCAAAAACAGCAAATCCCATCACGAGTCGAAACAAAACTCCTGAGTGGGAAACACTCGCTAATGGAAAAATATTTCGTTCAAATCACCCCCCTCAGCAAGGAATAAAACTTGAATTATCGGGTAAACCGATTGAAGCAATTCCTTTTAAAATCCCTCAAGAAGATGATAAGACAAATGTCAAAAATATCATTCTTCAAAATAATTTTTCAAACACCAACCTTGGAACAATAAGTAAACAACTTGATAGAATAGAAAAAACAATATTAAAACAACAAACCCCTCCAAAAGAAACTTCGACTAACAAGAAACTTAAACTTCCGATATTTGAACCTTTCCAAATTTCAGAAAATAGTGTTAAAACTTGCCAAAACACAAATTTAGAATTCATTCGCGCCCTTCAAAGCCAACTAAGTAACATAGAAGTAGGAGAAAGTAGTAAACAACAAACTTATGATGTCCCTGACACTCCAACTTCTAAAAACCAAAGAAATTTTAAATCCATCCAAGCACCTACCAATCTTGAAACACAAAGCTCAAATATTCAAATAAATACTCTATGTCAAGAATCAGATTCTGACAAAACCATACATCAATTCCAAAAAAATAGAATAAATCGCCTTGATTGGAGAAACAATCAAGAAAACCAAATAATAACAGCACCAGACCTAGGACAAATTCAACCAGTGGAACAATCTAGGTTCAATTCATCTTCCGTTTATGACTGGAATCTAGACGGAATTTCTGAATATAATATATTAAATTTCCTCCAAAAAATGACAATGGCTGCAAACGCCTATAGGACACAAATAGGCAATGAAGATAAAACCGTTGCTGAACTCCTTATTGCTGGTTTTTCGGGACAGCTAAAAGGATGGTGGGATAACTATCTCACCAGTCAACAACGGGAAGAAATCCTCAATGCTATTAAAATAGATGAAGAAGGATTACCTATTCTAGATAATTTCGGAGTCACCCAACAAAATGCGGTAGCAACTTTAGTCTTAGCCATAACCCTTCATTTCATAGGAGATCCCTCAGTCCTTAGAGATAAAAATGCAGAACTCCTTTCAAATCTTAAATGTAAAAAACTAAGTGATTTTCAATGGTACAAAAACACATTCCTCACTAGGGTTCTACTTCGGCAAGATTCAAACCAACCTTTCTGGAAAGAAAAGTTTCTTGCAGGACTACCAACTCTCTTAGGAGAAAAGGTTAGGACAAAAATTAGAGAATCTAGTGGTATCCAAATAATTGACTACGATGATTACACCTATGGAGAACTAGTTAGTCTAGTTCAACAAGAAGGTCTTAAAATCTGTCAAGATTTAAAACTCCAAAAACATCTCAAATGGGAACTTAGAAAAACAAAAATAGAGTTAGGGTCTTTCTGCAAACAATTTGAAATAGATCCTAATAACAAAAAGTCATGTGTAGGAAATTGCAAACCAACATATTATTCCAAAAAACAAAAATTTACAAAAAGAAATTTAAAAGAATATAGGCCACGAGAAAACTCTTGGAATAAACCTCGAAATAAATTTAGACCAAAAGAATCCCAAAACAAACCTTTTTACAAAAACTTAACATGCTATAAATGCAATAAAAAAGGCCACACTTCAAAATTCTGCCGTCTAAATAAGAAAATCCAAGAACTCGATCTTGGAGAAGAAATCTCAGCCAAAATATCAAATCTCTTCCTAGACTACTCTTCCTCATCTAGTGATTGCGATTCTGAGTTCTCTCCTGAAGAGGCCTTGCAAGTTGATGAACTAAATGAATCATCATCTAGCTCGGACTCAGACAGTAAGAAAATCCAGGTCCTCTCAAAAGATCAAGAACTCCAATTAGAAATCTTGAATTCAATCTCAGACCCTGAACTTAAACAAAAATTTCTTGAAACAATCATTTCGACCATAAGTAAAAACCAAATAATAGAAAAACTTCCAAAAACCAAAGAACCATCAACTTCCAACTCTTCGTATAACCTAACCGCTATCCTCAACCAAGGAAGAAAAAATCATTCTAAAACTACTTTACAATCCCTTCAAATTGAGATCAAAAATGTAAAAAATGAACTCAAACATTTGAAAGAAAAGCAAAAAATGGATTCAGAGTATTTTCATTCAATATTAGCCTCTAAAAAACATGATGATTCTAGTTCAGAAGAACAAGATAACATCTGTCCAGAAAATTTAGAAAATTTAGAAAATGATCTAGTAGAACAAATACAAACCCTAAATACCATGCCCAATGATTTCCTTTTTGTACTAAGGGAAATTACATCCCGAAAATATAAAATAAAAATTACACTTGTTTTCTCTGAAGATTACAAACTAGACACAATTGCACTCTTTGATACTGGTGCCGACCTAAATTGCATAAAAACAGGTCTCGTACCAAAATGTTTTCATCACAAAACAAATGAAAAACTCTCTGCAGCAAATAATTCAAAACTTAGCATAACCTCAAAAACAGAAGCTTCAATATTAAAAGAAAATATTCTATTCAAAACTGCTTTTGTTCTCACGGATGATATATACCAAAATATCATTCTTGGAACACCATTTATAAACTTAATAACACCATACAAAGTAAAAGAAGATTCGATTTCTTTCAAAACACAAGATAAAAAATTATCTTTCGAATTTATGGAAACTCCAAAAAAGAGAAGTCTGAACTTAATAAAAGCATGTTCAATACAAGAAAATTCTATAAATTCTCTAATTAAAAGTAAAAAATTTCATTTAGAAAACCTACAAACGGAATTTCTTGTTGAAAAAACAAAAGAGATATTAGAAACTTCAATCACAAAAGAAAAAATTTCGAAGATAAGTAAACTTTTTGAAGAACAATTATGTTCGGATTTACCAACGGCCTTCTGGGATAGAAAACAACACATAGTTGACTTACCCTATGAAGAAAAATTTGATGAAAGAGAAATTCCTACAAAGGCTCGTCCAATACAGATGAACTCTGATCTAGAGAGCCATTGTAAGAAAGAAATTTCAGAACTTTTAAACAAAAAATTAATTTCGAAATCAAGATCTCCATGGTCTTGCGCAGCTTTCTATGTGAATAAAAATTCAGAAATAGAAAGAGGAACCCCAAGGCTTGTAATAAATTACAAGCCTCTAAACACAGCATTAAAATGGATTAGATATCCAATACCAAATAAAAAAGACCTCCTTCAAAAACTTCACTCCGCACACATATTTTCAAAATTTGATCTAAAATCAGGATTTTGGCAAATCCAAATATCTGAAAATGATCGATATAAAACTGCATTTACTGTTCCCTTTGGGCAATACCAATGGAATGTGATGCCTTTTGGTTTGAAAAATGCACCTTCCGAATTTCAAAGAATAATGAATGACATATTCTCAGAATATTCAAAATTTTGTATAGTATATATTGATGATATACTCATCTTTTCAAACTCTATTGAAGAACATTTCAAACACCTAAAAACGTTTTACTATGTTGCACGAAAAAATGGGCTTGTAATATCAAAAACAAAAATGGTTTTATTTCAAACCAAAATTAGATTTCTTGGACATTACATATCAAAGGGTACGATTAAACCTATAGAAAGATCATTAGAATTTGCTAACAAATTCCCTGATAAAATTCTAGATAAAACTCAATTACAACGATTTCTAGGAAGTCTTAACTATGTCCTAGATTTTTGTCCAAACATCAACAGATTAGCTAGACCATTACATGATCGTTTAAAGAAAGATCCCACCCCGTGGACAGAACAGCATACCGCTGTAGTCCGACAAATAAAGAAACAAGTCTTAGAAATCCCATGTCTGCATATAGCAGATCCAAGGTTAGAAAAAATTGTAGAAACAGATGCTTCTGATATTGGATATGGAGGTATCTTAAAACAAAAAGAAAAAACGGGTCATGAAAAAATAATCCAATTTACTTCATCCCATTGGAATGAAACCCAAAGAAATTATTCAACTATCAAAAAAGAAATACTAAGTATAGTTTTATGTATACAAAAATTTCAAAGTGATCTTCTAAACCAAAAATTTCTACTAAGAATAGACTGCAAAAGTGCTAAAGATGTTTTACAAAAAGATGTTAAAAATCTTGCTTCAAAACAAATTTTTGCCCGATGGCAGGCACTACTAAGTATTTTTGATTTTAATATAGAATATATTAAAGGAGATACAAATTTCATTCCAGATTTCTTGACTCGTGAATTTCTCCAAAACAGGTACGATGCCACCAAAACAGATTGACAAAGGAAAAGGCCTTTCTATAGGCCCAAAGCAAGAAAACCCAAAAACTCCAAACACTTCCAAACCAAAAACCGAACCCGAAACACAACCCTGGATTACAATTACAAAAAAGAAACCAGAAAAAGAAGAAAAGGCCTTGCAAACACAAAAAGAGATTTTGGATCAGATACGAGTTTTACAACAGGCTTTTGACAAAAGTTTTTCAAAACAAGAGCAAGGTGGTTCTTCAAAAATACCCTCTTCTCTTGAGATTTTTAAAATACCTGAAGCCCCTTTAAAAATTTCAAAACAAAACCAGGCTTCAAAACAAATTTCAAAACCTTTAAACAATTCGCAAATTGTTTTAAAGGAGATTTCACAAAATCCTCCTTCTGAGTATTTTGAAAAACAAACTTATCAAAACGTTATTACTGTTGAAAAAGACTTTTTTGAAAGTGATCCATTTTCAACCATAGAAAAGTTTTTTGGGAAAAATCAGTTTTATAAACCTTTCAATACAGACAAAACTGTATTATTTTACCAAACGATTTTGGATATTACAGGATCCGTTACTTTCAAACACAATTTTTTGGATGAAAGTCACACGGCTCCGGCCTACTCCACTTTCAAAATACATGATATTATTTCTCCAAAAGATTGGGATTATGATCTCAATGAAAGTATAAAATTTCCAGAAAATCTTTCCAATCTTTCTTGTTACGATGTCTCATTCAATTACTGGGATTATTGCCAAGCTTGGTATAATTCCTTTTTGATCCAATCACCCAAACACAAACACACGTGGTTGATCTTTTTCGACACCACCTGTAACTTATCCAAATCACCAATATGGTTCAATCAATGGTGGAACAACTTCGGTTCTATCATAGACATTTTCAAACCCCAGATAAACAAATCCTTCCAAATCTTTAAAAACAGTTTCATACCATCCGAGGATGAAAAAAGATTTTCCGCCTTAACACTCTTCCATTCTAAATTTCATTTACCCTGGGTCTTTTCATGGACCTTTGAATACTCAAACGATGCCGTACCCATCATCAGACGCAAATTTAAAGTCAAATGGTGGGACAAATACAGAATCCCTTCAAATCTCTATCCTTCAAATATCCCTGAATGGATTCAAGCCCAAAATTCCAAATCTCTTAACCCACAAACACTTATCCAAACACCAGAAATGACTCATTTCTTAGCCCAAAAATCAAAAATGTTGTCCATGCTGGCAGCCGCAAAATCGGAGGAAGAAATCAAGTCAATTTCATTAAGATTCCTACCAACAATATCAAGTCCAAACTCTGAAGCTTCAGGTACTGAACCTGAAATAGATGAAGACGACTTGTTATAAATTACAAGTCTATATATATATATATATATATATAAATAAAATAAAAAAAAAAAAAAAAAAAAAAAAAAAAAAAAAAAAAAAAAAAAATTTAATGAAATGATACGCATATGTCTACAAACATCGGAGTACAAAGAAGACAAACATCAAAGAAGACAAATCTCGGAGTACTAAGAAGACACCAAAATCAAAAACACCAAAATCAAAATACAAACAGGAATTCAACAATCAAGCACAGTAGCTGTCCGCGACTTAAAATCAGCAATCAACCACAGTAGCGGTCAGGCAAATCAAAACAACTATCAACTACAATAGCTGTCGGATACCTATTACAGTAGCTGCCGAAGACTTTCTACAGTAGCTGTCGGGGACTTACTACAGTAGCTATCGAGGATTTACTACAGTATCTGTCTACAAAAGCCGAAGACATGAAGCATCTCAAGGAGGCCATAATTTTCCACCACCAAAAGCAAGAGACAAGACCCATGTCAAGGAACCCATCATTGTCTCTTAATAATTTTAGATTTCTTTTTAATTTAAAATGCACTTGTAAACTTCTATATAAAGAAGTGTTGTGCATCCATTCAAAACACACAATTCTCTTTCCCTCTCCATTTTCCATCTCTAGAAAACCTCTCATCCCTTCAATCTCGAGTCAAGAGAATTCCTTCTTTTTTATTTTGTAAGTATAAATTATTTTCTGTATGTTTTATAAATTCAAATATAATACAAATTTATCTTAAACTTCTTTCAAATTCTGGAATACCTTCTATCATTCCTTAATCACTCTGAGACTAAGTCCTCAATAGTCATAGACTCTTGAGTTGTGATAAGGCTGATAGTATGTATTCGTAAAGAATACATGAAAGAATGTATGTTTAGTATCGATCCCCTTACATACCATAAGGTACGATCCCCTTATGGTATCAGAGCCATGGGTGTATAATTTATGATTTCAAGACTATATAATTTATTGGATTTATTTATGGATTTATTTACTAAGTTTTATGTTGATTTCAAACTTTATCTAGTTCACATTTTTAAAATCAAGACTTATTAAGATTTCTCCTTGAATTTTTAAGATATTAGTAATCCTAAGTGTTTTTGCCAGTCTCGTGCCTAGGAAGTAAGTCCCGAAAGTATAGGGCATTAAAACCTAGAAGTTAAGTCTGGATTATAGGGAAAACTAAAATCTTTACATCAAGAAGAATTCCAAAATGAGTTCTTACTTTAAAAATACACTAGATAGGTCTGATTCAACATCATCTTCAAGATTTAAATCTAAAAGAGAATCTAAAAAAATTATAAGTAGTCATGAAACAACAATAGATGATTTCCAAGGATCAATTGACAATTGGGAAATCCCAAGAGTCCATAGAGACCAAATTTATCAAATTTCAAGAATAAATTTCTTAAGAACAAATTTTTCAATAAAAACAGAAGAACGTGACATACAATTAATTAAACCTTTTGAAACAATTCATCTGTTTTCGGAAAACGCTTTACAAAGACATAGAGAAAAGAATTTCAAATATATACATATAGGATTAGTCCAAGTTGGAATCAAACCACTTTCAAAAGAAGGTCTTAACACTTCAATACTAGCTATCTTAAGAGATACTAGGTTCAAATCATTTGAAGATTCTTTGCTTAGTTCTATAGAATCAAGTTTATGTGCTGGTCCAATTTCGTTTGATTGTTATCCAAATTTTACCGTTTCTCTAAACGATAAAAACATTTTAAAATCATTAGTTTTACAAGTTAAAACGCATAATTATGAAATGATTGAAGGATCAATTCCAATTGCCCTGGTTTTTAGGTTACATTATAAAGCTATGACAAGTGCTTTTTCTTCAAAAGTAAAAATATCAAGTAAAAAAGGTGAAACCCTATTACTCCAAACAGATCTTTCAAAATCTAACTCCGTAATTCCAAGATCGATTCAGTGGAAAGATGTAAATCTTCCAGATGAATGGATCCTTGAAGGAGTAACCCAACCAAAAGCTCTAGAATCCGTAGAACCAATAGAACCAAACACACGTCTAAAAACCATTGAACAATCTAATGATGGAAAAGTAAAACTTTCCTTCATCAGACCCAATGATAAAAATACTGAAGATGAATTTTATTGTGAATCCTCTTCAGCCAGAGAAACAATAGACTTAGGAAGAGTCTCCCAATTAGGTCGTGGTATCCCAATACAAGAACATAGATATCAACCACGATTCTCAACCTCTGACATTCCAAACTCAATCTTAAGAAATGTTGATTTTCAAACACAAATACCAAAACCGGTTTACACTTCAAGAACTAGTTTTGAACAAAATGAATTCATTACAAAATCGGAACCAACTAGCCCCACATTTTCGGCTATAACTGAAAATATGGCTAATGAACTAAATGTCTTAGAAAAGGATTTTGAAATAAATAAAAAAACCTTAAGAGAAGAATTCTATTCAGATAAAAATCTACAAAAAAGAAATTGGTTTTTCAAAAAATTTACTACAAACAAAGAAAAAATACAAGAAGAATACTATAAATATCTTAGAAAACATAAAGTTCAAGTTCTATTTTTTAACTGGCTTGAAGATTATACAAAAGAAAATAATATTCATTTTCCTTATTCAAAAACAGCAAATCCCATCACGAGTCGAAACAAAACTCCTGAGTGGGAAACACTCGCTAATGGAAAAATATTTCGTTCAAATCACCCCCCTCAGCAAGGAATAAAACTTGAATTATCGGGTAAACCGATTGAAGCAATTCCTTTTAAAATCCCTCAAAAAGATGATAAGACAAATGTCAAAAATATCATTCTTCAAAATAATTTTTCAAACACCAACCTTGGAACAATAAGTAAACAACTTGATAGAATAGAAAAAACAATATTAAAACAACAAACCCCTCCAAAAGAAACTTCGACTAACAAGAAACTTAAACTTCCGATATTTGAACCTTTCCAAATTTCAGAAAATAGTGTTAAAACTTGCCAAAACACAAATTTAGAATTCATTCGCGCCCTTCAAAGCCAACTAAGTAACATAGAAGTAGGAGAAAGTAGTAAACAACAAACTTATGATGTCCCTGACACTCCAACTTCTAAAAACCAAAGAAATTTTAAATCCATCCAAGCACCTACCAATCTTGAAACACAAAGCTCAAATATTCAAATAAATACTCTATGTCAAGAATCAGATTCTGACAAAACCATACATCAATTCCAAAAAAATAGAATAAATCGCCTTGATTGGAGAAACAATCAAGAAAACCAAATAATAACAGCACCAGACCTAGGACAAATTCAACCAGTGGAACAATCTAGGTTCAATTCATCTTCCGTTTATGACTGGAATCTAGACGGAATTTCTGAATATAATATATTAAATTTCCTCCAAAAAATGACAATGGCTGCAAACGCCTATAGGACACAAATAGGCAATGAAGATAAAACCGTTGCTGAACTCCTTATTGCTGGTTTTTCGGGACAGCTAAAAGGATGGTGGGATAACTATCTCACCAGTCAACAACGGGAAGAAATCCTCAATGCTATTAAAATAGATGAAGAAGGATTACCTATTCTAGATAATTTCGGAGTCACCCAACAAAATGCGGTAGCAACTTTAGTCTTAGCCATAACCCTTCATTTCATAGGAGATCCCTCAGTCCTTAGAGATAAAAATGCAGAACTCCTTTCAAATCTTAAATGTAAAAAACTAAGTGATTTTCAATGGTACAAAAACACATTCCTCACTAGGGTTCTACTTCGGCAAGATTCAAACCAACCTTTCTGGAAAGAAAAGTTTCTTGCAGGACTACCAACTCTCTTAGGAGAAAAGGTTAGGACAAAAATTAGAGAATCTAGTGGTATCCAAATAATTGACTACGATGATTACACCTATGGAGAACTAGTTAGTCTAGTTCAACAAGAAGGTCTTAAAATCTGTCAAGATTTAAAACTCCAAAAACATCTCAAATGGGAACTTAGAAAAACAAAAATAGAGTTAGGGTCTTTCTGCAAACAATTTGAAATAGATCCTAATAACAAAAAGTCATGTGTAGGAAATTGCAAACCAACATATTATTCCAAAAAACAAAAATTTACAAAAAGAAATTTAAAAGAATATAGGCCACGAGAAAACTCTTGGAATAAACCTCGAAATAAATTTAGACCAAAAGAATCCCAAAACAAACCTTTTTACAAAAACTTAACATGCTATAAATGCAATAAAAAAGGCCACACTTCAAAATTCTGCCGTCTAAATAAGAAAATCCAAGAACTCGATCTTGGAGAAGAAATCTCAGCCAAAATATCAAATCTCTTCCTAGACTACTCTTCCTCATCTAGTGATTGCGATTCTGAGTTCTCTCCTGAAGAGGCCTTGCAAGTTGATGAACTAAATGAATCATCATCTAGCTCGGACTCAGACAGTAAGAAAATCCAGGTCCTCTCAAAAGATCAAGAACTCCAATTAGAAATCTTGAATTCAATCTCAGACCCTGAACTTAAACAAAAATTTCTTGAAACAATCATTTCGACCATAAGTAAAAACCAAATAATAGAAAAACTTCCAAAAACCAAAGAACCATCAACTTCCAACTCTTCGTATAACCTAACCGCTATCCTCAACCAAGGAAGAAAAAATCATTCTAAAACTACTTTACAATCCCTTCAAATTGAGATCAAAAATGTAAAAAATGAACTCAAACATTTGAAAGAAAAGCAAAAAATGGATTCAGAGTATTTTCATTCAATATTAGCCTCTAAAAAACATGATGATTCTAGTTCAGAAGAACAAGATAACATCTGTCCAGAAAATTTAGAAAATTTAGAAAATGATCTAGTAGAACAAATACAAACCCTAAATACCATGCCCAATGATTTCCTTTTTGTACTAAGGGAAATTACATCCCGAAAATATAAAATAAAAATTACACTTGTTTTCTCTGAAGATTACAAACTAGACACAATTGCACTCTTTGATACTGGTGCCGACCTAAATTGCATAAAAACAGGTCTCGTACCAAAATGTTTTCATCACAAAACAAATGAAAAACTCTCTGCAGCAAATAATTCAAAACTTAGCATAACCTCAAAAACAGAAGCTTCAATATTAAAAGAAAATATTCTATTCAAAACTGCTTTTGTTCTCACGGATGATATATACCAAAATATCATTCTTGGAACACCATTTATAAACTTAATAACACCATACAAAGTAAAAGAAGATTCGATTTCTTTCAAAACACAAGATAAAAAATTATCTTTCGAATTTATGGAAACTCCAAAAAAGAGAAGTCTGAACTTAATAAAAGCATGTTCAATACAAGAAAATTCTATAAATTCTCTAATTAAAAGTAAAAAATTTCATTTAGAAAACCTACAAACGGAATTTCTTGTTGAAAAAACAAAAGAGATATTAGAAACTTCAATCACAAAAGAAAAAATTTCGAAGATAAGTAAACTTTTTGAAGAACAATTATGTTCGGATTTACCAACGGCCTTCTGGGATAGAAAACAACACATAGTTGACTTACCCTATGAAGAAAAATTTGATGAAAGAGAAATTCCTACAAAGGCTCGTCCAATACAGATGAACTCTGATCTAGAGAGCCATTGTAAGAAAGAAATTTCAGAACTTTTAAACAAAAAATTAATTTCAAAATCAAGATCTCCATGGTCTTGCGCAGCTTTCTATGTGAATAAAAATTCAGAAATAGAAAGAGGAACCCCAAGGCTTGTAATAAATTACAAGCCTCTAAACACAGCATTAAAATGGATTAGATATCCAATACCAAATAAAAAAGACCTCCTTCAAAAACTTCACTCCGCACACATATTTTCAAAATTTGATCTAAAATCAGGATTTTGGCAAATCCAAATATCTGAAAATGATCGATATAAAACTGCATTTACTGTTCCCTTTGGGCAATACCAATGGAATGTGATGCCTTTTGGTTTGAAAAATGCACCTTCCGAATTTCAAAGAATAATGAATGACATATTCTCAGAATATTCAAAATTTTGTATAGTATATATTGATGATATACTCATCTTTTCAAACTCTATTGAAGAACATTTCAAACACCTAAAAACGTTTTACTATGTTGCACGAAAAAATGGGCTTGTAATATCAAAAACAAAAATGGTTTTATTTCAAACCAAAATTAGATTTCTTGGACATTACATATCAAAGGGTACGATTAAACCTATAGAAAGATCATTAGAATTTGCTAACAAATTCCCTGATAAAATTCTAGATAAAACTCAATTACAACGATTTCTAGGAAGTCTTAACTATGTCCTAGATTTTTGTCCAAACATCAACAGATTAGCTAGACCATTACATGATCGTTTAAAGAAAGATCCCACCCCGTGGACAGAACAGCATACCGCTGTAGTCCGACAAATAAAGAAACAAGTCTTAGAAATCCCATGTCTGCATATAGCAGATCCAAGGTTAGAAAAAATTGTAGAAACAGATGCTTCTGATATTGGATATGGAGGTATCTTAAAACAAAAAGAAAAAACGGGTCATGAAAAAATAATCCAATTTACTTCATCCCATTGGAATGAAACCCAAAGAAATTATTCAACTATCAAAAAAGAAATACTAAGTATAGTTTTATGTATACAAAAATTTCAAAGTGATCTTCTAAACCAAAAATTTCTACTAAGAATAGACTGCAAAAGTGCTAAAGATGTTTTACAAAAAGATGTTAAAAATCTTGCTTCAAAACAAATTTTTGCCCGATGGCAGGCACTACTAAGTATTTTTGATTTTAATATAGAATATATTAAAGGAGATACAAATTTCATTCCAGATTTCTTGACTCGTGAATTTCTCCAAAACAGGTACGATGCCACCAAAACAGATTGACAAAGGAAAAGGCCTTTCTATAGGCCCAAAGCAAGAAAACCCAAAAACTCCAAACACTTCCAAACCAAAAACCGAACCCGAAACACAACCCTGGATTACAATTACAAAAAAGAAACCAGAAAAAGAAGAAAAGGCCTTGCAAACACAAAAAGAGATTTTGGATCAGATACGAGTTTTACAACAGGCTTTTGACAAAAGTTTTTCAAAACAAGAGCAAGGTGGTTCTTCAAAAATACCCTCTTCTCTTGAGATTTTTAAAATACCTGAAGCCCCTTTAAAAATTTCAAAACAAAACCAGGCTTCAAAACAAATTTCAAAACCTTTAAACAATTCGCAAATTGTTTTAAAGGAGATTTCACAAAATCCTCCTTCTGAGTATTTTGAAAAACAAACTTATCAAAACGTTATTACTGTTGAAAAAGACTTTTTTGAAAGTGATCCATTTTCAACCATAGAAAAGTTTTTTGGGAAAAATCAGTTTTATAAACCTTTCAATACAGACAAAACTGTATTATTTTACCAAACGATTTTGGATATTACAGGATCCGTTACTTTCAAACACAATTCTCTTTCCCTCTCCATTTTCCATCTCTAGAAAACCTCTCATCCCTTCAATCTCGAGTCAAGAGAATTCCTTCTTTTTTATTTTGTAAGTATAAATTATTTTCTGTATGTTTTATAAATTCAAATATAATACAAATTTATCTTAAACTTCTTTCAAATTCTGGAATACCTTCTATCATTCCTTAATCACTCTGAGACTAAGTCCTCAATAGTCATAGACTCTTGAGTTGTGATAAGGCTGATAGTATGTATTCGTAAAGAATACATGAAAGAATGTATGTTTAGTATCGATCCCCTTATGGTATCAGAGCCATGGGTGTATAATTTATGATTTCAAGACTATATAATTTATTGGATTTATTTATGGATTTATTTACTAAGTTTTATGTTGATTTCAAACTTTATCTAGTTCACATTTTTAAAATCAAGACTTATTAAGATTTCTCCTTGAATTTTTAAGATATTAGTAATCCTAAGTGTTTTTGCCAGTCTCGTGCCTAGGAAGTAAGTCCCGAAAGTATAGGGCATTAAAACCTAGAAGTTAAGTCTGGATTATAGGGAAAACTAAAATCTTTACATCAAGAAGAATTCCAAAATGAGTTCTTACTTTAAAAATACACTAGATAGGTCTGATTCAACATCATCTTCAAGATTTAAATCTAAAAGAGAATCTAAAAAAATTATAAGTAGTCATGAAACAACAATAGATGATTTCCAAGGATCAATTGACAATTGGGAAATCCCAAGAGTCCATAGAGACCAAATTTATCAAATTTCAAGAATAAATTTCTTAAGAACAAATTTTTCAATAAAAACAGAAGAACGTGACATACAATTAATTAAACCTTTTGAAACAATTCATCTGTTTTCGGAAAACGCTTTACAAAGACATAGAGAAAAGAATTTCAAATATATACATATAGGATTAGTCCAAGTTGGAATCAAACCACTTTCAAAAGAAGGTCTTAACACTTCAATACTAGCTATCTTAAGAGATACTAGGTTCAAATCATTTGAAGATTCTTTGCTTAGTTCTATAGAATCAAGTTTATGTGCTGGTCCAATTTCGTTTGATTGTTATCCAAATTTTACCGTTTCTCTAAACGATAAAAACATTTTAAAATCATTAGTTTTACAAGTTAAAACGCATAATTATGAAATGATTGAAGGATCAATTCCAATTGCCCTGGTTTTTAGGTTACATTATAAAGCTATGACAAGTGCTTTTTCTTCAAAAGTAAAAATATCAAGTAAAAAAGGTGAAACCCTATTACTCCAAACAGATCTTTCAAAATCTAACTCCGTAATTCCAAGATCGATTCAGTGGAAAGATGTAAATCTTCCAGATGAATGGATCCTTGAAGGAGTAACCCAACCAAAAGCTCTAGAATCCGTAGAGCCAATAGAACCAAACACACGTCTAAAAACCATTGAACAATCTAATGATGGAAAAGTAAAACTTTCCTTCATCAGACCCAATGATAAAAATACTGAAGATGAATTTTATTGTGAATCCTCTTCAGCCAGAGAAACAATAGACTTAGGAAGAGTCTCCCAATTAGGTCGTGGTATCCCAATACAAGAACATAGATATCAACCACGATTCTCAACCTCTGACATTCCAAACTCAATCTTAAGAAATGTTGATTTTCAAACACAAATACCAAAACCGGTTTACACTTCAAGAACTAGTTTTGAACAAAATGAATTCATTACAAAATCGGAACCAACTAGCCCCACATTTTCGGCTATAACTGAAAATATGGCTAATGAACTAAATGTCTTAGAAAAGGATTTTGAAATAAATAAAAAAACCTTAAGAGAAGAATTCTATTCAGATAAAAATCTACAAAAAAGAAATTGGTTTTTCAAAAAATTTACTACAAACAAAGAAAAAATACAAGAAGAATACTATAAATATCTTAGAAAACATAAAGTTCAAGTTCTATTTTTTAACTGGCTTGAAGATTATACAAAAGAAAATAATATTCATTTTCCTTATTCAAAAACAGCAAATCCCATCACGAGTCGAAACAAAACTCCTGAGTGGGAAACACTCGCTAATGGAAAAATATTTCGTTCAAATCACCCCCCTCAGCAAGGAATAAAACTTGAATTATCGGGTAAACCGATTGAAGCAATTCCTTTTAAAATCCCTCAAGAAGATGATAAGACAAATGTCAAAAATATCATTCTTCAAAATAATTTTTCAAACACCAACCTTGGAACAATAAGTAAACAACTTGATAGAATAGAAAAAACAATATTAAAACAACAAACCCCTCCAAAAGAAACTTCGACTAACAAGAAACTTAAACTTCCGATATTTGAACCTTTCCAAATTTCAGAAAATAGTGTTAAAACTTGCCAAAACACAAATTTAGAATTCATTCGCGCCCTTCAAAGCCAACTAAGTAACATAGAAGTAGGAGAAAGTAGTAAACAACAAACTTATGATGTCCCTGACACTCCAACTTCTAAAAACCAAAGAAATTTTAAATCCATCCAAGCACCTACCAATCTTGAAACACAAAGCTCAAATATTCAAATAAATACTCTATGTCAAGAATCAGATTCTGACAAAACCATACATCAATTCCAAAAAAATAGAATAAATCGCCTTGATTGGAGAAACAATCAAGAAAACCAAATAATAACAGCACCAGACCTAGGACAAATTCAACCAGTGGAACAATCTAGGTTCAATTCATCTTCCGTTTATGACTGGAATCTAGACGGAATTTCTGAATATAATATATTAAATTTCCTCCAAAAAATGACAATGGCTGCAAACGCCTATAGGACACAAATAGGCAATGAAGATAAAACCGTTGCTGAACTCCTTATTGCTGGTTTTTCGGGACAGCTAAAAGGATGGTGGGATAACTATCTCACCAGTCAACAACGGGAAGAAATCCTCAATGCTATTAAAATAGATGAAGAAGGATTACCTATTCTAGATAATTTCGGAGTCACCCAACAAAATGCGGTAGCAACTTTAGTCTTAGCCATAACCCTTCATTTCATAGGAGATCCCTCAGTCCTTAGAGATAAAAATGCAGAACTCCTTTCAAATCTTAAATGTAAAAAACTAAGTGATTTTCAATGGTACAAAAACACATTCCTCACTAGGGTTCTACTTCGGCAAGATTCAAACCAACCTTTCTGGAAAGAAAAGTTTCTTGCAGGACTACCAACTCTCTTAGGAGAAAAGGTTAGGACAAAAATTAGAGAATCTAGTGGTATCCAAATAATTGACTACGATGATTACACCTATGGAGAACTAGTTAGTCTAGTTCAACAAGAAGGTCTTAAAATCTGTCAAGATTTAAAACTCCAAAAACATCTCAAATGGGAACTTAGAAAAACAAAAATAGAGTTAGGGTCTTTCTGCAAACAATTTGAAATAGATCCTAATAACAAAAAGTCATGTGTAGGAAATTGCAAACCAACATATTATTCCAAAAAACAAAAATTTACAAAAAGAAATTTAAAAGAATATAGGCCACGAGAAAACTCTTGGAATAAACCTCGAAATAAATTTAGACCAAAAGAATCCCAAAACAAACCTTTTTACAAAAACTTAACATGCTATAAATGCAATAAAAAAGGCCACACTTCAAAATTCTGCCGTCTAAATAAGAAAATCCAAGAACTCGATCTTGGAGAAGAAATCTCAGCCAAAATATCAAATCTCTTCCTAGACTACTCTTCCTCATCTAGTGATTGCGATTCTGAGTTCTCTCCTGAAGAGGCCTTGCAAGTTGATGAACTAAATGAATCATCATCTAGCTCGGACTCAGACAGTAAGAAAATCCAGGTCCTCTCAAAAGATCAAGAACTCCAATTAGAAATCTTGAATTCAATCTCAGACCCTGAACTTAAACAAAAATTTCTTGAAACAATCATTTCGACCATAAGTAAAAACCAAATAATAGAAAAACTTCCAAAAACCAAAGAACCATCAACTTCCAACTCTTCGTATAACCTAACCGCTATCCTCAACCAAGGAAGAAAAAATCATTCTAAAACTACTTTACAATCCCTTCAAATTGAGATCAAAAATGTAAAAAATGAACTCAAACATTTGAAAGAAAAGCAAAAAATGGATTCAGAGTATTTTCATTCAATATTAGCCTCTAAAAAACATGATGATTCTAGTTCAGAAGAACAAGATAACATCTGTCCAGAAAATTTAGAAAATTTAGAAAATGATCTAGTAGAACAAATACAAACCCTAAATACCATGCCCAATGATTTCCTTTTTGTACTAAGGGAAATTACATCCCGAAAATATAAAATAAAAATTACACTTGTTTTCTCTGAAGATTACAAACTAGACACAATTGCACTCTTTGATACTGGTGCCGACCTAAATTGCATAAAAACAGGTCTCGTACCAAAATGTTTTCATCACAAAACAAATGAAAAACTCTCTGCAGCAAATAATTCAAAACTTAGCATAACCTCAAAAACAGAAGCTTCAATATTAAAAGAAAATATTCTATTCAAAACTGCTTTTGTTCTCACGGATGATATATACCAAAATATCATTCTTGGAACACCATTTATAAACTTAATAACACCATACAAAGTAAAAGAAGATTCGATTTCTTTCAAAACACAAGATAAAAAATTATCTTTCGAATTTATGGAAACTCCAAAAAAGAGAAGTCTGAACTTAATAAAAGCATGTTCAATACAAGAAAATTCTATAAATTCTCTAATTAAAAGTAAAAAATTTCATTTAGAAAACCTACAAACGGAATTTCTTGTTGAAAAAACAAAAGAGATATTAGAAACTTCAATCACAAAAGAAAAAATTTCGAAGATAAGTAAACTTTTTGAAGAACAATTATGTTCGGATTTACCAACGGCCTTCTGGGATAGAAAACAACACATAGTTGACTTACCCTATGAAGAAAAATTTGATGAAAGAGAAATTCCTACAAAGGCTCGTCCAATACAGATGAACTCTGATCTAGAGAGCCATTGTAAGAAAGAAATTTCAGAACTTTTAAACAAAAAATTAATTTCAAAATCAAGATCTCCATGGTCTTGCGCAGCTTTCTATGTGAATAAAAATTCAGAAATAGAAAGAGGAACCCCAAGGCTTGTAATAAATTACAAGCCTCTAAACACAGCATTAAAATGGATTAGATATCCAATACCAAATAAAAAAGACCTCCTTCAAAAACTTCACTCCGCACACATATTTTCAAAATTTGATCTAAAATCAGGATTTTGGCAAATCCAAATATCTGAAAATGATCGATATAAAACTGCATTTACTGTTCCCTTTGGGCAATACCAATGGAATGTGATGCCTTTTGGTTTGAAAAATGCACCTTCCGAATTTCAAAGAATAATGAATGACATATTCTCAGAATATTCAAAATTTTGTATAGTATATATTGATGATATACTCATCTTTTCAAACTCTATTGAAGAACATTTCAAACACCTAAAAACGTTTTACTATGTTGCACGAAAAAATGGGCTTGTAATATCAAAAACAAAAATGGTTTTATTTCAAACCAAAATTAGATTTCTTGGACATTACATATCAAAGGGTACGATTAAACCTATAGAAAGATCATTAGAATTTGCTAACAAATTCCCTGATAAAATTCTAGATAAAACTCAATTACAACGATTTCTAGGAAGTCTTAACTATGTCCTAGATTTTTGTCCAAACATCAACAGATTAGCTAGACCATTACATGATCGTTTAAAGAAAGATCCCACCCCGTGGACAGAACAGCATACCGCTGTAGTCCGACAAATAAAGAAACAAGTCTTAGAAATCCCATGTCTGCATATAGCAGATCCAAGGTTAGAAAAAATTGTAGAAACAGATGCTTCTGATATTGGATATGGAGGTATCTTAAAACAAAAAGAAAAAACGGGTCATGAAAAAATAATCCAATTTACTTCATCCCATTGGAATGAAACCCAAAGAAATTATTCAACTATCAAAAAAGAAATACTAAGTATAGTTTTATGTATACAAAAATTTCAAAGTGATCTTCTAAACCAAAAATTTCTACTAAGAATAGACTGCAAAAGTGCTAAAGATGTTTTACAAAAAGATGTTAAAAATCTTGCTTCAAAACAAATTTTTGCCCGATGGCAGGCACTACTAAGTATTTTTGATTTTAATATAGAATATATTAAAGGAGATACAAATTTCATTCCAGATTTCTTGACTCGTGAATTTCTCCAAAACAGGTACGATGCCACCAAAACAGATTGACAAAGGAAAAGGCCTTTCTATAGGCCCAAAGCAAGAAAACCCAAAAACTCCAAACACTTCCAAACCAAAAACCGAACCCGAAACACAACCCTGGATTACAATTACAAAAAAGAAACCAGAAAAAGAAGAAAAGGCCTTGCAAACACAAAAAGAGATTTTGGATCAGATACGAGTTTTACAACAGGCTTTTGACAAAAGTTTTTCAAAACAAGAGCAAGGTGGTTCTTCAAAAATACCCTCTTCTCTTGAGATTTTTAAAATACCTGAAGCCCCTTTAAAAATTTCAAAACAAAACCAGGCTTCAAAACAAATTTCAAAACCTTTAAACAATTCGCAAATTGTTTTAAAGGAGATTTCACAAAATCCTCCTTCTGAGTATTTTGAAAAACAAACTTATCAAAACGTTATTACTGTTGAAAAAGACTTTTTTGAAAGTGATCCATTTTCAACCATAGAAAAGTTTTTTGGGAAAAATCAGTTTTATAAACCTTTCAATACAGACAAAACTGTATTATTTTACCAAACGATTTTGGATATTACAGGATCCGTTACTTTCAAACACAATTTTTTGGATGAAAGTCACACGGCTCCGGCCTACTCCACTTTCAAAATACATGATATTATTTCTCCAAAAGATTGGGATTATGATCTCAATGAAAGTATAAAATTTCCAGAAAATCTTTCCAATCTTTCTTGTTACGATGTCTCATTCAATTACTGGGATTATTGCCAAGCTTGGTATAATTCCTTTTTGATCCAATCACCCAAACACAAACACACGTGGTTGATCTTTTTCGACACCACCTGTAACTTATCCAAATCACCAATATGGTTCAATCAATGGTGGAACAACTTCGGTTCTATCATAGACATTTTCAAACCCCAGATAAACAAATCCTTCCAAATCTTTAAAAACAGTTTCATACCATCCGAGGATGAAAAAAGATTTTCCGCCTTAACACTCTTCCATTCTAAATTTCATTTACCCTGGGTCTTTTCATGGACCTTTGAATACTCAAACGATGCCGTACCCATCATCAGACGCAAATTTAAAGTCAAATGGTGGGACAAATACAGAATCCCTTCAAATCTCTATCCTTCAAATATCCCTGAATGGATTCAAGCCCAAAATTCCAAATCTCTTAACCCACAAACACTTATCCAAACACCAGAAATGACTCATTTCTTAGCCCAAAAATCAAAAATGTTGTCCATGCTGGCAGCCGCAAAATCGGAGGAAGAAATCAAGTCAATTTCATTAAGATTCCTACCAACAATATCAAGTCCAAACTCTGAAGCTTCAGGTACTGAACCTGAAATAGATGAAGACGACTTGTTATAAATTACAAGTCTATATATATATATATATATATATAAATAAAATAAAAAAAAAAAAAAAAAAAAAAAAAAAAAAAAAAAAAAAAATTTAATGAAATGATACGCATATGTCTACAAACATCGGAGTACAAAGAAGACAAACATCAAAGAAGACAAATCTCGGAGTACTAAGAAGACACCAAAATCAAAAACACCAAAATCAAAATACAAACAGGAATTCAACAATCAAGCACAGTAGCTGTCCGCGACTTAAAATCAGCAATCAACCACAGTAGCGGTCAGGCAAATCAAAACAACTATCAACTACAATAGCTGTCGGATACCTATTACAGTAGCTGCCGAAGACTTTCTACAGTAGCTGTCGGGGACTTACTACAGTAGCTATCGAGGATTTACTACAGTATCTGTCTACAAAAGCCGAAGACATGAAGCATCTCAAGGAGGCCATAATTTTCCACCACCAAAAGCAAGAGACAAGACCCATGTCAAGGAACCCATCATTGTCTCTTAATAATTTTAGATTTCTTTTTAATTTAAAATGCACTTGTAAACTTCTATATAAAGAAGTGTTGTGCATCCATTCAAAACACACAATTCTCTTTCCCTCTCCATTTTCCATCTCTAGAAAACCTCTCATCCCTTCAATCTCGAGTCAAGAGAATTCCTTCTTTTTTATTTTGTAAGTATAAATTATTTTCTGTATGTTTTATAAATTCAAATATAATACAAATTTATCTTAAACTTCTTTCAAATTCTGGAATACCTTCTATCATTCCTTAATCACTCTGAGACTAAGTCCTCAATAGTCATAGACTCTTGAGTTGTGATAAGGCTGATAGTATGTATTCGTAAAGAATACATGAAAGAATGTATGTTTAGTATCGATCCCCTTATGGTATCAGAGCCATGGGTGTATAATTTATGATTTCAAGACTATATAATTTATTGGATTTATTTATGGATTTATTTACTAAGTTTTATGTTGATTTCAAACTTTATCTAGTTCACATTTTTAAAATCAAGACTTATTAAGATTTCTCCTTGAATTTTTAAGATATTAGTAATCCTAAGTGTTTTTGCCAGTCTCGTGCCTAGGAAGTAAGTCCCGAAAGTATAGGGCATTAAAACCTAGAAGTTAAGTCTGGATTATAGGGAAAACTAAAATCTTTACATCAAGAAGAATTCCAAAATGAGTTCTTACTTTAAAAATACACTAGATAGGTCTGATTCAACATCATCTTCAAGATTTAAATCTAAAAGAGAATCTAAAAAAATTATAAGTAGTCATGAAACAACAATAGATGATTTCCAAGGATCAATTGACAATTGGGAAATCCCAAGAGTCCATAGAGACCAAATTTATCAAATTTCAAGAATAAATTTCTTAAGAACAAATTTTTCAATAAAAACAGAAGAACGTGACATACAATTAATTAAACCTTTTGAAACAATTCATCTGTTTTCGGAAAACGCTTTACAAAGACATAGAGAAAAGAATTTCAAATATATACATATAGGATTAGTCCAAGTTGGAATCAAACCACTTTCAAAAGAAGGTCTTAACACTTCAATACTAGCTATCTTAAGAGATACTAGGTTCAAATCATTTGAAGATTCTTTGCTTAGTTCTATAGAATCAAGTTTATGTGCTGGTCCAATTTCGTTTGATTGTTATCCAAATTTTACCGTTTCTCTAAACGATAAAAACATTTTAAAATCATTAGTTTTACAAGTTAAAACGCATAATTATGAAATGATTGAAGGATCAATTCCAATTGCCCTGGTTTTTAGGTTACATTATAAAGCTATGACAAGTGCTTTTTCTTCAAAAGTAAAAATATCAAGTAAAAAAGGTGAAACCCTATTACTCCAAACAGATCTTTCAAAATCTAACTCCGTAATTCCAAGATCGATTCAGTGGAAAGATGTAAATCTTCCAGATGAATGGATCCTTGAAGGAGTAACCCAACCAAAAGCTCTAGAATCCGTAGAGCCAATAGAACCAAACACACGTCTAAAAACCATTGAACAATCTAATGATGGAAAAGTAAAACTTTCCTTCATCAGACCCAATGATAAAAATACTGAAGATGAATTTTATTGTGAATCCTCTTCAGCCAGAGAAACAATAGACTTAGGAAGAGTCTCCCAATTAGGTCGTGGTATCCCAATACAAGAACATAGATATCAACCACGATTCTCAACCTCTGACATTCCAAACTCAATCTTAAGAAATGTTGATTTTCAAACACAAATACCAAAACCGGTTTACACTTCAAGAACTAGTTTTGAACAAAATGAATTCATTACAAAATCGGAACCAACTAGCCCCACATTTTCGGCTATAACTGAAAATATGGCTAATGAACTAAATGTCTTAGAAAAGGATTTTGAAATAAATAAAAAAACCTTAAGAGAAGAATTCTATTCAGATAAAAATCTACAAAAAAGAAATTGGTTTTTCAAAAAATTTACTACAAACAAAGAAAAAATACAAGAAGAATACTATAAATATCTTAGAAAACATAAAGTTCAAGTTCTATTTTTTAACTGGCTTGAAGATTATACAAAAGAAAATAATATTCATTTTCCTTATTCAAAAACAGCAAATCCCATCACGAGTCGAAACAAAACTCCTGAGTGGGAAACACTCGCTAATGGAAAAATATTTCGTTCAAATCACCCCCCTCAGCAAGGAATAAAACTTGAATTATCGGGTAAACCGATTGAAGCAATTCCTTTTAAAATCCCTCAAGAAGATGATAAGACAAATGTCAAAAATATCATTCTTCAAAATAATTTTTCAAACACCAACCTTGGAACAATAAGTAAACAACTTGATAGAATAGAAAAAACAATATTAAAACAACAAACCCCTCCAAAAGAAACTTCGACTAACAAGAAACTTAAACTTCCGATATTTGAACCTTTCCAAATTTCAGAAAATAGTGTTAAAACTTGCCAAAACACAAATTTAGAATTCATTCGCGCCCTTCAAAGCCAACTAAGTAACATAGAAGTAGGAGAAAGTAGTAAACAACAAACTTATGATGTCCCTGACACTCCAACTTCTAAAAACCAAAGAAATTTTAAATCCATCCAAGCACCTACCAATCTTGAAACACAAAGCTCAAATATTCAAATAAATACTCTATGTCAAGAATCAGATTCTGACAAAACCATACATCAATTCCAAAAAAATAGAATAAATCGCCTTGATTGGAGAAACAATCAAGAAAACCAAATAATAACAGCACCAGACCTAGGACAAATTCAACCAGTGGAACAATCTAGGTTCAATTCATCTTCCGTTTATGACTGGAATCTAGACGGAATTTCTGAATATAATATATTAAATTTCCTCCAAAAAATGACAATGGCTGCAAACGCCTATAGGACACAAATAGGCAATGAAGATAAAACCGTTGCTGAACTCCTTATTGCTGGTTTTTCGGGACAGCTAAAAGGATGGTGGGATAACTATCTCACCAGTCAACAACGGGAAGAAATCCTCAATGCTATTAAAATAGATGAAGAAGGATTACCTATTCTAGATAATTTCGGAGTCACCCAACAAAATGCGGTAGCAACTTTAGTCTTAGCCATAACCCTTCATTTCATAGGAGATCCCTCAGTCCTTAGAGATAAAAATGCAGAACTCCTTTCAAATCTTAAATGTAAAAAACTAAGTGATTTTCAATGGTACAAAAACACATTCCTCACTAGGGTTCTACTTCGGCAAGATTCAAACCAACCTTTCTGGAAAGAAAAGTTTCTTGCAGGACTACCAACTCTCTTAGGAGAAAAGGTTAGGACAAAAATTAGAGAATCTAGTGGTATCCAAATAATTGACTACGATGATTACACCTATGGAGAACTAGTTAGTCTAGTTCAACAAGAAGGTCTTAAAATCTGTCAAGATTTAAAACTCCAAAAACATCTCAAATGGGAACTTAGAAAAACAAAAATAGAGTTAGGGTCTTTCTGCAAACAATTTGAAATAGATCCTAATAACAAAAAGTCATGTGTAGGAAATTGCAAACCAACATATTATTCCAAAAAACAAAAATTTACAAAAAGAAATTTAAAAGAATATAGGCCACGAGAAAACTCTTGGAATAAACCTCGAAATAAATTTAGACCAAAAGAATCCCAAAACAAACCTTTTTACAAAAACTTAACATGCTATAAATGCAATAAAAAAGGCCACACTTCAAAATTCTGCCGTCTAAATAAGAAAATCCAAGAACTCGATCTTGGAGAAGAAATCTCAGCCAAAATATCAAATCTCTTCCTAGACTACTCTTCCTCATCTAGTGATTGCGATTCTGAGTTCTCTCCTGAAGAGGCCTTGCAAGTTGATGAACTAAATGAATCATCATCTAGCTCGGACTCAGACAGTAAGAAAATCCAGGTCCTCTCAAAAGATCAAGAACTCCAATTAGAAATCTTGAATTCAATCTCAGACCCTGAACTTAAACAAAAATTTCTTGAAACAATCATTTCGACCATAAGTAAAAACCAAATAATAGAAAAACTTCCAAAAACCAAAGAACCATCAACTTCCAACTCTTCGTATAACCTAACCGCTATCCTCAACCAAGGAAGAAAAAATCATTCTAAAACTACTTTACAATCCCTTCAAATTGAGATCAAAAATGTAAAAAATGAACTCAAACATTTGAAAGAAAAGCAAAAAATGGATTCAGAGTATTTTCATTCAATATTAGCCTCTAAAAAACATGATGATTCTAGTTCAGAAGAACAAGATAACATCTGTCCAGAAAATTTAGAAAATTTAGAAAATGATCTAGTAGAACAAATACAAACCCTAAATACCATGCCCAATGATTTCCTTTTTGTACTAAGGGAAATTACATCCCGAAAATATAAAATAAAAATTACACTTGTTTTCTCTGAAGATTACAAACTAGACACAATTGCACTCTTTGATACTGGTGCCGACCTAAATTGCATAAAAACAGGTCTCGTACCAAAATGTTTTCATCACAAAACAAATGAAAAACTCTCTGCAGCAAATAATTCAAAACTTAGCATAACCTCAAAAACAGAAGCTTCAATATTAAAAGAAAATATTCTATTCAAAACTGCTTTTGTTCTCACGGATGATATATACCAAAATATCATTCTTGGAACACCATTTATAAACTTAATAACACCATACAAAGTAAAAGAAGATTCGATTTCTTTCAAAACACAAGATAAAAAATTATCTTTCGAATTTATGGAAACTCCAAAAAAGAGAAGTCTGAACTTAATAAAAGCATGTTCAATACAAGAAAATTCTATAAATTCTCTAATTAAAAGTAAAAAATTTCATTTAGAAAACCTACAAACGGAATTTCTTGTTGAAAAAACAAAAGAGATATTAGAAACTTCAATCACAAAAGAAAAAATTTCGAAGATAAGTAAACTTTTTGAAGAACAATTATGTTCGGATTTACCAACGGCCTTCTGGGATAGAAAACAACACATAGTTGACTTACCCTATGAAGAAAAATTTGATGAAAGAGAAATTCCTACAAAGGCTCGTCCAATACAGATGAACTCTGATCTAGAGAGCCATTGTAAGAAAGAAATTTCAGAACTTTTAAACAAAAAATTAATTTCAAAATCAAGATCTCCATGGTCTTGCGCAGCTTTCTATGTGAATAAAAATTCAGAAATAGAAAGAGGAACCCCAAGGCTTGTAATAAATTACAAGCCTCTAAACACAGCATTAAAATGGATTAGATATCCAATACCAAATAAAAAAGACCTCCTTCAAAAACTTCACTCCGCACACATATTTTCAAAATTTGATCTAAAATCAGGATTTTGGCAAATCCAAATATCTGAAAATGATCGATATAAAACTGCATTTACTGTTCCCTTTGGGCAATACCAATGGAATGTGATGCCTTTTGGTTTGAAAAATGCACCTTCCGAATTTCAAAGAATAATGAATGACATATTCTCAGAATATTCAAAATTTTGTATAGTATATATTGATGATATACTCATCTTTTCAAACTCTATTGAAGAACATTTCAAACACCTAAAAACGTTTTACTATGTTGCACGAAAAAATGGGCTTGTAATATCAAAAACAAAAATGGTTTTATTTCAAACCAAAATTAGATTTCTTGGACATTACATATCAAAGGGTACGATTAAACCTATAGAAAGATCATTAGAATTTGCTAACAAATTCCCTGATAAAATTCTAGATAAAACTCAATTACAACGATTTCTAGGAAGTCTTAACTATGTCCTAGATTTTTGTCCAAACATCAACAGATTAGCTAGACCATTACATGATCGTTTAAAGAAAGATCCCACCCCGTGGACAGAACAGCATACCGCTGTAGTCCGACAAATAAAGAAACAAGTCTTAGAAATCCCATGTCTGCATATAGCAGATCCAAGGTTAGAAAAAATTGTAGAAACAGATGCTTCTGATATTGGATATGGAGGTATCTTAAAACAAAAAGAAAAAACGGGTCATGAAAAAATAATCCAATTTACTTCATCCCATTGGAATGAAACCCAAAGAAATTATTCAACTATCAAAAAAGAAATACTAAGTATAGTTTTATGTATACAAAAATTTCAAAGTGATCTTCTAAACCAAAAATTTCTACTAAGAATAGACTGCAAAAGTGCTAAAGATGTTTTACAAAAAGATGTTAAAAATCTTGCTTCAAAACAAATTTTTGCCCGATGGCAGGCACTACTAAGTATTTTTGATTTTAATATAGAATATATTAAAGGAGATACAAATTTCATTCCAGATTTCTTGACTCGTGAATTTCTCCAAAACAGGTACGATGCCACCAAAACAGATTGACAAAGGAAAAGGCCTTTCTATAGGCCCAAAGCAAGAAAACCCAAAAACTCCAAACACTTCCAAACCAAAAACCGAACCCGAAACACAACCCTGGATTACAATTACAAAAAAGAAACCAGAAAAAGAAGAAAAGGCCTTGCAAACACAAAAAGAGATTTTGGATCAGATACGAGTTTTACAACAGGCTTTTGACAAAAGTTTTTCAAAACAAGAGCAAGGTGGTTCTTCAAAAATACCCTCTTCTCTTGAGATTTTTAAAATACCTGAAGCCCCTTTAAAAATTTCAAAACAAAACCAGGCTTCAAAACAAATTTCAAAACCTTTAAACAATTCGCAAATTGTTTTAAAGGAGATTTCACAAAATCCTCCTTCTGAGTATTTTGAAAAACAAACTTATCAAAACGTTATTACTGTTGAAAAAGACTTTTTTGAAAGTGATCCATTTTCAACCATAGAAAAGTTTTTTGGGAAAAATCAGTTTTATAAACCTTTCAATACAGACAAAACTGTATTATTTTACCAAACGATTTTGGATATTACAGGATCCGTTACTTTCAAACACAATTTTTTGGATGAAAGTCACACGGCTCCGGCCTACTCCACTTTCAAAATACATGATATTATTTCTCCAAAAGATGGGGATTATGATCTCAATGAAAGTATAAAATTTCCAGAAAATCTTTCCAATCTTTCTTGTTACGATGTCTCATTCAATTACTGGGATTATTGCCAAGCTTGGTATAATTCCTTTTTGATCCAATCACCCAAACACAAACACACGTGGTTGATCTTTTTCGACACCACCTGTAACTTATCCAAATCACCAATATGGTTCAATCAATGGTGGAACAACTTCGGTTCTATCATAGACATTTTCAAACCCCAGATAAACAAATCCTTCCAAATCTTTAAAAACAGTTTCATACCATCCGAGGATGAAAAAAGATTTTCCGCCTTAACACTCTTCCATTCTAAATTTCATTTACCCTGGGTCTTTTCATGGACCTTTGAATACTCAAACGATGCCGTACCCATCATCAGACGCAAATTTAAAGTCAAATGGTGGGACAAATACAGAATCCCTTCAAATCTCTATCCTTCAAATATCCCTGAATGGATTCAAGCCCAAAATTCCAAATCTCTTAACCCACAAACACTTATCCAAACACCAGAAATGACTCATTTCTTAGCCCAAAAATCAAAAATGTTGTCCATGCTGGCAGCCGCAAAATCGGAGGAAGAAATCAAGTCAATTTCATTAAGATTCCTACCAACAATATCAAGTCCAAACTCTGAAGCTTCAGGTACTGAACCTGAAATAGATGAAGACGACTTGTTATAAATTACAAGTCTATATATATATATATATATATATAAATAAAATAAAAAAAAAAAAAAAAAAAAAAAAAAAAAAAAAAAAAAAAATTTAATGAAATGATACGCATATGTCTACAAACATCGGAGTACAAAGAAGACAAACATCAAAGAAGACAAATCTCGGAGTACTAAGAAGACACCAAAATCAAAAACACCAAAATCAAAATACAAACAGGAATTCAACAATCAAGCACAGTAGCTGTCCGCGACTTAAAATCAGCAATCAACCACAGTAGCGGTCAGGCAAATCAAAACAACTATCAACTACAATAGCTGTCGGATACCTATTACAGTAGCTGCCGAAGACTTTCTACAGTAGCTGTCGGGGACTTACTACAGTAGCTATCGAGGATTTACTACAGTATCTGTCTACAAAAGCCGAAGACATGAAGCATCTCAAGGAGGCCATAATTTTCCACCACCAAAAGCAAGAGACAAGACCCATGTCAAGGAACCCATCATTGTCTCTTAATAATTTTAGATTTCTTTTTAATTTAAAATGCACTTGTAAACTTCTATATAAAGAAGTGTTGTGCATCCATTCAAAACACACAATTCTCTTTCCCTCTCCATTTTCCATCTCTAGAAAACCTCTCATCCCTTCAATCTCGAGTCAAGAGAATTCCTTCTTTTTTATTTTGTAAGTATAAATTATTTTCTGTATGTTTTATAAATTCAAATATAATACAAATTTATCTTAAACTTCTTTCAAATTCTGGAATACCTTCTATCATTCCTTAATCACTCTGAGACTAAGTCCTCAATAGTCATAGACTCTTGAGTTGTGATAAGGCTGATAGTATGTATTCGTAAAGAATACATGAAAGAATGTATGTTTAGTATCGATCCCCTTATGGTATCAGAGCCATGGGTGTATAATTTATGATTTCAAGACTATATAATTTATTGGATTTATTTATGGATTTATTTACTAAGTTTTATGTTGATTTCAAACTTTATCTAGTTCACATTTTTAAAATCAAGACTTATTAAGATTTCTCCTTGAATTTTTAAGATATTAGTAATCCTAAGTGTTTTTGCCAGTCTCGTGCCTAGGAAGTAAGTCCCGAAAGTATAGGGCATTAAAACCTAGAAGTTAAGTCTGGATTATAGGGAAAACTAAAATCTTTACATCAAGAAGAATTCCAAAATGAGTTCTTACTTTAAAAATACACTAGATAGGTCTGATTCAACATCATCTTCAAGATTTAAATCTAAAAGAGAATCTAAAAAAATTATAAGTAGTCATGAAACAACAATAGATGATTTCCAAGGATCAATTGACAATTGGGAAATCCCAAGAGTCCATAGAGACCAAATTTATCAAATTTCAAGAATAAATTTCTTAAGAACAAATTTTTCAATAAAAACAGAAGAACGTGACATACAATTAATTAAACCTTTTGAAACAATTCATCTGTTTTCGGAAAACGCTTTACAAAGACATAGAGAAAAGAATTTCAAATATATACATATAGGATTAGTCCAAGTTGGAATCAAACCACTTTCAAAAGAAGGTCTTAACACTTCAATACTAGCTATCTTAAGAGATACTAGGTTCAAATCATTTGAAGATTCTTTGCTTAGTTCTATAGAATCAAGTTTATGTGCTGGTCCAATTTCGTTTGATTGTTATCCAAATTTTACCGTTTCTCTAAACGATAAAAACATTTTAAAATCATTAGTTTTACAAGTTAAAACGCATAATTATGAAATGATTGAAGGATCAATTCCAATTGCCCTGGTTTTTAGGTTACATTATAAAGCTATGACAAGTGCTTTTTCTTCAAAAGTAAAAATATCAAGTAAAAAAGGTGAAACCCTATTACTCCAAACAGATCTTTCAAAATCTAACTCCGTAATTCCAAGATCGATTCAGTGGAAAGATGTAAATCTTCCAGATGAATGGATCCTTGAAGGAGTAACCCAACCAAAAGCTCTAGAATCCGTAGAGCCAATAGAACCAAACACACGTCTAAAAACCATTGAACAATCTAATGATGGAAAAGTAAAACTTTCCTTCATCAGACCCAATGATAAAAATACTGAAGATGAATTTTATTGTGAATCCTCTTCAGCCAGAGAAACAATAGACTTAGGAAGAGTCTCCCAATTAGGTCGTGGTATCCCAATACAAGAACATAGATATCAACCACGATTCTCAACCTCTGACATTCCAAACTCAATCTTAAGAAATGTTGATTTTCAAACACAAATACCAAAACCGGTTTACACTTCAAGAACTAGTTTTGAACAAAATGAATTCATTACAAAATCGGAACCAACTAGCCCCACATTTTCGGCTATAACTGAAAATATGGCTAATGAACTAAATGTCTTAGAAAAGGATTTTGAAATAAATAAAAAAACCTTAAGAGAAGAATTCTATTCAGATAAAAATCTACAAAAAAGAAATTGGTTTTTCAAAAAATTTACTACAAACAAAGAAAAAATACAAGAAGAATACTATAAATATCTTAGAAAACATAAAGTTCAAGTTCTATTTTTTAACTGGCTTGAAGATTATACAAAAGAAAATAATATTCATTTTCCTTATTCAAAAACAGCAAATCCCATCACGAGTCGAAACAAAACTCCTGAGTGGGAAACACTCGCTAATGGAAAAATATTTCGTTCAAATCACCCCCCTCAGCAAGGAATAAAACTTGAATTATCGGGTAAACCGATTGAAGCAATTCCTTTTAAAATCCCTCAAGAAGATGATAAGACAAATGTCAAAAATATCATTCTTCAAAATAATTTTTCAAACACCAACCTTGGAACAATAAGTAAACAACTTGATAGAATAGAAAAAACAATATTAAAACAACAAACCCCTCCAAAAGAAACTTCGACTAACAAGAAACTTAAACTTCCGATATTTGAACCTTTCCAAATTTCAGAAAATAGTGTTAAAACTTGCCAAAACACAAATTTAGAATTCATTCGCGCCCTTCAAAGCCAACTAAGTAACATAGAAGTAGGAGAAAGTAGTAAACAACAAACTTATGATGTCCCTGACACTCCAACTTCTAAAAACCAAAGAAATTTTAAATCCATCCAAGCACCTACCAATCTTGAAACACAAAGCTCAAATATTCAAATAAATACTCTATGTCAAGAATCAGATTCTGACAAAACCATACATCAATTCCAAAAAAATAGAATAAATCGCCTTGATTGGAGAAACAATCAAGAAAACCAAATAATAACAGCACCAGACCTAGGACAAATTCAACCAGTGGAACAATCTAGGTTCAATTCATCTTCCGTTTATGACTGGAATCTAGACGGAATTTCTGAATATAATATATTAAATTTCCTCCAAAAAATGACAATGGCTGCAAACGCCTATAGGACACAAATAGGCAATGAAGATAAAACCGTTGCTGAACTCCTTATTGCTGGTTTTTCGGGACAGCTAAAAGGATGGTGGGATAACTATCTCACCAGTCAACAACGGGAAGAAATCCTCAATGCTATTAAAATAGATGAAGAAGGATTACCTATTCTAGATAATTTCGGAGTCACCCAACAAAATGCGGTAGCAACTTTAGTCTTAGCCATAACCCTTCATTTCATAGGAGATCCCTCAGTCCTTAGAGATAAAAATGCAGAACTCCTTTCAAATCTTAAATGTAAAAAACTAAGTGATTTTCAATGGTACAAAAACACATTCCTCACTAGGGTTCTACTTCGGCAAGATTCAAACCAACCTTTCTGGAAAGAAAAGTTTCTTGCAGGACTACCAACTCTCTTAGGAGAAAAGGTTAGGACAAAAATTAGAGAATCTAGTGGTATCCAAATAATTGACTACGATGATTACACCTATGGAGAACTAGTTAGTCTAGTTCAACAAGAAGGTCTTAAAATCTGTCAAGATTTAAAACTCCAAAAACATCTCAAATGGGAACTTAGAAAAACAAAAATAGAGTTAGGGTCTTTCTGCAAACAATTTGAAATAGATCCTAATAACAAAAAGTCATGTGTAGGAAATTGCAAACCAACATATTATTCCAAAAAACAAAAATTTACAAAAAGAAATTTAAAAGAATATAGGCCACGAGAAAACTCTTGGAATAAACCTCGAAATAAATTTAGACCAAAAGAATCCCAAAACAAACCTTTTTACAAAAACTTAACATGCTATAAATGCAATAAAAAAGGCCACACTTCAAAATTCTGCCGTCTAAATAAGAAAATCCAAGAACTCGATCTTGGAGAAGAAATCTCAGCCAAAATATCAAATCTCTTCCTAGACTACTCTTCCTCATCTAGTGATTGCGATTCTGAGTTCTCTCCTGAAGAGGCCTTGCAAGTTGATGAACTAAATGAATCATCATCTAGCTCGGACTCAGACAGTAAGAAAATCCAGGTCCTCTCAAAAGATCAAGAACTCCAATTAGAAATCTTGAATTCAATCTCAGACCCTGAACTTAAACAAAAATTTCTTGAAACAATCATTTCGACCATAAGTAAAAACCAAATAATAGAAAAACTTCCAAAAACCAAAGAACCATCAACTTCCAACTCTTCGTATAACCTAACCGCTATCCTCAACCAAGGAAGAAAAAATCATTCTAAAACTACTTTACAATCCCTTCAAATTGAGATCAAAAATGTAAAAAATGAACTCAAACATTTGAAAGAAAAGCAAAAAATGGATTCAGAGTATTTTCATTCAATATTAGCCTCTAAAAAACATGATGATTCTAGTTCAGAAGAACAAGATAACATCTGTCCAGAAAATTTAGAAAATTTAGAAAATGATCTAGTAGAACAAATACAAACCCTAAATACCATGCCCAATGATTTCCTTTTTGTACTAAGGGAAATTACATCCCGAAAATATAAAATAAAAATTACACTTGTTTTCTCTGAAGATTACAAACTAGACACAATTGCACTCTTTGATACTGGTGCCGACCTAAATTGCATAAAAACAGGTCTCGTACCAAAATGTTTTCATCACAAAACAAATGAAAAACTCTCTGCAGCAAATAATTCAAAACTTAGCATAACCTCAAAAACAGAAGCTTCAATATTAAAAGAAAATATTCTATTCAAAACTGCTTTTGTTCTCACGGATGATATATACCAAAATATCATTCTTGGAACACCATTTATAAACTTAATAACACCATACAAAGTAAAAGAAGATTCGATTTCTTTCAAAACACAAGATAAAAAATTATCTTTCGAATTTATGGAAACTCCAAAAAAGAGAAGTCTGAACTTAATAAAAGCATGTTCAATACAAGAAAATTCTATAAATTCTCTAATTAAAAGTAAAAAATTTCATTTAGAAAACCTACAAACGGAATTTCTTGTTGAAAAAACAAAAGAGATATTAGAAACTTCAATCACAAAAGAAAAAATTTCGAAGATAAGTAAACTTTTTGAAGAACAATTATGTTCGGATTTACCAACGGCCTTCTGGGATAGAAAACAACACATAGTTGACTTACCCTATGAAGAAAAATTTGATGAAAGAGAAATTCCTACAAAGGCTCGTCCAATACAGATGAACTCTGATCTAGAGAGCCATTGTAAGAAAGAAATTTCAGAACTTTTAAACAAAAAATTAATTTCAAAATCAAGATCTCCATGGTCTTGCGCAGCTTTCTATGTGAATAAAAATTCAGAAATAGAAAGAGGAACCCCAAGGCTTGTAATAAATTACAAGCCTCTAAACACAGCATTAAAATGGATTAGATATCCAATACCAAATAAAAAAGACCTCCTTCAAAAACTTCACTCCGCACACATATTTTCAAAATTTGATCTAAAATCAGGATTTTGGCAAATCCAAATATCTGAAAATGATCGATATAAAACTGCATTTACTGTTCCCTTTGGGCAATACCAATGGAATGTGATGCCTTTTGGTTTGAAAAATGCACCTTCCGAATTTCAAAGAATAATGAATGACATATTCTCAGAATATTCAAAATTTTGTATAGTATATATTGATGATATACTCATCTTTTCAAACTCTATTGAAGAACATTTCAAACACCTAAAAACGTTTTACTATGTTGCACGAAAAAATGGGCTTGTAATATCAAAAACAAAAATGGTTTTATTTCAAACCAAAATTAGATTTCTTGGACATTACATATCAAAGGGTACGATTAAACCTATAGAAAGATCATTAGAATTTGCTAACAAATTCCCTGATAAAATTCTAGATAAAACTCAATTACAACGATTTCTAGGAAGTCTTAACTATGTCCTAGATTTTTGTCCAAACATCAACAGATTAGCTAGACCATTACATGATCGTTTAAAGAAAGATCCCACCCCGTGGACAGAACAGCATACCGCTGTAGTCCGACAAATAAAGAAACAAGTCTTAGAAATCCCATGTCTGCATATAGCAGATCCAAGGTTAGAAAAAATTGTAGAAACAGATGCTTCTGATATTGGATATGGAGGTATCTTAAAACAAAAAGAAAAAACGGGTCATGAAAAAATAATCCAATTTACTTCATCCCATTGGAATGAAACCCAAAGAAATTATTCAACTATCAAAAAAGAAATACTAAGTATAGTTTTATGTATACAAAAATTTCAAAGTGATCTTCTAAACCAAAAATTTCTACTAAGAATAGACTGCAAAAGTGCTAAAGATGTTTTACAAAAAGATGTTAAAAATCTTGCTTCAAAACAAATTTTTGCCCGATGGCAGGCACTACTAAGTATTTTTGATTTTAATATAGAATATATTAAAGGAGATACAAATTTCATTCCAGATTTCTTGACTCGTGAATTTCTCCAAAACAGGTACGATGCCACCAAAACAGATTGACAAAGGAAAAGGCCTTTCTATAGGCCCAAAGCAAGAAAACCCAAAAACTCCAAACACTTCCAAACCAAAAACCGAACCCGAAACACAACCCTGGATTACAATTACAAAAAAGAAACCAGAAAAAGAAGAAAAGGCCTTGCAAACACAAAAAGAGATTTTGGATCAGATACGAGTTTTACAACAGGCTTTTGACAAAAGTTTTTCAAAACAAGAGCAAGGTGGTTCTTCAAAAATACCCTCTTCTCTTGAGATTTTTAAAATACCTGAAGCCCCTTTAAAAATTTCAAAACAAAACCAGGCTTCAAAACAAATTTCAAAACCTTTAAACAATTCGCAAATTGTTTTAAAGGAGATTTCACAAAATCCTCCTTCTGAGTATTTTGAAAAACAAACTTATCAAAACGTTATTACTGTTGAAAAAGACTTTTTTGAAAGTGATCCATTTTCAACCATAGAAAAGTTTTTTGGGAAAAATCAGTTTTATAAACCTTTCAATACAGACAAAACTGTATTATTTTACCAAACGATTTTAGATATTACAGGATCCGTTACTTTCAAACACAATTTTTTGGATGAAAGTCACACGGCTCCGGCCTACTCCACTTTCAAAATACATGATATTATTTCTCCAAAAGATTGGGATTATGATCTCAATGAAAGTATAAAATTTCCAGAAAATCTTTCCAATCTTTCTTGTTACGATGTCTCATTCAATTACTGGGATTATTGCCAAGCTTGGTATAATTCCTTTTTGATCCAATCACCCAAACACAAACACACGTGGTTGATCTTTTTCGACACCACCTGTAACTTATCCAAATCACCAATATGGTTCAATCAATGGTGGAACAACTTCGGTTCTATCATAGACATTTTCAAACCCCAGATAAACAAATCCTTCCAAATCTTTAAAAACAGTTTCATACCATCCGAGGATGAAAAAAGATTTTCCGCCTTAACACTCTTCCATTCTAAATTTCATTTACCCTGGGTCTTTTCATGGACCTTTGAATACTCAAACGATGCCGTACCCATCATCAGACGCAAATTTAAAGTCAAATGGTGGGACAAATACAGAATCCCTTCAAATCTCTATCCTTCAAATATCCCTGAATGGATTCAAGCCCAAAATTCCAAATCTCTTAACCCACAAACACTTATCCAAACACCAGAAATGACTCATTTCTTAGCCCAAAAATCAAAAATGTTGTCCATGCTGGCAGCCGCAAAATCGGAGGAAGAAATCAAGTCAATTTCATTAAGATTCCTACCAACAATATCAAGTCCAAACTCTGAAGCTTCAGGTACTGAACCTGAAATAGATGAAGACGACTTGTTATAAATTACAAGTCTATATATATATATATATATATATAAATAAAATAAAATAAAAAAAAAAAAAAAAAAAAAAAAAAAAAAAAATTTAATGAAATGATACGCATATGTCTACAAACATCGGAGTACAAAGAAGACAAACATCAAAGAAGACAAATCTCGGAGTACTAAGAAGACACCAAAATCAAAAACACCAAAATCAAAATACAAACAGGAATTCAACAATCAAGCACAGTAGCTGTCCGCGACTTAAAATCAGCAATCAACCACAGTAGCGGTCAGGCAAATCAAAACAACTATCAACTACAATAGCTGTCGGATACCTATTACAGTAGCTGCCGAAGACTTTCTACAGTAGCTGTCGGGGACTTACTACAGTAGCTATCGAGGATTTACTACAGTATCTGTCTACAAAAGCCGAAGACATGAAGCATCTCAAGGAGGCCATAATTTTCCACCACCAAAAGCAAGAGACAAGACCCATGTCAAGGAACCCATCATTGTCTCTTAATAATTTTAGATTTCTTTTTAATTTAAAATGCACTTGTAAACTTCTATATAAAGAAGTGTTGTGCATCCATTCAAAACACACAATTCTCTTTCCCTCTCCATTTTCCATCTCTAGAAAACCTCTCATCCCTTCAATCTCGAGTCAAGAGAATTCCTTCTTTTTTATTTTGTAAGTATAAATTATTTTCTGTATGTTTTATATGGGAACCTAGTATCTCATAAGATAGCTAGTATCGATCCCCTTATTGTGAATCCTCTTCAGCCAGAGAAACAATAGACTTAGGAAGAGTCTCCCAATTAGGTCGTGGTATCCCAATACAAGAACATAGATATCAACCACGATTCTCAACCTCTGACATTCCAAACTCAATCTTAAGAAATGTTGATTTTCAAACACAAATACCAAAACCGGTTTACACTTCAAGAACTAGTTTTGAACAAAATGAATTCATTACAAAATCGGAACCAACTAGCCCCACATTTTCGGCTATAACTGAAAATATGGCTAATGAACTAAATGTCTTAGAAAAGGATTTTGAAATAAATAAAAAAACCTTAAGAGAAGAATTCTATTCAGATAAAAATCTACAAAAAAGAAATTGGTTTTTCAAAAAATTTACTACAAACAAAGAAAAAATACAAGAAGAATACTATAAATATCTTAGAAAACATAAAGTTCAAGTTCTATTTTTTAACTGGCTTGAAGATTATACAAAAGAAAATAATATTCATTTTCCTTATTCAAAAACAGCAAATCCCATCACGAGTCGAAACAAAACTCCTGAGTGGGAAACACTCGCTAATGGAAAAATATTTCGTTCAAATCACCCCCCTCAGCAAGGAATAAAACTTGAATTATCGGGTAAACCGATTGAAGCAATTCCTTTTAAAATCCCTCAAGAAGATGATAAGACAAATGTCAAAAATATCATTCTTCAAAATAATTTTTCAAACACCAACCTTGGAACAATAAGTAAACAACTTGATAGAATAGAAAAAACAATATTAAAACAACAAACCCCTCCAAAAGAAACTTCGACTAACAAGAAACTTAAACTTCCGATATTTGAACCTTTCCAAATTTCAGAAAATAGTGTTAAAACTTGCCAAAACACAAATTTAGAATTCATTCGCGCCCTTCAAAGCCAACTAAGTAACATAGAAGTAGGAGAAAGTAGTAAACAACAAACTTATGATGTCCCTGACACTCCAACTTCTAAAAACCAAAGAAATTTTAAATCCATCCAAGCACCTACCAATCTTGAAACACAAAGCTCAAATATTCAAATAAATACTCTATGTCAAGAATCAGATTCTGACAAAACCATACATCAATTCCAAAAAAATAGAATAAATCGCCTTGATTGGAGAAACAATCAAGAAAACCAAATAATAACAGCACCAGACCTAGGACAAATTCAACCAGTGGAACAATCTAGGTTCAATTCATCTTCCGTTTATGACTGGAATCTAGACGGAATTTCTGAATATAATATATTAAATTTCCTCCAAAAAATGACAATGGCTGCAAACGCCTATAGGACACAAATAGGCAATGAAGATAAAACCGTTGCTGAACTCCTTATTGCTGGTTTTTCGGGACAGCTAAAAGGATGGTGGGATAACTATCTCACCAGTCAACAACGGGAAGAAATCCTCAATGCTATTAAAATAGATGAAGAAGGATTACCTATTCTAGATAATTTCGGAGTCACCCAACAAAATGCGGTAGCAACTTTAGTCTTAGCCATAACCCTTCATTTCATAGGAGATCCCTCAGTCCTTAGAGATAAAAATGCAGAACTCCTTTCAAATCTTAAATGTAAAAAACTAAGTGATTTTCAATGGTACAAAAACACATTCCTCACTAGGGTTCTACTTCGGCAAGATTCAAACCAACCTTTCTGGAAAGAAAAGTTTCTTGCAGGACTACCAACTCTCTTAGGAGAAAAGGTTAGGACAAAAATTAGAGAATCTAGTGGTATCCAAATAATTGACTACGATGATTACACCTATGGAGAACTAGTTAGTCTAGTTCAACAAGAAGGTCTTAAAATCTGTCAAGATTTAAAACTCCAAAAACATCTCAAATGGGAACTTAGAAAAACAAAAATAGAGTTAGGGTCTTTCTGCAAACAATTTGAAATAGATCCTAATAACAAAAAGTCATGTGTAGGAAATTGCAAACCAACATATTATTCCAAAAAACAAAAATTTACAAAAAGAAATTTAAAAGAATATAGGCCACGAGAAAACTCTTGGAATAAACCTCGAAATAAATTTAGACCAAAAGAATCCCAAAACAAACCTTTTTACAAAAACTTAACATGCTATAAATGCAATAAAAAAGGCCACACTTCAAAATTCTGCCGTCTAAATAAGAAAATCCAAGAACTCGATCTTGGAGAAGAAATCTCAGCCAAAATATCAAATCTCTTCCTAGACTACTCTTCCTCATCTAGTGATTGCGATTCTGAGTTCTCTCCTGAAGAGGCCTTGCAAGTTGATGAACTAAATGAATCATCATCTAGCTCGGACTCAGACAGTAAGAAAATCCAGGTCCTCTCAAAAGATCAAGAACTCCAATTAGAAATCTTGAATTCAATCTCAGACCCTGAACTTAAACAAAAATTTCTTGAAACAATCATTTCGACCATAAGTAAAAACCAAATAATAGAAAAACTTCCAAAAACCAAAGAACCATCAACTTCCAACTCTTCGTATAACCTAACCGCTATCCTCAACCAAGGAAGAAAAAATCATTCTAAAACTACTTTACAATCCCTTCAAATTGAGATCAAAAATGTAAAAAATGAACTCAAACATTTGAAAGAAAAGCAAAAAATGGATTCAGAGTATTTTCATTCAATATTAGCCTCTAAAAAACATGATGATTCTAGTTCAGAAGAACAAGATAACATCTGTCCAGAAAATTTAGAAAATTTAGAAAATGATCTAGTAGAACAAATACAAACCCTAAATACCATGCCCAATGATTTCCTTTTTGTACTAAGGGAAATTACATCCCGAAAATATAAAATAAAAATTACACTTGTTTTCTCTGAAGATTACAAACTAGACACAATTGCACTCTTTGATACTGGTGCCGACCTAAATTGCATAAAAACAGGTCTCGTACCAAAATGTTTTCATCACAAAACAAATGAAAAACTCTCTGCAGCAAATAATTCAAAACTTAGCATAACCTCAAAAACAGAAGCTTCAATATTAAAAGAAAATATTCTATTCAAAACTGCTTTTGTTCTCACGGATGATATATACCAAAATATCATTCTTGGAACACCATTTATAAACTTAATAACACCATACAAAGTAAAAGAAGATTCGATTTCTTTCAAAACACAAGATAAAAAATTATCTTTCGAATTTATGGAAACTCCAAAAAAGAGAAGTCTGAACTTAATAAAAGCATGTTCAATACAAGAAAATTCTATAAATTCTCTAATTAAAAGTAAAAAATTTCATTTAGAAAACCTACAAACGGAATTTCTTGTTGAAAAAACAAAAGAGATATTAGAAACTTCAATCACAAAAGAAAAAATTTCGAAGATAAGTAAACTTTTTGAAGAACAATTATGTTCGGATTTACCAACGGCCTTCTGGGATAGAAAACAACACATAGTTGACTTACCCTATGAAGAAAAATTTGATGAAAGAGAAATTCCTACAAAGGCTCGTCCAATACAGATGAACTCTGATCTAGAGAGCCATTGTAAGAAAGAAATTTCAGAACTTTTAAACAAAAAATTAATTTCAAAATCAAGATCTCCATGGTCTTGCGCAGCTTTCTATGTGAATAAAAATTCAGAAATAGAAAGAGGAACCCCAAGGCTTGTAATAAATTACAAGCCTCTAAACACAGCATTAAAATGGATTAGATATCCAATACCAAATAAAAAAGACCTCCTTCAAAAACTTCACTCCGCACACATATTTTCAAAATTTGATCTAAAATCAGGATTTTGGCAAATCCAAATATCTGAAAATGATCGATATAAAACTGCATTTACTGTTCCCTTTGGGCAATACCAATGGAATGTGATGCCTTTTGGTTTGAAAAATGCACCTTCCGAATTTCAAAGAATAATGAATGACATATTCTCAGAATATTCAAAATTTTGTATAGTATATATTGATGATATACTCATCTTTTCAAACTCTATTGAAGAACATTTCAAACACCTAAAAACGTTTTACTATGTTGCACGAAAAAATGGGCTTGTAATATCAAAAACAAAAATGGTTTTATTTCAAACCAAAATTAGATTTCTTGGACATTACATATCAAATGGTACGATTAAACCTATAGAAAGATCATTAGAATTTGCTAACAAATTCCCTGATAAAATTCTAGATAAAACTCAATTACAACGATTTCTAGGAAGTCTTAACTATGTCCTAGATTTTTGTCCAAACATCAACAGATTAGCTAGACCATTACATGATCGTTTAAAGAAAGATCCCACCCCGTGGACAGAACAGCATACCGCTGTAGTCCGACAAATAAAGAAACAAGTCTTAGAAATCCCATGTCTGCATATAGCAGATCCAAGGTTAGAAAAAATTGTAGAAACAGATGCTTCTGATATTGGATATGGAGGTATCTTAAAACAAAAAGAAAAAACGGGTCATGAAAAAATAATCCAATTTACTTCATCCCATTGGAATGAAACCCAAAGAAATTATTCAACTATCAAAAAAGAAATACTAAGTATAGTTTTATGTATACAAAAATTTCAAAGTGATCTTCTAAACCAAAAATTTCTACTAAGAATAGACTGCAAAAGTGCTAAAGATGTTTTACAAAAAGATGTTAAAAATCTTGCTTCAAAACAAATTTTTGCCCGATGGCAGGCACTACTAAGTATTTTTGATTTTAATATAGAATATATTAAAGGAGATACAAATTTCATTCCAGATTTCTTGACTCGTGAATTTCTCCAAAACAGGTACGATGCCACCAAAACAGATTGACAAAGGAAAAGGCCTTTCTATAGGCCCAAAGCAAGAAAACCCAAAAACTCCAAACACTTCCAAACCAAAAACCGAACCCGAAACACAACCCTGGATTACAATTACAAAAAAGAAACCAGAAAAAGAAGAAAAGGCCTTGCAAACACAAAAAGAGATTTTGGATCAGATACGAGTTTTACAACAGGCTTTTGACAAAAGTTTTTCAAAACAAGAGCAAGGTGGTTCTTCAAAAATACCCTCTTCTCTTGAGATTTTTAAAATACCTGAAGCCCCTTTAAAAATTTCAAAACAAAACCAGGCTTCAAAACAAATTTCAAAACCTTTAAACAATTCGCAAATTGTTTTAAAGGAGATTTCACAAAATCCTCCTTCTGAGTATTTTGAAAAACAAACTTATCAAAACGTTATTACTGTTGAAAAAGACTTTTTTGAAAGTGATCCATTTTCAACCATAGAAAAGTTTTTTGGGAAAAATCAGTTTTATAAACCTTTCAATACAGACAAAACTGTATTATTTTACCAAACGATTTTGGATATTACAGGATCCGTTACTTTCAAACACAATTTTTTGGATGAAAGTCACACGGCTCCGGCCTACTCCACTTTCAAAATACATGATATTATTTCTCCAAAAGATTGGGATTATGATCTCAATGAAAGTATAAAATTTCCAGAAAATCTTTCCAATCTTTCTTGTTACGATGTCTCATTCAATTACTGGGATTATTGCCAAGCTTGGTATAATTCCTTTTTGATCCAATCACCCAAACACAAACACACGTGGTTGATCTTTTTCGACACCACCTGTAACTTATCCAAATCACCAATATGGTTCAATCAATGGTGGAACAACTTCGGTTCTATCATAGACATTTTCAAACCCCAGATAAACAAATCCTTCCAAATCTTTAAAAACAGTTTCATACCATCCGAGGATGAAAAAAGATTTTCCGCCTTAACACTCTTCCATTCTAAATTTCATTTACCCTGGGTCTTTTCATGGACCTTTGAATACTCAAACGATGCCGTACCCATCATCAGACGCAAATTTAAAGTCAAATGGTGGGACAAATACAGAATCCCTTCAAATCTCTATCCTTCAAATATCCCTGAATGGATTCAAGCCCAAAATTCCAAATCTCTTAACCCACAAACACTTATCCAAACACCAGAAATGACTCATTTCTTAGCCCAAAAATCAAAAATGTTGTCCATGCTGGCAGCCGCAAAATCGGAGGAAGAAATCAAGTCAATTTCATTAAGATTCCTACCAACAATATCAAGTCCAAACTCTGAAGCTTCAGGTACTGAACCTGAAATAGATGAAGACGACTTGTTATAAATTACAAGTCTATATATATATATATATATATATAAATAAAATAAAAAAAAAAAAAAAAAAAAAAAAAAAAAAAAAAAAAATTTAATGAAATGATACGCATATGTCTACAAACATCGGAGTACAAAGAAGACAAACATCAAAGAAGACAAATCTCGGAGTACTAAGAAGACACCAAAATCAAAAACACCAAAATCAAAATACAAACAGGAATTCAACAATCAAGCACAGTAGCTGTCCGCGACTTAAAATCAGCAATCAACCACAGTAGCGGTCAGGCAAATCAAAACAACTATCAACTACAATAGCTGTCGGATACCTATTACAGTAGCTGCCGAAGACTTTCTACAGTAGCTGTCGGGGACTTACTACAGTAGCTATCGAGGATTTACTACAGTATCTGTCTACAAAAGCCGAAGACATGAAGCATCTCAAGGAGGCCATAATTTTCCACCACCAAAAGCAAGAGACAAGACCCATGTCAAGGAACCCATCATTGTCTCTTAATAATTTTAGATTTCTTTTTAATTTAAAATGCACTTGTAAACTTCTATATAAAGAAGTGTTGTGCATCCATTCAAAACACACAATTCTCTTTCCCTCTCCATTTTCCATCTCTAGAAAACCTCTCATCCCTTCAATCTCGAGTCAAGAGAATTCCTTCTTTTTTATTTTGTAAGTATAAATTATTTTCTGTATGTTTTATAAATTCAAATATAATACAAATTTATCTTAAACTTCTTTCAAATTCTGGAATACCTTCTATCATTCCTTAATCACTCTGAGACTAAGTCCTCAATAGTCATAGACTCTTGAGTTGTGATAAGGCTGATAGTATGTATTCGTAAAGAATACATGAAAGAATGTATGTTTAGTATCGATCCCCTTATGGTATCAGAGCCATGGGTGTATAATTTATGATTTCAAGACTATATAATTTATTGGATTTATTTATGGATTTATTTACTAAGTTTTATGTTGATTTCAAACTTTATCTAGTTCACATTTTTAAAATCAAGACTTATTAAGATTTCTCCTTGAATTTTTAAGATATTAGTAATCCTAAGTGTTTTTGCCAGTCTCGTGCCTAGGAAGTAAGTCCCGAAAGTATAGGGCATTAAAACCTAGAAGTTAAGTCTGGATTATAGGGAAAACTAAAATCTTTACATCAAGAAGAATTCCAAAATGAGTTCTTACTTTAAAAATACACTAGATAGGTCTGATTCAACATCATCTTCAAGATTTAAATCTAAAAGAGAATCTAAAAAAATTATAAGTAGTCATGAAACAACAATAGATGATTTCCAAGGATCAATTGACAATTGGGAAATCCCAAGAGTCCATAGAGACCAAATTTATCAAATTTCAAGAATAAATTTCTTAAGAACAAATTTTTCAATAAAAACAGAAGAACGTGACATACAATTAATTAAACCTTTTGAAACAATTCATCTGTTTTCGGAAAACGCTTTACAAAGACATAGAGAAAAGAATTTCAAATATATACATATAGGATTAGTCCAAGTTGGAATCAAACCACTTTCAAAAGAAGGTCTTAACACTTCAATACTAGCTATCTTAAGAGATACTAGGTTCAAATCATTTGAAGATTCTTTGCTTAGTTCTATAGAATCAAGTTTATGTGCTGGTCCAATTTCGTTTGATTGTTATCCAAATTTTACCGTTTCTCTAAACGATAAAAACATTTTAAAATCATTAGTTTTACAAGTTAAAACGCATAATTATGAAATGATTGAAGGATCAATTCCAATTGCCCTGGTTTTTAGGTTACATTATAAAGCTATGACAAGTGCTTTTTCTTCAAAAGTAAAAATATCAAGTAAAAAAGGTGAAACCCTATTACTCCAAACAGATCTTTCAAAATCTAACTCCGTAATTCCAAGATCGATTCAGTGGAAAGATGTAAATCTTCCAGATGAATGGATCCTTGAAGGAGTAACCCAACCAAAAGCTCTAGAATCCGTAGAACCAATAGAACCAAACACACGTCTAAAAACCATTGAACAATCTAATGATGGAAAAGTAAAACTTTCCTTCATCAGACCCAATGATAAAAATACTGAAGATGAATTTTATTGTGAATCCTCTTCAGCCAGAGAAACAATAGACTTAGGAAGAGTCTCCCAATTAGGTCGTGGTATCCCAATACAAGAACATAGATATCAACCACGATTCTCAACCTCTGACATTCCAAACTCAATCTTAAGAAATGTTGATTTTCAAACACAAATACCAAAACCGGTTTACACTTCAAGAACTAGTTTTGAACAAAATGAATTCATTACAAAATCGGAACCAACTAGCCCCACATTTTCGGCTATAACTGAAAATATGGCTAATGAACTAAATGTCTTAGAAAAGGATTTTGAAATAAATAAAAAAACCTTAAGAGAAGAATTCTATTCAGATAAAAATCTACAAAAAAGAAATTGGTTTTTCAAAAAATTTACTACAAACAAAGAAAAAATACAAGAAGAATACTATAAATATCTTAGAAAACATAAAGTTCAAGTTCTATTTTTTAACTGGCTTGAAGATTATACAAAAGAAAATAATATTCATTTTCCTTATTCAAAAACAGCAAATCCCATCACGAGTCGAAACAAAACTCCTGAGTGGGAAACACTCGCTAATGGAAAAATATTTCGTTCAAATCACCCCCCTCAGCAAGGAATAAAACTTGAATTATCGGGTAAACCGATTGAAGCAATTCCTTTTAAAATCCCTCAAGAAGATGATAAGACAAATGTCAAAAATATCATTCTTCAAAATAATTTTTCAAACACCAACCTTGGAACAATAAGTAAACAACTTGATAGAATAGAAAAAACAATATTAAAACAACAAACCCCTCCAAAAGAAACTTCGACTAACAAGAAACTTAAACTTCCGATATTTGAACCTTTCCAAATTTCAGAAAATAGTGTTAAAACTTGCCAAAACACAAATTTAGAATTCATTCGCGCCCTTCAAAGCCAACTAAGTAACATAGAAGTAGGAGAAAGTAGTAAACAACAAACTTATGATGTCCCTGACACTCCAACTTCTAAAAACCAAAGAAATTTTAAATCCATCCAAGCACCTACCAATCTTGAAACACAAAGCTCAAATATTCAAATAAATACTCTATGTCAAGAATCAGATTCTGACAAAACCATACATCAATTCCAAAAAAATAGAATAAATCGCCTTGATTGGAGAAACAATCAAGAAAACCAAATAATAACAGCACCAGACCTAGGACAAATTCAACCAGTGGAACAATCTAGGTTCAATTCATCTTCCGTTTATGACTGGAATCTAGACGGAATTTCTGAATATAATATATTAAATTTCCTCCAAAAAATGACAATGGCTGCAAACGCCTATAGGACACAAATAGGCAATGAAGATAAAACCGTTGCTGAACTCCTTATTGCTGGTTTTTCGGGACAGCTAAAAGGATGGTGGGATAACTATCTCACCAGTCAACAACGGGAAGAAATCCTCAATGCTATTAAAATAGATGAAGAAGGATTACCTATTCTAGATAATTTCGGAGTCACCCAACAAAATGCGGTAGCAACTTTAGTCTTAGCCATAACCCTTCATTTCATAGGAGATCCCTCAGTCCTTAGAGATAAAAATGCAGAACTCCTTTCAAATCTTAAATGTAAAAAACTAAGTGATTTTCAATGGTACAAAAACACATTCCTCACTAGGGTTCTACTTCGGCAAGATTCAAACCAACCTTTCTGGAAAGAAAAGTTTCTTGCAGGACTACCAACTCTCTTAGGAGAAAAGGTTAGGACAAAAATTAGAGAATCTAGTGGTATCCAAATAATTGACTACGATGATTACACCTATGGAGAACTAGTTAGTCTAGTTCAACAAGAAGGTCTTAAAATCTGTCAAGATTTAAAACTCCAAAAACATCTCAAATGGGAACTTAGAAAAACAAAAATAGAGTTAGGGTCTTTCTGCAAACAATTTGAAATAGATCCTAATAACAAAAAGTCATGTGTAGGAAATTGCAAACCAACATATTATTCCAAAAAACAAAAATTTACAAAAAGAAATTTAAAAGAATATAGGCCACGAGAAAACTCTTGGAATAAACCTCGAAATAAATTTAGACCAAAAGAATCCCAAAACAAACCTTTTTACAAAAACTTAACATGCTATAAATGCAATAAAAAAGGCCACACTTCAAAATTCTGCCGTCTAAATAAGAAAATCCAAGAACTCGATCTTGGAGAAGAAATCTCAGCCAAAATATCAAATCTCTTCCTAGACTACTCTTCCTCATCTAGTGATTGCGATTCTGAGTTCTCTCCTGAAGAGGCCTTGCAAGTTGATGAACTAAATGAATCATCATCTAGCTCGGACTCAGACAGTAAGAAAATCCAGGTCCTCTCAAAAGATCAAGAACTCCAATTAGAAATCTTGAATTCAATCTCAGACCCTGAACTTAAACAAAAATTTCTTGAAACAATCATTTCGACCATAAGTAAAAACCAAATAATAGAAAAACTTCCAAAAACCAAAGAACCATCAACTTCCAACTCTTCGTATAACCTAACCGCTATCCTCAACCAAGGAAGAAAAAATCATTCTAAAACTACTTTACAATCCCTTCAAATTGAGATCAAAAATGTAAAAAATGAACTCAAACATTTGAAAGAAAAGCAAAAAATGGATTCAGAGTATTTTCATTCAATATTAGCCTCTAAAAAACATGATGATTCTAGTTCAGAAGAACAAGATAACATCTGTCCAGAAAATTTAGAAAATTTAGAAAATGATCTAGTAGAACAAATACAAACCCTAAATACCATGCCCAATGATTTCCTTTTTGTACTAAGGGAAATTACATCCCGAAAATATAAAATAAAAATTACACTTGTTTTCTCTGAAGATTACAAACTAGACACAATTGCACTCTTTGATACTGGTGCCGACCTAAATTGCATAAAAACAGGTCTCGTACCAAAATGTTTTCATCACAAAACAAATGAAAAACTCTCTGCAGCAAATAATTCAAAACTTAGCATAACCTCAAAAACAGAAGCTTCAATATTAAAAGAAAATATTCTATTCAAAACTGCTTTTGTTCTCACGGATGATATATACCAAAATATCATTCTTGGAACACCATTTATAAACTTAATAACACCATACAAAGTAAAAGAAGATTCGATTTCTTTCAAAACACAAGATAAAAAATTATCTTTCGAATTTATGGAAACTCCAAAAAAGAGAAGTCTGAACTTAATAAAAGCATGTTCAATACAAGAAAATTCTATAAATTCTCTAATTAAAAGTAAAAAATTTCATTTAGAAAACCTACAAACGGAATTTCTTGTTGAAAAAACAAAAGAGATATTAGAAACTTCAATCACAAAAGAAAAAATTTCGAAGATAAGTAAACTTTTTGAAGAACAATTATGTTCGGATTTACCAACGGCCTTCTGGGATAGAAAACAACACATAGTTGACTTACCCTATGAAGAAAAATTTGATGAAAGAGAAATTCCTACAAAGGCTCGTCCAATACAGATGAACTCTGATCTAGAGAGCCATTGTAAGAAAGAAATTTCAGAACTTTTAAACAAAAAATTAATTTCAAAATCAAGATCTCCATGGTCTTGCGCAGCTTTCTATGTGAATAAAAATTCAGAAATAGAAAGAGGAACCCCAAGGCTTGTAATAAATTACAAGCCTCTAAACACAGCATTAAAATGGATTAGATATCCAATACCAAATAAAAAAGACCTCCTTCAAAAACTTCACTCCGCACACATATTTTCAAAATTTGATCTAAAATCAGGATTTTGGCAAATCCAAATATCTGAAAATGATCGATATAAAACTGCATTTACTGTTCCCTTTGGGCAATACCAATGGAATGTGATGCCTTTTGGTTTGAAAAATGCACCTTCCGAATTTCAAAGAATAATGAATGACATATTCTCAGAATATTCAAAATTTTGTATAGTATATATTGATGATATACTCATCTTTTCAAACTCTATTGAAGAACATTTCAAACACCTAAAAACGTTTTACTATGTTGCACGAAAAAATGGGCTTGTAATATCAAAAACAAAAATGGTTTTATTTCAAACCAAAATTAGATTTCTTGGACATTACATATCAAAGGGTACGATTAAACCTATAGAAAGATCATTAGAATTTGCTAACAAATTCCCTGATAAAATTCTAGATAAAACTCAATTACAACGATTTCTAGGAAGTCTTAACTATGTCCTAGATTTTTGTCCAAACATCAACAGATTAGCTAGACCATTACATGATCGTTTAAAGAAAGATCCCACCCCGTGGACAGAACAGCATACCGCTGTAGTCCGACAAATAAAGAAACAAGTCTTAGAAATCCCATGTCTGCATATAGCAGATCCAAGGTTAGAAAAAATTGTAGAAACAGATGCTTCTGATATTGGATATGGAGGTATCTTAAAACAAAAAGAAAAAACGGGTCATGAAAAAATAATCCAATTTACTTCATCCCATTGGAATGAAACCCAAAGAAATTATTCAACTATCAAAAAAGAAATACTAAGTATAGTTTTATGTATACAAAAATTTCAAAGTGATCTTCTAAACCAAAAATTTCTACTAAGAATAGACTGCAAAAGTGCTAAAGATGTTTTACAAAAAGATGTTAAAAATCTTGCTTCAAAACAAATTTTTGCCCGATGGCAGGCACTACTAAGTATTTTTGATTTTAATATAGAATATATTAAAGGAGATACAAATTTCATTCCAGATTTCTTGACTCGTGAATTTCTCCAAAACAGGTACGATGCCACCAAAACAGATTGACAAAGGAAAAGGCCTTTCTATAGGCCCAAAGCAAGAAAACCCAAAAACTCCAAACACTTCCAAACCAAAAACCGAACCCGAAACACAACCCTGGATTACAATTACAAAAAAGAAACCAGAAAAAGAAGAAAAGGCCTTGCAAACACAAAAAGAGATTTTGGATCAGATACGAGTTTTACAACAGGCTTTTGACAAAAGTTTTTCAAAACAAGAGCAAGGTGGTTCTTCAAAAATACCCTCTTCTCTTGAGATTTTTAAAATACCTGAAGCCCCTTTAAAAATTTCAAAACAAAACCAGGCTTCAAAACAAATTTCAAAACCTTTAAACAATTCGCAAATTGTTTTAAAGGAGATTTCACAAAATCCTCCTTCTGAGTATTTTGAAAAACAAACTTATCAAAACGTTATTACTGTTGAAAAAGACTTTTTTGAAAGTGATCCATTTTCAACCATAGAAAAGTTTTTTGGGAAAAATCAGTTTTATAAACCTTTCAATACAGACAAAACTGTATTATTTTACCAAACGATTTTGGATATTACAGGATCCGTTACTTTCAAACACAATTTTTTGGATGAAAGTCACACGGCTCCGGCCTACTCCACTTTCAAAATACATGATATTATTTCTCCAAAAGATTGGGATTATGATCTCAATGAAAGTATAAAATTTCCAGAAAATCTTTCCAATCTTTCTTGTTACGATGTCTCATTCAATTACTGGGATTATTGCCAAGCTTGGTATAATTCCTTTTTGATCCAATCACCCAAACACAAACACACGTGGTTGATCTTTTTCGACACCACCTGTAACTTATCCAAATCACCAATATGGTTCAATCAATGGTGGAACAACTTCGGTTCTATCATAGACATTTTCAAACCCCAGATAAACAAATCCTTCCAAATCTTTAAAAACAGTTTCATACCATCCGAGGATGAAAAAAGATTTTCCGCCTTAACACTCTTCCATTCTAAATTTCATTTACCCTGGGTCTTTTCATGGACCTTTGAATACTCAAACGATGCCGTACCCATCATCAGACGCAAATTTAAAGTCAAATGGTGGGACAAATACAGAATCCCTTCAAATCTCTATCCTTCAAATATCCCTGAATGGATTCAAGCCCAAAATTCCAAATCTCTTAACCCACAAACACTTATCCAAACACCAGAAATGACTCATTTCTTAGCCCAAAAATCAAAAATGTTGTCCATGCTGGCAGCCGCAAAATCGGAGGAAGAAATCAAGTCAATTTCATTAAGATTCCTACCAACAATATCAAGTCCAAACTCTGAAGCTTCAGGTACTGAACCTGAAATAGATGAAGACGACTTGTTATAAATTACAAGTCTATATATATATATATATATATATAAATAAAATAAAAAAAAAAAAAAAAAAAAAAAAAAAAAAAAAAAAATTTAATGAAATGATACGCATATGTCTACAAACATCGGAGTACAAAGAAGACAAACATCAAAGAAGACAAATCTCGGAGTACTAAGAAGACACCAAAATCAAAAACACCAAAATCAAAATACAAACAGGAATTCAACAATCAAGCACAGTAGCTGTCCGCGACTTAAAATCAGCAATCAACCACAGTAGCGGTCAGGCAAATCAAAACAACTATCAACTACAATAGCTGTCGGATACCTATTACAGTAGCTGCCGAAGACTTTCTACAGTAGCTGTCGGGGACTTACTACAGTAGCTATCGAGGATTTACTACAGTATCTGTCTACAAAAGCCGAAGACATGAAGCATCTCAAGGAGGCCATAATTTTCCACCACCAAAAGCAAGAGACAAGACCCATGTCAAGGAACCCATCATTGTCTCTTAATAATTTTAGATTTCTTTTTAATTTAAAATGCACTTGTAAACTTCTATATAAAGAAGTGTTGTGCATCCATTCAAAACACACAATTCTCTTTCCCTCTCCATTTTCCATCTCTAGAAAACCTCTCATCCCTTCAATCTCGAGTCAAGAGAATTCCTTCTTTTTTATTTTGTAAGTATAAATTATTTTCTGTATGTTTTATAAATTCAAATATAATACAAATTTATCTTAAACTTCTTTCAAATTCTGGAATACCTTCTATCATTCCTTAATCACTCTGAGACTAAGTCCTCAATAGTCATAGACTCTTGAGTTGTGATAAGGCTGATAGTATGTATTCGTAAAGAATACATGAAAGAATGTATGTTTAGTATCGATCCCCTTATATATACATAAACAAATTTTAACTTTTGTATACACTCACTCTTTCATCATGCGTTCCAACTTCTGATAGCTAATATATATATATATATATATATATTAATAATTATATTGACAAACCCTAATCTATAACCTAAAACCCTAAAACTTTGATTAGTTACACAATGTTTACAAACGACATGTTTATTTTGCTACCAATAAATATTTCGTTTGAAATAAGTGTTTGCAAACGACCTTTTCAGAAAAGATCGTTTGGACCTATTTTTGGTCGTTTGCAAATGGAGCTATTTACTAATATAAAGTATTATTTTAAATATAGTAATTGTAGTCTATATATTTATTTCTATACCAAAAATAATAAACTATATATAATTGCTTACTTTTCAGAATAATTATTTTAAATCAAATTTTACTTACTAACTTTTATCTCATTACATTATTCAACTAATGCAATGTTACCAATCTAACATTAATTTTCAAATGATATTCGTTTGAAATTTTTTTTTGTCAACCGCTACTTTCAAACGACATTTGTTTCAACTGCTCATTTTTTTTCAAACAATCGTTTTAAACGGTATTACTAATCGGACCCTAAAAGTTATATCATGCATGCAGTGTCATACTTTTAAAATCGGGTTCCAATAAAAATATCTACAATAATAGATATTTAACTACTTAATGAAATAATTTTCCGTTTTCATAATAATGTATAATAACGCAGTTTGTTGCTTTTTTAGTGTAGGTTGGTAGTGTTTCCTAAATGATGCAAGAAGAACTTGTATGGAAACCCAGATGATAAGAAGAAACTTTTTAGCGTTATATTCGGAAATCAAAGTTCTAGTGTAGATAATATCTTGAATGATATTAATTTTTATACAATAAAAATAGAGGTAGCTACATATTGTGAGAAGATTCTTAAAATGATATTAATTCTAGACGAATGATGTTAATTCTAGACGATTGACCGATTTTTCTTCTCTACCTGGAAAAATTTGCAAAATTGAAGAGTTGTTTCAAGTTTTTTTTTCTTCAATTGATCTCTAGATCGTTGAATCATAAAGTGGATTTTTCACACTCGTAATGTTAGAAGTTTGAGTTGTAATTTTTCCTTTATAACTAACCCTATTCCATCTAAGTGGTGCCATCATCTTTATTAATGAAATTTGAAGTAAAAGAACAAAAAAATTAAAGAAATATAAATGCCATAAATTTGGAATATTATTATAGATTTGTGTTGATTTTAAGAATTTGTAGTATATGTTTAGTGGTCATATGGTTGTACTTATTGAGTACTGTATATTTAACCAACATAGAAGAACCTACTTTCAATTTTTGTCTGAGATGCGAGAAAAAGATAGAATCAGTTTCAATTCATTTCAAGCTCGAATCTTTGAACGATATGCGGTTTATATAAGAGGAACTAGTATATATAATATATATATGCCTTCTTTAATATTATTTTTCTTATATTCTCACTTTTAATATATTGAGAATATTTACTATGTAGTATTCTTCGTGAAGCAATATTATAAATATTCGAATTTTTGTTTCCTTTTTTTGAACGTTTGATGATCATTCATGCAATATTAGAATCTCTAGGCATGACAGATTCGTAGTTTTAATTCTTCTTTCTACGATTAAAATCTTCTTTTACCTCGATTATTTTCTAACGTATACGTTAATATGATTTATCCATTATTTTCTTATCCTAAAATATCCCACGAGTTATATGTAGTCTTTCTAGACCAGAAACCATTTTCTTGTAATGGCTCTTGTACTTGGTTTAAACAATAGAGAATGAGATTCTAGGTACTATATTATCCGAAGTATTAAGCGGAAAATGCATTTGGTCAATTGATTAACACCCAAATTTGATTTTAGGGAATCATGTTTTTCACATGTAATATTATTAAGAGTTTGTGGGAGAATTTGACTATGAATAAAATTTTGTCGATCTAATTATTAACAAAAAAAAATTATTTAGACTATTCAATTTCCATATAGTAAGTGAATAGTTACTCTGAATATATTATAATATTTCAAGAAATTAGCAATTTATGGCGCATCATTTATAATAGTAAACCATGCATTAGTAACTTGGTGATAAGAGCGATTCAGATAAAACGTAAATTTGCTGATTTTGAATTTGATTTTCGTTAGGAATTAAGTTAATATTGTTGTCTTGATAATAATAATGTTATGGTTCATTACAAAACCCGAAATTAGACTAGCCGTTAGTATTCTCTTTCTGAAAGACTAGAAAGACTAGTAGAATATAGGTCTAAATATCCCAAATAATAAAAAATACGTTTGTAATTATAGTATATACATTTCTTATTATACTTGAAAGATATTCAGGTGTACTTTGAGAAGAATGTAAGAAATTAAAAGAGGTAAAAAAGTACAGAGGAGATAACGAGAAAAAGCAAGAAAATGAGTAACTTTTGCAGTCATAACGAAGAAAAAAAAGTAGAGAAGAAGATAATGAAAATAGTGGGATGATATCGATCGATGTCTTCGTGATGAATTAAAGTAGAAATGTGTGTACGTAACTTTAATGTTCATACTTTCTTTTTTTTCCTCAACTATGACACGTAACAATGATATATCTATCTATCTATCATTATCATGCATGCATGTAGATACATTTAAGTCTATATGAATAATCGGAATTTTCATGAAAATTATAAATGATATATACACCGATTAACTAAATAACTTTCACTATAAGAAATCATTATATTCTACACACATAAAATAAGTCGTCTCCAATAAATAGATAATGGTAGTTTAGTGGTATTAAAACTGATATTTTATCAAGTAAACTCGAAAAGATTACAGATTCGAAATCTCTAAAAAAATTAAGCTATCAATTTCTAGTCAAATATACGTAGAACTTAGACCTAGTAATTTACACATTCTAACAATTCTTCGCAAGCCAATGATTTTGAAATTAGTCGAGTGAAAAATTTGTCTTGAATCTATGCAAAATAAGATATTTCGAGGAATTTCAGACAATTTTTTTTTTTTTTGTCTCAAATTAGGTTGTGAGGAATCTGTCTTAGACAGAGTGTTTCTACGAATATTATAATACACACGATTGTAAATTCTATGTATTAATTTGTTTATCTTATAAAGTATTTTATCAATTATATTAACAACACCTAATCCATAACTTAAAAAACCCATTTCTTAAAACTTTTTTTAGTCTACTTTTTATAATAATAAAAAATCGAATCTCTAATACCAAAATTATTAGTTGGATTATTTACCACTCCACATCTGGAATATATTATATATCTAGAAGTATAGTTTTCTTGGTTATTGACAAGGTAAAGGCTAAGTTATCACTAAGGTTTGAGAAACTGCAATATATCAATAATTAAATAAGCTAAAATGTAAATGATCTTTCGTGATGCGAATTGATATTCTAACAATGATCATATAATTTGTTTTATTTATTTATTTGCATGTCATCGCACCAATATAATAGATAGAGTCTTTATTAAAGTAAAAACCAAGACCAGAAAAAGAAAAGCTAAACGGACATGCTTGTCTTTGTCGAACACATAAGTTTTATTACACAAGTGGTGCCAAACTAATTAAGATTCAATAATTTAATTAATAAATGAGAGAGATATTTAATAATGTTATCTTTTGTGTCTGGTAGGCCAATAAAGCTCCAATTATTTGTCACTAACTCAGGGAAGGAGACTAAAGACGCTACTACATAACCTTATGGTCCCCTCATCATAATCCTAAAGTTGTAAAAAAAAATAACATTATTAAAATAAAATTAGAAATAAAAAAAACCAACATGTTTGAACCACCAATGTGAAACCTAGTTTATAAGGAGACTATGATAGTTTTTGTATAATTTTGACAAATAATTCACATGGACTATTATAGTTTTCTTTTTATAAATTCAAATTTGAAATCAAGTGTGAAATCACTTATTTTCATCAACCGGAGATAGTTGGACCTAAGAGAAATAACACCAACGACTAAATTTGATTCCAAATTTTCTTATAAAAACTAAGATATAATTTCTTTGACATTGTGCCAAAAAGAAAAAAAAATTCTTCGACAAAAAAAAAAGTAAGATATATTATAATTTCATTTTTTTTCGCCCGACTATCACTATTTGTCGAAAGTGATTAATTTTAGTATGCAATTTCTTGATTTAAATGATATAAAAACTATACATAGTGTCAATACGGTGGTAGTGTAATGATAGAGTAAAAAAAATTTAGAACAACGATAATATAATACAAGAGTTCGAATGTTCCATATTATATTGTAACCGAACTTAAGACAATAATAATAATACGTTATCAGAATTCGAAAAAAAAACTACAATTTAAAGAAATGGAGGAAAAGTAGATTTGTTACACTCAAAAATATTTATTTGATTATTTGAACACTATAACATAAGACTTTCTAATTATGGAATGCAGAAACGAAGCAATAAATCGATCGACACCACCTAAGAATCTACTAATCCTGCGACGTGTCGACATCATAGGGTCTTCACTTCAAGTGTTTGGTTAATGACATCATCTCGTGCGTACTTAAGAATTACAAAACACAGAATCAAAGATCATTTTCTGCTTTAACCAAACACTAACTCATCTTTTCCTTAGCCTTTTGTCGTTAATCGTTTCGTTGATTTACTTTTTAATTAGTGATTATTTCTTAATTAATTCTTAGTTATTATTTCTTTGAATTGATTATTATTCTAATTGTGATGGCGTGATGGACACAAATAAAGGAAAGTGAAAAGCCAAGAAATAAAAATTCAATTTTTTTTTTTTTTTTTTTTATGATAAGAACTCTTCTTGACCTTTTAAGTCCTTTTTCTGGACAGTAAGTGTCCAAAGCAACTCGAAACACTTCTCCTTCCATTTGATTTTCTCTTTTGTGTGGTCTGAATGAGAAATATTTTTGTTTGATAACTAGAAATGCAATTCAAATGAATTATTAACTCTGTTTCTTTCAACTTTTTCCCAAAATCTCTCTGCTTATCAATTCAGGTTTGTTAAAATTTCCCTCCTTCTCTCTGTTTTTGACCCTGCAAGTTTGGATCTTGCACAGTCTGGGTTATATAAGTTTGTAAATTCGAATCTGTTTATGGTTTGTATCACTCAGCAAAAGTAAAATTTAAAAACAAGCTTTATTGGATCTATAATTGAAGGTAAGGCAAAACAAAACAAAAGTTTCTTTCTTTCTCTTTTGATTTCTGTTTTCTTATGAGATTGTGAATTAATATCTATGAATTTGTTGATGTATTTAGAATAGAAAAATGATGAGTTCTTCTTCTCCAACTCAACTTGCATCTTTAAGAGATATGGGAATCTATGAGCCATTTCAACAGATTGTTGGTTGGGGAAATGTTTACAAACCTGATATCAATGATCATAGTCCCAATACTGCAACTTCTTCAATTATTCAAGTTGATGCTAGAATTGATGATCATAACCTCAAGGTTCACTATACTTTCTTTTCAAATTCATTGATTTTTGAAGGTTTGTTACTTGTGAATTTTGCTGATTGTTTTCTGAATTATGTTGCAGATGAATTATGATTCATCTCATAATCAGATTGAAGCAGAACCTTCTAGTAATGATCATCAGGATGATGATGGGAGGATTCATGATAAGGTATTGTATCTTTGAATGAAGAGAAAATGACAGTTTTTGTGATATTGATTGATTTTCATTTCTCAGATGAAACGGCGTTTAGCTCAGAATCGAGAAGCTGCTCGAAAAAGTCGATTGAGAAAGAAGGTAAAAAAGCAAATCCCTTTACTGAATCGCATATAGCTAAAGTTAGTTTTCTTTTTAACAGTTAGTTAAGTTAGTTACTGTTAAGTCTGTTTTGTGCCTTTAGGCTTATGTTCAGCAGTTAGAAGAAAGTCGGTTGAAGTTATCGCAGTTAGAGCAAGAACTTGAAAAGGCTAAGCAACAGGTGAGCTAAAGCTTGGTGATAAGATTGTTCAATATGTTGTGTTTTGAGTTTCAAATTTGTTATTGACTTAGATTACTTATCTCATTGTAAGGGATTATGCGTTGGAAATTCATCAGATTCTAGATATTTAGGATCATGTGGGAGAATGAATAGAGGGATTGTTGCATTTGAGATGGAATATTCGCATTGGCTTGAAGAACAAAGCAGGAGAGTTAGCGAAATCCGAACAGCAATTCATTCTCATATAAGTGAGATAGAACTGAAGATGTTAGTAGAGAGTTTCTTAAGCCATTACGCGAAGCTCTTTCGAATGAAGTCTGATGCAGCTAAAGCTGATGTTTTCTACTTAATCTCTGGCATGTGGAGAACTTCAACTGAAAGATTCTTCCAATGGATTGGAGGGTTTAGACCATCTGAGCTTTTAAATGTAAATCTTCTGCAAATATCTCAACTTTCTATCTCAAAGTTACATTTTCAAAATGTATCAATTGTCTTGTTTTGCAGGTTGTGATGCCTTATCTTCAGCCATTAACTGATCAGCAAATCTTAGAAGTGAGAAATCTGCAACAATCATCACAACAAGCAGAAGATGCTCTTTCTCAAGGGATTGATAAACTTCAACAAAGTTTAGCTGAAAACATTGTGATTGATGCGGTTATCGATTCCATGGATTACCCTCCTCATATGGCTGCAGCAATAGAGAATCTTCAAGCATTAGAGGGATTTGTGAATCAAGTAAGTGAACATTGCGTCATTGTAAGTTTAAAGATTATTTGAGAGATCTTTCGATGTTAAGAATCTATTCTGATTAACAGGCAGATCATCTGAGGCAAGAAACATTGCAGCAAATGGCTAAGATCTTAACTACAAGACAATCAGCTCGAGGTTTGCTTGCTTTGGGAGAGTATCTTCATAGACTTCGTGCTCTAAGTTCTCTTTGGGCTGCTCGTCCACAAGAACCCACTTAAAGAGCACTTAGAGAAGCAAGTATACATTACTCATCACAAGCTTGGAATGAATGATGTTTAAGGATCTTTGTTAAGTAGAGTGATTAGAAACTTTATGGTTTTGGCTTTATGAAGTAAAAGTTGTAAATTTGGGTGGCAACTTTGTAATATATACTCCTTCCGTTTCTGTTAGATATTATGAAAAAAAAATTGTATCTTAATGTTAGATGTTTTATATTTCTAATACATATTTAAATAAAGATTTCTTGTTTTGTACTTAGTTATTATTTTTTTTTCTTAATTAATTTTTTTTTTACAATAAATGGGTTAAAATATCATTTTACAATTTTTTTTAAAGTTGGTGGAATGACTAAAACATATAAGAGAGGGTATTATTGTAATTTTACTTATGTTGCGCTACAATCGTCCACAAAATATTTTCCCGGGAATTGATATTTCTTGTAATTTTCTGAGGGAAAATCATTAGAAGCGAGTGAAGTCTCGTATTTGGTTGGACTTTTGAGGAATTTCATTTTCGGAGTTTGCCCATACGTTTGGTTTCGAGGGAAATTAGTCAATTTTGTTCATTTCAAGAGGAGAATTTGATTTATGTGAATTTTTAGATTTTCTGGGTCGGTGAAATTCAGAAAGGTCTGTAATTTGAAGGTATGAGTAATCTGCGAGCTATTTGTAGACCACACACGGTATTCTCTTCGATCGTGTGTTGTAGTAGAAACCAAAGTCGATCAATTGTTAGGGTTCCGATTCAAAACGTCGGCTTTAGAAACCGAGTATCGAATTCGTCTCCGTCTTCGTCTTCGTCGTGGTTTACGTTTAAGGATTCGAATCATTGGTTTCGTGTGAATCAGAGGAAGACTTTCGTTAGGGCATCGAATTGGAGCGAAGAGAAATCTCCTTATGATACTCTTGGTAAGACTTCTTCTACCACTAGAGGAACTTTTTACAGTTTGTCAACATTCTCTTCTTCAATGGTGATTCTTGTGGGCAATTAGATTATGTGTATTAGTTATTGTTTGTGACTTGTGTCAGAAGAATTGGACTTGTTTTCTGTTTCTGTTTCTATTTAAGATATGGTTTCTGTGTTGTTTGATTTTGGGTACAGAGCTGGATCGAGATGCAGAGGAAGAACAGATTAAGGTGGCATACAGAAGATTAGCCAAATTCTATCATCCAGACGGTACATTCCTGGATCTTGGGATCTCGATATATAGTTATCATCATGAATTGACCGAAATGAAGATTTGTGATTGTTAGAACTGCGTTTTAGATGAATTTTACGGTGTTTGTGTCGAATCTTCTCTTTGACCACTTAATACACGGAGTCACTTTCTGTTTTGTTGTTTCTGTAGTTTATGATGGAAAAGGAACTCTTGAAGATGGAGAGACAGCAGAAGCAAGGTTCATCAAGATTCAAGCTGCATACGAGCTGCTTATGGACTCAGAAAAGAAAAAACAATACGATATGGATAATCGAGTGAATCCCATGAAGGTATATGTTAGAACTACAACCCTGGAACTTTCTTCTTTCTCTTTGGAATTTCTGAGGATGAGATGTTGGTGGTTTGTGTAGGCATCACAAGCTTGGATGGAATGGTTGATGAAAAAGCGTAAAGCGTTTGATCAGAGAGGCAATATGGCTGTTACAGCTTGGGCTGAGCAGCAACAACTTGAGATTAATCTGCGTGCTCGTCGACTTTCTCGTTCTAAGGTAAAGATTAACAGGTCTTTCTCTTGAGCTTGTTCTGTTAAAGTAGTAATTCTCTTTTGCTCTGTTTTGAATCTGAAAACTTATTAAGGTGGATCCAGAAGAAGAGAGTAAAATATTGGAGAAAGAGAAGAAGGCGTCGAGAGAGTTATATAACAACACTTTAAAGCGACACACACTTGTATTGAAGAAAAGAGATCTAATGCGAAAGAAAGCAGAGGAAGATAAAAGAAAGCTCATCACTCAGTTATTAGCAGCAGAAGGTCTTGAGCTCGATACTGAAGAAGAAGAAGAGGAAGAAACAGCCAAGTAAGTTTCCAAACATTGTGAAAGCTTCAACTTTCTTTATCTATATTCCCAAGTAATGAATCGTAGAAACATACATGTAGATATCGTATTTGATAATCATAATCACAGTTATTGATCTCTAGAGTACGAAAAAGACTTATCTTTCATCATTAGAAAACGTAAATACTCTTGGAATTGATTGCAGTAATATCTTCTTTTTCTTTTGCTCATACAAAAATTTTGGAGGCTCGAGAATACAAAAATGGATAGTTTGGGAAAAAGTAAGATCGAAAATAGTATCACTGATCACTAGGAATTGACTTGATAATGTCAGAATCACCTGAAACAGTTGAAAGACAATCATTAGAAGATGATCGATTAAGAACCAGTAATATACAAGCATGTAGTGTAGTTATATCATTTTTACCAGGATCAACTACACTCAGACAAGAAACACGGAAGTACTTTCCACAAGCTGTACCCAAATCAACGTTGTCTGAAATCCATTAAGAACAGAGAGAAGAAACACAAACAGTCAATCATCAGTGATAGAATAGGAACAGGATCAAATTTTGTCTGAGTTAAACTCTAGCGATCTGTGATCATATAACAGAAATACCAATTTGTTTTTCACAGTTTTCATATTCAGGAATATACTTGTACATTCTCAGTTATGAAACCTAATTGATCAACAAGAGCTACAGAAGAGTGGTCAGAAGAAGAAAGGAACTTACTTCCATTGTAGTGGTGGACACCAACTTTAGCGAGCATTGCGTAATACTCAATCTCTGATCTTCTCAATGGTGGGCAATTGGTGGAGATTAGAATTAGTTTGCCTATGAACATGAACAAAATCATTATAAGCAACAGAACAGATACAAAAAGAGGTAAAACCTTTTTGAAAGCACACCAAATGTTCGATGAAATTACCTTTTGAGCCACGGAGGGATTTGAGGACAGATTTGTAACCAAGAGTGTATTTACCACTCTTCATTACAAGAGCCAATCTGCTGTTGATACCTTCATGAGACTTCTTCTGAAATTCAAGCATAATTTTGACATCATTGAGTCAATTAAGTACATTGAGGTCGAAATCAATACATAAAAGAGGAGAAAGAAGTGAAATTTGATGTGAGAGAGAGAAAGCAACGTACTATTTTCTTGGCCGTCACCATTTTCGCCGGAAATGAAGCAGGATTCAGCCGAGAATAAACCGAGAGAAAGAGGAAGCAAAAATGACCAAAAAAAGTTAAAGATTGAAAAAAACGCTGGTTTTATATTCTGACAATTTTTCTCTAGGGTTTTGCTCTTTCGAGTTTATAGGGAAATTCCACTTATGCCCTTTAATGTTTGTATACTTGTGGATAATTTTAACTACATAATAATTAGAGCTTGATTTCAATACTTGTCAGATGAAATCTAAAAACTATACAATTAATAGACTTGTATGTATAGGGTTAATTCGTTTTGCCGTTTCAATACAAAAAAGGTACTATAAAACGAGTAAATATCCCAAAATTTAGTCTTTAGTGGTTAATAAATAAATATATATATATTAACCACTCGAATGAGAGTGGGAGCGACTTGTTATGTTGCATGCTTGATCGATCCTCTCTTCTTTTTTCTTTTTTTTCTTGTGTCTTATTTCGTTTATGAAATTTAGACATTTCTGATTGATGTGATAAGTGTCTTTTGGAAGATTTTTCAATAAGCATTAACTGGGTATATAAAACTACATGACTAAAAATAGTTGGGCATAGTACCATTTTTGTAAAACAATTGGATTACTCCTGTAGTTATATACCACAGCTAATAGTTTAGATATTTGGAGTTAGAATTTGTAAACGACGTTGTCAAAAATTTTAGGAGGCATGAAACTGAGCCAAAACAAAACCATATGATAGATAATTCTTTTTGTCATAATTGAGTCAGTAAAATTTGGTGTATAACTTAAATCTTAAATTTTACTATGCCACTTATTAAAGAAACTTTCAAAAGACACTTATCACATCAACCAGAAATATCTGAATTTCATAAACGAAAGAAGACACGAGAAAAAAGAAAAGAGGATCGATCAAGCATGCAACATAACAACTAGCTCCCACTCTCATTCAAGTTTTGAAGATACATCAGCGACCTATAAATTAAAAAAAGAAAAAAAAAGAACAAATCATGACTTAATGATATAATTTGTTAATGAACTAAACTATTACTCATAAATAAATCAGTAAAAATAAATTAAACAAAAGAAGGTTGAGAATAAATTACTGTCTTTACCTTCATCATTTCAGAATCTTTTCTCAAGTGGGGATCAGTATGTAGGCCAAGGCTTTCGTATTTTGGATTGTATACATTATTTATTGGCCTGAAGAAAATATGTTCTTAAGAACATTTTCTTTCTAGATAACATATGATTCAGGTTGGGAAACAATTTGGTTCAGTTGTGACCTGGTACTTGACTCCTGAAAAGTATTCAACAACAGTTGACTTGATAAACTCTTTGATAACTTATCTTGTGACCAAGTCTCATGTGAATTGCCTAGTTTTTGTTGCTGCATTCATAAATCATCGTTGATATCAACTATAATAAATATACCTCATTTCCGATATATAGTAATATCCCTTAGAAAACCGTATAAAGCAATCATTTTCGACGGATATCATTAATAAACTGTATAAATAGGCATATCACTATTAAACTGTTGTAAACAACCATTTCCAACAGATATTACTTATTTTCCTTAGTTCATAAACTATATAAAAACCATTTTCGACAGATACCTAATAAACTATATAAACAACTAGCTATTTTCGACAGATATCACTATTTTGAATGGATATATTCTAAAATTTCTTGGTCTATGTCAAAGTGAAAGTAATATACCATAACAAGTGAATCTTGTAGTATTGTTGATCTCTCATAATATGGCACCCAGTTAGATTGTTGAGAGGATAAAAACATGGAAGAGACAGGGATCAGTCTACTACTTGACTCCTCGTACTTGATTCCAACCTCCATCGATGATGGAGTCTGCAGACAGTCCTATGATATTCAACATATCCAAACACTCTTATCACTTTTAAACTACAATTAAATACAATGAAATATTTATGTAGATAATTCAATTCTGAGACAAAGAAAAGATGAAAAATACAATGAAATATTTATGTAGTGAATTGTTGTTTTGGTTCCAGCTAGAGCTGCCTTCCAATTTAGTGTGTCGATATGAGCTATTACCTTATGAATTGGCTCATATCAACTCGATTTTACGTAAGCATAAATATGGTTTTAAACTTAGTTAATAAATAAAATTAAAGAATTTAAAGTTTTATTTAACTCGTCAAATATGTAAATAAATTTTAATGAATAAGAGGTAACTCATGAGTTCCATTTTTCTAACTTAAAATTATTTTTGAAAAAATAGAAAATATCCTATAAAAATGAAAATGATCATATTTAAAGATTTGTCTAAATATGACTACACATTCAGTCATGTTTCTTTTACAAGTCACAAATTATTAATCTTAAATTAGATTTTTGTCAATCTTATTTGTTTTTATTAACTAGTCAAATATCATTTTTATTTGGATATGTCTTAAATTTAGAATTTATACTATTAAATTTTTCAAAATGTTTTTAAATTTCATAATATTAGTATTATTATTAATTTATTATATTTCTTTAGTACAAGCTTACGAAATTTAATCATTTAACTCACAATTGAAATAAGCTTACATATTGAAACTTTAACCTGAGCTAGCTTATCCAATATTGGGGCTGTAGCGACCGGCACTGAGTTAGAACGACTAGCTTCATTGACACCTCTACTTGCAAAAAACGTTTCACACATTCTTTAATGGGCCGATGGGTCAAATAAATGGGCTCACTTAAGCCTATCTACAACCAGCCAACCATCAACGACGTCGTTGCCAAAGGCCTATTTATTTTCTGTTGTTGTACAGTACAACAGATACTTCGCATGAAGATAAATTGGTCATTCAATGTACTTTGCTAAGTAGTTTATGTTATTGACCCGTCGTTGATTGACACGTGTTAAGCTGTGTATGAACTGCTTCTCACTTAAATTTTTACTCAAGCTTTCATTCACTTTTTGTTTTTAGTTATAAAAGAAGAACAGAGATAAGTCTAATAGTATCACTAGATTGGAGATTTTATGAGTATTTTTGCATTGAAGTTTGTATATTATTATGTCGTTGTAAACTTATATTTTCTTTCATTTTCTGAATTTAAACTTATTTATCCTTGAGTTACAAGTTACACTATTTTAATACAACAAGTATATAGGATGATTTAGAATTATTTAAGAATATATCAAAAGATATAATAAATGATATCGAAAATATTACATGAATATATTAGTTAATATTATATCCATCTAGATTAATTAGAAAATACTTTTACTTTATCATAGCCGTTAATATACGAGAATCAATACAATATGTTCAATCTATCTCTCATTACCTCACCAAAGTAGACTAAAAAAAACTGGATTATATAAGATAACAACAACCATAGTCTAGTACAAAACACTAGATTACATGTTTTGATCTCAAACTTTTAGATTTGATATTCTCATATATTTATATATATCAACACATATCTTGCGACGTCGATATAACTCTTACATATTTATCAACAGCTTCACCTACTGTCATAAATATATTTTCTTTATTTATTTTCTCTTCCAATTTTGCTTTCTTCATTTTGTGAAGTACTCTCCATCTTGGATTAGCGATTACTAACTGCATCCCCAAATATAATACAATATACTCGTAAGTTTCCATCTTTAATATGTTAATAATGCATGAATTATAACATTTGATTGAGCATAGGTTATAGATTAAAATGTACCCTGATGTCAATAGAAGCAAGTTCTTGATGTAGTTCTTCAAGTGCAACAAGTCCTGATGTATCTATGCCCATCACACCTTTATATTTGTTTTGGTACATATAACAATTATCAGTACGTAATTTACTTTATAAATCATTAGAAAATTTATAAATTATCACTATAAAAAACCACTCAGTTCCTAGTGAAAAATTAAACGGTTTGAAAAATATACTCTTGACCGATTTCAAATGGTTAATATATTAACATAAAAAATTACTCGATTCAAGATGAAAAAGCCATTTGAAAATATATTCTCTACAGATTTCAAACGGTTAATATATTAACATAAAAAATTACTCGATTCAAGATGAAAAAGCCATTTGAAAATATATTCTCGACAGATTTCAAACAGTTAATATATTAACATAGAAAAAATGCTTACAAGACATGTCGATGATTACTACTTGAAGAATTTTTTCTTTTTTAACTTGTTCTTTATTCTCCATTTCTTCTAGATCTTGAACAGAACTCAATATTCTGAACAAAAAAAAATCAATTCTAGAGTTTCATAATATGATTTAATGAGAAATTAATACTCAACCAAACAAGAAATGAACCAACCTGTCTCTGATAAAATTGGCATTGGCAAAGCAAAGTAAAGGAGAGCTAATTCGAAGGGTCAATAATCCTGGAGTCTTAATAGCCATTGGATACTGATTTATGTCACCAAAGATATCTGATCTTGACAATCTCCCTAAGGCCTCAATATTTGGTCTTATCGAACATATCATTATTCTGGCAAATGATATCCCAACCTATAAAAATAATCATATCATAATGAATGAGTTAAGTTGATAAAAAAAACCACAATACAAATGTTTTCAATCTGCTAATCATAACAAATTTGTACTTTAAAATTTGTGAAATTTTTTTTTTTGACCCAACAAGTATATGTGTACAAAATATTGCCATTAAAATGAAACACAATACATTATTGCTATTTAAGTACTTTGTCTTTCAAGGTCTATGCTCAGTGAATTTGGTCGGCCTATTGGCTTCATTAATATAACAATACTTATTAAGTTAAAAGTTAAAACTGACGGTTTTGTTTCTATAGAATAAATTCACATGACCATTGATTAAATATAGTGTAGACATAGAGTTTTTAGTTGACTCGATCAATTAAGGCCCACATTAATTATAAATAGTGACAATTTTTTAATTATAATCCACCAATCTATATTAAAATTTCCGGATAAGATAACAAGAAAACAACAAATAATAAAATAAAATACTCACTTCGTCTCAATTACATAAATAATGTTTCATTTTTATTTTTTCGTGTCAACATATTAATAATATTTTAAATTTTCAATACAAAAAGTCAAAAATTTAGTTTTTTTTTTTGTTTTGTCATATTATTTGTTTATATTAACTACAATATTAAGATATTTTAGAAAATTTCATAAGTTTTATTAATTATTGTGTATTTATCTTAGACATCATTTACTATGACATATAGTTTAGAAAATTCTGAAAGAGAAGGAAGGACTCACGGCGAGGAGAAGACCAATCTCGACCGAAGCAAAAAGAACACCGAAGAAAGCAGCAGCGAGGACGAGAAAGTCGAGTTTATCGAGTTTCCAAATATGTATTGCGCCGGAAATATCAATAAGACCTGGAAGTGCTGAGAGGATTATGGAGGCAAGAATCGACGTTGGTGTGAAGTAAAGAAACCTCGTCAAAAGCTCCAACGAAATTATCACTGTAATTGCCATTACAATATTCGAAACCACCGTCTCGCAGCCGGCGCTGAAATTCACCGCCGTTCTTGAAAATGATCCTGTTTTTTTTTCATGTATTACATGTCAATATTGAATTTAAAGATGTGATGTTGAGGAATAAACTATTTTTGGTGGATAATTAGTTCTAACATTTAACAGTATCTATAGAATGACTTTTTAAGAGATTATCTTGTAGAAATTTTTTTCCAAATTATTTATAGATTAAACATAATTACCAGAATTGTAATTAAATAGTAAGAAAAAATCTTATTTTGTAGGAGAAGAAAGTGGTGATAAATGTCATCAAAAGGTTAAATGTTTATTTTTATAATATTTTTTACAGAATTTGATTCAAGCTAATTGTTTAGCATTATATAATATAATTGTAATTTTTATTTAGTATTTAGTTATTAATCGAGTTTGTCAAACTAATTCATAGAAAAAGAAAAGACTTTACCGGTAGCAACATAGCAAGAAGTTAAAGAGCCAGCGATGTTCATAAATCCCATAGCCATCATTTCTTTATTGCCATCCAAACGATATCCTTTGATCGTTGCAAACGATCTCCCAACTGCTATTGCTTCCTGTTTTATTCATTTTAATTGACTTAATTAATTAATTATCCACATTAATCAGAGATTAAGTTTAACCAAAGAAATATGAATGAATACTAACCGTGAGTGCAATGATTGCAGTAATAAGTCCAATTTTGGCAATTTGACCAAGATGTGGACTGTTTAATTGTAATTTGTTAACCGAAGGTTTATTAAAACCCGGTTTAATGTGTTTAACAATCTTCACCCCTCGAGTCTCAGCATTGGTTAAGTACACAATTAAGGTCGCTAATATTACTGATATTAACGGTGCCATTGCCGGAATCCAAAATAGCTTTTTGTTTCTTTTCCCCTGAATTTTACAAAATTCAATTAAATTAAATTAAATATATTGTTAAGTGAATTTACAAATATTCATAGCAAAATTTGGTTTACTTACTACAAATCTAGCTAGGAGGATGAAGATGAGGAATGAACTACCAATCACAAAGTTTAGAGGTTGCCACTGCAAAAATAATTAAGAATTATAATAAATTTAATGAGAATACAATCTATTTTTCCACAATAACTATCATATATAGTATCAAATGCATCCTAAACCAAAATATCGTGCTATATATTCATGATTAAAAGTTAAACATCTAATTTTCTTTGAAATAAAAGTTCGAGACTTAAAACCGCATAAGTGTAACTTAACTAAAATATTAAGGAAAAAATGTGGTTCGTACCGAATGGTGAAGCGAGTGGTAAACCGAAGACAAAACCGAAACGATATCGGTTTTGTTGGTAAAATGAGACAAACCAAATAAACCTTTTAGTTGTTGTAAACCAATGACAATAGCAGCACCACCCATGAACCCAACAAGTGCAGCATGTGACAAAAAGTCCACCAAAAACCCTAACCTGAAACATTTTAATCACATATTCTTTTTTATTAATCAGACCAATACACGTTTATCGTTGGTTAAATATTATAATGAATTTATAATTGTGCAATTTGCCTGAAGAGTCCAAAGATGGCTTGAAAGAAGCCAGCGAATAATGTGACAGTGAAGACAATATTCCGGTAAGCAATTGGGTCGGTGATCGGATCTTGAAGGTCAGTAACCATTGAAGATAGCAACAATGAAACTACAGCCACAGGACCAATGGCCAACTCTTTTGAACTTCCCATCGTCGAATATATTAGAGGTGGAACCACACTTGTATCTGTTTTTTTATATATTTTAATTAAATTCGTTGAAAATATAATATACTTAAATAACTCCAAAAAAAATTATGCAAATTTGTCAGTTCAAGTTTTTGACTTACATAGACCATACTCTGGAGCAAGTCCAGCCAAATTGGCATATCCTATACTCTACAAAATAGAAATGAAAACAAATCAGTCGGGAAGATTTTTCATACAGATTTCCAACAGATATTGCCGTCAGGAATAGCGTGTATATATATATATATATATGTTTATATTTGATTTATTAGGAGGTTTTGAGGGAAGCCCCGACTGTTTTTTCGAATGGAGGTTCAACCACCTATAATCTCTCTAGGGTCCAGAGTGACCGTGTAAAAATCTTGGTGACCAACACGAATCGAATCCAGGTAGCGACTAGCGAACATAGTTTATTAATATATGTCAATTATAATTGGTGAGTTAATTATACCTGAGGAATGCAAAGACTGGCGAGAGTGAGACCTGCCAACAAATCTTTCTTGAACAAATTGAGTTTGTATTGTTTTCCCCAAATAAGTATTGGGAAAACCGATTTAAGACAAGAGTAAACCGGGCTTGATGATGACTTATTCTTCTTCTTGGACACCAAATTTGTTCGTATGTATCCAACAAGCTCTTGATATATGGTTGGTGGCTCCGGCGTATTTATTAGCCATTGAGACAACGTCTCTTCTCCAAGGCCGCCGGCTTCCGCTGAGTTGCTCTGGTGGTTCTGCAGCTCTATGCCCATTTCTGTTATCTTGGTGGGTTTCTGAAGTGTATGAAAGAGAACACACATACACACACACATATATATATATATAGGTCCCAACCTTTGTTGTTTTTTGAGTATGCGTTATCTGCATTAGTTAATAGTTGTTATTTTATTATATATAAAATTAAAAAATTAAATACACTAAAATATAAATGCTATACTTAGTATATACTATGTGATACTCAAATTAATAAGATATTGAATACTAAGTAATAATATTAAGTGAAAGTTTTAATTCCATTTATTATGCTTGAAATTCTTTTAGTGTATATATTTCACTATATAAGTGACTAATTTTATGATGTAGTATTATATTCCCAAAGTAGTATTATATATTATTTTTCTTTATGTATTTGAATTGTTTTTAATTATTTATAATTAAATCATAATAAAAGAATCACTACAAAAAAACATGCCTATACCATCAGTAATAAATGATACTATATATCGTGACTTATTAACAAATGACACATTATATGTCATTTAACATTATTTATAACAAATGACATTATTATTACATTTTTTACAACCGTACGAGACATCACGTATAGTATGATGGGAATAGTTGCATTAATTACTTAAATTGAGACTAACTATTTGAATCACAACTTTCATAGTCATTTTTATAAGTGATGTAAATAGCGTTTGTATCAATTAAAACTGATGCAAAAAATAAAATAAATGATACTATACGTGATTATTGCAGTCAACATTTAATCTTTTTTTGTTGTCAATTTTACTCAATTGATGAGATAGCGATTAATCCAAAGATGAAGTAACATTGTTCACAAACACACGATCCTTGGATAGCCATCTAACATTATGAGTCATGTAATATGCTTTGTGGTCAACATTTATATATAAACTAGTCATTTGTATTAGCATTGTTGTTGTGAATCACCTGCACAAATTCATATGTTGTTGATATAAAAATGAAAACTTTTTGAAAAAGAATTGTTATGGTATGTAAATTATTAATGAGATCAGAGAATGTTATAGATCTATTAAAAACAAAACAGAAAAATCCTACACCATAAAGGTATAAACCATGAAATTGAATTTTTAATTCTAATAAAAAAAGTCACTTTAAAATACTTTCTAAATAATTGAAGTTTCATAATAGAAAAATATTTGTGTGAACAATAAATACCATTGATAAATGGATAACAATATATATATAAAACCTTTATTTATATAACATAGTATATTTAGATTACGAAAAAAATATATATTACAATCGAAATCGTATATCTAAAGTTTATAAATTTATTTCTGAGAAATACATCGTATTTTATTTATGATTAATTATATAAAACATATAAATCCTTTGAAGTTATAAATTGAACAAGTGGGCATGTTTTAAATACATGAAAACCTTGTCGTAATATGTCACGGTCATGCATAATACGAAGAATATTAGTCAGGTGAAAAAGATAAGTACTAGCTTGTGACCATTTTTTTTGGTTAAGTATCTTGTGAACATTTTGGTCATCGCGTACACATTGATCACTGATTCAAGTAATAATTTCCAAAAGGCTTTTATATATGAATTAATTGTACACACAAACAAGAAAAAATTCCATATTTAATGTATATATTATTATATGCAGTATTAATTATGGACTGAAGTTGATAGCCCACCCTCTAATCCTTCACAAAGTCTTCAACTCTGGTTCGAACCGTCACGTAGGACGTAACATTGTGTGGTTGAGACTACCAGATTATATATCAAAAACAATCAGCCAAATTTTACAATTATTATGGTTTTCTATGTACAATCTATTAGCGTTAATATACAAGCCCAAATGTTATGTTTTCATATATGTAAGATTAATCGGATTCTTCGACACAAAAAATTGTTTTGTTTCTGTTAAAAAAAGTTCCACAACATGTATTAATCCATGCTAGCTCTATGAATATGGCTCTTCAATTTGGTTCATATTATTTTTTTAGTTTTGGAAATATGATAATTATATTTATCAAAAAAAAATTATGGTAACTATATAGAAACCGTCTAAAATTTAGTTTATCGGCTTTGTTTTCTTTTCTAATTCCGAATGGATATTTGAAATATGAACTAAACTAGACACAAAATAATTTTAGTTCTCAATTGGTTTAGTTTTAAATGGTTACTTGAAATAAAAATAACTAAACTCACAAGAAAAATTATGATTACTTGTAATCCAAATTAAAGTAAATAAACATTATAAGAAATGTGCACATCCAAGGATCGAGTTCCAGTAAATCCAGTAAGAGCAAGCGCACATGCATATACAAGGATCGAGTCTCATTACCTACATTATGTAAGAACTTGGCTAATGGGCCGGCCAATTGTGGCCCGGTGTTGACAAAAAAAAATTATAAGAAATAAATCTAAAGTAACCAATCAATTCAGTTTGGAATAGTTACTTATAACCAAAAATAATCAAACAACATAAAATGTGTGGGTTCTTCTATGGTTAAACCGAACTGAAAATTGTGTACTAATATTTTAAAACCGTTTGGTTATTTGATAGAAACCGAAACTAAACCAAATTTCTGTTTTTAATTCAGTTCAGTTTGGTTTTTTGGTTCCAGTTCATATGCTCAGTACTAATCCTATGTGGTTGTAGAATACCAAGCTTGGACGGTCATAATTTCATATATTTTGATATTTAATCATCAGTATATACTTAATACTTGATACAAATTTTCAGAAAATCAACAAAAAACCAATATCGAAATTATAAACATTTGATATTATACCAAACGAGCTCTCATTCAAAAAGAATATTTTAAGTGGAGATGACGTTAGGATTAATGCCAAATAAAAACAAAAATGGTAAAATTGGTTTGATGGAGAAAGAAGGCACTGTACAATAATTGGATTTTTAAAGGAAAAAGAAAGAATGGAAATTTAATAATTGTTTGTCTTTTCTTTTTTGGATCTCTTTTTTCATTTATACAAGAACATGGAATAAAACGGATGAGATGTGGTCATTAGGCGTGTTCGGTCCACAATTTATTTCTCTTTTGGAATATTTTGATATTATGTATAAAAAAAAGAATCAATTCATTGTACGGCCATGATCTAAACATGAGTCAGATATGTTCTCTATCTTCCCACTAAGAACCACTTCTCTCCATTCGTTTTCAGGCACCAGAATCCTCCGAACCAGCTACTCTCAGGTCATAGTCATACACTCGTACATAGGGTTCTTTATTTAGTCCAACAGAACTAAACAATGCACAATTTATCAGTACTGTGTCAAAGCTCGGATTCGCAGTAGTCACATGTCGACTTGTAAGAATATGATTAAAACAATGAAACAGCAATTTATAACTCTGACTTAATTACTGACCACAGATAGTGAAATGTCAGACCAAGGAACTATACGAAGGTATAAGCTATATACAGTATATAGTATATTAGATCGGTAATAAAAATGGATTGATCAGTAGATCATATATATTACATTAAAATGATTCCAACTTTCAATATAGGATAACAATCATTAACTAGCATGTTATCGTATTTATTTTATTGGTTTTAATTTTGAATTTTGATATTATGATAAATTATGAATATTTAATTCAAAATTAATTGACAATGACTATTCTAATTTAAATTATATATATATTTAATTATAATAGTTTTTATTTTTGATATGAGATATGAATAACATTCTAAGGGATAGTGAAATGTAATAGCGAGCAACTATGCAAAGGTAAAAAGGTATCACAAGCCACATCCTATAGTTCGTTCGACATACGACCAACAATAGCTTGACACATGAAATTATGCTCGTAAGTGGGGTTCTTTGGTCCAAAGGAACTTAACAGTATCGATCAACATACTTTATGTGACAGTTTTCCGATTGATAATATTAACATGTGAGTGATATGTGGTTCTAGGTTCTATTCTTTGAAAATATTGGACGGTGCCACTTTTTGGATGCATTGTGTTATTTAATTATACATTAATTCAGCTATGTATATATTGTAGATAGAGAATGAAGTCATTAAATACCATTAAACAAATTTCTAAAACTTGACGAGAAAAATCTCCCACACAAAACATTTTACAATACTTACTTAGAAGCATAGGGTACTGAATTATAAAGTTAAAGTTGATTATTTAGTTTGTAATGTTAGAAAAAATTTCAGAAATCAATCATTTATAAATTATGTACCACAATACTAATTTTTTATTTTGTTTAATGAATATATTAAGTGTCGAGTGACTCTTAATCTGGTGGTTATGATGATTTAACTAATAATTCAGACATCAAGATTCGATTCTTCCCCACTATACTAGTAGATTAAAAAATGATTTTAGGGTGTAGATTTTAGGTTATAGATCGGGTCTTGTCAATCTAATCGTTGACCAAAAAAATGTGTTAAGTTGGAAAAAAATGATAAAGAAAAATTTTTAGAAAGAGAATTATAATATTAACAAAAAAAAAAGTATTTTTTATAATTGAACATTCATATATGTATCGGTTATTTTTTTAAGCTAAAAAAGACATAAATTGCCACCTTCAAATCTTGTTTCTAGACATTTTTATATAAATAATTGGATTAACAAGATAGATTTGAGGAGTTAAATAGAGAGTAAATTTGGTTACATGTTGAGAAAGAGTTGATAAGGAGTCTCCTGGATGACTATCTTATCTTTCAAGCTAGTATCATACAAAGGACGCATCTATCTTTGGTATGTGCAGACAAACCGAATCATTAAATGCACTGACACATGATGATGTCAATAGCATACACATGTCTCAACCGTCCTGAACTAGGAATTTGCTTAGCTTCCGAACACGAAAAGATATGTTCTGATAAATATTCATTCAGAACCAATCTATTAACCGAGATAACAGATAATTAAACCTTTAATTTATATGAAACATGTGGCCGCGTCCTAAACCTTATTATGGGTGACCATTAACTGTGCCTTAAGAACGTTTTTTTTTTACTCTTTTCATCATGAATGATGTTTAAAATAATGACACATAAATTAAGAAAATTGATAAAATATTTCTTTTTTATAATTTGTTAATTGTTTGGAACATAAATCTCTAGTCAAAAAATTATAAAAGCACAAAGGCAACATAGGAAAAATGAATTGATTTTTGTATTGGTAAGTAAAAACATCACTTATATTGAAAGAAACTTTTTTTTCTAAAACATCAATTAAATTGAAATGGAACGAGTATACATATCGTTTAATAGATATATAATATTTCTTAGAATCTTGAGTTAATTAATAGGCGACTAACAAAACGTGACTCAAAGGTTTGATTGGTTTTAATAGTGATACGAAATGTTCTAAGTTCAAAACTTATTTTTGCCATTGAATTTATCATAGTAATGTTTGTGATACTTTTAAATTTTTTTGACAAATTTGTACCACAATTCTGTTTTAGTGATGCTACAAATTCACTCTAATCTTTTGTTGTAGTACATAAACTGAAGCATAATATCAAAAATAAATTTCAAAAAGTGTGTCTAACGATTATGATGAATAAGAGAACACATATTATTTCACCAACCTCCGCTGCATATCATCTGCTTTATGTGAAAATTCATTCATTCTAATAAATAGTATCTATGATAATCATTACAATATTTCTATATATGTAAATGAAACAACTACTATTACATTATACAGAATTATTATAATCTGTATATTTACAAATATATTAATGCCTGCTTTGCAAGCAGTGTATAAATAACATTATCTATGTTTGTTAAACATCATGTACGTCGTGTTTATTTTGATAATCTTCATTCATATATGCTAATTTACTTGGTAGATGATACAACCACTCAATATTATTTTATAAACACATTATATTTCTTTTCAATCGCTTTACAAATCAAATAAATTACGGAATAATGTTTGTATTTCTAGATGAACTAAATTTATAAATGCATGTGCTGTTAAGTTCATATATAATATACATTCTCAACGGTTGACTAATTAAATATTTTCTATAATTTTTGGGCAGCATCCAGACATACATACAGACTTAAATCAATTTTATACCTAAACTTATTTTATATAATTTATACAAAATTAGAGATCAAATTTGTCACCTTCAAACGAAGAAACACTTGACCACTCCACCACCACATCACTTTATATCACACGGCCAACCCTGACGGCTTCTTACCATTTGATTATTGCTTATTTATGATTTATCAACAAGAAGAAAAATTGATCTAGTTTGAGTATATGTTCCCCCAATAATTTGAGATGTTTCGTTTCTTTTGATAAGAAAGACTCAGACCATAAAATTTTCAAATATTATTATATAGAGTTATACGATTTTCTGAAATCGAATTTTAATAAGAAATAGTTTACCAAAAGTAATTTTCTTCTTATTAAGATTGAGAACGGTTGTATATAGCTTCTTATTTTGCTAATTGAAAACATTGATTGAAACATTCGTTTGAAAATCAGCAGTTCAAAAAGATGTTTAGAATTTATTGGTGTTTAATCCACGACTCTATATATGGTGTTAGCCAACTGATTGTTCCAATCATCTATTTTGTTTTTATCAATAAGTAACTATTAGATTGACAAGACTCGATTTATATCCTAAATTTTCCAGAGCATAATGAAATTTGAACTCACTACCTAGTGTCTACCTAAATCAACTACTTATTCAAATGTATTTTATTCAACGACTTATTTTTCAACCGTTTTAATCAAATAAAGTTATCGGTTGGACCAAAAATCTTTTTCGGTTGATATTTTTTTTTACAAAACAAAATAATTTAAAGAACTTGTGCCTCTAAAAGTTTTACAATTAATTGCACTACAAAATCAACTACTAAAATTCATTATCTTATTAATCTTTATAAGTACGCTTACGTTAAAAAAAATCTATAGCAAAAACAAAATGCAGAACATCTAGAGAAAAAAAAACATTTAGGGGGTGTTATTGGGATGATTTCACTCTATTTCACCAAATACATAATTGAATACACTTGTTTTCATTAAATTTTGAAATTCATTAAATTACAACATTGAATAACATTAAAAACTGCAAGAGATTGCAATTATAAAAATCATCTAATATTATGATAATATGTGGCTGATTGAGAACCATCAATGGCTAACCAATAGCTCAAGAGCCAGCAAGCATCTAAGAGCGTGACATGCACGGTGGTCAACGTCTAATGCCCTCACGCCGAACCTAGCCATGTTCCTGTCCACATTCAAGTTCCTGATCGGGCCCCACATTTTATAGACAAGTCAACTAAAACCCCATTAAACTCGCTCAGTTTGTTTGACTTTTTCGCTTTTCTAGTTATAGCATTGTCGTAAATAAGTACAAATCTTATCTAACCACTTCGGTCTTCTAGTTTAGTTTCCACAACTTCTGTCATTATCATCTAATATTATTTTCTTATCATTTTAAACTTTTATTTTATTTAATTGCCAATATTTCAAAACCCTAGTTAAATATATATTTTCCCCCTCACTTTTGTGAAATAATCTCTTCTTAATTACATATTTTCCTTACAGATTTTAGCTTTTTTCTAAAAATTAGGGTTTTGTTATTTAAATATTTTTCCTCCAAATATTCATTAAACCTAGACACGATTCTGGTTTTGTTTGATTTCACTGTTATTAATAGTAAACAATCTGGTTTTTCCAAAAAGAGAGGTTGTAACTGTGTCTCTCGTGTACTTTTTCTCAATTCTTAAATCTTTCTTTTCGATTTTTTTTCTACTTTTTTGAAATAAATAAATCACACAAAAGATTTTTTGTTGGATGTAAAAAGGCTATATAGAAAAGAGATCGAATTCTTCTTCTTCTTTTTCCAGGTAAGTGCTCCAACTGTCAATGGTTATGCATCGTAGTTACTTTATCTCCACTATATATTGATTTTATTTTAATATTGATCATTTATAGAATACACGTGCGTTTATCTAATTATTTGGCTTTCTTTATTCATTCTTGTTGAAGGTTAATCATAGTTTTAAGCTTTTCTTTTAATGTATTTCTGTGGCATCGGAATGATCATCTGATAATATAAATTATAACTGGTTGTATACAATAATGAATAGAACTTGGAAAATGTTTGGTGCAGGAAGGTTTTAGTTAGATTGTTTTTTCCGACTTTGATAATGTATAATTTAAATTCTCTCAATACATGCATACTTGTTTGGATTACAAAGTCGAAACGTTTTGGATTAAACTAAACCAATAACAAAAAATGAAAGTAGGGGAAAAAAATACAGAGAAAATGAGAAAACTTAAGTTAATTTTATTTATGCACAAATATAAAAATGTTGATTTATTTTAGCTTTTTTTGTTGTGATCAAAATTGGCTAAATTTATTGAAAAACTTGCATGTGAAATAAAAACGCCGGTTAAAAATGAATAGTGGCTATGTTTAAAAGTAATCCAAATACACTACGTTAAATTATATAACTAGTTGACAAAAAAAATAAAAAATATATATAACTAAGATTTTCTCCAAGAACTTAATACTTTAGGTAAATGAACCTGATTTACTTTAAACTTTTAGTTTGTCGCACGACAAGCATATTTGGTTAAATGGTTTTTTCACCAAAATTCGATTATACGAAATCGTATAATCATTTGTTTAGAGTTTTAAGAATATATTTGGGTTATAAATCATGGTAATTTAGGTCAATATTTGTTAATTTATGTTCGGTTAGGTTTGTATTTTTATGTGTTTTCAAGTGTTGTTTGTAAAATTTCTGGTTAAGCAACGGCAAAAATACCAAAAATCAAAATATAAATTAATTAGGGTCTATTTTCAAATTATATAAAAAAATTACAGAAATCTGAAAGGGAACACTATATTTTCGTCATTTATTCAGGAACGATTCTTGGCAATTACTTTATCTGTCTCACAATAGATAATATTTAAGATAAATGCATGATATTTAAAAAAGTTTGTGAAATTACTTGAAATATTCATATATGTAATTATACATATAGTGTAATTAATATGAACAAAAAGTAGGGTTAGATTAGAAAAATGAATCAAATTTTTGAGTTGGAAATCTAAAATATTAAATATTTTGAGACAAAAATGTATAGCTAAAATATCATTTATATTTATATTGAGAGAAAGAGAATACCGTATAGTAGTATTTATTATAGACCTCACCGTCTGCCACGTGGCATACAGGCTTTATAGTCAACGATGGTTTCTTCGATATTGCAGAAAGTAAACGAGAACATTGAATGGTTGAGATATTGTTTACTTTTCAATTTTGCACAAAAAGAATTGCCTCAAATCCGCTGACTTGATTTGTTTTATATTAAATGTCGATCTTCCCAAATAAAACAATTTAAATTTAATTTATTCATAGTGTACTTGGCCTCTTAATAAGCCAGATTCATCATTGCGTCATCTAATCATAATTAATTAAGGAAAAAATCTCCTCCAAATATTCTTTATAAAAACTTCGTCAATTTTGGCTACAAAATCACTCTTAAGTCACCTTCAAACCAAATATTCACTTTATTCACGTTTTTAGCTTACCTTTCTACTGGTTCGATTCAAATCCTCTTGTATAACCTCAAAAATTGGATATTCAATTAAAACTAATTAGCTTCTTGTTTTGTTTGCAGATACATAACAATGTCGGCGAGATCTCACCCTGTAGACATAAGTCCTGAGAACAGTGGAGATGTTCCAGTCAAATCTCATCGACATAAAGTTGGTGTTCCACCAAAACAAAACATGTTCAAAGATTTCATGTACACATTCAAAGAAACTTTCTTTCATGATGATCCTCTTAGACATTTTAAGGATCAACCTAAGTCTAAGAAGTTCATGCTTGGTCTTCAATCTGTCTTCCCGGTTTTCGATTGGGGTCGTAACTACAATCTTAAGAAGTTTCGAGGTGATCTCATTGCTGGTTTAACTATTGCAAGTCTCTGCATTCCTCAGGTGAATAACCTAATCTCAGTTACAGTTTAACTTGTATCACAAGTTAGTTTTGTCTCTTATGTGTGTTCTATAATGATTTCAGGATATTGGATATGCTAAGTTGGCTAATCTTGATCCTAAATATGGTTTATGTAAGTTTTAGTTTAATCTTTTCTTTTGGTCACTTCAAATTATAAATTCTAATATGGTTAATTTTGATTATACAGATTCGAGTTTTGTTCCTCCATTGATATATGCTTGTATGGGTAGTTCGAGGGATATAGCAATTGGTCCAGTCGCTGTTGTTTCTCTATTGCTAGGCACTTTGCTTCAAGCTGAGTTTGATCCAGTCACAAATCCTGATGAATATCTCCGCCTTGCCTTCACTGCAACGTTTTTCGCCGGTGTCACTGAAGCAGCCCTTGGATTCTTCAGATTAGGGTTTTTGATTGATTTCCTTTCCCATGCGGCTGTGGTTGGCTTCATGGGTGGTGCAGCCATCACTATTGCTCTTCAACAGCTTAAAGGCTTCCTCGGAATCAAGAAATTCACTAAGAAAACTGATATCATTTCTGTTCTTGACTCTGTCTTTAGCTCAGCTAATCATGGTGTAAGAATTTATCTCTTGCTTTCTCTAATCTCAACCAGTTTTGTTAATTCTTTTACTAACTCGTATCGTTTTGGCTTTATGCAGTGGAATTGGCAGACTATAGTCATCGGTGCATCTTTCTTGACCTTCCTTCTCACCTCTAAGTTCATTGTAAGAACAAAAACCTACTATTATCGAAACATCGATTACCTGTTTCTTTGTGGTTGATCTGATGATGTTGTTCTGATTCTGATGAAACAGGGGAAGAAGAACAAGAAATTGTTCTGGGTACCTGCGGTTGCGCCATTGATATCAGTCATTATCTCCACCTTCTTTGTCTACATAACCAGAGCTGACAAACAAGGAGTTCAAATCGTAAGAACTAAATCTAGTCTAACTTAGTTACTTGTAAGCTCAAGAAATTAAACTTGACATTCCCTTAATCTATTTTCTGTTTTGTTGAATGAAGGTGAGACACCTTGACCAAGGAATCAATCCTTCCTCTTTCAATCAAATCTACTTCTCTGGTACTAACCTTGGTAAAGGAATCCGCATCGGTGTAGTTGCTGGCATGGTCGCCTTAACAGTAAGTCCAACGAAAATCGTCTAAAATCCATCGAAAAGACCTCTTCGAGACGGAAGAATCTGTCTCGAATAGAGTGATCTCTTGTAGTAGAACGTCACTAAACCCTAATATATCAATCTGTTTTCACAGGAAGCTGTAGCAATTGGAAGAACATTTGCTGCAATGAAAGACTACCAAATCGACGGTAACAAAGAGATGGTAGCCTTAGGAATGATGAACGTTGTTGGATCGATGTCTTCTTGCTACGTAGCAACCGGATCATTCTCAAGATCAGCAGTCAATTTCATGGCTGGATGTCAAACTGCAGTTTCCAACATCATAATGTCAATAGTCGTTCTCTTGACATTGTTCTTCCTCACTCCTCTCTTTAAGTACACTCCAAACGCAATCCTCGCAGCTATCATCATCAACGCCGTGATTCCGTTAATCGACATCCAAGCTGCTAAATTGATCTTCAAGGTTGATAAGCTTGATTTCATCGCTTGTATGGGAGCTTTCTTTGGTGTCATCTTTGCTTCCGTTGAGATCGGACTTCTCATTGCAGTAAGTCTCAATAAACTTCAAGCTTTATATACATATACACACACAACTATGATGAATCTAATTCTCTTGTCTTGATTCTTTGTGTGTTTACAGGTCTGTATTTCATTTGCAAAAATTCTTTTGCAAGTAACAAGACCTAGAACCGCGGTTCTTGGAAACATTCCAAGAACTTCGGTTTACCGGAATATTCAACAGTATCCTGAAGCTACTATGGTTCCAGGGGTTCTTACAATCCGTGTTGACTCTGCGATCTACTTCTCCAACTCAAACTACGTCAGAGAAAGGTAAAAACCCTAAACAAAAGTTTAATCCTAACCAACTAAGACCTTTAGACCTGGATAGCCCGTAGTTTAGTTTTGGTACCGGAAGTCCAAAGGATCACGGATTTGATTTTCTTGGGAGAGGAATTCATATAGATTTCCCCAGCCCCTAAGGAGATATAGTGAAAAAGAAAATGTACCAATCCTTAGTGTCAGAGATTGGAATCGGTTGTCTCCTAGAAATCAGAACCTCTCGGTTATCTAGAAAATAAAAAAAGCTAAGATCTCTTGATCTTTCAAAAATCTAACTTGGAAACCCTTCAAACTTACAGGATCCAGAGATGGCTACATGAGGAAGAAGATAACGTAAAAGCAGCAGGACAAACCAGGATTCAGTTTCTCATCATCGAAATGTCACGTAAGTTAGTGAAACTAATACCTTCTATGTCACTATTTGTTACTTCTGAGTTCTAAACAAAGATAAACACACATCATTATGTTCATCAGCTGTTACGGACATTGATACAAGTGGTATTCACGCTTTAGAAGACTTATACAAATCTCTCCAAAAAAGAGACATTCAGGTACATATAATCTTAGCAACCAAAGTGAAATAACTGAAGAAGATATTTACCTTTTGGTTACAAAACTTGACTCTGTTTTTCTGATGATAAACAGTTGATTCTAGCGAATCCTGGACCGTTGGTGATAGGAAAGCTACACTTGTCTCACTTTGCTGATATGTTAGGAAATGATCACATCTTTCTGACAGTGGCTGATGCTGTCGAGGCTTGCTGTCCAAAACTCTCTAATGAGGTCTAAAAATATCAAGAAAAAACGAAGAAGAAGATAATGACGAAGAGAGAACAAGATACTCTCTAAGTGTTGTACAGTAGAGTAAAGAAAGTGACATTTTTTCTTCTTTCAATTTTACTTTGGAGTGTGGACCTTGTATCATATATATAATTGATCAAGTGCTTTGACCTCTATGTCCATCTTTGTCGTTCAGTTTTTTTATAATAAGTTTTGTAAATTTAAATTTTCTTATATATCATACAATACAATACAATACGTTTGTTGAAACTCAAATCTCTAACAACATCGGAAAAGTAAACAAGATATTTTGGGTTAAAATCAATAGAGACCGTATTCAATCACAAAAAAAATTTTATTTAAAAAAATATAATTTTCAAAATAATGAGTCATAATCATGCAATCTATAACTCAAACCATCTACTATAAACTCAATCACTTATAACTATATTAAAATCGAATTCTTGTGAAAAAATGTAATAAAAAAAGCAAGTGAAATTTGAAAATGATCGAATATTAAAATAAAGGTTGATCCTATCCATATCCTTACCATGAAGCAATGATATTTAATTTCATTATTAATAGAATAAATCAACGTGATAGGTTGGCGAATATTTTGTTTTGATCAAGACATTAGTATGAACCTAGTCGAGAACGAAGCCAGATTCATAAAAAAGTAGTTAAAGTGCCTTAATTAGTGACACTGTAGATGATGAGACTTATTAAAATAAAACGCTGCGTTCAGTAGGGTTTTCTTTTTACTTATTGGGCTTTATTTGGATACAAACTCAAACTATACGTTAGCCCATAAAACCCATTTGTTTGTAACAAAATTTCTAAAACGCTGCGTTTGGGAAGGGTTTATTTAATTTATTTACAGGGCTTTATTTGGACAAAAAATCAACTATCTGTTACCCCATAAAGCCCATTTTTGATGAATATTTTGAAAACGCTGCGTTTAAGTAGGGTTTTCTTTTTACTTATTGGGCTTTATTTGAACAAAACTCAAAGTATCTGTTAGCCCATAGGCCCATTTGTATAAAACGCTGCGTTTGAATTTATGTCTTTTCCTTCTGTTTTTGCATTCCTTGCCGCCGTCGACGTTATCCGTGAACTTAGGTTGTAGCTTCAATGGAGCTTCTTCACTCCTTCCGCTCCGTGGGTGTTCTTCTTCTCCGACGAGCTACGCCTATCATAATAAGAAGTGAAAGAATATCGAGACCCGTCTCTAAAAATCTTAGCTTTCTCTTATTCTCTTCATCTCCTAAAGCTCATCTTCTTAAACCTTGTGCTGCGTCATCAGGTTAAGAGCCATTGAAACGATAGTAAGGTTTTTAATTTATCTCAAAACTGTTTCTAATGGATTTTTTGCGTTTATAATTATTGCAGAGGAGAATTCTCTTGTGTTTAAGGGAGATGAGCGTGTGGTTGGTCTTTTGGGCAAGACATTTGATAACGTCGATAGATTTCAGAGCTCAAGCACGATTGTGGCGATCGTGACACCAATCGGTGGACCACCTGGTGCGGTGGGAATCGTGCGGTTGTCGGGACCTAATGCTGTGGAAGTTGCAAGAAGAGTCTTTCGTTCGGCTAAGAAAAGGAGGAAGAAGGAGTTGGATTCGGATTCATGGCGGCCTAAGAGTCATTTCGTGGAATTTGGAGTTGTCGTTGATTCAAATGGCAATGTTATTGACGAGGTAGATTTGAAAAAAGTTCTTCAAATTTTAACACTTCTCTGTTTCGATTTCTCCACAATAAAATTAGTGGCTTTATGCTTAGATCACCTCTACTGTTGAGAACATGTGGTTGGATGGATCATGGATTGTCAAGTGTTTGATCATTGAAGTGTTTCTCTTTCTTAGGTTTTAGCTGTGCCCATGTTGGCTCCTCGGTCATACACTCGAGAAGATGTAATTGAGCTCCAATGTCACGGGAGCCAAGTTTGTCTGCGGCGTGTTTTGAGAACATGTATTGATGCTGGAGCAAGATTAGCAGAACCAGGTCAGAGACTCAAATTCCTTAATTGTATCGCAGATTTAGTCATGAGTTTCTTCCACTATGTTTGACTTCCTCTGTGAGTTTTAGCTGTAGTCTGTAGATAGATTCTGAATCATTTTTCGTATTGGCTGGATTTGTGGCTAATTCAGGAGAGTTTACACTTCGTGCCTTTCTGAACGGGCGTTTAGACCTTGCTCAAGCTGAAAATGTCGAAAAACTTATCTCTGCCAAGTCTTCTGCTGCTGCAGATGCTGCTTTGGAAGGGATTCAGGCATACATTTTATGCTCCCTTGCGATTAATTGTTTCTCATTATAGCTTGATAAAGCCCTTTTATGATTGGTTGTTGAGAACTTCAAGTTTCTCTACTCTTTTATAGGGAGGTTTTTCATCTTTGGTCAAATCATTAAGAGCGCAATGCATTGAGCTCCTCACTGAAATTGAAGCTCGTATAGACTTTGAGGACGAGATGCCACCATTGGATATAGACTCGGTTATTAACAAAATAAACAACATGTCTGAAGACGTAGAAAGTGCATTAGATACAGCAAACTACGACAAGCTTCTTCAAAGCGGATTACAGGTAAATTTTATGAATACTACGCTTCTTCTTGTTCATGTTTGAAAGAAAGGCATACGTCTTCATTTGTCTTTCTTGCTGAAACGTTGCAGATAGCTATTGTTGGTCGTCCGAATGTCGGGAAATCAAGTCTTCTAAATGCCTGGAGCAAAGTATGGAAACAGAAAATGATCTTCATCTTCTTTTGTAAATACTGAAAATTGCATCAAGTCTATTTATTCAAATAGAGTCACATTTCCACCGGTGCTTTTATTTTAGCGTGCAGAGTGAGAGAGCCATTGTTACAGAAGTTGCTGGAACTACTCGAGATGTTGTGGAAGCTAATATCTCAATTCGTGGTGTGCCAATCACACTTCTTGACACTGCTGGTATCAGAGAAACCAATGACATCGTCGAAAAAATAGGTTAGTTTTAGACAAAAACAAGAATCTTTGCCATAGCTCAGGTCTTGAGAGAGATTTTGGAATGTTTCCTTTGCAGGAGTTGAAAGATCAGAAACAGCTGCTAAGATTGCTGATGTCATAATCATGGCAGTGAGTGCTGTTGAAGGCTGGACTGAAGAAGACAATGAGCTTCTACATAAGATTCAATCGGACAAGGTAATCATTTATTCCATAGTTATGTCTCCTTCTCACATTTTATGACCTTTTCGTGTCACTTTCATTTGAAACAGCCTATGATTCTGGTGATGAACAAAATCGATTGTGCTCCTCCTAACTACTGTGATCAACTAGATGATAAGAAGATGAAGAAGGAAGAAGTTTTCCATAAAGCTCTCTTTACATCTGCTGTTACTGGTCAAGGGATTAAAGAGCTTGAAGATGCAATATTAGAGATCCTTGGTCTTAATCGTGTCCCTACAGGAGGACACCAATGGACAGTGAATCAGGTTCGTCTCAATTCTGTTTTGTGTCAATTAACTGTTTAGAACAATGCATTGATTCTGTTTCTGTGTGTTGTATTAGCGACAATGTGAGCAGCTGATTCGGACGAAAGAGGCACTTGTGAGACTAAAAGAAGCAATCAAAGATGAGATTCCGATTGATTTCTGGACAATAGAGCTGAGAGAAGCTGCTTTAGCTCTTGCTCAAATCAGTGGTCAAGATGTTTCTGAAGAGGTTTTATCCTCCATTTTTTCAAAGTTTTGTATTGGTAAATAAAAATTGTTTTTACTTAAATCTTACCTCAAACAAATCAAAAAACAAATATTAAATTTTAAATATTGTTTTTTTTTATTGAATTATTTTGTGTTTGTATCATTCACATACGTACAAAAATTAGATTCAATAATTCAACTAAATAGCAAAACATCATATGTACACATTTATTTGACAAGACATTATTTTTATTTTGTCTGAAAGGCCGTATTTATAGTTTAACTATGGTAAATTATCCTAAAATCTCTAAATAATTTTACTTGGACCAAACACGATTTTTTAGAATTGAATTTGGAACCTTGTAAATTACGGTTTAATGAAAAATATAGTCAAACCTTAACAATAACAAACACAACTCAGCGATTTTTTGGAATCAAATATGTAGATCAAACACGATTTTTTGAAGTCAAATATTTCATGGATCTTGGGTACTTGTAAATAAGTTGTTTAGTGAAAGTCATAGTCAAAAAGATGATAATGAAAGCGAATAATGGAAAAAAACCTCAGCGACCAAAAAAATAATGAAGTGTAAGGACCAGACGAAGAAGCCCACTAGTGAAAAAGAAAAGGGCCTACTTTTCAATTTTGATATTTGGAATTGGGACCAATTGTGTTTGGTTACTGTAACAATAATAAATAAATAACCTTTTTGGCTTTGTTATTGTGTCCCAAAAATTTAATAAATTCACTTTATTGACTCACCTGCGTCCACTTGTCTTCTCAATCATACCAAACCCCTCTATTACTGCCAAACTCCACGTCACTTCTCAGTTTTCATTGTCATTTCTTTCTTTTTTTTTCTTCTCAATTTGTACTTCCTCTATAAATTCAATTTTTCTCAAACCATTTTGAATTAAATTACAACTATTAGATGGATAAAAACGAATTTATACTTCAAATACACCTCCTAAAATTTCAAACAATATAAAAAAAAATTCAATTTTTTGGAATCAAACTCTAGTAGAAAAGGTACTTTGAAATAAATACTTATGTATACTAAAACATTATAACTTCTTTTCTTTATAATCATACTATCAATTATTCTGTTTTATACCACCAATAATTGTAATTCGTACCTCATATTGCATTTTTTTTTTGTAACTGGTCTAGTGACTTTTAATCTTCTCCTTCGTATCGTATTATATTGGGTAAATTAACTTTTACTAATGTTTTGTCTTTTCAATAATTATTTGAAATTGGAGAAATCACTTCGAGACCTACTATGTTGGGACCGACCATTTTGGTACAATGTGCCACTCTGTTTCTGTCTCTTAAATATACTTCTGTGTGATAAGGTCACAATGCACCAATCAACTTAGGCTTTTTGTTGTGATTTTCGATCATAATTTATTTATTTATTAAACAAAATTTTAAGGAACCAAGAGCTTTTCACGAGTATCTTCCCCATGAAAAAAATATACTACTATTTTATAATTTTTAGCATTAAATCATCATACATATTGACCCAAAAAAAGACAAAAGAACATTAGGTATTATTAAATAAAAGAGATCCCTTAAATTAACTGTAAAAATTCGAAATTTGGTGAAAGATGTAAAGTGGAGAAACGAGAGAAGGCTCTATAAAATTGCAAAGGCCAAATTGAATCAAACATTGTTGTCAACAAGGTGGTCCATTTTTTTTGTAGCCCAGACGTTAGGAACCAAATAACAACATTTCCATTTTATAATTTTTTAACAATTTGCTTCCATGTATTTTGTATTTATTTTCATTTTTTATTAATTTTTTGAACAATTTTCTTCAATGTATTTTGTATTTATTTCCTTTTTCATATAAATTGGAATGAGTTTTCTTGTAATTATTGTTGGTATTTTTGGACTTTATTATGACGAAATTGACAATTAATTCTTGGAGCAACTATCGTCGATGTGGAAAGTTAATTATTGTTAATTTAGTGTGTCCATTGGCCAAATTGATCCCTTCTAGAATGATTTTGTACTGCCTAAACTATTGAAATAAACTGTAATTTTGGGAAATTTATTTAAACCAAAATTTTAAATTTATGTATCACAAAATATGTTGTTAGTCTCGACCAAAAAATAAATAAATTATGTTGTTAGTGTTGAACCTGATCAGTCCCAAGACCTATATCCCAATCTGCCCAAGAGCTTAGTTTTAGAGAACTCGAGTAAGTCGTTAACAAAAGGGTGAGAAAATTCGACTCGCAAATTCCGGATGAGATTGTAAAACATAAATCTTGAGTAATTTCACTTGATAGAGTACTGAATAAAAAAGAAAAAAAATCTTCAGAAATTAATTTATTTCAACTATTAAAAGAAAAGAAGAGAAGAGGCTAAGAGAAGATCATCGAATACAAGAACGCTAAAACCTACAACAAAAAAAAGTTAGAATCGAAAATATCTCAGTTCCATAGCAATTATTTCATTTTTCTGTAATTTGTTGTTAATTTTTGCATTAACATATACACCATTCGATTTATTTTTAATTGATTATAAGTTAGAAATTCATATACTTTTGTTTATTAAAGTAAAGTAAGTCTAACAAATAACCTAAAAATAATCTTTAAGCCCAAAATGATAGTAGTAAACTAGTAATATAGAAAAATTTATTATTATTACACAAAATAATTACTGTCTTCTCCAAAAATTACAAACAAAATAAATGCAAATGTTCTTATTATATTTAGAAAAGTTGGAATCCGTCGTGGCATTATCGTGAAGAGAACATAATTAGATCAAATAAATCAACGGTGTAGATTGAGTCCTCAGTTTATGGTTCTTCTTTATCTTCCTTGTCTCTTCTTCTTCTCTTCACTCTCTCTTCTCTTCTTACCTCTAAGATTTGCTCTGTTCAGAGCTCCAAAACTCAAAGAGTAACAAAACCAGGGAAACATACGAACAACACTTATACGATGTTGCTTGGAAAGAGACAAAGACCACCACTTAACAGAACCACAAGTCTGTCTGAGATTAAGTTCGATCTTAACCTTCCTAGTGAATCAGAACCTTCAAATCAACAGAATCCAGCCGTTGATCAAAACCGTGAAGTATTAGATCAACGTTTCTTATCTATGGTCACACCTAGAGGTAACTTGAGAAGACATTCCGGCGATTTCTCCGACGCTGGACATTTCTTAAGATCTTGTTCCCTCTGTGAACGTTTACTTGTTCCCGGCCGCGACATTTATATGTATAGGTACATATTTATAATCATCTTTCATACACAATTCGATGAAAAATCATACTATTAATTGTTTTCAATCATTTGGAGTAAAACCATTGCATATATGTAACTAGCTCTCGTAAAGTTTTCATATATTTGGGATTCGTAGGTTCATCTCGATTACCCTAAATAAATCTAGCTTTTGTGAAGTGGTTATATCTGTGGATTATTCGGGTTCGTCTGAATTATTCTAGATAAATTAGCTTTCATGAAGTTTTCATATATGTGAGATTGATCGGATTCATCTCGATGACACTATTAACTAATTTTCACAAAGTTTTCATATATGTGGGATTAGTCGGGTTTGTCTCGATTATTCTAGATAACAAAAAAGTAACTAGTTGTAAACTATATTTAAATGATTTATGATACTTTGTTGTTTAAAGTTTTGAATATTGGAAAATTATTGATAAGTGTTTGTGTGATTAAAAATGGCAGAGGAGATACAGCCTTTTGTAGCTTAGAGTGCAGGCAACAACAAATGGCACAAGATGAGAGCAAAGAGAAAGGTAAATCGGCGCCGGTGAAAGAACCGGCGGTGGAAAAAGGTCCACCGAGAGCTAAGCCCGGCAGAGGGCGAGCTGCAGCCGCCGTGTAATCACCATTTTCATATACATATAGTTTATATATCTGTGGTTTCTTATGTGTTTTGTATGATTATGATTGGTTTATACATATATAAATCATTAAGCATTAATTAACCATGATTAATCATGTTAATCACTCTCGTGTTGTGGAATTAGATGATTTAAGAGAGTTCAATTTTTACAAGTTTTGATCTACTTATTGAAATAAAAATCAAATGTATGTAATTTACTTGTGTTTTTTAAGTACTTAATGAGAAAAATTAAGGTTAAATATAATAAATTTATGTGGATGATGTTTCATCTAAGAAGATTTTTAGAATCTAAAAATAAAATTGAAAAATAATATCAGTAGTAATTTGTTTATTGATCATTAATTAAATTTTAATTAATTAATTACAAATTTTCAATCTAGGTCAACTTAAGTTGAAGTACAAGTTTGTAATTTGTACTTGCTGTTTCATTAATATACTTTTTATATACATATATTCATATATATATATACAAATACACTTATAGTGTACAAATATTTTATATATATGTAAATATAAATTGAAATTAGACAAAGATTAATCAAAATATAATGTTGATCGAGTCAGGAATCTCATGCCTAATCATGGGTCCCGGTATCCACCAATTAGAAAAACTCATAGATTCTCTTCTCTTTTTATTTATATATTTTTTTAAAATTTAATTATTTTCGTTTATTTGTCTTAAAAGATAGATTCAAGTTTCACGTATTCCGAATAACATTTTTTGTATGTTTCCCATTTGTTTCAAAACTTTGGTTATACTATTACACATATTTATCTTTCATCTGCTATAAGAGATTTCGCCATCATATTTGAGTTCCTGTTGTCTGGCGATGGTTTCGATCATTAGATTCGAGGTAATAGTTTATCGAGTTTTTATCACTTAGATCTTAATATATTATTTTTCGAGTTTGTTTCTAAACTTTTTTTTTATCAATATGTTTGTTTTCCGCTGATTTTTATATTTCTTCTATGATCAATATGTGAAATTTTCAGGAAAAAAAAACTACGAAAAAATATTTAATACTACTATTAAGTTTTTTTGCTATTGTAAAAACCGAACACTTAATTTAATAGAAAAAGCAACTATTTGACAAAAACAAAAATCCTTTTTTATATAATATTAAGATGATTAACGCGACCTTTTAACACTTTGTTGTATACATACTCAATAAACATTAACATATAAGTATTTAAGGAATTAATATATACATATTAACAATCTATGTATTTGGATTTTATATCAAAAATATAGATTGCTTTGTGAACAAATTTTGTAATACCAAGTTGATATTAAACATTTTAACGTAAGAAGTGAGTAATAGAATAGTAAGCCACTTGGCCATATTGGCATGTGTCCGCATCAAATTTGGCCAACTATCTGAATTTTAACGTCTCTTTGATTTCTCCAACCTAGCATCCATGCTCCTTAATTATTGTTTTACGAAACTAAAGCTGTATAATTAATTATTATTTTAATTAGAAATCTAAATTAAAGCAATTCCGACCTATAAACTAAGAGTGTTGGCATCTTTCTCGACCAAAGAAGCTGGTAATAATCAGAGAAATAATAACATGCTTTTATTTAACCTACTCCTTCAATGACCTAATCAATTACTTAGCTACTGCATAAAACAAAACACAAGTTGAAACTTTATTGTATTTAAGTGAAAACCCCATTATATCACCAGCCACAACTAGCACAAAAGATGCATTATGTATAAATATGTTGATGTAGAAATTAATAATCAATAATAAGTATTAGCAAAAAGATAAGATATATTTGCTATGGAATCTTGCTATTCTCGATTCTGACTATCTTTTGTTGTAAGGTTGAATATTTCAGAATTCAACGATTTCCTCCTTCGTCTTCTTTCCTTTTATATATACTTAGAAGACATTAATATCTTAAGAGATCTTATTTCCTTTTTACGCCCTAATCAAATCATATCTGTTGATTACGCCTCATAATCTTGTCTCGGGTTTCCAAGTCGAACTTCTGTGCCATCTTCGTTGGCGAGTTGTTCAAGCTCTATCAGGGTTTTGGTCATGTTTCTACTGGATTGGACTTTTTGAGTAGATTTGATGGTGGACCTTAAGTTCGTTCAGACCCAAAATTAACAAATTTCATGACGATAATTCAATTTTTTTTAACAAGAATAATTTAGACGAATTCGACTACTCTTACAGATATGAAAACTCATCGGATACTTTCATTTTTGTTTTCTAGTTGGACCTGGGGTAAGATTAACAAGGATGCAAAATTACATAATCATATGCCTCAAGAGAAAGCATAAGCCATGAACTCAAAATTCATTGGCTTACAAATAAAATATAGTGTTTGTCATATGTGTGTTAATGTGTTTTTCAGGAGGGGACAAGACTTAAGTTGTCCCGGTACTCTATGGTTCTACTTCTAATTTTCATAAAAATTTATTCCAAGTGGTGAAAAGAATATTAAGAGACCTTAATGGTAACTTATTTTTTTAAACTTATGCCAGATTTTGCTAGATTTTGCATAATGCTATTGATTCCTTTTACTTAGAGTCTAATTAATATAGGTTAAGTATACTTGAGAAAGGCTAAAATATGTATTTAATTTAATCTTCATATTGTTTATGATTTATTACCATCATTGAATTCGATATTAAGTTAATGACATTTAAGCACCGCCGTATGTTTCTTTCTGTCTGAATTAAGGCACCGTTCCAAAATAACAGTCATGCATGCTATTTTGTCTTTATGTCTAACATAATTTTTTTTCCCTAGTTCGGTTTAAATTCAAGTAACATATTACCATTGTTTTAAGTTCAACTAACCGAAAATCAAAAAAGTAAGATGAAATCTCTTAAATATCACATATAATATGATAATAAAGGATGTTCGTACTCAAATAGCATATTATCGTTATTCTAATTCTTTTCGTTCTATTTCTACACAACTGATTTATTTTGAGTTCTTTATTAATTATTAATTATTAAGATATATAAGTAGTGTTGGCCCATTTTATAAATTACGGAACAATTTGTTCCATCTAAATTAAGCAAAGACAAGTGGGAACAGCTCATGCTAGGGCCCGATCGAGTCATGTATAGCTTTATTAATTGTTTTCTTTCATTCTTAATTTGGAATTTAACATTAATCTCACGTATGTGTATTAGTGTATACATATAACGAAACATACTCAATTGGTATCTCAATTATTTTGATTCTTGATCTGATTTAGATATTATACTTTCTTGCCTTCCCACTTGCTTAGGTATAAAGTCCCTCACTTTTTGTTTTTCTATAATAATTATATATATGAACTTTATTTTAATTTTACAACCACACAAAGAACTAAAATGGTTTAAATATATATTGGATTCTAACAGTATAGTTTGTTTCAAAAAGACAATGCGATTTGGTATGAATGAGATGGTTTCAATTTATGCTTTCACTATGTAATGATAAATCAAGGCAGCGCAAGACCATAACATGAATTTTAACGGATTTCAATTCCCGGCAATCTAAAATTGATGAAAAAATTTAGTCAAAAATGCATGATTATATCTGGGATCTTGTAGTTGAGTGGCAAGGAGATAAGTTTGGTGCACCTGCGTGAACCTAAAAACACATTATCTTGAACACACATAAATATAGGAACCATTGCTTTCGACCCAGAAATTAGTCACCTATAACTTACCGTAAGTTAACAAAAATCCATGATTCTTGTATGTAGCTTTATCTTTTTCTTCTTATAAACTACAGTCAATATATTAATTTGTTTATTATTAGGTCACATTGACTCATAGATTATATGACTGTAATCAACGAATACAATGGAGAAATGAAAACTATATTGTTCGAAAAAAGTGATGAATATATAATATTAAAAGCATGATAAATGATAAAGATGATGAATGATCAAATTGACAAAAAAAAAAAAAAAAAAGATGACGAATGATCAAAATAATGGTTAAACAGAAAGCTTTTGGTGTGGTACGATAAAAATAGTTTATGTTCGCCACTAATTGTACATCTTATGAATAGATAGTCATCAATTTCATCATCATATTATAAGACTGAATATAATATTATCAAACTTATTATGATTACGTTCATATATTATATTTTAATATTAATAACACACACTATCTGCTCTTTTTCTTTCCCCTAATTTTTGTGCATCCTATTAACTAACCAATCCATTTTCTTAATTTACTAATTGTCATTGGACCTACAAGTCAAATGACAAAAATGTCATATGTGATATTTAATGGTTGGTCTCTCGTTTTTATCCGGTAACAAAAATGTTACTCAGATAACTCATTTAGTATCCTCTACCAAAAAATATTACCAGCATAATTTATTTAGTATCAATTAACACATATGTTATCAGATAACTCATTTAGTATACACATGATAATACTGGTGTTACCTGGTAATCCATATGGTACCTGGTAATACATTTATTATCCGGTAACATAAAATCTAATATATGTTAATACATTACTTACCGTTGTAACATATTTAGTATCTGTTACTTTATAACTGAATTAGCCGTTAATTCATTTATTACATAGGTAACATATTTACTATCTGCTAACTTAAATGTAATACATGTTCATACATTTACTATTTGCTAACTTATATACATATTACCCGTTAAATAATTTATTATCTGCTATTTGATGTGATTTACCCGTTAACGCGTATATTAACTGAGTAACGTAAATAGTATCCGCAAACTTAAATATATTACATGTTAAGCCATATAGTAGGTGTTAATAAATTTATTATCAATTATGTCGTCGCCATCATACCACCAGCGAACGCTCCACTACCATAAATATTACTCGGAGATCGTTTCTCAAAGGAGTAATTCTTGAAGGAATTATGGAATCGTTAAGAGCTGAAGCTCTTCTTGTTGAAAATCCATGGTGGATTGTTTCAAGTTAAGAAAATTTCTAGGCTTGATCGGAAAAAAAAACATGTGAATTAAACAATCAGAAAAGAGAGTAGAGATTTCAAGAGTAGTATTTGTTTGGTTTGTGGTGAAGAGTGAGAGAATATGGAAGCTTCGGCGTGATACAAACGGAAAAACGTAAATCTTGATGTTTCTATTTCAAATGTCAATCTCTTCTCACTCTTCTTTGTACTCCAATTTGTTTTGCTCTTTAACTTAAATCTTTTTGACTAGAAAAAAAGAGAGGAAGAAATGAGAAAAAGAAAAAAGAAATAGTAAAGGAAAAGAAGAAGAGACGAGAAAGAGAAAAAAAAAAGAAAACATAGACTTAAGGGAGAATAAGGGTCAAATGGTCTTAATAAATCTACTTTATTGGAAAGTGTAGACAACTAATTAAAATAAAAGTTTAGGATATTGACTCAAATTACTCTTCTACAAATATCAAAAGATATATATCATTCAAATAAATAATAGATTATACTTGTATATTGTAGTTTGTATTGTGTCACCATCAAATTTTAATTTGATTATGTTCCAACACCAGATTCATAGCATAACTACATAAACCCATAACAATATAGCCGGAAGTAACACGACTATTTAAAGTTAAATTTTGGTAGAAAAAATAGCTAATATACATTTAACTATTTTACCAAATATATTTCTTTTCTATAGCGGTTTTAAAAAGTTTTGTCCGTCAAATAGTTAAATATTTATTCATGCAACTGAAAAATTGATTTCAGGTAATTTTATATAATTTCGAATAATAAATTTAAGCTTCGGGTTTTTTTCGATCTGATTATCGGGAAAAAATTAATAATATGGTCAAACCAATTTTAGGAAAAATGGATAATTGTGAATGCATAGTAACATGCTACACATTTCCTTATGAAAATTATAAAGGAAACAATCTTTAGAAATATGGGCTAATATGGGCTAATATGGGCCAAAACTGAAAAAGCCTATGATATAAATATGGGTCAAAAATTAATGGGTAACTGTGGCCCACAATAAGAAGATCCAAACTAAACATAATGGACTTAAATCATTTCTCTTCACCGTCGTTTTGGAATTTTCTTAATTTAAAATAAAATAAAATACATTTGTAAATTTTGATGCTTTTCTTTGCATGTGAGCACCGACAGAGAGGAACTCACTTCCTTAACTATTTCCAGCTGCAATCACGCAAACGCACCGCCTTTTTTTTTCCTTTCACATCCAATCAAATATCGCCACGTCAACATAATCATACTTTGAAATGACGAAAATAACCCTGCTTTCTTACTAAATTTACACACTGGTTTATCCTTCACGCGCTTTCATCTTCTTCTTCCTAGATTCCCTCCTCCACTGTCTTAAATTTCACTCTCTGCATTTCCTTCTTTCTCACTCTACACCGTAATCTCTCTTTCTTCTCTCTGTCTATTCGAAAATGGCGAAATTGGTGATGCTATTGGTTCTCTGTATCTTGCCGGCGATTTCTGTAGCGGCAAGGAGGGGAAATATTGGAAAGAATACAATGGTTGTTCAAGGTCGTACTTACTGTGAAACTTGCAAATTTGGCTTTGAGACTCCTGAATCCACTTACTTCATCGCTGGTATTTCTCTTTCTCTAAACTCGAGATCTAAAGGATCCACCTTTTTCTCATTTGTTTTACATGTCCTGTGAAATTACCTTCTCTTTAGTGTTTGGTCCTCGTTTCTAATGGCTTAGGTTTCTAGATCTGAGTAATGAATCACGATTCTGGTGGATTTAGTTTTAGATCTGAGTGCTTACTTCAATTAGTGTTGATTCTCGATTTTAATGAATAAGCTTGTTAGAAGTGAGTGCCTCACTTAATGTGTTTATCTGTAGATCTGCCTTTAGATGTTTGAAGATACCACAAAACTGTTGATTTGGCTTTAATTTTGCTTACAAAGCTTTGATCTTGAGTGCATTGTTTCTAATTCAATCTCGAGTAACAAAAACTTGTTTTTCTCTTTTAGACATTGTTGATTTAGTGGTGTGATTGGTTTTGGTAATAATAGGTGCAACAGTGAAGCTTGTGTGCAAAGACAGAGTTACAATGAAGGAGCTTTACACAGACGAAGCTGTATCAGACAAAGAAGGAAACTACAAGTTCGTTGTCCACGAAGATCACAAAGATGAGTTATGCGATGTTTTGCTTGTGAAAAGTCCAGAAAAAAGCTGCTCTCAATTCTCTGAGGGACGTGAAGCATCTCGTGTAATCTTAAACCATAACAGTGGCATTGCTTCACAGGTTAGACTTGCCAACAACATTGGATTTGAGAAAGATGTTGCTGATATATTCTGCTCTTCTCTATTTAAGAAGTATACAGATGATGAAGAGGATTTGGATGACATTAGAAACCATCTCTAGATCTCTCTCTCACTCTTTGTTTAAATCTTATGATATGATCTCTACTGTTTTCTGTTTTAAATTAAGGAATTTGGTATTGTGTTGAAGAGATATAATTCGTATTTGTTTGATTACTTCTTCGTCTTAGATGATGATCAGATAATTTGTTTACTGCAACTCTGTTCCTTTAAGCTTCTTGTAATGTCGTTTCCTTGCTCAGGAAGTGTCTTTTTACTAAATTTCTTCATTGTTCGATTTCGTAATCCAATCTTTGCTTATTAGGAAGGTTCCATTACAGCTTTACATGTACTGGCAAGTTCAACTTTTATAAAGGTTGTGGTCCAAAACATTAGCTGTAAAACAATTTCCAGTTTTATAGTTTCAGGTGTTTGGATATTCGGGTATTTTTAGGCTTTGTAAACTTAGATTCGAACCAACTGAAACAGTAACTATCCGAACACCAGTTTTAGCTACAAATCCACTCTCTGATCCAACCTTCATCAACAAACCTCATAAATGGACTTGATGGGCCTCTATAATTGGGCTAATGAGACCAACTCATAAGTAAATCTAACCAAACACCACCTCAGTTTATGTTTCGGTGTATAACCCAATTAAACCACCAATGGTTGTTGAGAGAACTTAAGTCGAATTTGTGTTTCATACTAACCAACAACTCCCAATAAGCTAAAATATGTCACCAAACTCAATTCCACATACAAGATTAAAAGAAATTTAAAGCAAAAAGCTTATGTAGATGTAATTGCAGCACACCATATAATATACGGAGAATTGGTGAAATAGCACAAATTTATGTAGGATATATATTTAGGTAATTAAGAGAATATCACAAAACTCTAACTATTTACAACTTTAATTTTTTAATAACTATGTTCAAAATTTAAAATAAAAAGTAGAAAATTTATGTGGATGAAAAAACTTGAGCAAGTTTACTTGCTACAATATCGCTACGTTGCTAATTATATTATATGATATATAACTACTATATACTATAAAACATATAGTACATAACAATAAAAAATATTCATCTATATGTTATATAAGGATGATGAAACGAAAAAGAAGAAAGAGAAGGAGAATGAGAAAGACAAGAAAGAGTAGGAGGAGGAGGATGAAGAGGATGAGGAGAAGGAGAAGGAAAAGAATAATGAGAAGGGAGAGGAAGAAGAGGAGTAGAAGATAGGTGAAAGAATGAGGATGAATGAAATACCAAATAAATTAAATTTAATGAGATTTTCCCAAAAAAAAATATGTATAAATTGATAGTTTTAAAAGAATAAACATATTATATCAATTAGTCATTCTATACAAAATTAGTCAATAACATATTCATTTTTTATTAAAAAAGATTTGTTATTTTTTAGAAAAAAAATCTATGTTTTTTTAAAAAAAATTTTAGTTTTGATTTTGTTTTTCGTTAAAATTTATATTGAAAATAAGAATTATAAAATGAGGGAAGAAATGAAAAATGAAAAGGGTAAAATGACAAATATTGTATAAAATATGTTGAATATTGCTCTATTTAAGGTTTTATGCTATTTTATGAATTATAAATTATTTTTGTGCTATATATACTAATTTATAAATCAGAAATTAAAGTCTGAACTTTCTTATACAAAAAAGTATGTTCACACTATTTTTTTTTCTACTTATTGTGCCCCAAATTCAAGATTAAAATACATATTTTCTTAATTAGCATAGCTTTTAGTCATTACTTATTAACAAGTGATTAAAACCACTGCAGTACAATTTATAATCTATGTTCCTTTGATGGTATGTGAATTGTGTAAAAGAGAAGTGTGATACAAATTTATAAAAAATATTGAATAAAAAATATAATACAACATCTCCTCCAACGACACATCACAGATTCAATCTGCTGCAAAAGGTGCCAAAATTCAGAATCTCTTGAACAGTTATTGTTTAACTGCTCTTACGCTCAAGAGGTTTGGAACCTAATACCACTGAGAGATAAGCCAGATGACTCTCCAGATCTCACCTTCAGAGAAAGACTACAACAGAGTGACAAACTGATTTGCCTCCCTCCCTCCGGAATAGCTACGGCCCCGATCTTCCCTTGGGTTGCTTGGGCAATCTGGACAGCAAGAAACAAATTCCTTTTTGAGAATCGAGTGTTAACACCTTCAGAGACAGCAGCAAAAGCTATATTAGAAGCAAAGGAATGGCAGAATGTACCAAAAGAACATTCAGTTCCCAGAGTGCAATTCTCAGAAATCTACCTCAAAACCAAGCCGAAACTGAAGCCTCCTTGTTGGTGGATGCCGCCTGGGATAAAACCACACTCAACGCAGGCCTAGGATGGATAATCAAGACCAGATCTGGTCAGGTGCTAGCTGAAGAAACAAGAACCAGAAGCTTTGCACAATCACCTTTAATGGGAGAAGCACTCGCAATGGAAGCTGCGCTGTACCATGCTGCTGAATTAGGACTCCGTAACATCACCATCTACTCTGATTCTCTTCAGCTGATCCAAGCAGTCAAGGATTCTTCAAGCAGGAAAGAGATCTACAGTCTTTCCTTTGACGTCCGATCGTTCTTAAGTTCATTTAGTACAGTGGCATTTACTCACATTAAACGCTCTTTCAACTTGGTAGCTGACTTTTTAGCTAAACAAGGCCTCTCAAAGGTCCACCTTGTATCGGACCCTTAGTTGTCTTCTTTCGATCAAATTATTTTCCAGACCAAAAAAAAAAATATAATACAACAAATAAAATAACCAAAAGGCAAAAACAAACAAAAAAATCACAAGATTTGCAGAAATTGCCAAATGTCAAACCCAGTTCGTCGCCGTCAAGAAAGCTCCACAATTTCATTAAAAAACAATAAACCCTAATAGATTAGTATTTACGAGCCAAATTGAAGAAAATCATTTAAACGCCTCCTCCATTGCTCCAACAACCCTCTCGTCTTGTTCCCATTTTAACTTTGTCTCTTTTCTTCACGTAAAAGCCATAAAGGAAAGATTTTTCATTTTTGCCAAAAAGTCCTATATAAAATCTCAATTTGTGAGTCTGAGATTTAGTTAAGTTTATTGATAATCGACGTGTACTCGATTCTCGTTTGGTGGGTTTCATCGCCATAGTCTTTCGATTAGAACATCAGGTGTGTTTCTGTAATGAGCTACATTAGTTTCTCTGGTTTGCTGCTTTTGATTTGCGTAATCAAATTTTGTACTCATGATGTAATTTGCGTTTTGGGTATCGAGTTTGAGATCTTTAATCACTTAGCTTATGGTTTATTGATTACTTTGATTGTTATTGTTGTCACGCAAAGGAATTTCTTGAAATGGCTACAACGACTATGTCTCACCAAGCGGTCGGGTCTATGTCCTCTCATAGACCTTTCAAAGCTTCTCAGTTTTTAAAGGGACCTTTGAATGTACCTATGAAATTCAGACAAAAAGGATTCAAAATCGAAGCAGCTGCATCTCAGATTTCTGTACCTGACTCTGCATTGTCTCCTTCCAAGATCAAACCTTATGAATCCAAGAAGAAATCAAGTATACTGCTTTTTCTTTTGCTTGGTGTCATGAGTATATATAAAGAGAAAATGCAATGTTAAATCAAGTTTTTTCTTTTCATTTTATCTTCAGATGAAGCAGCTTTGATATTGATTAGGCATGGAGAGTCGTTATGGAATGAGAAGAATCTGTTCACTGGTTGTGTTGATGTGCCATTGACTCAGAAAGGTGTAGGAGAAGCTATTGAAGCTGGGAAGAAGATTAGTAACATACCTGTAGATTTGATCTTCACATCATCTTTAATCCGTGCTCAGATGACTGCAATGCTTGCCATGACTCAGCATCGCCGCAAGAAGGTTACAAATTGATCTAAAGTTTAATGCTTTTGTCAGGAAAGGTTTGCTCTGTTTGATTTTCTGTCAATTCTTTTAGGTTCCGATCATTTTGCACAATGAGAGTGTTAAGGCGAAAACTTGGAGTCACGTTTTCAGCGATGAGACTAGAAAACAATCTATTCCGGTTATAGCAGCTTGGCAACTGAATGAGAGAATGTAAAACAAATGTCACTTCTCATGTGTTTCTTACGTAGAAAATTATACAACTTTTGTTATAAAGTTTCCTACTTTTTTCTTGGGTTAGGTATGGAGAATTGCAGGGTTTGAACAAGCAAGAAACAGCAGAAAGATATGGGAAACAACAAGTTCACGAATGGCGTAGGAGTTATGAAATTCCTCCTCCTAAAGGCGAAAGCTTGGAGATGTGCGCTGAGAGAGCAGTGGCTTATTTTGAAGACAATGTATGAATCAAATATTCTTTATCTTATTACTTACTTAGCATAATTGTTTATGCAGATCTATGATCATTTATGCAGATCTATGATCATTTATGCAGATCAAACCTGAGCTTGCATCTGGTAATAACGTAATGATTGCTGCTCATGGGAATTCATTGAGATCTATCATTATGTATCTTGACGATTTAACTTCTCAGGAGGTAACAAAACAGTCTAGTTCCAGTCCAATATTCAGTTCTAATTGATAATAATGATTTGCTGAAACAGAAATTCCTTTGGTTTTCTCAGGTTACAACTCTAGACCTATCGACGGGTGTACCATTGCTCTACATCTTTAAAGAAGGTAAATTCATAAAACGAGGAAGCCCGGTTAGTCCTACAGAACCTGGTGTCTATGCTTATACAAAGGTAGACCAAACCAAGCCAAAACAACTGTTTTTTACATCTGCTTTATCTCCATGGTTATGAGTTTGCTGATATAATGCTTCTTGGTTTCAGAAATTGGCACAATACAGACAGAAGCTTGATGAGATGACCCTTAATTAATGTCTTCCATTCAGTTGTTTTTTGTGTGTTTCACTTGCTTAGCTCATATGTAGTGACAAAACAATCAATAACAGTTGAAATATGTATTAGATATACAAATCTCATTCATTTCATGTTATTTTCAAATCATAAAGGCAATTCAAAAGGAAGAGTCTTTCAATATGTCTTCAGATTCAGACATTAACGGTAAGAGGGAGCTCTGAATCTCCAACAGTTAAGAAATACTTTCCCTCTTCAACAACCATAACTCCAACTTCATTAGCTCTGCTCAAATGCTCACAAAGACCAATCTCAAACTCCACCTCTGCTTTCTCTCCATTTCTTAGCACAATGCTCTTAAACCCAACCAGTTGTTTCTCTGCTCGTTTCCCATCTTCTCCTCCTCTCTCGTGCCTTGCAAACATCAAAACTGGATGTTTTCCTGCCATCTCTCCTTGATTTTCCACCATAACAGTGACCTTAGTCTTGGCTACATTGCAACCCTCTGTCCCCATTTCCGAAACCAAAGAGTATCGAACAGAGTCTGAGTTAAGTTGAGCTTTAGATTGGTTCCAGTAGAGAGTGGTTTCACTCAGAGTCTTAAACTTGTAAGAGTAAGTTGAGTAGCTGAGACCATGTCCAAACTCAAACACTTTAGGGCCTTTATAGAATTTGTAAGTTCTTCCTGGATATCCAGTTGCAGATCGCATTCTCATGTCTGTCATCTTCACATTCACAAAGCTCTGAGGATACCAAGTCATAGGTAATCTCCCTCCTATACACACCACAGGAGTACAATCAAAAATCAATACTTAGAAAATAAAATAAAATCATTTTCCATTATAAAAGGAGGAGAAGACTCACCAGGATTGTGATCTCCAAATATGATTTCAGCAAGAGCAATACCTCCGGCTTCTCCAGGATAACCAGCCCATATAATGCTTCCGATTTTATCGTTATTCTTAGCAAATGAGATATCTACTGGACCACCACAGATCAAAACCAGAACTACAGGTTTCTTTGCAGCATTCACAACACTTGTTATGAGCTCTCGTTGCTTTCCAGGAAGACTAAGGTCCACACGGTCCATATCTTCTCTCTCTTGAGTCAGGTCTAGTCCCATGATCAAGACCACACGATCAGCATTTCTCGCGATTGCAACAGCTTGATCAATCGCAGCTTTAGAGCAAGCTACAGAATCACATCCACTGTGGTAAACAGCATTTTTGACATAACCGCGTAAGGCCTCAAGAGGAGTCACAGTCTTGCAAGGTGGACCAGCGTAGTTTCCGAGAAGCGTTCTAGTGACGTTAGCGTTTGGACCAATTACAGCTAACGACGAACTGCGTTTGGAGAAAGGTAGTAGCTTAAGAGAGTTTTTCAAGAGAACTATACCATTACGAGCAGCTTCAAGTGCTAAAGCTTGATGAGCAGGAGAACAAACATCGTTTGGACTAATGTTTCCATAAGTCAGTTTGGTTGGATCACCATTAAAGAGACCAAGACGAATCCTAACCGAGAAAAGATTGAGTAAAGCTCTGTCAATGTCATATTCTGATACTTTCTTCTGTTGAAATGCTGATTTGGTGTGTTTCTGTAAGTATGATCCACAGTTTACGTCCATGCCAGCTTTAAGGACATCAGCAACTGCGTCTTCAGGGGCTTTGGCATAGCCTTGATCAGTGTAAATGATTGAGACAGCGTCACAATCTGAAGTAATGTATCTGCCAAAACAACAATCTTAGTAGTTCTAATCATCGACAAAGTGGCTTTAAACGAGAAGAAAAGAGGTGTTGGAAGAGAGAAACTATTTTGGAAGTGTTTAAATATTTTGGAGAGGAGAAACTTTAGAAAGAAGAAGATTTTGTTCTTATTTAGAAACTTTTGTGGATGGTTACAAATGAAGGGAGAGAGAAGTATATATAGCCTCCAAAACTCAAAATATCTCTAATATTTTAATCTAAAATCTAGATACTTCTACCATAATATCTAGATTATTTTATTATAGTTATCTAGATATTTCTATCATAATATCTAGATATTTAATTTAAAGACTTCTCTAGAATATGGATCAAATTTATGTAGCCCAATTAAACTTGACCCAAATGAGGCTTGATCCAAAATCAAGTTTATTTATTTTCAACACCCCCTCTTAAACTTGATTTTGCTACTCCAAGCAAACTCCTCATCTTGATAAAGTCTTCACGCTTAAGGGGTTTTGTAAAGATGTCGGCTACTTGATCGTTCGTCTTTATGTACTCCAACTCCACACTTTCTGATGTAGTGATAACGTGTATCAATGTGCTTGCTTCGATCATGGAAGACTGGGTTCTTTGCTAATGTTATTGCCGACTTGTTATCCACAAATATCTTTGTTGGTTCTTTGTCCGGAGATTTTAACTCCTTCATCAAGTTACGTAGTCAAACTGCATGACAAACACATGAAATTGCAGCTACGTACTCTGCCTCACAAGTGGAAAGGGTGACAATCGGTTGTTTCTTTGACATCTAAGTAAAAGTGGTATCTCCAATGTAGAAGACAAATCCACTTGTGCTTTTGTGGTCATCCATGTCTCCACCCCAATCACTATCGCTATATCCAACAAGCTTGAAGTCGTTAGAAATAGAGTAATATAAACCAAAGTTTATAGTACCTCTGATATAACGAAGGATCCTCTTTGCTGCTTTGAAGTGAGTTGTTGTTGGGTTCTCCATGTAACGACTCACTACTCCGACCGCATATAAGATGTCTGGTCTTGTGCATGTCAAATATCTTAAACTCCCAACTAAGCTTTTAAAGAGTGTTGGATCCACTCTTTCTCCTTCTTCATTCGAGTTTTTCTTCACTTTATACACCCACTTTACACCAAATTACTTTTGTCCCTTTGGGAGTGAAGTCAACTCCCAAGTGTTATTCTTTTGGATGGCCTCGATCTCTTCATCCATTGCATTTTTCCATGTCTTCTTTTCAATGGCTTCTTGGAAGTTCATAGGTTCACACTCCGCAAATAGACAAAATAAAGTGAGATTTTCTTGATTTTTGGTTACCTCATAAATGTCTTGTAGACTTCTAAAACGTGGAGTTCTCTCATTCGAACTTTCATCTCCTTGAGAACTTTGTGTTGGTGAAGTTGGTGGGGTAACATGCTCCTCACTTTGTTGCTCGAAGTTTTCTTCTTCAAAATGTGGATAGAAGTTATAGTCTTTATCACTTGATCTCCACTCTCATTCTTCTTCTTCATCAAAGATGACATCTCGACTTACGACTGTCTTCTTGGTATTTGGATTGTAAAGCTTGTATCCTTGGGGTTTGCATCATATCCTATGAATATATACTTCTCACTTTTATCATCAAGCTTGCTTCGCTTCTCCGCTGGTACATGTGTGTGAGCAACACTTCCAAAAACTCGTAGGTGAGAAATACCAGGTTTCCTTCCGCTCCAAGCTTCTTGTGGTGTTTTTTCCGAAACACTTCTTGTTGGAGATCGGTTTAATAGATAAACAGCACACGCAACTGCTTCCGCCCATAATTCCTTTGGTAGCTTCTTACTTTTGAGCATACTCCTCACCATTTCAAGGATTGTTCTATTCTTCCTTTCTGCCACACCATTTTGTTGAGGGGATCTTGGCACCGTTAGTTGTCTTCGTATTCCATTATCTTCACAATACTTCATAAATTCTTTTGATGTAAACTCTCCTCCACGATCGGATCTCATTGCTTTAATCACCAAACCACTTTCCTTCTCAACATGAGCTTTAAACTTTTTGAAGTTTTCAAACACCTCCGATTTTTCCTTCAAAAAGTAAACCCATGTTTTTCTTGAAACATCATCAATAAAAAGAAGGAAGTATTTACTCTGACCGAGTGATTTTGGCTTGATGGGACCGCATACATCCGTATGAATAAGTTCTAGCGGCTTTTGAACTCTTGTGATTGACTCCTTTGGAAAACTCTTTTTGAATTGTTTTTCAAGTAGGCACCCTTCATAAACTTGATTTGGATGGTTGATAAAAGGTAGTCCTCTCACCATTTCTTTTTTCGAAAGCAACTCCAAACCTCCAAAGTTGAGATGTCCGAATCGTAGATGCCAAAGCCAAGACTCCTCTTTGTAGCACATCTTGAGACATTGTGCGATGTCACTTTGAATATTAAGAACAAACATTCTATTTTTAGACATCGGCACTTTTGTGATGAGATTATTTTCCTTGTCTCTTAAAGAAAGATTATTATCTTTTAATCGAATATCATAACCTTTCTCTAAGAGTTGTCTAAGGCTCAAGATGTTGGTCTTCATGGTTGGAATGTAGTAAACATTGGAAATGAATTGATGATCTCCATTCTTTAATCGAATGAGAATATTTCCTTTACCTTTCACCTCCATCTTTGATTCATCTCCCAAAAGCCACGTTTCCTTTCACCGATTCGTCAAGTTCCACGAACATGCTTTTTCTTCCGCACATGTGATTACTTGCACCACTGTCGAGGTACCACTTATGACTATCTTTTTCTTCGTCTTTCTTAAATGCCATTAATAACATTTCTTCTTCTTTGTTGTTTTCTTCCATGAAATTGACCTTCTCCTCAACTCTTTTGTTGTGAGGAGTTTTACATTCCGAAGCATAGTGTCCAAACTTCTCACAATTATAGCATTTGACATTTGATTTATCGTACCTTGGTTTTGAATTTCCTTTCCCACGACCTCTAAATGAGCCTTCTCCTCTTTGCTTAGAGTTATCTTCATACGTTCTCCAACCTCTTCCACTTCCATATCCACGACCTCTTCCTTGTGACTGAAATCCACCTCCTTTTGGATAACTTCGGCCACTTTCTTCCTTAGCATGATCAATCCGCATCTTGAGTACTTGCTTGGTGATATCTTCCTTTTTCTTCTTCTTTTCTTCATAAGCTTGTAAAGAACCAAGAAGTTGCTCCATTGTCATGGCTTCTAAGTCTTTTGTTTCTTCAATGACGGTGACAATGTATTCGAATTTTGGATCCAACGAGAAGTTGCTCCATTGTCATGGCTTCTAAGAACCTTCTCCATGATTCTTACATCGTTTAGCTTCTCTCCATTTCTTTTTAGATTGTTGGTAACCGTCAAAACTCTTGAAAAATAATCAGAGACGAGTTCACCTTCCTTCATTTGTAATGCTTCAAATTCTCCTCTTAAGGTTTGAAGACGTACCTTTTTTACTTGATCAACACCCTTGTAAGATATTCGAAGCTTTTCCCAAGCTTCTTTGGCCGACGTAGCTTCCGCTACTTTCTCAAATGTATCTTCATCTAATCCTTCATAGATTAGACATAGAGCTTTCTTGTCTCTCTTTCTTGAATCTCTCAAACTATCCTTTTGAGTTTGAGAAAGATTACATTCATTCTCCGGCACAACGAAACCTTTCTCGACTATCTCCCATATGTCATGTGCTCCTAGGATAGCTGTCATTCGTAGACTCCAATTATCGTAGTTGCTCTTTGTGAGCATCAGAACTTGGAAGGGAACACCGTTACTCGCCATCTTCGAAACAATCTTCTAGCTTTGATACCACTTTGTTGGAAGAGAGAAACTATTTTGGAAGTGTTTAAATATTTTGGAGAGGAGAAACTGTAGAAAGAAGAAGATTTTGTTCTTATTTAGAAACTTTTGTGGATGGTTACAAATGAAGGGAGAGGTAGGTATATATAGCCTCCAAAACTCAAAATATCTCTAATATTTTAATCTAAAATCTAGATACTTCTACCATAATATCTAAATTATTTTATTATAGTTATCTAGATATTTCTATCATAATATCTAGATATTTAATTTAAAGACTTCTCTAGAATATGGATCAAATTTATATAGCCCAATTAAACTTGACCTAAATGAGACTTGATCCAAAATCAAATTTATTTATTTTCAACAAGAGGGACGAACCCGTTGAATTTCCAGAGGCCACGAGCGGTTCGAGTCAACAGGTTTGGATCAGCGCAAGAGGGAATGCCGTTGACTCGGTTATAAGCACACATGATGCCACTGGCTCTGCCTTCTTCTATGCATTTTTTGAACGGTGGTTGGTATGTCTCCGCCAAGTCAGCCAAGCTCACCTTAAAAAATTTTTTACATACTTTAATAATTATTTTATTTAATACACTTAATTAACATGAGAATTTGAAAGAAACATTTATACATTTAACCTTTTCATAAGACCTAAAAGTATTATTATTTTATTTTTGATAATTTGAAAATTAAAATATTATTGTAAATTTATTTACATCTTTTATGGTTTTTTAGATGCAATAGTGTTTTTTTTAAACAATTTGGATCCATAAAACTCAATTTATAACTTAAACTTTAAACTATATTCAACAGAATTATGGTCTCTATAGAGTCAAACTGAAAAATACTAAAATTGACATTAATTAATTAGTCAAACTTCTTCGGGGTACAATAATATTTTCCAAACAAAAATAGCATTTCTCTCTAATTAATAAACATGGGTAAAGTGGAAATTTTAATAAAATAATTTATTTGGAAATAAAAAGATATGTTCTATGAATAGTAATGATTATAATTAGTCGACTTTATTTCAAATAGAAAGAATATTATTGTGGATATAATTGTTATTTGTTACAAAATTTAACAAAATTTCAATAACTCCATTCCTACCATTCTCCACGCCAGAATGTCAACATGAAGTTTATAAAATGATATTCGTTTTCATGACATGACATAAAAAAAATTTATGATAAGACATAAAGGTTGTAATAAAGAGAATAATTTATAAACTATAAAAACGACATTTTGTAAAAAATTCTACTTTCACGTCCTAAAAGATTCACACTTTCAAAAGAAAAACAAAACAAAAATGGAAAAAGAAGAGTCAAAGATAATAAAGCATTAAGATTTGAGAAAAATGCCAAACAAAAAAAAATTCTCAACTTTTAAAAAATTGTTGAAAAAAGTTATGAACTTTTGAGTATTATTATTGTCATTATTGACTTATCAATTAAATCGTGAATTTTGTTAAATTGTGATTTACCTGAGCATTGAAGACATAACGAGTGATACCTTTCCAACGATCAAGATCATAAGCTGTGAAATGTTTACAACAAGCAGAAGCTTGAAGATGACCTCCTGAGAGTGTTTTCCGACCATCAAAAGAGTCACCTTGTAATCCTCTTACGTAAGCCACCGCATAAGCTCCGGTGACCGTTGGATCTTCTCCGGGAGTCTCTTGGCCTCTTCCCCACCGTGGATCTCTAAATATGTTAATATTTGGTGCCCAAAATGTCATTCCTTTTGCTTGTCCTGCATTGTACACTCCTCTTGCTTCTTTTCCGATCACCTGAATTATTTCATTGCATATTTTTTGTTTTTTTGTCAAACAATCAAAGGTCCAATCCATAATTAATCTCCAGATTTCTAACATTATCACATGACATAAGCACGACTTTATAAAGTCGAATTCGGGTCGACAAGATAATAACTTGATCAAAAATACTTAACAACATAAATGTTCATATTTAATCTATTTTTGGAATTACTAAAAACAATTCCTTTGATAATTAATAAAACAAGTTTTAGTTCCAACATTAACATAAATAATCCAAAAGTGTCATAGACAAAACATGATTCATAAACTAAACCACTTCAAACCCAAAACATGATGATGCTGTGTTTTCAAAATTCTTTAAAACTTAACTTCAGTGAAAAACAGTGTTTAACCATTTGACTTAATATATTTAGATTGATTTACCGTTTTAAAAATAAACAAATAAAACTAATCTCTTAAATTATATACATACAAATTTGGAATTTAGTATAAAGTTTGGTAAGATGTGAAATTGATAAAAATTGTAATGAAGGCAAAACATTTGGATTTGATTCAAGTTTTGATATTAAAAGAATTAAATTATTTACATATACAAAAATGGATTTTAGTATAAAGTTTGGTAAGATGAAATATTTTAAAAAATTGCAATGAAAGGCAAAACATTTGGCCTTATATTAGTTTCATAGTAGTACTAGGTTTGGATTTTTGTTAAATTGAGAAACTTGTGAATCGCAAAAAAGCTTCTAAAATTGAAAAAAAAAATGTGAATTTTCAAAGAAAGATTATTAAAATGATTAAATCAAATTCACGAGAAATAAACAGAGAGAGAACTCACTTGAGCAATGCGAAACCATTCATAAGAATCGAAAGAAGCAGCGGTTAAGATAACTTGAGGAAAGCTTGTAGCTGCTTTAACCGTGCCATTAAACCGGATTCCAGGAGTTGGACCAACATCGGCTACACCGTGAAGAGCTTCCGACCACCATTGATAAGCCGGAATTCCAAGACGAGGTATTCCAGGTGCTGAATTCACTAGCTGTGAGATCTTTTCATCTATGGTTAATCTCGAGACTAGATCGTGTGCTCGTTGGTTAATTGGAAGGTCAGTGTGACAGAATTTGAAGAGTTTTGTGGTGGGATTTGAAGGGTCACAAGAATGTGGCGGAGATGACGAAGGAGAAGCTGAGTCAACGCCGTGAAATATGAACAGAATAGTAAGTAGAAGGAGAAGAAGAAAGGATTTAGCCATGGCTTCGAAATGCGGAAAAGAGATTGAGAAACTGAAATGAGTGTGAGAGTGACAGAGTCTGCTTAATAAACTTCCCAGTTATGTCTGTAATGAATTGACGTAAATACCCTTTGGATATTTTAGTTATAAGCCTAAGCCCAATAATGCTTTCTAAGCTCATTAAGGATTCCAATATTCTGAAGCCCATTTTGACGTACTACTAACATGTTTGGTGAAGACTAGAGTTTTGTATTCTTTTTATCGAACATTATTAACCACAATTTACCGACTCATTACCCAAATTTTTATATAGTGTAGACATACAAGTGAAATTACCACCTATTAACTACTTTTGTATTTATATTGGTCAAAGGAGTGAAGTTAATATGTATTAAGAATTGTTTAAAAAATGTGAAATTAACCGTCCAACCAACCAGAATAAGTGAAAACGGATAATAATATTAATTATCACTATAACATGTACATATCATATGAAGCCAAGTCATATCCTTTAATTACAATTAATGTAAAATGTGATCTATCTAATTGACAAGTGTCATGTATTGTAAATGAGTATATTGTCCTCATGACGTCATAACCGCTTAATGAGTTAAATGAAGCTGATTTGACGAAATTGCCCATTAAGATCACTGTGAGATGTCGGTAGACTTCGATTGCCACGTTCCAAATAGTGTGACAACTAACAATACAAAACATATTTTATGGTACAATTTGATTCAATATTTCTTCGTTTTTATTATTAATAAATACTCCGGTCCTTCCTAATCTTTTTCTTCATTAAAATTGTCTGCCTCTTGCCTCATTTCGTTGTCCACTTCAAAATTTCAGATTTTTTCGTTACTAATTTTTGTCGTAATTCGTAACACTGTTTGATAATGTTAAGTGAACACATGTTGATGTTACAGTCAATTTTATCTTTTTGGTTTCTCTTCTTACATTGAGGTCTCGAGTCCTTGACCAACGTCTCTTCTACATGTTTCCATTATTGTCGTTAATTTGTTAATGTGTTTTGACTGTTCCGGTTAGGTCCGACGAGTCCTGAGTTCAACGTTAAAGAAACACGCGGATTTAAATGCTTAATAAATCCAGTGGTTGTTCTTAACCGGTCCCTCAAACCGGTCCCACCGAAACCTTCTCTCATTTCTCCACCGTTATAAAGAAGGTCTCTCCTTTAACTTCTTCCCACCGTTTTCTCGCTAACCACACAAAGCTTCTCTGTTCATTCTCCTTCCTTTCATATAAAGTTACGATTTTGTTTGCTAACTGTTGGTTCTCAACTTCTGAAGCAGGTTTGTTTGTTTTGTTTGGTTGTTTGTTTCCCTCTTTCTCGATTGTGTTTATTTATCTGTTTCTCGACTGATTTCACCAGGGTTTAAAGATGGAGGCTTTCGACAACTCTGATCTCGAATACCTTGTTGATGACTTTTATGGTGTTTCTGATTTTGACGACGATGAACCATTTGGAGAAGTTGATACCATGAGTGAAACTGATTCTGATTTCGAATTTGATTCGGTACGTAACTGTATTCTGCTCTAATTTTGAAAAAGGCTGGAACTTTTTGATGGATGTGTTCAGTAAATAGTGATCGTATAAATGTTGATTTTGTTAGAATTGGAACAAGATGAACACTGATACGTCAGCGTTAGAAGCTAGGAATGGGAAAGATATTCAAGGGATTCCATGGGAGAGGCTGAATTACACGAGAGATAGATATCGTGAGAAGAGATTGCTACACTATAAAAACTTTGAGAGCCTCTTTTGTTCTCGACAAGAGCTTGATAAGGTTTGTTTTGCGTCATTCAAACCAGCCTTCTGATTTGGATATGTTTAGACTTTCAGTTTTGCATCTTTCTTATGATTTATGGTCTTGTTACTGACAGGAATGCTTGCAAATTGAGAAAGGAAAAAACTTTTATGACTTTCACTTCAACACGAGGATTGTCAAGTCAACAATAGTCCATTTTCAGGTAAAATGACTTTGCTCAATTGTGTTTGCAATTTGTGGAATACTCTGTTACCTGATGTGTGAAGTCATCTAGGTTTTTTTCATATGTAATCATTTATCATTACTACTTTCTGTTGTTCAGCTTTTGTGTTCAATAATTGAGTCTGCAATTGCAAACAGTATTATGCACCTCAGCCTCTTATAACGTTTAATTTCATTGCCTCGTCCTGTTTTCGTTTGTTGATCATTTGTTCCCACCCTCAGCTCTGCAGCTGGGGTGTTGATTCACACAAAGTCCTTTTCTTTTGCAGATGATCTTTCAAGGGTGCTTAATTTTAACCTGCACGCTCCTAACTTCTCGAAATATTATAATTTAGATTTGATGTTACTCAGGTACAAGACTGAGATTCTAACTGATAAAAAACTGTCGAGATATGTAAAGAAACTTAGTAACAACATCATACGCATTCATAAGCCCACAAAATCACAGTCATAGAGTGTTTTAAGTTCTCTTGCATTAGTGCTTCTCAGCGTCCATTGTTAGATCATCTGTGCTCATTATCGACAAACAGAAGAACTACAGAGAAGACCTGTCGTTACCTCTGTCTGCATATATTGAGAAACAGTTACTATATGCCTTAACCTTTCTTAAGCAGGTTTGGAGAGCAGCTGGCGCCCTAAGGAAACCTTTGTTAATATGGTATGATAGGAAATATTTTGCAAATCTACAAGGACTCTCTTAACTTTGTCATCATTCTTTCGTACAGGGAATCTTTTCTTTGAGCTTACTTATGAGGACTTATACATGATCTGCATCTTTCTTGATACCATGCTCTTGTGCTTATTAGTCTTGTTGCTGGTCTTTAATTGGTATTTGTTATGTTTAACTTAAAGATGCTCTAAATTTTGGGTTTTGGCTTTAACTCCTGCTTGTTTCATCCACTCATTAGCCTGTGAGTGAAGTTCACATCTGATGACTGAAAGTTTTGGTTTTGCTTCCTTCTTTGCTTTTGTTTTTTGTGTGAGAACTTGCATGTTTTTTTTTTGTTCTAAGATGACCAGTAGTGTCTAATAAGTGAATCCTAATCTCTGTGGTCTCATGTTTTCAGCTAAGGAACTTGGTATGGGCAACATCAAAGCATGATGTGTATTTCATGAACAATTATTCACTCATGCATTGGTCATCTTTGCTGCAAAGGAGCAAAGAAGTAGTTAATATGGCAAAGGCCGTTGTTCCTACAATGGTGAGAAACCTCACTTCATTCTTGTATCACTTTTTCTTTGGAACTCGACTAATTATAAAGTTTGCTAATTTCAATCTGCAGAAGCAACCTGGATTGTTGTCGCAGTCTCTATCAAGGATCCAGATAAGCACAATGGCAGTTAAAGACGATTTGTTAGTTGCTGGAGGGTTCCAAGGGGAGCTTGTCTGTAAGGTATATTAGTTAACAAACACAACTCACTCAGTGTTCTACAAGTTGATGTAATAATGTTTACAAATTTGGATTCTAAATTGATTCCAGAGAATCAATGAACCTGGAGTTGCTTTCTGCACAAAACTAACATCAGCTGAAAACGACATCACCAATTCAGTCGACATATTCAATGCACCAAGGTAATTTAAACAACAAAAATAAAACATTTGTTGAATCACAAGATACAGAAAACTCAAATTCCTTAATCCATTATAGTGGCTCGTTAAAGGTTATGACCGCAAACAATGACTGCACCATCCGAACATTTGATGCCACAAACTTCACCGTCCTCAACAGTTTTACCTTTGATTGGTCTGTCAATGTAAGCACATATCTCCATCTCTTTATTGATTAAGTTGCTGCTGTTTATAAGTGTTTCATATTCACTTTGTCGCATCTCTGTTTGTAGAACATCTCCACAAGTCCAGATGGTAAGTTAGTGGCTATTCTTGGGGACAGTCCAGAGTGCTTAATAGCCGATGCTGGATCTGGAAAAGTAATCCATGGACTCGAAGGCCATCTAGACTACTCGTTTTCATCAGCATGGCATCCTAACGGTCAAATCTTAGCCACAGGTAACCAAGACACAACCTGCAGGCTATGGGACATCAGGAACCTATCTAAGTCACTCAAAGTTTTAAAGGGAAACATGGGAGCCATTAGAGCCTTGAGGTTCACGTCTGATGGACGTTTCTTAGCCATGGCTGAGCCTGCTGACTTTGTACACATCTTCGACACAGAAGCTGGCTACACTCAATGTCAAGAAATCGATCTGTTTGGAGAAATAGCAGGAATCTCTTTTAGTCCTGACACAGAAGCCCTCTTTGTTGGTGTAGCTGATCGTACTTATGGTAGCTTGTTGGAGTTTAACCGGAAACGAAACCACTTGTATCTTGACTCCATTTTCTAATCTGAATCCTGGTTGGCCTTGTTATATAAAGTAGGAGTAGTGGCTTTGGGAAGTGGTTTAAGTCGTTGTTTTTGTTTGACTTTCCCTTTGTTGCTACTTTGTTTAAGTTTGGGTTTGGCTAAATTGAAATAGATTACGGTTTCTGGAAAACCAAGCTTTGGTGTTATTTTGGGACGGCTTATAGTTATTGGGCTTTTACAGAAATAGCCCACTGAAGACATAGATGGTATTAGGTGGTCATGATTTTTCCTCTGATGAAACAAAAAACAAGTGTTTTAAGGATTTGTCATGTGTGAGTCACTAAATCAAATATATGTTAAAGCTTTAAAAAACATTCCTTCATTACACCTAAATTTCTCTTTATTAAAGAAAATAAAAAGTTTTAGATTTTATATTCTTTAGCTTTTTTCGTTTTCTTTAAAACCTGTCACATTTTAGATTTTCTTTTTTTTTATAAATATTTTTTTGTCATCGAATGTAGTGGTTTTACAATTCAAATTGGAAACTATGTGCTATTGAAAAGAGAGTATCTTATATAATCCAAAAAAATTGTACTAATTTAGGATCTCTAGTTACAAAATAAATACTTGCACTATTCTTGTAATAATAATAAATAATAAATAAAAAGAGAAATGGACCATATGTCACGTTATTCATGAAATCACGCGAAAATGATAAAACCAAAGAAGAAGAAAAAGTTATATTTGAAGAACAAAATCTGACAAAGACAATTTACCTAAAATTCACATGCCATTCATTCATTTTCCTCTTAAAACGACAACTGCTCTGAAAACGACACTATTACAAAACTTTTTTCAGTCATAAACTTTAAATTTCTTTGGTTACCCAAAAAATAAAAAGCTAAAATTTAGTTTTTATTGTGTCCCTAAATTTCAAGTAGTCAATATTTTTTCTTGTGATACTTTTAAATGTGTTGATCAATATGAATAAAACAAAATATATAAATTTAAAGGCGAGTTGATTTGTAAATTGTCTTATGTGAAGAAAAATCAGATATTTAAAAGTGAGGCAAAGACATAAGTGGAGTGAGTTTGGGATACAGTTCACGATGACCACACAGTTTTGTTAAGATGAATCTGAGCCATTAATTGGGAACACGTGGCAGTTTATACGTAAAGTGTTGTTAGATTAGAAAAAGTCATAAAACGGCACAACGTTGTGGTGGAAACCGCGTGAAGTGTTGCTTTTAAAAAGAAAAACTTTTCAAAGTAACGAAACGATTTAGATGGACACGCGCAATCCATGCCATTCTTCCTATTGGCTTCTTCTTCTTCTTTTTTTCTTTCCTTTTTTCAAATCCGTCTTTTTTTTTTCTTTTCTGATTTTCTCTTTTTATTTTTATTTAGTTAATTTTTGTTTACAAGTTCGAGATCGATTCTCCTACTTTTAGCTATTATTTCCGTGTATTACGTGTTAGATCCTTTTTGTTTTTAGGAATAATTAAACACAAAAATATAATCTTTTATTTTAAGAATTTAAAGTCTTTATTAGTGGCATGCGATATGCGCACTTGCACAACTAGGGATCGAGTCCCACCGCCTATATTATGTAGGAACTTGGCTAATGGACCGGCCTGTTGTGGCCCAATATTGACAAAAAAAAAAGTCTTTATTATAGAGAAAATTAGGTAGTTTGAGTGCTTCATTAGTAAAAAGAAAGAAAATGTTCTTCTATCTGATTTAATCGTTTGCAAATGATTGACAATTTTTGTTTATTATAGCCAACATAAAAATTGTTAGATCCTTAATAAATTAAGGTGTTCCTCATTTGAAATAAAAATACATAAAATAAAAGTGAAACTCTTTCAGATTTTTAACGAATTATTTCCTAATTAAAACAACAAAAAAAATAGATCACCCATTTAGAATATATGAAAAACAAAAAATGTTAAATTTAACATAAATTTAGTGCTATATCAAACTTTCGACATGAAAATAGATCTCGTCGACCTATTTCTAACGATACATGAGCAAAACTATTGGCCAATTAAACTATTCGTTAACCTTAAGCATACTTAAATGTTGCTTAACATCTAAGCTCATTATTTAAGTCTTGTAACAAAAACAACTTGACCATTGACTTTATATATATTTCAGGCAGACCCGCCGGTATTTTAGTCTCGAAGTTTCCTCCGCCGTCGCCGCAAAAGGCTGACGTGTTCAACGGACACGTGATTCTCACATGCGTCCCTTACTTCACCTCGCGTCTTCCATGCTCCTCTTCTGACTCTTTTTATATATACAAACAAAAACAACTTTTAATCTAACACCCTTCTCATTTTTTATATGCAAGTTGTATTTCATTTCACTTACCAAGTTGGAATCATATTTCTGTGGTTTTTGTATTTATAAATATACACTTATACTTATTTATCTGCTTTAAGCAATTGAAAAAAAAAATCATTAGGTACAACGTCTAAGTTAGTTTGTATTTACTTGCTTTATAACCAAGCTTATGCTTGTTTTATAAATCTTGTTTTCAATTTGTATATATAATGATGTATATGACTTGTCTTCGCGATGTAATTTTTTTAATATCGAGGATAATTTAGGCGAACTCGACAAATCCTACATATATGATAGTTTGTCAAGTATTTACATATCATGTTAACCATCTATATTTTAAAAAACCGAAATCTCCGATATTATAATAGAAACTTCGTATCATCTAAATATGTATTAAACTGGTTAACTAAGAAGCACTAATACAAGTTTCGAGCGAAAATATAACCAAAATATTTGCAAAATATATCTTGCCGATGCAATTATTTAGAAGACATGATAATATTTGTTGCATCTTTGTCAAATTAGTTTAACTAATCATATAACCCGAATTTTCTACATAAATTCCGAAAGTTAATCATGAATATTTTAAAGAATAGTTCATAAGAATACATATGTTTTTATCTTAGGTCGAGAATTTGTATTTTATATATTAAAACGGTAGACATTTTTATTTTGACCGTGTTATAAACTATATGATAAAATTAACCTATAATTTAGACCGACAATTTTTTTACTAAGCTTATTAATTTGGTTATAATCGACATTTAAAAGCAATTTAATTGCCAAATCAAAAGCAATTTCACGATATATATAAAGTTTAATTAAGCTACGGGTTTAACAGAATCAATTCATAGTTTTGTGATAAAAAGAGGTTTGATAGAGGAGTTAGTGTTGGTAATACTCTCTTGGATGCTTATGCCAAGGGTGGTCTGTGGCGAGATAAATCTTTGATCAGATTGTGGATAATGATCGTGTTTCGTATCATTCGATCGATCATGAGTGTGTATGTCTAATGAGGCGTTTAATCGATTTGGTATACATCGATTTTGGGTTTGGATATTTTTATATAAAAATTTAGTAAATAAAATTCTAAAAATATTAATTTAGTTTCGGTTCAGGTTTGGATTCAATTTTTAGATACATAGATTTAATACCCATTCAAATATTTTATCAGGTTTGGTTCGGGTTCAATTCCTCTAATTTGATTTTTAGGTTCATTTGATTCAAAATTCATTGTGGTATTTTTATTTTTCGGGTTGGATTCGATTCGATACATATCAAGTTTGGATTCAGATATTTTTATATAAAAATTTAATAGAAAAAACTTTTAAAACAAAAAATTAATAAAAAAATATATTGGATACAAATTCGGTTTTCCGGGTATATAGATTTAAAACCAATTTCTGGTATTTTATCAGGTTTGGTTCCTCTAATTCAGTATTTTGGTTTTTTAGATTTAAAACTTATTCGAGTGTTTTTTTCAGATATGGTTTAGTTCGAGTTCAAGTATTTTTATATAAAAACTGAATTTAGAAAAAAAAATAGAAAAACTCTAAAAAGTTAAAATTTGGTTTTTGATTTGGTTTTGGTTCGGGTTTGGATTCGGTTTCAGTTTTTAGGGTATATAGATTTAAAACTCATTTGGATTTTTTGTCGGGTTTGATTTCTCTAATTCATATCGATTTTGATTCGGGTTTCAAATATTTAAAAATAATCTAAATAAATACTATTTAAAAATAATCAAATTCTACGTTATAACACGGGTATAATCCTAATATAAATTAAATTAAAGCTTTGACATTTAGCGATAAAATCGACTTTTTGGTGGGAAATGCGGCTAAAAAAATTTAAAAATACAACTAGATAAGATAGAGAAAGGTTGGGAATTTAGCTAAAATATTAGGGTTTATAAGATGATATAATATGGTAATGATAATGGTGGAGTTCTCAGCCAATCCAATCTCTAAAACCTCTAGAGAGTTCCATTAATTTTTGTAACAATTTATGTCGACTAAAGTCTAAACTACCCATTATTATTATCTTAGTTGATAATTGCGCGACTAACAACAACTTTAATAATCATAAATAGTGATGTATAACATCATCATCGACGTCTTAGGATATTTTTCTTTATTCTAGATATTATTTTTTATAAACCGTGGACATTTGTATTTTGAACCACATTCATTTGGCTAATTCCGTAGAAAATTGTGTAGTATGTTAACGATATAATGTCAATATATATATACGATCAAATTTTAAATTTTTGCTTTTTTTTTTAAATACAAAATACGAGTTATAAACTAAATAGTGATAATTTGGTAGTATAAATGAATTAAGATAAAGCGTAAATTTGTTTATTTAAAGTTCAATTCTCATCAAAAACTTTGTTATAAACTGAATTATTGTTTGATCAGACGAATATGAAAATATTTTATGCTCTATTTGAAAATAAAGAACTAAACTAGTTATCAATTTTATCTTTTGGAAAAATTTATTGAGTTTTAGTTTACATATTTCTAATCAACCAAAAAAATTTATTGAGTTTTAGTCTAGATATTTCTAATCAACAAAAAAAAATTCAAACTATGATCCAAATTATATCATACTATGACTACCTCGAATAAAATTTTGATAAAAAAGTTATGAAATTAGATATTTAACCACTTAATCATAACCATTCAAAACAACTGTTTTATATTATGATTTAGTAATTTACGTTATTGCTTATGCAATTTATGGTTTAAAGTCTGTATATATAGTTTGCTGAGATATTGGACATGTTTTCATTTGGGAACCGATATAAAATTTTGCTTTCTATACAATATCTCTATCTTTATCTCCACTAAAATATAAAATGATGAGGAGGAAGTAGGTGAACCATTAATAAAAATATCACAACTGTTTTGGAAACATCTCTGTGCCACTCACCTTCTTATTCTTATCCCTTAGCTTTCATTATTACAAGCCATTTTTAAAAATTATAAAAGCATCTTTAACACTCATCTAAAGTAACAAAAATCAGATAGTATACAGTTGAACCAAATAAATCAGGTTTAATCAACCGTTTGTATTAAAAAAATTTTTAGATACAAGACATATCATGTTGATTAATCTTATTAGTAGAATAATATTCAAGGTTATGGTAATAATGTTTATATTAATTGACATGAAATACAATAATGAAAATGTACACAGCAAGTTGGATCTCTTGGTACCTTAAACGAGCATTTATTTATCAGTCACACAGCTTAATTAAAGATAAACTAAAATCTAATTCATGCATACTAATAAATAAATAAAATATATACATGTATAGTTAATATATATATATTTTATCAACAATTAGATCGACAAGACTCGATCCATAACATAAAACCCACCCATACAATCCTTTTTTAAACTATCATAATACATCGGATAAGAATCAAATCATGATACTAAGTCATTAGTTGTATTATCCTAACTAGCAGACTGAAAGCAACTCGGTATATATATATATATATTATTTCACCGACACAATCTAAGTACACATATATATATATTCACCGACACAACCTAAGTACACATATATATGAAGGAGATCAAAATATTTATATTTGATAATTTGTCTTCAATATTTTTCTTGGAAACGTAATTGTTATTATTAAAATTAAGATGTTCTAAATTTTCTTTACAATAAAAACCTAAATACGTTTTGTAGTTACAGTAAAAACCAAATAAAATAGAGAAGAAATTAAAATAAGACCGAAGCAAAAATGGTGTCAGAACTGTGAAGTGTGAACACAGACCAGACCGGTCAACAAAATCAGGTATGACTATTTACTCCACAAATCACAAATGATATGACGACACGTGTTTTAAATTATATACACTTGGTAGACCGCTTCACTGCTTATATTACGCGTGTCATTCAACCATTCGTTGCATGTCACCTTCTTACCGGCTCACTGGTTAGGAAAAAAACAGTTTACCTCACTCATATTATATAAATTTATTAGCCTCCCAATTAGACGAAATTTAAAACAATTATGGATTGATAATTATGCAGGTCTAACAAATGAAATGCGTAATTAAAATATATTTCTTGAATTTATGAAAAAATTACTAAAAATTAGTAGGTGTTTATATTTATTTTGTAAAATTTTTTATCAAAAATATTACTTTTCAAAATTTATGAAAAATTTATATTAATTACTACATATTCTTAAAAAAATTCCAAATAATTCTATAGATTATATACATTAATTATATATAGAGTATATGATTAATTTTTCTTAACAAAATATTGAATAATTAATGTGGAAGAAATAGCGAGTTTCTAACCAAATAAAGAAAAAAATTAAGCAAATGGTCTTTAGTATAGTGGCAGATGGTAAGTTCACATAAGATATGCGCACTTATATAATTGGGGATCGAGTTTCACCGCCTATATTATATAGAAATTTGGTTAATGGGCCGGTTTATTATAGTCGAATGTTAAACAAAAAATAAAATAAAATGGAGGGGTTGACATTAGAGAATAGTGATTAATGACGATAACTTTAACGTGAAGTTTTCAGTGGTTAATAAATAATTAGATGATAATATTATATCTTAAATTGATTAATAAATTATATGGAAAATAAAAATACTTCGTTCGATTAATAAAATATTTTAAATACAGGTGTAGTTAAAATACTTTTTTTTGTCAAAAAAAAAGTTTCAAATTGCTTAATAAGTGGAAAATAAAAAATTGAAAACAGTGTGAGGAGTCTACTGGTACTATATAAACAATAGCCAAGCTGCTGAGGTTAGTTCATCGGTGAGGTTGAGAGTTATTCACTACCACACAAAAAATTGAGCGTCCTCATCTCCAAAAAAAAAAAAGAAAAAAAATTGTTTCTTTCTGATTTGAACTTTAGTTTTCACTCTCTTTTTTTTCTTTTGCAATTTGCCCTTTAATTTCTTGTTTTCGTTTCTTCGATCGATTTCTGTAAATCATCTGTCTTTCTGAAATGATTTTGATTATAAAAAATCAATCTTTTGAAACTCTGTTTCTTTCATCATTTTGATTTGAAAGACAGGTTTTTTCAGAACGAGATCTTTTGTTTTTCTTCAGATTTTCTTCATAGATTTAGTTTTTCTCGAGGGTTATTTTTGATTCCCTCGGATCTACACAGAGGTTGCTTATTTCAAACCTCTTTGATCCTTTTTTTTTTTTGAATTTTCTCGAGAAAATCCCTGTTCTTTACTTTTGATAAGAATCAGGTTGATTTTAATGGCAGCTGCTATGAATTTATACAGTAATGGTGGTGGTGGTGGTGAACTCATGGAGGCGCTTGTACCTTTTATCAAAAGTGTTTCCGATTCTCCTTCTTCTTCTTCCGCGTTTGCAGCTTCTGCGTCTGCGTCTGCGTTTTCTCTTCCTCCTCCCGGTTATTATCCGGTTAATGATAACTATTCAAATTTCTTGACCCAACCGTTTTCATACGGGTCGGATCTTCAACAAACCGGGTCATTAATCGGACTTAATAACCTCTCCTCTTCTCAAATCCACCAGATCCAATCTCAGATTCATCTTCCTCCATCGCATCACAACAACTCTTTCTCGAATCTTCTAAGTCCAAAACCGATTCTGATGAAACAATCAGGAGTCGCTGGATCTTGTTTCGCTTATGGTTCAGGTGTTCCTCCGAAGCCAACGAAGCTTTACAGAGGAGTGAGACAACGCCACTGGGGAAAATGGGTGGCTGAGATTCGTTTACCGAGAAATCGAACTCGTCTTTGGCTTGGGACCTTTGACACGGCGGAGGAAGCAGCGTTAGCTTATGATAAAGCTGCGTATAAGCTGCGCGGCGATTTTGCCCGGCTTAACTTCCCTCACTTACGTCATAATGGATCTCACATCGGAGGCGATTTTGGAGAATATAAACCTCTTCATTCCTCAGTTGATGCTAAACTCGAAGCTATCTGTAAATCAATGGCGGAAACACAAAACAAGGAGAAATCAACGAAATCATCTAAGAAACGTGGTTCATCGGTGACGGAGAAAAAGCCTGAGAAAGTTTCATCGCCAGATCTAGTGAAATCAGAGGAGAATTCAGCTTCAATCACTGGTTCTCCTCCAGTAGCTGAATTTGAAGAATCCTCCGCCGCGGGATCGTCACCGTTATCGGATTTAACGTTTGCTGATCCGGAGGAGCAACCGTGGAACGAAACCTTCTCATTGGAGAAGTATCCGTCGTATGAAATCGATTGGGATTCGATTTTACCTTAGGGGTAATTTAGGAATTTCAGAAGCCGCTTGCAATGGAGTTTTTGTGAAATTGCAATAGAGGCTTAATTACTAGATTATGATTTATAATTATGATTAGTGTTGTTAATATTTGTATTATGTTTGTATTTAAATCTCTGTGTCGGTCCTGCTTGCGGTTTTTTGTCAAGCTTCGACCATGCCACAGTTTTTTTTTTTCTATGTAATTTGTAGTTTCAGTTTCGTTTACGTAATGAAATTTATTTTATGTTTTGTAGTAAAATAAAATCGTCATTATCACTTATTGCGACCATAACGTTCTTAAACATAAACCCGATTCAATAATTTATTTGTACTGCTAACTCAAAGACTCTCAGCTTCAAACTACAAGTCTTCAAACTGCAGTTTAAATGAAGCACGACTCTTGTGTATGGATCGAACGTCAGAGGTTTTTAACGTATACGTAAATTGTCAAATTTGTCTTAAGTCATGATTCGTCAAGTTAAACTCCAATTTTCCGTTTAGTATCGATTGATAATTGTTATTTATATCATATCACTATTAGTGGGATTGATTGAATAGTTTTACTGCAGATTAACATGTTTGTGGTCTTAAATTCGAAATAATACATCTAGAATAAAATTTACAAACATTTTTTATTTGGATGGTTATGATGATCTAACTAATGTTTCTTCATAATTACATATAATAGATTACATGAATCGGATTTCATTAATCCAATTATTGACAAAAAAATGAAAATAAAAATTTAAAGTATGAGTTATAAATCAAATTTTATCGATCTAATTAGAAAATGTTAAACTCACAGTATAATAGATGGGACAAGCCGTAATTTCACAACAAAATTGCTCCATTTTCCAAATGTTTAGTATAGGTTTGATTGGATAGTATTAAACGAGTGATTGCTTATTAAATTACTAATCACACTTTGTTTGACATCAACGGTTAAAATAAATGTTTGAAAATCAGCAGTTAAAACAGACGTTTAAAGTTATTTATAAGCATCTAACCGGTGATTACAAACAAATTTATTTATAGACGTTTTCAATCGTTGATTCCAATCACTTGGTTTCAAACAAATTTCTATTCAACCATCATTTTTCTTTTAGCCATTATACTTAAACGAAATCACCAGTCTGATCCTATATGTAGAATGGAGATGTATGAATGTTGTAATTTGTAAAGCGTTTACATGAATCCACATAACATATATATAGCTTAATTTGGTAACAAATCACCTTATTATCATATTGACATATTATATAGATCTTTCTCGGTTTATCGAAGTTAATAGTATATATATCTTGTCAATTACACAGCTCACAAATGGTGAAGCTTGTGGTGTTGGTAGATGTAGCCGGCCTTACCCCAACTTTCGTGAACCATCTTCTTATCATTTCTTCACATGCTCACTAAACTTATAATTCAAAAATATTTATATAAAATCTAGCAAAATCAAAAGTATCTAGAAACTCAATAATTCGATGTCACTGTAGGCAGAATCTTCTTCACAGATTTTCAGAAAAGTGGATATGGATTTTCCCCGATAGCACTAAAAGGTTTGTGACTGGAAGAATTAGATGGAAATAGTGTTATTTATTTTATTTGTTTGCATCAGTTTTAATTGATACAATCGTTATTTATATTACTTATAAAAATGATTTTGAAAGTGGTAATTCAAATAATTAGTATCAATTTAAGTAATTGATGCAACTATTTTCATCATACTATACGTGATGTCCTATGCGGTTGTAAAAAATGCAATAATAATATCATTTGTTATAAATGATGTTAAATCACATATAATGTGTTATTTGTTAATAAGTGATTCTATATAATATCATTTATTTAAATGTTATAGAGAAAATAGTTTTGTTTTAACCGCTAGTGTGGAGGAGAGATATATGGATTTAGAATAATTCACATAAATTTATGGCTTTTACATGTACAAATATAAGTATTAATGTGGTAATCGTGTATTTGTCATTGCAACAGAAGACAAATATAGATTTGAGACATACTCTTTCTGTTTTTAATTAGTTAATTAGATGTTCAACGAATTTTTTTAATTTATTCATTAAATTAAATTAAATGAGAAATAGAGGGAATACAATATTGAATAAGTTTTATACATTTAATTTTAATTTCTCGTTTCTAATTTTATAATATTGAATAAGTTTTATTCATTTAAGTTCTCATTCTCTTTTTTTTGTCAATAAAATTAACATTTTTATTCGTAGTGCAAGGTTTTTGTCTAAAGATAGCTTTCTAAACATGGATATTTTTTTGGTTTTTGAAATCTTTTTGATTATTATGTTGACAATATCGAGTGATTCGACATAAATAATGCACATTCATAGCGTAATGTGTCAATTATACAAATTTATGTGTATTTCATTTCACTATTATATATATATGAACATTATGTAATAGATATCACATATACTTTTCAAATTTGTATAAGAAAAGTTTTTCTCTTATCATTTATCTAACATTATTTTAAAATTCTGAGAGTTCTGCAGACCAAATCAGGTTTTTAGATCGATGTTTCATAACATATATGTATATGCTAATTTATTATAAACACTATATATACAAGTAGCAAAGGGAGGAGGACTCCAAATTACGCAAAGGAAGCATAAAGATGGAAACTTTGAAAGACACACAACAGCCAAAGGAGCCCACCAAAGATTATGTTCACACACCATTTCTCTTCTCTTTCACATGGGTTTTTCAAACCATGTTTTGTATTAAAAGTTGTTGTATCTATTTATTGACATTGCATTCAATTCGCTACCTCCATTATTAACCTTTGACGTGTGATGTTGAACCTGCAATAATTTTATCCTTTTCTAGTAATATCCCTTTTTAATTAGTTAAAAATTCAACTTGCAAGTGGACTTTAATCTAGTGACAGGCGGTAAGTCCACTAAAAACAGCGTACTTGCACAACCAGGGATCGAGTCTCACCGCTAGGGCTGGGTTTTCGGTTCGGACCGAATAAACCGAACCGGTCCGAACCGAAAATTTAATGAACCGACCCGAAATTAATTTGAAGAGATAACCGATCGGTTCAATTTTTAAATTGATTTCGGTTTTCGGATAATTCGGTTCGTGTTTTCGGTTGATTCCCGGTTTACCTAAACCGAGAATTAAACCATGTATAAAACTAAATTTTTAGGGTTTCCTCCCCATTTTCTTCTCTTCTTCGCGGCCGCTGATCCCTCTTCTCTCTGTCTCGCCTCTTCACTCTTCTCTTTCTCTTGTTTTCTTCATCGATCTTTCATCTTCTCTCCATCTTTCATCTTCTTTAGCTAGCATCAATCAAGCCATCACCTCGTTCAGTTCAGGTAATCTCATCCTTCCTCTGATTCCTTCTGTTTTCTGTTTTCCTCCTTTGTTTCCTACTTAGTCTCCTTATCTAGAATCGATTTTCGTTTCGATTTTGAGATTTTTTGGTCTGATTTAGGGCTTGTAAAAATTAGGGTTTTTTTCGAAATTGGGACTTTCGATTTCTGTGGTTAATCGAAGCTTTCTGACGCCGAAAAGGTTTCTAATTGCATCATAGTTGTTCGATTTTGTGATTTTTTTGTCCGATTTAGGGTTCAAAAAATTAGGGTTTTTTCAAAGTTGGGGCTTTTAATTGCTTGTTTTCTTTACTTGTTCTGTGATTGAATGTGTTTTTACTTTTTAGGTTTTGTTTTAACTTTTAAGTATTTGTTTTTTTTTGAGTGTTTATCTTGCAGATGGGTTCAAAGAGAACAAAAATCGCAGCCTTACCACCAAAATCGAAGGAAGAGTGTCATTGTCTATTATGTGAAGGTAAGATTTCTCTGTAATTGTTAATTGGTATCCTTTAAAGTACTGTGGGAAGTATGAAGATTACCCTCCTAGGATAGGTAATGTGATTTTTAGCTATTTGGTAATCTTTCAAATCCAATTGGTGTGGTTTTTGTTAATGCAGTTTTCTGGTTTTTGTTAATGCAGTAGAAGAACCACAGAAGAAGGAAGAATTGAAGCCTTAATTAGTTAATTTTAAATTCAGTTGTATCAATAAGTGTTAGTTTTTGTAAAATTTTGGTTATTTCGGGTTAGAAAACCGAATTTTTTAAAAATTTCGGTTTAATTCAGCTATTAAATTTTTTCAGGAAACCGAACCGATTAAACCGAAAATCGAACCGATTTGAACCGAAATTAATTTTGGTTTACTTCGGCCATTTTATTAAAATCCGAATAACCCAAAAATCCGAATAAACCGACCCGAAAAACCCAAAAAAACGAACACCCAGCCCTACTTACCGCTTATATTATGTAGGAACTTGGTTAATGGGCGGGCCAGTTGTGGCCCAATGTTAACAAAAAAAAAAAAGAATTCAACTTATATACCCACTTAGCACAAAAAATATTATAAACCTAAAATTTTAAATCTATAAGTTACCACAATTACAAAATAATAATCACAAAATAGATTCAAAATTCGATTTGGAGAAAATTATAGTCTATCAATCTATCATAAATATGTTTTTAGCTAAGAAAAACAAAAATCTTTAATTTTTTTTTTGTAAAAACAACCACAAAATGATCTCAAATATGATTAAGAGAACGTTGTAATCCATAGATTTATCAAAATAAGTTTTTAGTTAAAAAATGAAGATCCCTAAATTTAAAATAACAATCACAAATTGGATTCAATTATGATTTAGAAAAGGTTATAGTCAATAGATTTACTAAAAATATGTATCTTCGCCCGAAATATATAAATCACTAAGTTAAAAAATAATTACAAAATAGATTCAAATATAATTTTAAGAAGGTTATAGTTCATGGACTTACCAAAAATATGTTTTTAAGCAAAAAAATGGAAATCTCTAAGTTACAAAAAAAAATCACACAATGCACTCAAATATAATTTTAAGAAGGTTATATTCCACATGTTTACCAGAAATATGTTTATTATTAGCCAAAAACTAAAAAATCTCTAAGTTACAAAAAATAATCATAAAATGGACTCAAATATAATTTGAGAAGGTTATATAGTTCACATGTTTATTAGCCACAAAATTGAAAATCTTTAAGATACAAGAAATAATCACAAAAGAGACTCAAATGTGACGTTGAGAAGGATATAATTCATAGATTTACCAAAACTATGTTTTTAGCCAAAAAATGAAAATCTCAAAGTTACAAAAATAATCACAAAATGGGCTCAAATATGAAGGTTACAGTCCGTGAATTTACCAAAATTATCTTTATCAGGCAAAAAAAATAGAAAATCTCTAAGGTACAAAAAGAATAATCACAAAATTGACTCAAATATGATTTAGAGAAGGTTATAATCCATAGATATACCAAAAATAATTTTTTAAGCCAAAAATCGAAACCCTCTAAGCTACAAAATAATCACAAAATAGATTCAAATATGATTTTGAGAAGGTTATCCACAGATTTATCAAATATATATTTTTAACCAAAAAAATCTCAAATTTACAAAAATAATCACAAAATGGACTCAAATATGATTTTGAGAATGTTGTAGTCTATAGATTTACCCAAAAAAAAAAATTTAAGCCAAAAATTGAAACTCTCTAAGGTACAATAATAATCAAAAACTAGATTCAAATATGATTTTGGGAAGGTTATAGTACATGGATTTACCAAAATATGTTTTTAGCCAAAAAAATAGAAAATCTCTAAGTTACAAAAATAATCACAAATTGGACTCAATTAAGATTTTGAGAAGGTATATAGTCCATGAATTTACCAAAAATATGTTTTTAAGAAGAAAAAATATTTAAATTTCTAAGTTACAAAAAACATCACAAAATGGACTAATATATGATTTATTGAAAGTTATAAGTCCCATACATTTACTAAATTTAAGACAAAAATTTTGAATCTAGGAAATTACAAAAATAATTGCAAAATGATGTGAAATGTATAATTAGAGAAGTATCCCTCTTTAATTAGTTTGTTTTTCAACTCATAAATCTACTTACCACAAACAGTTCTTGTTGACAAGCTTGAATCTGATACAGCTAGAGCTAGGCCCTTAGATAAAGTAAGAGAAACAAGCTCAACAACAGTTTTATTTTGTGTAATAGTTTGGAGTTAAAAGATCTTTTGTTCGTTTGTCAAAAAAAAAGAAAGATCACTTGTTCCTGCAACAGTTACCAAGATATCGACTCTTTTCATATTAGCCCATACGAACCCAACATTATCCGAAAGGCCATATGAACAATGTATAGTAGTGTAAAATGGGCTTTAGTGGGCTTATAACCATGGGCTATTGTGAGTCCTTTGATGTACATGATAGCTCATTATTTTAGAAAGAATCATAGACTACAACTCAAAACTAATATGTATAGAGTGACTTATAAACTTGATTTTTTTTGTCCGAACTTATAAACTTGATATAATATTTATGAAATTTCGTGTTTTTCTAAAGTGGGTGGGATATTGTACCATATTCCCTCAAACTTTGGGTAGAAAACAACCTAATTCTTTTTATTTTGTAAATACCATATATCACATAATTCAGATACTGATTTCGTGCAAAAATATAGATTAAACCAATTTTAAACTCGGATACTATATTAGAGATCATAACTTTCAATTCAAAATTAGTTAATAATTAAATGAATCATACATGAACTTTATATGTATATTCTTTCGAGAAATTTCCAATTTTCTAATGTATGATATATATATATTTTTTATAGGTAAAATTGAAATTTATTAATCAAACAAAAAATTTATACAGAAGTATGGATGGAACATATATAGAAAATTATAAAATGTAGACAGTAAAACTCGATCTCTATATGTGAAATAGTATTTGCCTTAAGAAGATTTACCATTTGCCACTAAACCAAAGTCATTTCACTGATACCATTTGTGTTTATTCACATATTTTAAAATGGTAGGTATTTTTGGAAAGTTGAATTATTAATTAATTAATTATATGATATTATAAAATATAGAGTCCAAAAAACAATAAATTGTATTAAAATATGGAATTTTAATAAGTAACCTATTCAAGTAAATATTAACGATTTTGACGTTACATGGAGAGACTTTGGTACTAAGGATCAAAACATAGTTGGAAATGACTAAGAGCTTAGTGTGTGCCTTATAACGACATATATATATATATATATATATATCCACTAAAAACTAAATAATTAATCAAATATTTTTTAAAAATTATTAATATTTTCTCTGTTTCACAAAAATAGATGTTATAAAAAAAATTTGTATCAAAAAGTTAGATGTTTTGTATTTCCAATGCATATTTGACTAAATTTTTTTTGTTTTGTCTTTAATTATTATTATTATATTTTTTCTTAATTAATTTTTTTACAATAAATAAAATTAAAGTGTTATTTTACAAAATTTTCTTAAATTATGTAAAATTTCTAAAATATGTAACATTGTGAAACGGAAAGACTATATCTTAATTAATTATAGTTTTTGTTTGTCAACAATCAATTGTAATTTAAAGGTAAGATAATATTATTTTTGCCTCCCTGCAAAAAGAACTCAAAGTACAATACCAATCAGATATTCTCATTTATATAACAACAAAGCATAACAGATCCGTTCGTGGGGAAATCTTGGTAACCTAAATTTACGAAAAAAATAGTGACAATACATTATTAATTATTAATAAACTACGGAATTGATATATATATATATATATATATATATATATATTAATTATAATGTAATACATAACAGTGAATAAAAATGTGTTTAGATTTGTACCTAAGCGAACCTAAGATCCAAAATCGGATCCACTCAAAAGGTCTGAGTATAGTACGGTGAGTTCGAGCTGTTGGGAATTTGAGTAACAAAAAAGAAAAAAACCAATCCAAGAATCCACCGGAATCAGCAAGTCACAATTGCCATATCAGATCTGGTAAAATTCACGGAGAAGAATTAGGGAAAGAAAATTTCAGAACATTAAGATACCTTGAATATAAAATGAAGAAGGAAGATGGAAGTCATCCAAACAAAAAACTATAGTAGAGAACGAAAAACGAGCTAGTTAGAATCAAGACTTTGAAGTTCCTTAATTTAACGATGTTTTTTCGATAACAATATAGATATATGTTATAATAATATGATACTTAGTATATAACATACTTAGAAATTTGTTTGGCTAATTAAGGGCCAAAATGGACGTTGATATCAAAACAATATGTTGCTTAGTTAATAAGAAAAAGACATTAAAAGTAGTTTTGGCACTTCAAAAACATTCGTATAACATCAATAGTATTATATCATTTGAATAAATAACATTATATAAAATTGTTTATTAACAAATAACACAATATATATAATTTAATATTATTTATAACAAATATTATTATTATTGTATCTTTTACAATCGCACGGAACATCACTTATCTTATATATTAAAGCGGGAGACACTTTTATTTTGACCGTGTTATAAACTTTAAAATAAATTAACATATTATTTGCAACAACCCTTAAAATAAGCTTAAAATGAATTTCGTTATAAACTTTTATATAAAAATTCAAAACTAATAAAGATTTAATATAAAAATAGAAAAAACTAAAATTAATAAAATATATTGGGTATAAATTCGGTTCTTGATTTGATTTTGGTTCGCGTTTGGATTTGATTTTTTGGATACATAGATTTAGCATATATTATGGTATTTATCGGGTTTGGTTCATATAATTTAGTATTTTGGTTATCTTGATTTAAGACTTATTTAGGTACTTTTTATTTTTTGGATATGGTTCGGTTTGGTATAGATCGAGTTCGGGTTCAAGTATTTTTATATAAAATAATCAAAATTTTAAAAAATAATAGAAAACTTTTTTAAAACTAAAATTTGGTTCTTGATTTGGTTTCGATTCAGGTTCAGTTTTTCGGGTACATAGATTTATGATCCATTTGAGTATTTTATCAGATTCGATTACTCTAATTCAGATCGATTTTGGTTTAGGTTTCGGGCTTCTAAAACAATATCTCAAAAATAATATACCAAAATATCAATATGGGTCTAACAAATTAAAGGAATACAGTTTTAAAAAATAATCAAAACAATCAAATTTCATGTTATAACATGGGTATAATCTTAATAGTATAATAAAAATAGTTGCATCAATTGCTTGATTTAATATTAATTATTTGAGTCACTATTTTAAAAATTATTTTTATAAGTAATGTAAATAGCAGTAATATTAATTAAAACTGATGTAAATAAATAAAGTAAATGATATTATACGTATAATTTTTTGTAGTGCGGATGGCTGGATTCACCAAGACAACAAAAGGTTGATTTTCATGTCGGTTTAAGTCATAAGTTGGAAACACTGTTCAATCAGACCTAACTTCAATAGTTAAGTATATCTTACATCAATATCTACCAAACTAATTACAAGTGTCTTCACATGCCTTTACATTTTCTTTTACTAATTTTCTTCCATTAGTTTAGTTATTATTTAATGTGCATGCCACACCAAAACTTTGTATTATATATATCAAAAATGACTACCTTTAAATATATTGAAATTATAGAATATTTCCCTTTTACATATACATAAACTATAATATAATTTATTGAGAAATTTCTTACAGTCCACTTAAACTTTTGCAAAAACGTTATTTTGGATCAGTAAACAATCGGACAATCGTTTATACTAAAGGTTTTCTATATATTTGCTATATTAATCAATTTTAATTCGTTTATACTAAAGGTTTTCTATATATTTTCTTTCAATTGTCGTTTTATCTACTTTAATATTTATTTTTTCATTATATTGAAGATCAAATTTAAGATCCAAATACTAATATAATACTTATAGCTTATCTCCAAATCCACACCATATACTTTTATACCATGTGAACTCTTAAAATAACAACGTTCCATGTGATAATGACGACATAAATAAATTTGAAGTAAATATGTTAACAATAAAAAAAAAATCGAAATTAGACTATAATGGTGATAAACTGAGATATGTTAATTATTTGAAATATTACAAAGTGTTATATATATGTGTATATAGTGATAGTAAATTTCGCAAAAAGATATGATTTCTGACGAAAAAAATCATCGAAAATTCGTATGGAAAAAATGGTTCTAACAAAATTTTGATAGATTTTTCCATTGATTCTAGATTATCGGAAATGGTAATCAATACAAACATATTGATATTTTCGATAAATTTCTCCAACAGAATTTCTTTATATTATCATCAACATTGTATATATGTATGTCGAAAACGGAAAATCCGTATGGAAAAGATGGTTTTAACGTTGTTTTCTTCTTTGGTTGAAAATATGATTAATAGCATAAAGGTCTAGTACAAAGTGGGCTTTGCCAAAGTCTGTTTGACTATTGAATCTGTAATTGAATTATCAAGCCTCTTAATATGACTAATGGAAATAATGTTAAACGTCTTCGCCACCGATTCTATGTCTGAGAGAATATCGTAGAGGTTGGTGAGTTTCTAGCCACAATTTATGGTTTGAATTAATTGCAGAGAATTTGAACAGACTTTCAGATTTCAAAATCCCATCTCACTGGCGTGATAGAGTCATGCTAGGAAAGATAGTCCTTCAGCCATTAGTGGGTCTTGAACATAGGGTCTTGATGCTTCTCATCTCTATTCTTCCGGTCCCGATTTGTTCATGAAGCACCACCCAAGTCCTGCCTTGAGAGATGTCTAATCCTAAGTTGCATCTGTAAACAAATTCACTTCCCAGACGTTATTACCTGTAAGTGGTATTAATCGGTTTTGTGCTTCTGCTTGACTGCTTTCTCGTTGAGCTAAAATCTACTCTTTTGACTCTGTAATTGCCTTGGTTGATGTGTCGAGCCTTGTCCTAGTCCCGTGGGAGGTAAACACACAAGTCCTTTACCCTGTTCTATTGTGGCTTCAAATGGTGTTGAGATTGGAAGCAGCAATGGTGATTTTAACGGAAGGAGGCCCCATACTTTTCGAGCATAGGTGCAATTGAAGAAGAGGTGGTTTATGGTTTCAGGTTCACCACACCTGTTTCAACTGTTGGATTCGCTAATCTTCCTATGGTGAAGAGTTTTTCCAGTAGGTAATGCTCTGTTAACTACCTTCCACATAAATAATTTAAGCTTTGGGGATAGATGTGCTGACCAGATGTGTTTATTCCAGGAGAAAGCTTCGTGATTTGGGGAGCTAGACTCTTGCTGCTCTGAGGCCAAAACGCATGCATGATAGCCTGATTTAACAGAGTATTCTCCATCAATATTTGGTAACTAAAGAATCTTGTCTTGAGCTCCATGTGAGCTGGGCTTAATGAGGAGAAAATCCTCTTCAAGGTGAGGGATCTGTGCCCCTATTTTTTCCTTATTCTAGGTAGTAGAGTTGTCTTCAAAAAGTCATTAACTTTTAGATTCTCTTGATTTATATTTGGTGGTACAATTAGAGTGATAGTACTTGATGTAGTCAGCCAGGACTATCTCCAAAGTGAGGTTGAATTCCCATCTCCAATGACCTTTTCTATGTATTTTTGCAGGAGCTCACGTCCTATTAGGACACTTCTCCATCCAGACGAGGCTTGGGAAGGCCAATTACAGTCGAGGAAGCTAGATTTTGGAGTACATTTTCCCAACACAACTCGGCCAAAGAGACTTGTAGGATTCTGCAGTATCCTCCATCCTACTTTTGCTAGGAGAGTTGTGTTGAAACTTTTGATTTCCTTGAAGCCTAACCCTCCATCTTTTTTCTTTCTTGTGAGTTTCTTCCATGAAACCCAACAAGTGCTTTTTGTACCAGGTGCTGAGTCCCACCAGAACCGGGTCACAACAGATTGGATTCTCGAGATCAGACTGGCTGGGAGTTGAAAGCAGCTCATGGAATAAGAAGGTATGGCCGTTAAAACCGATTTTAGCATGATGAGTTTACCCGCTTGAGAGAGTTTCCTTGTTGACCAGCTTGCTGATTTTTGCTTGATGCTTTGTACAATGCTATTAAAAATGTCTCTCTTTTTCCTTCCAAATAATTCAGGGAGCCCTAAATACTTTCCATTTCCTCATTCTTTTGATATTCCCATCAGCGATTTCACCTTATCTCGGGTAGCCTGAGGCGTTTTGGAGGCAAAGATGATTGCTGATTTTTGTTTGTTGATCATTTGTCCAGAGACATTTTTGTATTTTCTAAGAATTTCTTGCAATTTCTCACAGCTTTTGTTATCAGACCTGCAGAAAAATATAGTATCGTCTGCAAAGAGAAGGTGATTTATACAAGGACTGGCGTTTAAAGATGATCTTGTATCGAACGTTGCATAAGGAAATTTGTCGATAATCAGCCATTGTTTTCGGATTCTCCTTCTTTCGAATTAGGTGTATTTGAGGGTTGTTCATTGTTCTTGGCATGCTGCCAGATTCAAAAATAAGCTTAATTTCCTCAAAGATTTCTTTACTTATATGCAGCCAATTATCTTGGAAGTCCGGATGAAAATCCATTCGGGCCAGGGGCTTTCCCAGGGTGGATTGCAAAGACTGTCTTTCTTACTTCCTCATCAGTTGGGAGCGTTATCAGATCCTCGCTCATGGCCATAGATACTCGGTTTTCCACTACCTCTTCAATTACATGATCAAGGCTGCAAAGCTGGGAGGTAAACAACTTATTGAAGTACTGCGTCATTACATCTGTGATCTCCCCTTCTTCAAAGAAACTTTGGCATGAATCGTCCTCTATCACAGAAAATCTATTGATTGCTCTTCTTCCTCTAGTAATTTCATGGTAAAAGCCTGTGTTTTTCTCTCCCAGTTTTAGCCATAAGACTATGCTTCTTTGCTGCTAATACTATTCTTCCTCTATGTAGGCCTTTTTGAGTTCCTTATTTAGGTTTTCGATTATCTCTACAGAGCCGATTAGATTACTCATTGCTGCATCTAGGGCATGAAGTTTTCCTTGCAGATTTTTCTGGTTATTGCTCTTTTGCTTCTTTCTCCATTGGATAATGGCTATGCGACAGGCTGCTACTTTGTTATCCACATATAAGTTTTCTTTGTCCTTCCAATTGTCCTTAATGAGGTTTTGAACTTCTTTGTTACGGTTTAAGCTTAGTTATTTTTGTCTTGGTTTCAGGTCAGAGAAGATAAATATTAAAGGCTGGTGATCAGAGCCTCCAAATTGGAGATACTCACAGCGAGCTTTTGGGAAAGTTTTATGCCATATTCCATTGGCAACAGATCGGTCAAGTTGGCAGTAAACCATGTGGTTGTGGCGTTGCCCTATCAAAGAAAGAGGATTTCCAGTATGTTGAAGATCAAAAAGATCATTTTCCACAAAGAAATGTCTGAAATCTGAGAAGGAGGCTTCATGTCTGCCGGTCTTCCTTTTTCCGCATTGCATGAAATATTGTTAAAATCTCCAGTGTTAAACCAGGCTTGGTCTCGCTCACCGAATTGGTTGGTGATCTTGGTTCATATATCTCCTCGCTTTGCCTTTTCTGGTTCACCATAGAGGAAGGTGGTATAGAAGGTATTAGTTTTTGTTGTGATCTTAATATCAATGTAATGTGTTTTCAGAATTTCCATCTTATGTTTTTTATTCCATAATAGGGCTAGGCCTCCTCCACTATTAGTTGATAGTGGGACTAATATATTGATTTCATATCGTAGGTCATCCAGAGTTTTGAGAAAGAAATACTTAGAGTGTCTCGTCTCCATGAGGAACAGGAAGTCAAGACTGAAGGTTTTCACCATGTCCTTTATATGTCGAATTGTCACGGGGTTTCCCACCCCTTGACAATTCCAGCTCGCCATAACTAAGTAACAAGACCCTTAGTGTCCCGAAAATCCATGGCCCTCTTAGCTGAAACAAGGGTTCTTTGCTGCTGAGGTCCTCATATTAGGTTAGGGGAGACAAATAACTCTGTCTGGGTCTGGACCGGTTCTGTATGGTCTGGTGGGTTTGTTTCCCTCCTTAGCGAGGCTGGGGGTGCCGCTAAGTTTGAAGACAAACGTGGAGACTGTTGAATCTGAAGTGCATTCCTCTTCTTAGAATTTGTACCCCATAAGATTTGAGGACTCATTAGAATTTTCTTTTTGTTTAGAGGTCTCCCTGGTTTCCTGCGGATAATTTGAGTTTTTTTTTGTCTTTTCCCTTTACCTTCACTAGTAGGTAAGGATGGGCTCCCTGGTAATGCACCTAGTCTCTCTAGAGCTGGTACTCTTTCAGCCTTTTCTTATACTTCAGTTTGCTGGGTAACCTCCTCTTGGTCTATTTCTTTCATCTTCTTACAAGCCATAATAGCAGCATTTCTTTCAAATAGACCACTTTTGAGCTTTCTTGACTCTCTCAGCTCGTGCAACACTTTCATTAGGGTTAGCACAACATGTGTATTGTGTCATAAAGTCACATAGTTCTCCCATAGAAGATTTTAGAGTATCTTGGGGTATTTGAGTCTTTTGCATTTTCTCTTGTGACTACTTCTCTGCCGATTTCTCATTTAATCTTTCTCGAAGGTCAAGTGCCTTTAACTGTTTTGTAGGGGAATGAACTGCAGCAATCTTTTTGGACGATTCTGGTTTAGATGAATCATTGAAGGGCTTTTTGATTTCTCTCCAGACCATACTCTCACGGCGCTTTGGGAGATAAGATGAGCTTGATCTACCATAGGGATTGTAGCGGTAGGATTGGGATGAATAAATTCTACTCCCTCTTTCAATAATCCTATTGTTTACTTTTGGCTCTCTATAATAGGGCCTCCTTTCTGTCCCTCTTCTTAGGTCCTTTGTTTCCAAGTCTCTATCTGAGGCATGAGAGGGTCTCTACGAGGCTCCACACTAAGGTGAGAATTTTTTCAGGGCAAGAGCGATTATCATGACAGAGGCTGAGGCACTCATAACAGTGATTTTCAAGTTTCTCATATATGAGGGATGCATGGACTTCCTCTCTAGTAGGGAACTCAAGGACAACCGATTTAATGATTGGGAGCAGCCTGTTTATGACAACTCTCATTCTTACTGAAAATGGAGTGATTTCCACCTGTTCCACCTCTCCAATATCTGCTCCAATGGCTCTTAGTGTCTGTTCAGTCCAAAGATGGAGGGGTAAGCCTTGTACTTTTATCCAAAAAGGGATTAGATTGGGGAAAATGTTAGATATAGTTGTTTCCAATCTTTGTAGGATTATCATCCATTTTGCGAAGTGGTACGGTTGGTTAGCTAGCACAGTTTGAATATCTTCTTCTGTCCCAAACTGGAACCAAAACAAGTCTTTCCCGAGATCCGCTCCTATTGGTTTTCTTGATAAGTTCTAGTGTTCTGCCATAAAGGGGAGAAGATACCAAACCCGCTGAGCTCCTGGGTAAGTCAGTCGGCCTATTAGCGTGAGGGAGTGGTGATGAAGGGGAGATTCATTCTCCGGTAAAGGAAGCTTGATTCGTCATGTTCGAGGAGGGTTATGAGCTTTCATGATGCTTTTTCCTTTTTCTACAGTTCAGATTCGCAGCGCCATTTGAGATGCTTAGAGAGAACGCTTATAGGGCTAGAGAAAGACTTCTCAAGTAGATGTTATAAGCATAATAGTTTAGAGGAGATAAAGATTTAAGAGAATCTAACACTCCAGAACGAGCCTTTACACAAGGTGAAAATGAGAGAGAACCTCGAGCCCCAACAAGGGTTACTTCACACTTAGGTGATAGACAAATAACTAGAGTCTTAAGTCAAGCTGAAGAGGTTCTGAGATGGGTAAAGCTTTAAGCACTCCATTGTTCCTAGAGGGGAGACCATTAGAATACTAGGAAGATGTAGGAGAGTTTCCACAGCTAGAGCAAAACAAAGAGGTACTTCCAGCATATGTGAGGGGTGTGTTTTGCATTGTAAGTTCGAACATGTAACTACAAGGTGGAAGGGGAACGCCAGACGAATCTTTGAGTGTCCACACATGCATCATTCCAGTAGAAATTCATCATTTTCAGCCTTGAACTTTGATGAGAATTACTAGAAATAGGTGCTTCCTCTAATCCTTCTTCATTAGGTTAAACTTTCAAAAGTTTCTTTTATTGAAAATAGAAAGGAAGGGAGGAGAATCTAGCTGCATTGAGTATAGTGCCTAAGAGCATTTTTACTCCATTTTAGATGTTTTTTTTACTGAAAGATAGTTTTAATTTTGTTGGCTCGAGTGTGTTTAGGTATTGTTTTTTTGTTGTCAACATTGTACCACAACTGACCGGTCTATTAGCTAAGTTCCTACATAATGTAGACGGTAGGACTCGATATCTGATTGTGCAAATGCGTATGTCTTAGTGGACTTACCACATGCCACTAGAATAAATGTCATTTGCTATTTAGATATTGTTTATATTAAATAAAATACTATAATTAATCGCACGATAAACAAAAGTAATAATATATTTAAAACAGAGTCGAACTAACATTGAATATAACATCTGGATTGAAAGAACACTATAGAAATAAGCTCCTTTAGCTCCTGGGGGCAATACAGTTGAAATGTGGCCCTATGCTCCATCGAAGAGACTCACAAATCTTCAGTTTTGTTTTGTCTGTTTTTTTCAGTTTTTTTTAATTAGCACTAGGATTAAGCCAAATAGTAATTTACAACATTATATTATATAAAATTGTAACTATCTTATATAATTGAGAGTACAAAAAAAAATTCATAACAGTTGTATTGACTGAAATCTGAGAATTTAATTAGTAAGAACAAAAAAAAACTGAACTATTATAGTATAAAGTATAATTTAATTCTGAAATTGATTAATTTGGTTGTAAGCAAAAGTAATGTTACATTATCATGTATATAATAATTGTTCGATTTTAATGAATAGTGTTTGTCTCACGTAATATTTTTAAGAGTTTCGGGAGTTTTGTTACGGATATGAGTGATCACGACATGGCAGCTAAATTTTTGTGCAAGTGGGCAAATAATAGATAGCAAGTTAGCAACGTAGCTACGAAGACATATATTCACATGTTTTTATAAAACCCAAATTATTAATATTTTTTATGAATATAAAACCCAACTTATTGTTGAGAGAAGAAGAACAACAAATATTTATGTTTATATTAATATTTAATTATAACCGTACGAATCTTACCGTTGAATTTGAATCACATATTACGTATTTTGATTTGGTTACACAAAAGTAACTCTTTTTCGATGATATTCGTATAATTTTTCTAGAAAAAGAATAAGTGTTTTTAGATTTAAAAAACACAGAGATTTTGATTCGGTAAATTCCTATATTAAAACTAATCACTCTGTAGATCTAATTTGATTCGAATAAATTTGAGTTGGCATATATTAAGTGAAAAGTCAAAAATTTAAAGCATTGCTCTATAGATCTCTCCCAAGTCTATATAATATTTAGGGAATTCACCAAATTCATTGTGCATAATGTGATATTCCTGGTTTTTTTGGGACTTGTTAAAAATTGATTTATAATTCAAATTCTCTAAATTTTAAATATTATTATACGTGGCTATACGATTTCATAAAATTTTACTCTACTGAAATAACTACAAATGTGGATTTGACAAAAATATATATTTGTTCTGTTTTTTTATTATTTAAATTTTTTATTTTCTGTTAAATTGTATCAATAAAATATAATCCATATCCCAAACTCTTTCTTTTTAAAACTGTAAATAATATCATATAAAATTATGCGATTCATTGAGGATGAACTGCAATAAAAAAACTACAGCGGTGAACATTTCAACCGAAATCTAAATTCATTTCAATAAATATAAAGTTTATATATTTTTGCCATCTAAAATGTCTACATCTACAGTTACCAACCATAATTAATTAGAATCACTATGAAATGATATAAACGCAGTTCACCAACTCTAAAATAAATATTTCCAATTATTTGACCACTTTAGTTACACAATTATGACCAATAAGATAGAATATTATGTAAATGAACTTCCGATACCTTATGTGTCAATAAGAATTATTACCAAACCATAGAGATACAAATTAGGAGTAAAACAGATAAAAATAAAAATAAAATGAGAGTTCTAGAAGAGGATGGTCCACAATGCATCGACTCTACGAGAAACTTTGATTAGAAAACAAAGATCTTCCTCAATGGGAAAGTTATTTTAAGGTCTCTTTGTGTAATTGGGACCCTTTACTCGAAAGACTAAATCTCATTACTCTAAGCAATTATTACTTCTTCTCTTTCACTAATATTGACTTAGCAGCCTAAGTATTTTATTTATATCATTGATTAGTTTTATTTATTATGAATAATACCTTAACTTTGAAACAGTTTAGATGTTTGATAAACCTAGGGTTCGTCGGTTTTCATGTGAACGAGTTTGTGATACTCATGAAATTGGTTAGTGTTGAGATTTGAGACAAAGATATATCCTCGCAAGAGTTAGTATGATTAGGTGAGTCTATAAGGATCGCTTAAACAAATGTATATGCTCTTACTCGATTTTAAACGTGTAAATTATATATTCATGAACAAAAAAAACCTATCTGTTTTTTGACGTCAAAACATAGTTCATTATCATAAATTATAGGTTTCCAAATCAAAATACATTGTCCCTCAAATCATATATTAGGTTGGAGTTACCTCAACTTCCGATATGAGATATGACATCATTTAACATATCCTCTCGAAATGATAGGTGGTATAACCTAACATTTCGAAACACCACATGAGACACATTATCATCATGCATACTTTGTTGGACCATTTCGTAGGTTACAAGATCATAATAAATTTTGGATTTTTAATTTAAAACTATTTGACAATAAGTAGATTAACCTTTAAATCATATATATTAGGTTGGACTGCATGGCTGTCCAAACATATTTAAAACCTAAAATAAATAAAAAATAAAAGCAAATAAAAAGAAACGTTGGAAAGGTATGAAATGCCTACCTTAAAGTTAAAATACAAGAACTAGACCACTACACTACTTTATGACAAAAAAAACCACTACACTACTATTAATTTCCAGAAAAATCATGCCCTAAAACTATTAATATAGTTTTGCACCTAAAGCTCTGCCTTTATAAATTTTAACTCATGGCTCAGCTCGTCACTTGGAGTGACTCTGACTTCTGATGTTAGGATATGTCCATCACATTAAATAAATAAAGTTGTGGTTACAAAAAAGAAACATTAAAGCATGAGCTATACATGGCCATTACATTGTAAACATAAAATAGCTTAATTTTTTTTTTCTAACACTGAGTCACAACTGTCTGGTCTATTAGCCAAATTCTTACATAATATAAGTAGTAAAATTTGATCCCTGATTGTGCAAGTATGCATGTTATAGTGGACTTACCGTCTGCCACTAGACTAAAAGCCACTTGCAAAACAGCTTAATTAAAAGACATAAATCCACACAAAAAATCGTAATTAACTTGTTATTATTACTAAGTAAGTAAGTTAATTATCATTTTTAGAATGGTTGTGACAAAAGCAAATTAGTTCATGTCGAAAACTATACATTATGTCCGAGAATATAATTTGGTATACATGCAACAATTTGGGTTATGGTGATTAGTTCATGAACCAAACCATTTGCCGAATTTAGCTTTTCTCTAACAGCCGCCAAATAAAAAGAAAAAACAAATAGACAAAACGTCTTATGTAGCAACACGAAAATGATCGGAAACTTCCACTCATGTGTTTATGGCTGTATAATTCATATGTGTACAAATTAATTTAAATACAAAAATGTGTTTAATAAGTTAAATATTAATACTAAAATACCAAAGTAATTGTCCCCGTCGAAACAAGAAATCTAAAGGGTTTCCGAATTCGTGACCTTTGTGCATTCTTAAGCAACCATAGTCAACAATGTTGACCCATGTTGTCTTCTTTTACTTATAAAATTATATTCAAGTACCAATTAGACTTAATTTGATTAGAGAAGTTAATTAAAAGCAGTACAACAACCGTGTAAGTATTAATAAATTATTAACAAAGAGTTTTGTACGCAGTGGCTTAAGCTAATTTGGTAATGAAAGTTCAAGAGATCACGGGTTTAATTAGAAAAAAAATTATATTAGATTTCCGACTCCTAAAAATGTGAAAAGAAATAATATGTCGATCTTTAATATCAAAAATTACGATTTTATGTAGAAAATAATACGAAATCTCCACTAGTTAGAATCAACACTACCTATAAACCAGAACTTCTTTACTAATAATAAATAAATTATTATATATAAATACTTATAAAAAGGTGAAGCCGTACATATAAGGGCATGCAATGAAAAAAAAGAAATGAAAAAGAAAAGTGAAACACGTAAGATAGATTTGAGTGTACGGTTTTTATTACATGACAAAAACTAAAGAGAGTTTATAGTAGCAACTAGTTTCGATTCAATACCACAAAATGTTAGATAGATTTGAGTGCAAATGTTTTTTTGGTCCTGTGGGCGTTTCTAATATTATATGCTTTATGTCTTTTTGTTTTCCTGATTTTGATTAGGTCTAATTAAAAGCTGTTTAAAGATACCTATCAAAGTGACCAAACCAAGAATTTTCATTTCCTCTAGTTTGGTAAACCAATGGATCTGTTAGCGATGGTTCTCGCTGTTTATTGCATTGTAATTGTTATAACTCTTCATAGCCATATATAGTAATAATCTTTATTCTCCAAATAGTTCGTATAAACACTATAGTTTGATTACATAGAGTCGCACATCTTCACATGATATTTTTTGGAGTTTAGAAGTGAATTTGAATTATAGATCGGAACTCATCAATCTAATTATTGACAAAAAATGACCGCATATACAACTATACAGTATACAATTTAATGTATGTCTAGCGTATCTTTACCTACATTATTCGATATATATATAAATTTATCTACGACATTTTAGTGAATTTGATGTTCTTACAATACAAAAAAAAACATAATTTTTATACTATATATATATAGTATACTGGAAACTAAAATTGATATAGCATTCCGAAAAAGATAAAATATTTATAACCAAAAAAAGATAAAATATTTTTAACCAAAAAAAAGGATAAAATATTGTCTTGATATATATTCTGATTATTTTATGATATTATATTTTTGGGTATCTCTAAATTCTTTTATTGAATATATTTTTAGAAATATTGAAGAATAACCAAAAGGTGTGTATTCAAATTCTATTCTTTGTGATTAATATTGAAGAACACATAAATTTGTTATTCGTATTACATATACATATACTTTTTTTTATAAAGCCAGATACAAAAAAAAAGCTTTGTAGAGTATGTACTACAAGAAAAAAATTGTATTGATACGTAATATTTCGTCATAATAACACATAGATTATCACAATATGAAGATATTATTATGAAGTTGTGATGATTTGTAAATTGTTACAATACAAGTGTCACAAATGCATTTTGATAATAAAAAGTTACAATATACTTGTGATGAAAAAATCTAGTAATAATTTTGTTACAAATCGTTACGGAATAGAGTTATAATGATTCATAATAAATAAAATTTATAATAAAAATATATATAAAATATCAAAAATAATTACTAATATTCATAGTTGTAATACAATTGTCGCAATAGCTCCAATCTTTTTATAGTGATGCTGATATAAATTTCGGTGAAACTTGACTTTTACTTGATTCCTAAATCTTAGGAATATAAACCGTATATTAACACATATATGCCAAGATCATGTAGAGATATGGTTGATCAAATTCTCTTAATTTATGTGTATTCTAAGATTTTCGGATAATCTTCAAAGCTCAAGGTTAAAGATTCAAGAATATTATAACATGTCACGCCGTCTTTTATTTTATTAATTCGACCTCCATTTTCTACCTCAAGATCGAGTTCATATTCAAAGAACTTGGAAATTCAATAAATAAATAAAATTAGCTTAATATGACAATTCAGACAAATTAATTTCCACATAAGCCTAAGCTTTGGTCTTGGTCTTTTTTTTTGGGGGGGGGGGGGGGGTGTAACTTTAAGTTTTAGCTGACGAATAAGCTAAATTAACACTCGTTTTTTTTTTCTAATTAAAACCACAATCAAATAACAATTATCCAAAGACTAATCTAGCAAAAAAAAATATTCTGATTAAAAAATATTCTTCTTTGATGTACCATCGTAAGATCAATTACATGCTACTTAAAAAATTTAAACGAACTATAAATGATTCGACGCACACTAAAGAAAAAAAAAACAAGAAATTTTGGTCTTGCAATCGATAGCTTAACACATAATTTACCTTCACAGAAAATAAAAATTTGTTCAAATATTTAACTATAACATTTTTTAAAAAGTGTCGAATTTTTCTCAGTCTAGTAGTTACATGTCTCAACTAACGGTTCAAACATTTGGAATGTGACTTCATCCTATGACATGAAAATATGAGCTAGATTTTAGAGATATGTTGAATTTGGACTATAAATTTGATTTTCTCGATTCAATTAAAAAAAAATTTCACTTAAAATTTCCATTAAAAACCAGATTAAGAACATCCAAAAATTCATTTATAAAATAAAATTTTTGTTAATGATAATATATTAGACTTGTTGGAATATTTATATTATTATTCTCAACTTCTCAAGTGTGTGCTAATTTTTCATATTTAAATTAATAAGAAAAGACTCACAAAAATATAAAAATACAAACTCTTAAAGGCTAGATAACAATTTTTCCAAGGATCCAATGGAGTGAAAAAATGAAAATAAAAATAAAAGAGAAATGCATAATGTGGCCAAAAAGGTACAGAGGGAGCCACCAATGATAGATAGATATATGTAATTTTTATTATTTCAACTTCCTTTTCTCTTTCAACTTCATTTCTCTCTTCTTCTTCTTATAAATTCATCTTCTTCTTCTCCATTTTCCTCCTCCTCAATATCCTCTATCTCTCTACATCTCTCACTCTCTCTTCTCTCTATCTCAACAACAACATGACTAACCAAAATGTTATTGTCTCTGAGAGAAAACCAATCTTAGGTTTAAAAACAATCACTGTCTCTCTCTCTAACTCTCCTCTCTTCTCTGATTCACCTCCTACTTACTTCACTTTCCCTCGTCGAAAGTTCTTAAAACTTCTCGATGCTCCAAAGATTTCTTCTTGGGTTGATTCCATGCGTGATTCTTCTCCTACACGTCTTAGACCCTCTGTTTCTGATAACGAAGATAAAACTTCTTGGATCGTACGTTAAACAATCTGTATATATTTAGTTACTCATTTTTCGTATAGGAAGTTGAGATCATTCTAATCTGATATTGTTTTTCGGTTTTAGGTTCGATTTCCATCGGCTTTAAATACGTTTGATGAGATTATGAATGTTGCAAAAGGGAAACAAATTGTTATGTTTCTGGATTATGACGGAACTCTTTCTCCAATTGTTGAAGATCCCGACAAAGCTTACATAACCCATGAGGTTTTTATTCTCTTCTTTCTCTAAATATATATTTATTACTTTTAATATTATTTTTTGTCTGAATTTAGTAATGTTTTAATTTTTCTTTATTTTTTATAGATGCGAGATGTAGTGAAAAACGTGGCTTTAAATTTTCCGACTGCTATTGTTACCGGAAGATCTATAAATAAGGTACATTATATTTTAAAGAGTAGAAAAAATATTTTTTACTTTATAATAAAAATGCTAGTTATGTTAAATATAATTATGTTGCTTTTTAGGTTCGTAGTTTTGTTAAAGTAAATGAGCTTTATTATGCCGGAAGTCATGGCATGGACATTGAAGGTCCGACCAATGAGAATGGTTACGGCCAACGAGAATGGTCCGATCAGAATAATGAAAGATTGCTATTCCAACCTGCAAGTAAATTTTTACCGATGATCGAGAAGGTGCATTTTCTTTATATATTTTTTACGAATTGGAAAGAAATCAAACTCTGAATGTTAAAACTATTAGCAGGTCATCCGAATTATGAGGAGTTAAAATAGTAATTTATTTATTTATCTAATCGGAATAATAATTATTTTTTCAGGTGGTTAAGATTTTAGAGGAAAAGACAAAATGGATCCCTGGGGCTTTGGTGGAGAACAACAAGTTTTGTCTGTCCGTACATTTTAGACGTGTTGATGAGAAGGTAAGAACAAATATTATTAAGATGAAAAAAACAAATTTTCTACTATTTGAAAAAAATGGTCCAAATAACTTTTTTGTTTTTAACCCAAAAGGTATTTCCAAAAGAAACGTTAAAAGACTTATTTCTTGAAAATGATGTTTATTTTTGTACTTTATAACATTTAATTTATATTTAAATAAAACAATTAATTAATTTACATTATTGTTGTAATTACAGAGATGGGTTGCATTAGCCGAAGTAGTGAAATCAGTTCTTATTGATTTTCCAAAGCTGAAACTAACTCAAGGCAGAAAGGTAATTTTAATCATTATAATTAAGGCTAATTATGTATTAATATAGAATATTCAATATTTAATCTACTTTATTTTATATAAATCAGGTACTTGAAATTCGCCCCACGATCAAATGGGACAAAGGCCAAGCACTCAAATTTTTGCTAAAATCATTAGGTGAGAGAACTCCCCCAATTTTTAAATTTATTTATTATTTAATTGCTAAATATTTGGTTAGATCTATAAATTCTAATATATATATTTGAATCTAATTTTAAATAGGATATGAAAATTCACAAGATGTTGTACCGGTTTATATCGGTGATGACCGTACCGACGAAGATGCGTTTAAGGTATAGTGATAAATAATAACAATTAATTTATTAATGTTTTCGTACTTATCAATCAATTAAATTTTATTATATAGTGAAGCTAAGATTGATGTAATTAATTAAATTGATAATAATGTAGGTTTTACGTGAAAGAGAGCAAGGTTTTGGGATTCTTGTGTCAAAAGTTCCAAAGGACACCAATGCTTCTTATTCTCTTCAAAACCCTTCTCAGGTAAATTAGATATTAGCTTTTGATAATTAATTTTAATTTTATTGTAATTTTAACTAAAGTCAAGATTATTAATTAAATTATTAACATGTAAATTCTTTTAATGTATAGGTTAAAGAGTTCTTGGCACGTTTGGTAGAGTGGAAGAAGAAGACTGTGGGAGAAGAGTGACACGAAAACAACATAAATAACACCTGAGTTTTATTTTCCAAATTTTGAGTAGATATAATTAATTTATATAAGCACCCTTTGAAATTAGCTGATTTTCAGCCAGAAGTTTTTTTCTTTTTCCTTTTTTTTTCTCTATATCGAACCGAAAATTTGTAAATTTCGTGTAACGATTTAGAAATGAAAAAAAAATTAATGTTACTTATTCAAATATGCTTTTTCAGTTTAACTATGATATTAGAATCACCATTTTCTCAAATAATAAAATATATATATTCACCTGTGAACGAATAAATCAAAGAAAAAAAAATTTATTCTTATGTTAAGCAATACTAATATGTCGAATTAGGGTGGTTAGATGACTTAGTTAATGATTTTGTTATCACTAATTCAATATGTAGCTATAAATTGTATTTTGTCGATAATGTTAATAAAAAAATAGTACTATCTAATTCATTTGAAATTAATGATAAGAAAGAGTTTGACATCGAGTTTTTCTCAGTTAGATAATTTTATGTCAGGTTTTGTCGATCTAATATTAACAACAAATTTTTTTGGTAAAGTAGTTAATGTTCAACTTTGCAATCTTTTCTACCGAAATTTGATTTGTGGTAAACATATAACACTACAGAATAAAGTTTAAAATTTGGATTATGAATTTTGTATCGTGGATCCCATAAAAAAAAGTTTAATTAATGTTAGTTGTTCTAGATGTTTACAATGTGTGTACTGCACGTATCAGTTCATAAACTAGTAAATAAATGATCACATCTATCATAATTTTTTTTTGTCAATACTGGATCACAACTGGCCGGATCATTAGCTAAGTTCCTATATAATAGTAATAGAATTCGATCCCTGAATGTGTAAGTATGTCTGTCTTTAATAAACTTACCACCTACTACTAGACTAAAAACCACTTGCATATCAAAATAATTTATAATAGCAGAATCACTCATAAAATAATTAGCCAAATGTCATTGTTTTTTGTAAGGGATCAGAAATACTCTTTGTATAAATAAAAGAAAACGGTAGGAGGTGGTTTAAGATCACATGAATACATTATCACATAAGTTTAACAAAGTTTTATTTAATATAAAAAAAACTTTTAAGAGACGAAAGTATAAAATATGAGTGAAAGTACTGTTTTGCAGGTGAAAGAAAAGCTCTTCTTGTCTGTTTATTAAAATATTAAAAGAAATAATAATTTAAATAATCTTATAGTTATTATCTAATTTCTCAAATACTCGTCTAAACCTTAAAAAAAAGTATGGAAAAAATCATAAATAATATGACTTGTATTTTATTATCACTGTCATAAAAAAAACTTCTTATTTCTTCTTCTTCTTCAACTTTTTCTAGTGCTTTCTACAGTCGTTTCTCTTTCAAATCGAAGGTAATGTAGTAGACTTTCTGCGATTTCGAACTCTAACTCGTAAAGTTTGTAGTATATTGATATTGATTTTGTTTTCTTAAGGTATGAAAGATTTTGAACCATAAACTTACAGATCTAACGATTCAAAGCATTATTTGGTCAAAGTAAATGTTGTATGAGAAATTTTAGGGTTTAGATATTGTAGGTTTGTCTCGATTCTTAGTTTGTAAGTTGGTAGATTTTGGTAGATTTTCTGGGTTTGTCTCGATTCTTAGTTGGTAATGTCGTAGAGATTGGTAGAGTTTCTGAGATTGTCTTCTTGTTCTTCTTTTTCGTTTATTTTGAGGGGTTTAATGGTAGTTTGGTAGATTTAGATGTATTTTGTTTACAGGTTGGCCGAGTTTGTTTGTAACTTAGCAGAGTTTAGGTTTTGCATTTTATTGTTTGGTAGAGTTTAGTGGAGTTTGGTCAAGTTAGGTTATAGAGTGGTAAAGTTTGGAAGAGGTAGTTATAGTTAGTAGAGTTTGGTAAATATATTTTATTGTGTGATGGAGTTTGGTGGAGTTAGTTTATATAGAGGTAGAGTTTGGACGATTTTGATTTTAACTATTTTATTGTTTCTTTTCCACAGCTATATCGGAGGAGGAGAAGTACACTCAGAGGATAGTTTCAAGAGGAAAACTCTTGATGATAAACAAAAGCATTAATTACTATTGCACATTGAAGAAAATTACAACAATGAGGAGTCTTATTGGCACTGATGCATACGATGACATAGAGAAGAATTCTCAACTTAGTATTATGCTGAAGTTTGTTGGCGTAGGGTTCACATGGGCAAGCAAACATGTGCAATACCTTTTGGGTAATATGCTTCAAACAGCTAAGACGTGTGAGCTGTGGGTGTTGGCCGATGGTCGTCCAATTAGATTTTCTCTGCATGAGTTTCAGCATATCATGTAGCTCAACTGTGGATTACGTGATCATAATGATGCAAACTTAGTTGTAGAAGATTTATGGGCAGAGATGGGTTTACTACATGGTGATGGCCCGAACTGGGCTGAGCTTGACGCATCATTAAGGGGATGCAAGGATTAGTCGCTTGCCAAGAAAAAGATGGTGGAGTTGTTGGTGGTGCTATACGTAGGTATTTTCGGTTTATACACGAATAGTTGGATCCCAGTCTACCATGAAAAATTGGTCATGGATTCGAAAAGATTTGAGAGGCATCCTTGGGGCAGAGTAGCATTTGATTCTTTGGTTAGATCGCTCATTTCATCATCACTGCAAGCTTCAATGTACATTGAAAGTATTATTATTATTTTGTAATGAACTAAATGACTTCAAAAAACAAATTGTTTGCCTCCGTCATTACAAGAATAGATTTTAATAGATTTACTAGTTGAGCTAACACATAACATGAAAGAGTTTGGATGATTTGGACGTAATGTATGGTTGATCTTACACAAAACATAATAGATATTGACAAATTTATACTAGATTTTGGTAAAGTTATAGTAGAGTTATGTATAACTAGGATACAACATGTTGAGAAACAAATTTTACGAGTTCAAGATTGGACGTTTGCTCTACATGTCCGGGCATTATGTCACACACCTTTATATCTTGAACAAGTTGTCATTTTCCTTCGACGTTTTGCCTCTAGTGAGCACTCGAACCGACTTTTCAACCGTGAGTTCTTTGGCTTACTAGGTTGGTTACGTACAACAGGAAGTTTACAAACTTTAGTAGCGACTTCTTCATGTATTGGAAGTGTTGCATCTCTTGGCATAATACATTTGGTGTACGCATGGTACAAGTAACTTGTATAATAGTATGGATCTGTGAGGTTGATCTTTGAATGCTACCATGCTTCTACTGCGGCTAAGGCATGCACACAAGGTATTTTATCCATGTCAAACTGATTGCAAGAACATGTTTTCTCCATCACATTAACCAAATATGAAGACGCCAAGCATGTGGCAACAGCTTGATGCTCATCTATTTCTTGAACATTGTACTCGGTGGCTTTCAGAAGTCTATTCTGCATGGACAGAAAACCAAAACCATCAATTAAACTCTGCCAAAATGAAAATCGTCTTTACACCAAACTCAACTACGTCGTTATCTAAGCTCAATGAAACTATTTCAAACTCTACCAGACTCTATCAAACTCAATTACATAGTTATCCTAGCTCAACCAAACTATTCAAAACTCTACCACACTTTATCAAACTCTTAGAAGCCATACCTTTCGAAATTTCTCGATTGTTGTAATGAGAATGGTCGTTGTTGCCCCTGCATTTACCTTTTTCTTCGTGAACCACCTTGTTAACATTGCCCTAATGGCATCTATAAGCTGCACAATAAGGAATGTTCTCGCTTCAGCTAATGCATGATTGATAGATTTTGTTATGTTCGATGTGGTGAAATTGTATCTATTTCCAGGGAAATGTACATGACTCCACAAACGAACATCTGCTCTTAACAAGTACTGATATAGCCTTGAATCAACTCTCTCGATTTGGCTTAATATGGCATTAAACTCGTCAACATCTGAATATACCTAGTTCAATGTCTAATCCAATATGCATGGTCCAATATATCGAGCTCAACATGTCTTAGCTCAAAGTGTTTAGTTTACAAACAAGTCTAATTCTCTCTCATGTTATGCTCATGGATTATAATCACCGAACAACTTTATATATAAGAAAATCTCTGACTTTTCTCACTAATCTATATATGTTATGCTAAATCATATATAAACAAGATGGATGAATAAACTCTTTAAAAAGTTTGAATTATTGAAATAAAAGGATGCCTTATAGTAATCATATGATTAAAAAATTTATCCATTTATAGAAACTTAAAAGTTTATAAATAAGCTATGGGTTTTGTACAATTGAAAGATGTGATAACTAAGAAAACTAAAAACAAAGGAAAATTGACAAAGCTATGAATTCTCAACAAAGTGAATATTATTAGTTTCGATGACTTTTGTTGTATCCAATTTGTGTGGGGTTTCAGTTTACATACTTTCTTATTCATGATTAGCTATACCACAAATAGTTTCTAAAGATAGATTCATGAAAGATTATGATAGCTTTATTCAAAACTTTTATATGAAAATTGCGTAATATTTATTCTCTTCATTTTTTATAATCCAGGGAAAATCTATATCAGTGAAGGAGTCCAATTAAACTAATTCCCATGAATTGATTTTTTTTGGATATGTAAATGGATCGAAAGCAAGAATCTAAATATGTGTGGATGTTCAAGACAATGTCAATGTTAATTTTGCGCAATAGTTAAATTGAATTTGAAATTTGTTGGCGCTCTAATCTTGTGTCTTTACCACTTGACCACAAAATTATAACTAATATTTAGATGTTACTTGCTCAATCTTGACAATATTGTGATAAGAAGTAATTAAATAAAGATTACTCTTTTGTTAAGTATCAATAATTACAATGGCAAGCAGAGATATGAAAACATTGATGGCAAGTTGCATGCAGATCAACAACATGCAAAGTATTTTGTTTTATAACTCATGATTTCTCCTCAACTATTATTTTGGGGAAGATGTAATCCATGGATATACTCTTTCTCCTTATATTCAAATGGATCGTTAAATAGATTTATATCTATATAAGGAGTGTCCAAAAAAATTGTAACTTAGTTTCACAACACTGAAAAATTAAACATACGACCTAGTTAAAACATGCATCCTTCCTTACCACTGGACCACAAAAATTCAGACAACATGCAAAGTACTTAGACGAATAGAAAGTTTTTGGTATAAATTAACAAAGCAGCACTTACTAATTAAGTTACAAATAGTCCATGATAATCATCATAACTATATGTCAAGTAATTTACAGCAAATATAATCAAAGAATTGATCATAGAGACAGGCATGATAGATCTGACCGACCTGCAAAGTACTAAGCTTGGGAAGAAGTTAAATAACAAGTGGGAAATAATAAGATTCAAGTGCATGCGATTATTGACAATACTTCTGACTTGTTTCTATCTTTTCTCTTTTTTGTTAATGGGTTTCTGATAGATTTGATTCGTGTGCATGCGTTTACCGACAAATACTTCTCAGTTTGTTTATTTATTTATTTATAATCGGTATTCAATTTATATATTTCAATGTTGTCATAAGTTGTTATACCATCAAAGAAATACGTTATATATATATATATATATATAAAGAGTACATTACATTCTATATAAGTTATGTATTTAGATGTACAAATATTAATTTTTTATTTTCCATGCAGGTGTAAAGGTAGTGGAAGTAGTGGAATTTCAAAAAGTATAGTAACGTGTTTCGGGTTTAAGTATATTTGGAAACTAAAACACATTCGTGTGTAGCAGGTTATTCAAATGGTATATTTTGGTTTTAGATTTATAATCTATTGATTTATAGACTCGTTAAACATGTTTAAAAAAAATTGTATGGTATAAAATTTTTGGTCTCATGATGTTTCTGTTGAAACGGATTATCTAAATTATATATATATATATATGATTATTATTACAAAAATATTCATAATAATTTTTAACAATTTTATATGTATATAAAAATTAAAATAGAAAGAACCAATCTTGTTAAACTGAGGTTTCTTTTATTTTCTCTTTTAAATGAACTTTTTCATTATACAAAAGAAAAGACAATTTATCATATTATATTAAAATGTATTGTGTTATATGAAATAGTGAATTAGTTTTCATATGGTAGGTGGTGAAAAGGAAAGCCTCTATAAAGTAAACACTACCTAGGTTGAATGAGGAGTTGGAATCCACTTAAAGTGGTTCGATTTAATGAAAAAAAAATATTAAAACATCTAAAAATCTCATAATATATAATATTATTATTTTACACAAATCCTATCTTTCGATGAATATGTTAGATATATTTGGACCTCAAGTGGGACAAGCAACATGCTTCCATTTCATGAGAAGACATAACTTGATACGTGTAAAGAAACTAAAGCCGTTAAGTGTGTGTATCTTCACTTATTTTTTTACCTTATTATATATTTAATTTTTTTCTGTCACTGATTATGTATTTAATTATTAATTAGATATTATATAAATAATTATATAAAGAATTAAAGATGAAACCCCATCATTGGTGGCCCGACTTCTATAGTAAAAGTAAAAACAACTAAGTACGATTTCCTCCAATTATTGGGATCAAACTCTATTTCCTACTTAATTTTATGGTAGCTTCTTCTACCTATTCCTCTTTCTTGTTCCTTTGTTAATCCAGTGTATTTGGATCGAAGTTCAATTAAGCTTTAAAAAGATAGTATCACTAATACAATTATGGTATAATGGTTGAGCGAAAAGACTTTTATCTGTGTTTGAATTTCTCATAAATTACATTTTTGTAAGTATATATGGTTTTATTTGGTCACCAGCGATGAGGAATCACATGGCTTATAAAAAAATAAAAGTATCGACAACTAGGAAACTATGAGTTATCTGATAAAGCTAAAGACATTAATTTATTTTCATCTAGAATTTAGTTTCTGGCGAGAGAATCAAATTCATGACTAATTCTGTAAACAATTTCATTTTGCTCTAAACCATTTTTGTCTCTAGTCTATTGAGAAATATCTAACTATTCTGGTATTGATGGTGACAGTTGCAGTAGCAAATGAGATTCATTGTATGTACAATATGAATGACAAATAAACTCATATGTTGTGCTAAAAAGTCTCAATATTATTTATAAGTATTTGCTTTGGTTGGTGAAAAAAAAAATGATTAAGGAAAAATACAGAAGAAATTAAAGAAAAAAGAGAGCCAACATAATAGTCTGTTCTTTATGTGACAGCTATCATTGACTCACTAAACTATGCACATGAACAATGTTGTTCATTTGGATCTGTCCCAAAATTAATTACAACTATAATATTTCATTCTTTTGGACCATTTATATCTACATATCTTAAATATATAATCAAGAATATTTGAGAGTATATATTCTTTGTTAATGTAGTATTTAATAAGTTATTAGTCTTTATTATAGCTTATTAGTGATTTAGAAGGATTTACTAATCAGAGAAAATGTTTTGATCTAATGGTTAAGACTACATCAACTATATTTTTCACTGTAATTAGACTTCAAATAATCGTGTAATTCTTAAATAATATTATTTGATGTTTTAAAAAGTAAATTTGAATTATTGATTAAAAAATAATCCATAAATCTTTCTTCCTCGAGCAGTGACAACTGACAAACAAGTTCACTGTTTGCTGTATCCCTTAATTAAACACTAACCATATAATTAATCATTCCTTAATTACAGCATAAACGGTTAATTAAACACCATCATGTGAAGCTATAAGGGACCAATTAAAGCTAATACGCATCTTAAAAAGGTAACGGGGACCATTAAATAAGATTCTCAATACTAATTAATTACAATTAGTGACAATAATACAGGTTTTTAGACACACACGTCTCACTCTAATGGTCCCCCTAATCTCACTAATCTCTTCTAATTGCTTCTCCCATGTTGTAGGCTTTTTTTAGCTTGGAGAAAAATTGTGTACTATTAACATTATATTTTAAGTAACTTAAAAGGATATGATTAATCTTTGATTGGATAATTAAAAGATTTTCAGACCATGTGAGTTTGTGATCTTGAACTGGGGAACAGATTTAGTTTTGTCTTAATAATTATCTGCATAATTTAAACTTTGGGTTATAGGGTAATATTTTATAATCTCTTTAGAGAAAATAATAAAATGTAAATAATTAATAGAAGCTACAGTCATAGGGTTAGTTGCTTAGATAAGATAAATGATTCGACTGTTTATATGTCTATATTACTCAAACATTTATAGGCTCTTAATAAGATTCCAACTAACAAGATTAATTAAACTAATAAATTGAAACTAAAGTGCTTTTATACATAAATAAGTAAGATTTAATGGAGTAACGAATATTTATTATGTTTCACTTGTATCTTATATATACATTGCCAGTTGAGAGCAACCCACCAAGTTTAATTTTATGTCAGGTGCATTTAAACTAAGAATATAAGTAGCTGATTTAGTAAGGCCTTAAAAATTGAGTAATGGGCCTTTTTATAGTCCAATGGGCCATGTAAATTATCAATATTGGTCTATAATTTGCCTACCAAATGATTTGATAAGCCTGAAGAGTCCAAGAAAATACAAGCCCAAATAAACTAATCTAATGAAGAAAGCCACATTAGCATTAATCGTTATATATATATAACAAGGTTCTTAGTCATAATTATAAAATCTGATTCGACAAGGTCCTACACATAACCTAAAATCTATTTTTGAAACTATTATAATGTAGCGGATAAAAATCGAATTATGATATCAAATCTTTAGCTGGATCATCCTAATCACCAGATTGACAACAATTCGGCATAAATCTCATTTCAAATTTCAATTTTAATTATACTCCAAATTTTAATTTATTATACTGTTGTTTCTCTCTTTTTTCTTTAGTTTCATAATTTTCCCTATAATTATCACCTATAGACACAACCAAAAAAAAAAAATCACCCATAGCTTAACTAAATTATTTTTCCAACTCCAACTGGCAACCTCCATAAGTTTAATTATACGATCCAGGATTTATTTTAAATTGACTAAGCTTAGTTGTGCATTTGGAATTCAAAAATCTAATAATTAAATACCTAATAATGATAAAACAGTAAGCCAATGATTAAGATCTTTTAATATTTATTGTTTAGTCGTCACGACTGAGTTGTCCACTTGTCCCCTCCAATTCTATACTACTATTATAATAATCCCAATCCACTTTCTTTAAATTATTGATATATTTTCCATCGTTAATTCTGCTAAAATTGGAGAGCAATTTTTATTAGCAAAAGGAATATAATTTTAAAGATAAAAAAAACAATAGTAGATTTTCTCTTTTTATAAAAGTAAATAAAACTATAAAATAAGTATAGAGAATTAGAGACATAGTGTCGTAATTATTCATAGTACAGCATATACCTTTGACTGAGCCATTTAAAATTCGATGAGTTATTCTCTAATCAAAAGAATCTCTGATTTTAAATTCCACAGGTACAGTCTTTGATAGTTGTCTTAACGTATAAATAAATATACAGAAATAAAACAATTTTTCTTTTTGCTATCGCAAAATTTTAACAAAAGCCGAAATGATTTATTGACGTGAATAAATTAGGAAGAAGACAGTATCAAGTTGCCTGTGACAGACAATAAATCAACGAAGACAAAAAATAAAGAGACAAAAATAAATGTTGGAAATTGAACCCAACTCTTTTGTTTAACTTCTTCAGGAAAGATGTGTTTTTGGTAATTGCGTGAGTTTTGGAAGATTGCATTAATTTCCGTGCCAAATTATAATTTCTCATAAATATTTATATCAATAATTGAATATCATATCCTAAAATCATTTTTAATCTACAATATGTAAGTGAGAAAGATCAATCATTTAATGTCAAATTATTAGCTGAATCATCATTCTCATAGTATTTTTTTAATTTAAAACTTTATTTTGACATAAAAATAGCATTGAATATATGTAGCATTAACACAACCAACAATGTACTTTTTGATATATTTATTGTCATATTAACTCAATGATCATTTATATATAATTGATAATATTATATATATTGTACATCAACCAAATTATTATTATTTTCTCTTTTCTATTTTAAAACTAAATTGTGACTTAAAAATAGCGTTGATAAAGCATTTAATTCACAACCAAGACTATACTTTTTGATACATTGATGTCATATCAAGGCGTCAATGCTATCATTTATATATAATTGATAATAATGTATATATATTGTACATTATCGTGACTCGTGGGGATAATAAGAGATTTCTACGAATCAACCACTAAATAATGGATTTGATATGTATGGATCTCCATTGAAGGACGTGTGATAAGATCTGCCACAACATGACCCAAATCCATGCATTAATACAGAAGACCAAAGTTCATTAATACAACCTGTCCCGAGAGAGAGAGAGACGCCTTTACAGTCTTTGCTTGTGTTAAGCTGTACTTTAATTCCGTACAAATGCAACTATATTGTGTACGAAGGATCGTTGTAATAGTGAACACGAGTCTTGCAAGATTTCAAGAAATATGGTGATTAGGAGAATTTAAAATAATTGATTTAGCTATATTTATGTTATCAAAGTACATTTGTCAAATATTTTGAAAAAACACCACAATAAAAACGTATTTGAGTTGAGAAGATTTGAACATAAGTGACATACGGGTAAGTGATTATCGGTATTATGTGAGTAATAAAGACAAAACATAAATTTAAATCTCCAAAAAATACCATACTGATCCTCGGAAAAGGTAGACCCACAAAACAGAAAAAGATATAGAGCTCACTAAAATGACGGTCAGGGTGTTACCGATGGGTTCTTCATATATAATCCATATTATTAATTAAACATCTTTTAATTAATATATAAAAGTTTGTTTTATATTTTTTTGTCAACTGTGTAATCAGTAAAACTCGATCCATAATTTAAATCATCGGCAGATCCATATGTGTGAAAGTGGTGGCAATTACCCTCAGCAAAGAGAAAGAAATTATTGAATTTAATGTAAATATCTTATAGTTTTGCTCCCAATATATTAAATTTCTAGATCTAGTCCTAGTTTAAACCCATTTTGAAACACCTTTTTTTAATTTCCACATAGTCTAACTCTAGATGTTTAAAGCATATAAACCAATATTTTTATATATGCATGTATATGCAAACCTTATTAAAGATATAAAAATTTATTTTTACATGTATATGTAAACCTAGTTAAAGACACAAAAAAGTGATTCTTGAAATTTTAAAGAACCTTTAGACTGTGTCCGAGTCTTTGGAAGTAACATGGCGGATCAAACATACATTATTGAATGGGTCAAAAAATATATACATAATATAATTAATTTAAGAAAATTACCATAATTGCCAAAAGTATAAAAAGAAAAATTATAAATATATCTATAAATAGAGATAAAAAGTGTTCATGTGGTGGTTTAATCCATAGTAAAAAAATGTCAAAAAAACATAATGAAACCAATAATACTGGAAGAGATTTAAACATTTTGCTCAGTCAAAATATTTTTATCTAATTTAGGAGTGTCATATGACCACCCTAAACTATTAGTAGGTCCTCCTCTCACTAACAACAAAACCATTCAAGAAACTTCCAAATGATTTCGAATAGCTTAAAATTAGCTTCGTCATTCAACTAAAATGAGTTAAAATAACAATTTATACTCTTTTCATAATTTGGACCCAAAAAAAAAATTCTCTTTTCATAATTAATATCGATTCAAAAAAATTTATTTAAAGCTATGGTATCCATCCAAATTAATTTTATAAAAATCAATTATTTTGGTCCAGTATGGACCATGATTAAATAAAATAAAATAAAATAAAATAAAAGAAATGAGCATGGACCGTTGATGGAGGACGGTGTCGCCGGATAAGAGAGCATCTCAATCGTTGATGTCTCCTTATTAATTATCAATCAACCAATCAGAAATTACAAAAAGCTGTACTTATTATTCTTTGTTATTTAATTATTATAATACCGACGGCAATTATGGTCCCACATGCCGGTTCTTAAAATATAATATCGTCTTTTTCGTTTTGCTTATTTATAACTCTCAAATATAACTCAAAACTCAAAACACGCAGAAACTGAAATTGGGAGAGAACGAAACACCTCTAGTTGATTCCGAAGGTTTTCAAAGGGTATTTTCGTTAAATCATGAATGCTTTTGATGCGATCCCAGATCCTGTAGTCATCGACATTTTGAACAAAGTCGGTGATGTTAAAACGCTTATACGATGTCGTTCTGTTTCGAAACGATTCAACTCGTTAGCTACTCAGTCTGACTCGCTTCTTCTTCAACTCGATCAGATTCTCGGCACCACCGAGTCTGAATGCGAGATTGATTCTCCAATCACTATCTTTTTCAGGTCTTTGTTCAAGTCGATTCATGGTTTTCTTCCTATTTTCTCCAAATCAGCTAATTCGGAAGAAATTCTTCCACGATCTCCGAGAACTCCGGCTCAGATTCTCGCTGGATTTGAACGGATCCGGAATCTAGAGGTGGAGTTATACGGTGGTGATGTTAAGCTTGAGAAAGGTGCTGCGGTTAAGTGGAAGGCGGAGTTTGGAAAAACTCTTAAGAGTTGCGTTATCGTTGCTTTCCGTTCCGCGACGGTTAATACTTCAGCAACTACGGAATCCTCCGTCGTTGACGGCGGTGTGGAATCCGATTCGGAGTTTGTTTGTGGATTGAAGACGCGTGTTGTGTGGACGATTAGCGCGTTGATGGCTGCTTCAACGCGCCATTACTTGATGAGAGATTTGGTGAAGGATCATAAGGAGATGAAGGAACTGATTGTTCGTGATAGAGAAGGAGAAGGTACGGTGGTGATGAACGCGGCAGGGATGAAGGAATACAGAGAAACGGAGGCGCGTGGGGATGAAAAAGGTATTGAGCGCGTGGGGGAACGCACAGTGGTTCCAAGCGTGAGGATGAGTATGAGACACGCGCCGTCGTTGACGCTAAAAAGTGGAATCTGTCTCGAAGCGGCAACGCTCGTAGTCGTACGGCCAAGTGGTGTAGTTTCCGATGATAACGACACTGAGCTGGCGACGGAGGCGTTTGCTAGCGGTGGCGACGATTGTATGTATGGAGAAGCCGTAACGGCATTGCTCAAGCGTAGGAGAAATGTGTTAGAGATGAATTCTTTCTAAAGTTGGTTTTTTAGAGGTCCAATGGGCTTTTAATTGCTCGGCCTTTTATATTATGTATATACAGATACGCATCGTACAAAACCAACTGTACCACTTAGCGTACAACTTTGGTCAAATGACATCAAATCCGAATTAATTCCTTTAATTATCATATAATTATTCTTAAAGCATCTATTATAATATTACAGATATGATTCTAACGAATAAACAAATTAAATTTGTTAAATATTGCCAATTGCTAATGATATGGATTCTGACGTTGACTATATAACAAATCAATTTAATTCATAGCCAATATAATTAAAAATACTTTTGTTGTTTCTATGTTTATGAGGTGGATATAATTAATAATTAAGCTAATTGCAATCAATAGTAATGATTATAGTCTATTGGACTTCAGTTTTAAGCCCATCATAGCCCATTAAAATTCTTCAAAAGAGAAGTATTCATTCAAATTTTTAAGAAATTGAAATAAACAAAGTAGACGTTTTAAAATATTAGCTTATGACTTTGTATTGTGCTCTCAATTTATGTGGGCTTTGTTATATGTCGGCTTAAGTTTTGGGGTTTCTACTAACCATCAATGTTGTTATTTTTCGTATATTTTAAATTAAAATATATTAGAAATGAATCCAAGGGTAAGTTTCGAATTCTAAAATTTTCAAAATATTTTTTAATCTACTATAATGTAGTAGGGATGATTCGAACTTTGATGTAAAGTCATTAGCTGAATCATCCTAACCACCAGACATAGAAAAATTCGGTAAAATTTTCAATTCTTCCGAATTTAATAAAATTATTATGTTGAATAACCCCCTGAATCAAACAACAACATTTTCAAGTTTCAAGTTTTAAGTTAATGAACTCTAGTTCGACTTTTGAATGTCCCTTTTCACATTTAAGAATCGATAAATTAATTGATCTACTATTATTATCTACAAATTCTTCAATATTTCCATTGAGTGGTATCATCACTATCACAAAAAGAAGAGTGTTATTGATTAGGTCACTATTATAAATTAATTCCCTATTATAAAACAAAAAAGTGGTCCTAGCTTACATTTCAATGATAAATATTTGTGCTTTAGATTAAACAAAGACTAATAAAACACAATATATCACATATTTTAAGAGAGTAGATTCCTAACCATAGCTAACAGGTTTGTATGATGCTTCAATCCAAATTTTCGATTGCGAGTAAAAAGTGTTAGGCAATATAATTTTCATACGTATCCTTTTTCCCAAAATATTTTATTATAAAGTTTTCATATTCCACTCTTAGCCAAGTTTATAAGTTTACAACATTTTCTTTTAGTTAATCGGGAGGTTTTGATTCTAGAACCTAATCCTTCCAGATTCGGACTAACGGTTACTTATACCAGAAACATAGTGGAAAGCATCCTTTTTTATATCAGAAATGGAAGTAGGAGTACATTAAATTAATTTTTGCTCTTAAACCACTAGTCAATCACACCGGTGGTTGTTTACTATGTTTATGCAATATACCGATGACTAATCATGTCTCATTGCCTAACCAAACAAACAATGAAAATCATACGTCTCATTGTGATTTGAAAGGACTTAAGTTCGCGAAAAAAGAGAGTAAATTGTGAAATTTGCCTAACTTTTTTCAGAGCGAAGCTTAGTGGTAATGGCCCACTCACATGATTTCTCAACATTGTCGCTCTCCTTCAACTTAAGATGGAGTACAACTAAATCAAACAGTATCTTTCATTTGCATCAATTTATCTTTATGATCAAAATTGATATTTTAATGTTATAATAAAGGAATTGCAACTTAACTAAGCTTTTTCTAGTGCTAAAGGCCTACCCTCAATGTTGATGCAACTTATCATGATAATATACATACCTAACTTTTTCAATTTACATCTTTTAATTTATTTGATAGTGAGGGTCCTATACTTTAGTATTATTTGATTGTTATTTCAAATGCATATAAAATCATTTTCATATTTTCAACAATTATGGACTGTACTACTTTATAAAGATGAGCGTAATTAGCGCATGGTTCGTAATTCTAAGTGAATTTTGAGTGCAAGCTGAAAAAACATATTTGTCTAATTGCTTATATACTCAATTCTTGTGAATTAGAGTGAAAATTTAAGTTTTATAATTATTTATTTCGAAGAAAACTAAATTCTCGTGAAAACTCAAAACTATTAATATTTCGAGGTTCATTTTTTATTATATAATCCAAGTGATTTGATCTCAAATAATAAATTATCGTTGTTCCAAATTCAATTTCACCTCGAGACAAAAGAAAAATCATGTAAATGTCATATGAGGTATTTATACAAATGTGATTCAGGAGATTTCAAACATAGATAACGTATTATCATTATCTTAAATTTTTCCGATCAGCCACTAAACCACAATTATGTTAGTATATTCTGTAAATTTAATGAAACATTAGTCGTTTTTATCTTTGTAAAACCGAAATCATTGTAATAGAACTTATGTTTAAAACACCAAAAGGATAAACGATATTTTGTAGCAATAGTTAAATTTGATAAAGTTTAATAATTGTTAGAGTACTTGATCACATCATTTCACATCTCTAAATCTTATGCACTCCTCATGAGCTTCATTGTCATTTGATGTTATAGTTTGGTGATATAGTTAGAAAGTTGTTAAATAAGAAAATGGACAAATGATAATGATGAATGTTATGGTTTGAAGATAACAACAACACATCAAAATGTGACCACACGACTTTGTGAAAATAGCATTGGATTAAGAAACAAGCCTCGTGCCCTTCCAATCTTTTCCTTTATTTCCATATCTCTTTATACCATTATTTGTATTGTCTTTCTTTCTCATTTCATCTAATTGTAATAATATTATCAAATGCATATTGAAATTGTTAAAGTAAAGCCCACGAAACCTTTCCAACTTTAATCTATTGAGCATTAAGACTATTATACATCATTACCCTTGCACTGCACACTCACATGTTATTCTTTATCTTTTATGTAAATGTTTTCACTTATGAATATTATATATATATATATATATATATATTAAAACTTGGGTGACAAGCACTAAAAGTTCTAGACCAATTAGAAATTTGTTTCCGAGTTAGTTTAATGAGTCAATATGCCATGAGATCCGACTCATCTCGAAGTTAAAGGAACCATATATACGAATATTTCTGATGCCGCGCACATATATAATTTAGTTTTTAGTGGCACTCAAATTTGAGATAGCACATTATTAAATTCCTAATTTCTAGTTTATCAATAGAACACGCGAACATGGACTATGAATGTATATTGACTCCAAAAAAAAATGTATTTTTTCATATAAAATCACAAGAAAAAAAGTTTAAATTTTTGACAAAAGAAAATAATGCATTTATTTTTTTGTTAACTGAGTATATAAAGGTTAAGATCGATCTATCACATGAGTTCTATACTGACCAACACATTTGGTACACAGTTAAATTCTTAGCACATTCACTGTTTTATTTTTTTCAAATCCAATCTATAATCCAAAACTTATTATGTAGGTTATACAATGACCTAAAATCTCTAATAGAAAAAGCTATAGAAATACATTTAACAACTAATTTAAAACAGTTTCTTATAAGATATTTGGCAAATAAATCTCAAAGTAAATAAAAATCCTTATACATATAGGAATCTATTCAAAACAATGAAGTGGTAGTGACGACCATTGAACATAGAAAGTGAATGATTCAGTCAAGAAGCTTCATGTTTACGATTGAATAAAGTTAGTAATGAATCCACACTTCAGTCCTTAGTTTGACCCCATCACATCTTCTTCAATTTTATCCATCAATTTTACAATTTTCAACATCTTAAAATGACATTTGGCAAATATTCACCACCGATTTTTATTTTCATTTTTAAATAAAAAGGTTACAATGAAAAATAAACTTTTCTTTTCTCCCCAAAAAGCATAAAGCATGTAAGGCTGTCACAACACAAGAATAACAAAGCTTAATTTTTTATAGAAAAAAGATGAAGAATTTTTATAAATCTAAACATAAAAGCTGAACCCTTCATTGAAAGATCGATCCAAAAACCAAAACCCAAGAAAACAAAAGCAAAAGCTATGATCAAAGGAAACAACAATGGAAACAGAGGATCTTCTTCTTCTGGCTACTCTGCAGATTTGTTGGTTTGTTTCCCTTCAAGAGCCCACTTAGCTCTGACTCCTAAGCCCATTTGTAGCCCATCTCGTCCCTCTGACTCCTCCACTAACCGTCGTCCTCACCACCGTCGTCAGATCAGTAAACTCTCCGGTAATGGTGGAGGACATTCAAGTCCTGTTTTGTGGGCTAAACAAGCAAGTAGTAAGAATATGGGAAGTGATGAAATTGCTGAACCAACTTCTCCTAAAGTTACTTGTGCTGGTCAGATCAAAGTTAGGCCAAGTAAATGTGGTAAAAGAAGAGGAAAGAATTGGCAATCGATGATGCAAGAGATTGAGAGGATGCATGATAATAGAACTCAAAGCAAGTTTTTTGGACTGAAGAAAGATGTGATGGGTTTTTTGACTTGTTTGAGGAATATTCGATTCGATTTCAGATGTTTTGGTGATTTTCGACACGGTAATGTTACAAGTGACGATGAAGAAGAAGACGAAGATGATGATGAAGAAGAAGGAGAAGATGATGATGAAGAAGAAGGAGAAGAGGAAGAAGAAGAGAATTCGAAGAATGTTTTCTCTAAATGGTTTATGGTTTTACAAGAAGAGCAGAGCAAAAACGACGATGATGATGATAAGAACAATAACAAGTGTGTTGAAAAATGCGATCTTGAAAACGCAGACGCGGAACCGGCGGTTCCACCGCCAAACGCGCTTTTGTTGATGCGGTGTAGATCAGCTCCTCCGAAGAGTTGGTTAGAAGATAGAATGAAGGAAAAAACAGAGGAAGAAAACAGAGGAAAGGAAGAAGAAGAAACAGAGGATGAAGAAGGAAGTATGAAGAAGAAAAAGAAGGATTTGAGATCATTAATGGAGGAAGAGAAGATGGAATTAGTGTTAATGAGATATGATACTGAGTTTTACAGACTTTCTTCAGACATTGCTAAGGAAACTTGGGTTGTCGGAGGAATTCAGGATAATCTGTCTCGATGTCGAAGCTTGAAATGTTGAGTTTTTTACTCATCATAAACATCGTATTTTAAATAATCAAATTAAGGGTTTTTATTATCTGTTAATTAATTTTGATACATTTTTTTGGGTTTTCTTGAGTTTCCTTTTGTTTCGTATCTTAAAGGTTTCTTTTTTATTACCTTATTTGTTTGGTGTGTTTCATTCACAATGTAATACAAATATGTACAGGCTTTTTACTTTTACAAAAATCTGCTTGATAGATCATTATTTTTTGTATTTTGTGTGTATATTTGTAAACCATTGATGTGAATCAAAATTTTGTTCGTTCTTTGTCTTATGTCTTTGTTTGGACTCTATCGAAGCGTCAGTTGGTGGACTATATTTTGATTCCATCATCAACTTGTGATTCGTATAGTCAGTTTTGATTTTCGGTTCATGGTAACTGGGTTTTTGAGTCTATACCTTCAAGTGTCCTAGTTTTATTTATTTATTCTAATTTCCTTTTTTATTAATAGTTTATACTTTATTGGGAAATTTTGTGTGGTTATCTATTTAATCGATGTATTTCATTCTGAAAATTCAAAATTTTATAATATTACGTTTTGAAAATTATAAGATTTTTTCCCTTATGGTATGAACTATGAAGTTTAGTCTATCCTTTTGATACAAAAATTTGATGTTAAAAAACAGAAAAAAAACCCCCAAAAATAAGAACATGATGAAAAAACAAACTAGCAAACAAGCACACTCAAATCATTAAAAAAGAAGTCTTTAAAATCTATACAATTCAACTTTTTGCCAAATCTCCCAATTCAATTAACTATAACTAAATCTGAGCTGGTTCCTTTAAACCGGACATTTCCATTGGTTTGCTTCCTAAACCAAACATTAGCCTCATCCAAAGCTCTTCTAGTCTCCTCATCTTCAGGTGTCTCCATCATCAACAACTCATAATCTTGAATCGCGTGTTGCCATTTCTCCAACTACTTACACAGATTAAACCAACCAAACATTCATTACAAATCAAATCACACCCAATCTAAACCGGTTCAAATCGGTTAAATCGAGCTTTTTCAATACCTTTGCATAACAATCAGCCATGCGTCGTCTTGCCTTCCGATATGAGGGTTGGAGATTGAGAGCCAATGTACAATCTTCAATAGCTTTCTCAAATAAACCAAGCTTGAATCTAGAAGCAGCTCTGTTACAGAGCAAGAGAGCATTATAAGGATCTTTCTCGAGTCCTTCCGTGTAAACCACGCAAGCCACTTCATATTTCGACGCGTTAAAGAGCAAATTTCCACTGAGTCTTGCAGAAGCAACTGCTCTAGCTTTTCTAGCCACTGTGTTTACTTCTTCGTTACTCGGATCCAGTCGAGCTGCTTGTGTCGAAGCTGTTACTGCATCTTCAAATCTGTACATGAAAGAAGCAAAAGCATGAGTTGAGGTTAGTTTTCTTAAACATCAAGGCATGGAGTGATAGTACTAAACTAACTAGCCGTGACATGAAAACAGGGACCGAAATCAGGTACTCGATTTGGTTTTGGTTTCTGAAAAAAAACCGTTTAGTTTCAGTACTTTGGTAACTTTGTTTTTTCTAGTTAGGTTTTTTACCGAAAATTGAAAATAACTAAAAAGGAAAAAAAAAAATTTGTTTGGTTTATGCTTACTTTTAGATACTATTATACAAACTATTGTAGTAAATTTTTTAATTATTTGGTTATTTTTGGTTACAATAATAATTCAGAGCCGTGCCGATTGAGAATTGAATTTATTTTGAGTCTACTTCAGTCCCTATTTCAAGTACTCATTCGGAACCGAAACCAAGAAAACCGAATTTTAGTTGGTACTTATATGGTTACCACATTTCTAAAACCGAAAGAAATAAAAATAAAAAAACCGACCCGAACTAAACCGAAGAACCGAGTGCTCAAAGGTAAAACTGACCTTCCTACTGCAATGTAGACCTGAGCTCCAACCATTAAGAGGTAAGAAGTAATGGAAAGACCAAAAACCTTTATGAAACGATCAATATCAAAACGTTTTGTTCCTTTCTGGTACACACTGTAAGCTTCTTCATGTCGTTGCAGATTCAATAAGGCCTCGGTTTGCAACGCATAGAGCTTAATTATGAGATTGACGACATTTGTGTTTCATTAGTCATAACAAGATTTACCAATAAACTACACATTAGAGAACAAGAAAGAAAGCTAACCCGAGGAGATGAATCAGCTCCATAAGATAAAGCAAAAAGAGTCTCTTTCAACGCAACATTCCATTCTTTTGCTCTTCGAGCTTCGTCGCATCTCTTTAGACATTTTATAACATCTTCAACTTGTTCAATATGTTTTGTCTCTGTATATTTTCCAGCTTCGTTATAGTGACACAAAGCTTTTTCAACCTCACCCAATCTGATCAAAAACAAAAATCAAGAGTGCAATAATTAGATACTTGGTAATTATTTGGGTTTTGTGAAAAAATAAATTCTTTCAACTTGCCGTTTTTTACAATTTCAACTTTCATTTCTAAAAAATACGAATCAAATCACAAAATAAAATAAAATAATATGTAATATAATCCTATGTCACTACTATTAAACCTAATAATATATCAAATCCAAACACTTGTGACCATGAATTCAAATCTACAATTAAAATTTTTAAAAGCCTAATGTATATGGCTACAAAAATTCTTTGAAATTATATATAAAGTTACATTCCGTATTATTTACGATTTTGGTAGTTTAATTTGCATATAGAGGTCACACAAAAAAAACGACGAGTTTGAAGGTTCTTTGGCACAATTTTAATTATCAGGTTACAAAAATAATAATCTAAAACCTACAGGGACCAATCATAGAAATATCGAAAGACTCTACCTGAGTTGGAGGGAAGCAAGTCTCTGATGAGCTCTCTCATAAGTTGGGTTTAGTCTTAAAGCTTCTTCACAAGCATCAGAAGCTTCAAGTAGACGACCAAGACTAATCAAAGCAGCAGATTTATTAGACCAATACGTCGGCGTTTTGGGATCAGCTAAAATAGCTTTCTCATAAAATGCAAGAGCTTCTCCAAATTTCCCACGACAATACTCTTCATTACCCATTCTCTTCAGAGTCTCTGGATCGAGTCTGTGATTTACAATTTTACCCTCCCACCGACTTTTTGTTTCAACTTTAACGGCGGGTTGTGGTTTCACGATGATGTTTCCCATTACGCCGTTAAGTGAGAATCTTTTGCTCTCTGTTCTTGATGATGTTGATGATATCGATTTTCTAGCGGATTCCGATGATTTTCTCGGGTGATTCTCATCGAACTGTGGCTTTTTCGGAGTTTGAGGATCAGATTTCCTTGGTTGAGTAAAAGAATCGATGGATTTTCTCGTTACGATTTTAGGGTTTGTAATGGGAGCTATTGACTTGGAAGACAAGAAATCTTTTTCCGGTAAAGAAGGTTTTTGCCGGCGAGGACTCCAGCTCTGAAATATACAACCAAGAAGACTCTCACAACCCAAACCTGTAGAAATTTTCTTCGATTTCGCCATTTCGAGAAGATAAACAAAAAAATTGAGTCTTTGAAGAAAATAGAATCTGTGAAGAGTTTGATGAAACAGAGGAATAAGAGGTTATTTTTTTAGTTGAAAATGAAAGGTGTTTAATGGATTATTTATAAAAAGTCTAACATACATAAAGAGTAACAGTGGAGTACTTTCCAAGAAACCAACTTTTTTATTTGTTTGCCTTTTGCTCTAACATAAAAATCTTGCTTTTGTTTTATAAAATCCAAAAATTAGATCTTAATTGGAAAATTTTAATGGGGTCGATTCGTTCAAACATTCTTGTTATTGAAATAATGATACTAATAATGTATTGGCTTGAGACCCTATCACTGATGGTTTATTGTCTTAATGGATAAAGACGAAAAATGTGTTAGATTGTTCAAATATTTGGACCATAATTTATCATATCATATTTGGAGCGTAGTGAATTAGTTGTTATCATTATTTCTCGATATTTACGGTAATGATTATTAACTAATACAAGAAAATTGGAACTTTTTTTAAAAGAAAATAAACGATTAATATAGAGCAAAAACAAAATCTCAAAACCTTTAGTTGGACAATTACTTAAGTGCATGTCAGTAGCAAATTATTCATAAAGTATGTAATTCTGTTAGTAGTTGTTGTGCATTATGTAATCATATAGTTTTGTTTTGTATAACTCTATTTGATATACCTAATTTCAAATTCTTTTTAATTCCAACTATCTTATGAGGACATTATATTGTAGGTGAAAATCAAAATTTGTTTTATATCCAATGATTTGTCAACCTATGTATAATTTGCCAGTGATGCTTTATAAAATGTTACATCAAGTTAAGTTTATATATAACTATTACGATTTAGCTAGTATGGAAGTAAAAAATGTTCAATTATTGTTTTATTCTCTCCTTAAATATTTTAGAAATTTCACACATTTTTAAAAAATTTATAAAATAATATTTTAACGTAGTTTATTATAAAAAAAATTAACTAAGAAGAGAAAGAAAAAAAAACTAAAGACTAAACAATAAATCTTTAGTGTAAGTGGCTTTTAATTTAGTGGGAGACGGTAAGTCCACTAAAGATATGCGCACTTGCATAACCAGGGATCAAATCCCACCATCTACATTATGTAGGAACTTGACTAATGGACCGGTCAGTTGTGGCCCAGTGTTGACAAAAAAATTTTTTTTTGTCAAATATGCATTGAAAATACAAAACCTCAAACTTTTTGATACAATTTTTTTTTACATAACATCTAACATTGTGAAATAGATGGAGTATACTTTAAGATGTTATTTTGATTTTGGTTAAATGATTAAATGTTCATTTATATAAATTCTCATTAGAATTCGAGTTTAGAGAGTTGTATAACTTTGCATAATAAAATATTAGATTGACAAGATCCGATCCATAGCCAAACTTCCAAAATCTTTAACTATCACACATTCGGCTGATGTTAATCCCTGGAATCAAATTTGAATGGCAACAGATGTGACACCACTCAACTGTTTGACCTGAGATACTTTTTCGATGTAGAGTTTGGTATTCTCGATTGATTTAGTTGATTATAATTGTTGGAAAAAAAATGTATATCTTCAAATTTGTGATATTGATGGAAGTAAGGTTTGTTTCTTTCTAAAAACTTATGATAATTGCAGTATGGCACTAACAAAAAAGTTAAGAACAAAAGGGTCAATACTTGGTAGTGAGCTTTATAAAAGTAATTAATGGAATAATTAAGTCTATCCTCTTAAACGCTAAAAGCATCCACAATAATATAGTGGGTGAATTCCATATAAATACATTGATAATAACTACCAAATTATTTGATTCTTTACAAAATTCAATCAAAATGATTTGATTGATTCCTGAAATTCCGCTTAAACCATTAAATACTAGTTTTGATTGGCAGCAGTGTTTAGATTGGTTTTTGGTTTATATTTTTGGAAACACTATATTTTAGTTAATTATGATTTTGCAAAAATAGTTTTTGAAGTTTTTAGGATCTTTTTACTAATTCAACACAAAAGCCAAAAACCAATTTTTTTTAGTTTTTACTTTTCATTTCGTGAGTTTTTTTTATAACAAAATACAATTTTTTTCTAGATTATTCTATTATTATTGACTAGAATTTAAACAAATATATTTAACTCAAATATTGACATATGAAGAATGTAAGAGGTATATATTATTATCGATATAATTTTAAATATATATTTATAAAATATTTGGAACAGTAATATATTATTCTTAAAAATAGTTTTTGACTTTTTATGAAGCAATGTATTTTTTATGAAATAAATTTTTTTTTTGCATAAATGTTGTTATTTTAATATTATTTATAAAATTTTTGACAAGTTTTTATTTTAATTGTTTTGGTAAAAATATTTATTACTTATATTTGATATAGTATTTTTCATAGGTTTAGGAAAAAAACATTTTACTAAATTTAAGAAGATAATAATGTGACAGTTTTGACAGATTTCAGTGTGTTTTTACACGATCTGTAGAAGTCAGAGGAGAGTGATACGCTGTCGTTTTGGGCTTTCGTGTGAGTTGGTACCGGCTTTGTGTTGGGACCTTCTGTCTCATACGGCAGCTTTCTTTGCTTGTTGTTGGATATTTGATTTGGCTTTGACTGCTTTTTTGTTTAGTTTTTGTCTTCTCACCTACACGTTTGCCTCCCAAATCTATTTTATAGATTTCACCAAAATGTCACACTTAAAGAGAAGATGAGCAAATCAAAACAAGACTTTGGTATACATAATTATGCTTACATAATGTTTATTATTTTCAACATGATATATAACTCAAATTTACTCCTAAAACTCCAAACAATATTATGTGGATATTGTAATTGCTTAGAGTATATATATATCAATTTTTACAGATGTGGATCTAACCAATTTTTGACATATCAATAATAAATGTTTCAACAATTAAATTAACAAAATTTGATTAATAACCTAATTCTTGAATCTTGTCATGCGAGGATATGTAACTCTTTGAACTCAAATTTTAATAAGAAAATTGCAAAGATAGATATTCAATTCCTTATGAAAAATATTAATATATATTTTTGTCAATAATTGAATCGATATGATCTAATCCATAGTTAAAATCCTCTCAAACTTCTAATAATATTATATAAGATAAACATAATTCTCTAAAGTTAAATTCGGATAGAAAAATCAACATACATGACATTCAACTATTTTGACTAAATATATTTTCCCTCGTAATTAGATGAGTTGAAATGTGGTATATTTTTCTACAAATTGGTGATTATTACTTGGGGTTCGGTTTTCAAATGTTACATAAATATATTTTGATTATTATTTAGGGTTCGGTTTAAAAATATTACATATGTAAATAGATTTTTATTATTATTGTAAAAACAATGCAAGGAATAAATATTTTTGCCTGCCGACAACTTAGATAACTCGTGCTAGTTAACAAAAGAAGAAGACGGATAAAGCTATTAATGAAGAAAGCTATATTGAAACCAAAACAACCACGTAAATAAATTCTCTTAAATCTATCATTTTCAAAAACATCCAACAAAAATACCAAAAAAGTAGTCAAAAACTAACGATTATACAATCGAAATAATCATTTTATATATGTAACCTTCTTCGTTTCAAAGATTTCTTTTCTCTAAGAATGCAAACATACTTGCAACAAATTGTTCATCATAATGTAGCTGTCTATGGACCCATATACGAGTAGTCTAACAAACACAAAAAAATATAACCCATTATCATACATAAATGATTGCATGTTTACACGCATAGTCTACCAAAACAATTGATATACTACAAAACTTGACTATCTTTTCTTGTATTTGTGACACGTTTTGGTTCAACATTTCTACTTATATGGCTAATTGATTGTGTTCAAGTATTATTTTATACTACATATTGATTCATATTTTGGAGAATGCATTAAAGACCAAAAGAAAGATCGATACATCCAAAGGAATAAATATTTAATAAAGTGCTAAAAGCAATATAAAGAGTAAAGAAAGTCAGTGGATAAACCTCTACTGTACTCAAAGTGCATAAATTCTTTTATATGCAACCACATGATCACAAAATTTTGATATGATCAGGAGTAGTACATCAACGACTTCGTATATTGGAATTAATTATTATAGTTTCTAAGAAATACATGATTGAACTAAAGAAAAAAATAGGTGATATAATGATTGCGTTTATTAAATATTTGAAGTCATCATACTTGTATTGTATAATTCATAATCTGCATGTAAACAATTAAGTAGTAGACGAAGAATTAAATATATAATAAATGTCATATTTGGTATTTTTTAAAAGGTTTAAATTTCACAGATTAGAGCTATTGAATATTCTTTTTTTTTGGTGGCATTTGAACACTAAATCATAGTCAAATAATGTTAAAGATGGCAAACAATATGATTGAATCTATGGTGTGTGGACCTTGTAAACAGATAAATTATATACATGAAAAAAGAGAGAATAAAATAACGAAGGTGGCTTTGGTTTAAAGATTAAAAATGCAGAAAAGCGACTCAATTTAATTTCAAAAGAATTTAGTTGAATATTATTACAAAAACTAATAAAAAACGTTATGAATGTCAATATATAATTCAATTTTAAAATGTAATATTAAATATGATATAAAATATATGTTGCTATACTATCGTTGCTAAATAAAATGATAGTTAGGTGGTGACTGTTTATCAAAACTGTGAATGATAACTACGATGGTTTTCATGGTATAGAGAGTTTTTCGATTAGTTAATTGGTTACTATCAACTGCGATCATATTCTACTAGACATTTTATATGATAATATTGGTAGGAAAATATTGTTCCAAAATATAACAATTTTTGAAAATAGAAAGTATTGATTAGAATAGGCACATGATCCAAAGGGACATTGGGACTACAATATAATATGCTTGGCTTAGAAGGTAAAAAGAATAAAAAGAAGAAGACTTACTTACTCTTTTGGGATATTTCTTAAATTAGGGTTTTAGGCTTCAATCCAAATTTCTTACTAAACTCGGGCCGTTGCTTCTGTACTAATTCCAATCCGTGGAACTTGGAACATAAGACTTGTTCAAGCTGTTGCAAGTGGTAGAACTAGGCCCATGTTTGGTCCTCACGAATAATCAATTATATCATCAAGGGCCCCACCAAGCGATACCAATGCAAAAAAACTTAAATTAATATGGGCCTAAGCCCATAATAAAACCCATGATTTCTGAAAAAGGTAATAAAGAGTCAACATTTACACGTCAGCAGTGGGACCTATTTTGTGAATTCACCGGGAAAGTCCATAGCTTTGTTTGACTATTCTCACGCGCCACCGTCAGCGACCACGTACCGTGATTTGTTGACACATCTCACCGTCAACATTGATGATCATAATTCACAATCACATCCCTAATTTCTTTCTCGGTTACGAATTAGGCTTGAAGCAAAACAGAAAAACCCACCAAAAACCCAAAAAATCAGATTTTTTTTTGTTTGATCGACGATTTGGCAAAAATGAAGGCGGAGACGGTGACGCTGATTCTGGTGAATTTAGCGGGAATAATGGAGAGAGCTGATGAATCTCTGCTTCCAGGTGTATACAAAGAGGTTGGTTTGGCTCTTCACACAGATCCAACCGGACTCGGGTCATTGACACTACTGCGATCCATGGTTCAAGCCGCTTTTTATCCTTTAGCAGCTTACATGGCTATTCGACATAACCGAGCTCATGTTATTGCTCTTGGTGCATTTCTCTGGTCTGCTGCTACTTTCCTTGTCGCTTTTTCTTCCACTTTCTTCCAGGTTTTGAGCTTTTTTCCTCTTTAACCCCTCTAAAGTCTTTGTGAGAATGCAATCAGTTTGATTGTTGTGGCATTTCTGGTCGAGTAGGTTGCAGTATCGAGAGCTTTGAATGGAATTGGTCTTGCACTAGTGGCTCCAGCTATTCAATCACTTGTTGCTGACTCAACGGATGATGCTAACCGTGGCATTGCTTTTGGATGGTTGCAATTAACAGCAAACATTGGTTCGATCTTAGGTGGGCTATGTTCTATTGTAATAGCTCCATTAACCTTCATGGGCGTGCCTGGTTGGAGAGTTGCTTTCCATATTGTAGGTGTGATCAGTATTATAGTTGGTGTGTTGGTCAGAGTTTTCGCCAATGATCCACATTTTGTTAAGGATGGTGTTGTAGATGTTTCGAATCAACGAGGTTCGAGTAAACCTTTTGTTTCAGAGGTGAAGGATTTGGTTCGGGAAGCTGATACTGTTATAAAGATTCGATCTTTTCAGATCATTGTGGCCCAGGGAGTGACAGGGTCGTTTCCTTGGTCTGCTCTTTCTTTTGCACCTATGTGGTTAGAACTCATTGGGTTCTCACACGGGACAACTGCATTCTTAATGGGTCTTTTCGTGGCTGCATCTTCTCTTGGAGGCTTATTTGGAGGTAAAATGGGAGACTTTTTGTCTACCCGTCTTCCTAATTCCGGAAGAATCATTCTCGCACAGATCAGTTCAGCTTCAGCGATCCCACTCGCTGCAGTTCTCTTGTTGGTCTTACCAGATGATCCATCTACAGCTGCAATGCACGGTCTGATCTTAATCCTATTGGGACTGTTTGTTTCTTGGAATGCACCAGCTACCAACAAGTAAAGCTTCTCTCATTCCTATGCCTAGTTTTATAACTCTCTATCGTTCAACTGTTTGTACTGACCTTGGTGAAACAAACGCAGCCCAATCTTTGCAGAGATTGTTCCAGAGAAAGCAAGAACAAGCGTCTACGCATTAGACAAATCTTTTGAGTCGATCTTGTCTTCGTTTGCTCCTCCTATAGTTGGAATCCTGGCACAGCATGTTTATGGCTATAAGCCAATCCCTGAAGGGTCATCAAGGTCAACAGAGATACTCACAGATAGAGAGAATGCAGCATCTCTGGCAAAAGCTCTTTATACATCTATAGGAATCCCAATGGCAGCTTGCTGCTTCATATACTCATTTCTTTACCGTACCTATCCTCTAGACAGAGATCGTGCTCGGATGGAAGCTTTTATTGATTCTGAGATGCATGAACTGCTTCCGGAAAGTTTCAATAGAGACATAGAAATTTCACAAGTACCTTTTGCAACTCAAGTTAAAACCAATGTACAATCTAGTAGATAGGTAATTTTGCAAAAAGCTTTACAAAATAGGTACTGTATGCTTTTTTAAGTTTGTCATAATGTTAATAACTTTACACCATATTGTTACAGAGATGTGTATACTTTTAAGGATTAGAGTAGTCATGAGAGGACGAGCTTATCTCGGTTTTGTTGCGGAGAGCATTATAAATGGCCCGTTTCTCACACAAGTGAAGCCAACGAGTCCACAGGCTCTGCAGATATCTTCAAGTTCACGTTCACTCAGAAAGATTTGAGAACCTGTATATCTCATTATTTCCTACAATTTGCACGACAAAAATACATAATCAGCCACATACCAAGGAGCAAAAGAGTAAAACCTGCAAGACAGTAATTGAATGTTATCAGGCTTAGAATTAGCATATACACATACCCCGCGAAGATTTTTCATGAACGGTATAAAACTGAGAGGGCCGTCAATGATGAATGTGGAGGCAACAAATATTCCTCCCGGTCTAAGTACACGGCTTATTTCAGCAACCTAGATGTTCCAAAGTAATGTAAACATATATTATCATTGTATGTGTGGTTTTTGTAAAATGCTGAACTAGGGAAAAGGCTTTACGGCTGAGCATGGTGAAGGCCAGCAATGCAAAGCAGCACCAGCATGGACAGCATCAACTGAACTCGAAAGGAAAGGGAGTCTAGCAATATCTGACCGGACTAGAACAAGTTTCCTGTAAATGTGACAGTGGAGTAAGAATAACACATCTGGTTACTCAAGATCTTAAAACAGTAATGGAATCAAAAGGTGTAAGTATTAACTCTTTGTTGGGAAAGTTTTCTTCTTGATTTAAGAGTTCGTAGCACTGTCGCAGCATATTCTCTGAGTAATCAAGGGCTACCACTAGAGAAAACAGCTCACTTCTAGCGAATAACCGCGAGAACAACCCACTTCCACAACTGGCATCAATGATATTACCTCCCAAAACAGGCTTCAGGTAGTCTTTAGCCATTTCAAACTGTGGAAAACAACGTTAGCAGTGTTTGGATATGGCTATAGATTGCTAAATGAAGAATAATATTCAACCATCAGTTTTGAAACCAAAAATAAGGAACCAGTACGCATTTCCTTAAATATAATTACAGCCTAAGAAGAGGCTTTTGAAAGACGATAGATTTCATCTCACCTCTTTCTCTAGTCCTGGAAAACCTCCCCATATGAAATTCTGACGCCAACCCCTCTCATAAAGAAACGAGACTAACGGAGTCCTACAAAACAACAACGCTAAAGAATCTCCACATAAAAGAGAGGAAAATTCATTATAAGACAGAATATAAAGCCTAGCATATCATCCACCTGAATAACTCGGTTGAAAGAGGCATTGGTTCACTGTATTGCTTGCTTCCACTAGACACAGCCAAATCAAGATGCGTCTCATTACCCGAGTAACTCCTTTGACATGTGTTGCATTGTAATTGAGTAGCAGAGGCAGCAGATTCTCTGTTAGCCAAAAAATATACAAAACTCAAGAAATTGAGCATTCACTTAATTTCTCAATCCTAATCCATTGAGGAAGGACACTCACACTGTTCCATTAGGTTGATTAATTAATGCTAAAGAGTTATAACAGACGGGACAAGCTAGAATTTTTGTCTCTCCCCTGTTCTTCTCCTTTTCAATAACAGAATCCACCTGCAAGCCAATCAAATTCAATCAGCTAACAATCGAGACCAAATCAGGCTGAACATAATTTTCAAAAAACAAAAAAGAAATCAAAACAAAGCGTATCCAAAAACATTTCAAGTCAAATAAAGATCTAATTTTGATTCCTCGGGGAATATTATGATAACATCCCAAGTCGAATCTGAATAAACAAAGCTTACACTCGAGTTCGTCTCGACGGAGATGGGCGTCGAAGAGGCACGAGGTAATCTAGAAACAAAAATAGCTCGTCTTTGAGCGACAGACTTGACGAAAAGCAACCGCGACGTAGAATATCTAGTCGGGAAAAACGCCGTTGAGAATAGACCGGAAACAACCGTCATCGGAAATTGTCACACTTCCGTGGCTGTTTTTCGAGCACAAAGCTTCGCTTCAAAAGAAACAAATCGGAATACTGTCAATTGATTAAGCATCTAGTTTATTGTAACATCAAATTTATAGTTGATTCGGCGAATTAAACACTCTGTTAATTTAATTAATAGAATTAATAAATTCTGTTTAGCTAATGTTAACGATCTCAGTTAAGTAACACTCTGCGTTTCATTACGCATTCCATCTTCCTCAACGTAAACCTCTTCTTCTCCATCATTTTCGTCATCACCTTCGCACCCTTCTTCTCCACCGATTTTGTCATCGCCATTACTCTTTTCTTTTCCATCGATTCGTCATCACATTTACTCTCAGCTTCATTTCGCTTTTCCAACTCATTCTCTTTTCCATAAATAGGTAAAGAATGCGGAGGTTGAAAGGTAGAAAATTGATTAAATGGTGGTGTACTGAGATAAGATTTCGAGTTCTCCATTGTCGGTTCCGATTTCTTTCTCACCATCTTCGACTTGTGATTTTAGTCTGAGAAAAAACGATTTTAGGGTTAAGAAATTGGGATCGATTTGGAGATTTTTTCCTTCTTTTTCGTAACTTAATGAAACACATTATATCATTTAACTGAGATTGTTAATATTCGCTAAACATGATTTATTACTTCTGTTAATCAAATTAGCTGAGTGTTTAATTGGTTAAGTTAACTATAAGTTGATGTTTTTTAAATAGTTAATACTTAATTACATGTTTAATCAATAGTGTCCAAAATTCAATATTTAATCAACAATTTTTCGCAAAAACAATTAAATGTTTAATTGAAAGTTTTCCCAAAACAAATAACACAAAATGTGTTTTAATTTAAATTTGAAACAAACAAAAAAACGTTTAATTAGTGGAGATAGCTAATGAGAAGCCTTTTATGGTCGTAAATGATCAATAATGGATCCTCAAATAAAGCTCAATAATTGGTTTGGGCCTATTTTGGGCTTGGTAGATATTAATGATAAATAGAGTGGAATTAATTACCATTTTAATAAGAGAAAAGGTGGTGGCATCACGTGATCACTGCTTAAATAAACGTTGGTAAAAATAAAAGTCTTTATTAGTTTTGATGGCTTCACATGGGATTGTGTCAGAAAAAAGAATATGATTGACCATAATTCTTTCTAATGCACTTCCAGATCAAGTGCGAGCGTGAGAAATCAACAAACTGAAAGGGTAATTTCGTCATTTTCTATAATCTGTTAAACCAGTGGGGAGAGTAAAACGAAGCTGAAAAAGAGTGATTTTATTCTTCTTCTTCTTCTTCTTCTTCTTCTTCTTCTTCTTTCTCAGACTCTTCGATTTGTTGCCGAGAAAAATCTCATCAGCGTTTTGGTTGCTAGAGATAAAGTATGGAGAGAAGCACTCCGGTGAGGAAGACGCACACTAACACCGCAGATCTACTTACTTGGTCGGAGGTTCCACCGTCGGATACTCCTTCCTCCGCTCCTCGCTCCGCCGTTCGTTCTCACCAGGTACAATTTCTCGTTTCAAGTAAATTATTACGTTTTCTTTGACTTGATTTGAGCAATCTGGTAATCACTTGCACGTCTCTTTGTTTCAATTTTAGCCGTCGGATGGGATTAGCAAAGTGGTGTTTGGAGGTCAAGTGACGGATGAAGAAGCAGAGAGCTTGAACAAAAGGTGGAACATTACTTGTTTCGATTGTACTTCCTCGTTTAATTTATTTGAATTTATTCCAATTTTGTCCAATAGTACCTATAATATCAAAACAATTGGTGAATTGAATTAATCTTCTGACATTTTATCAATGGATAATTGGATAATTCTCTGTTTGTGCCTATTTTATTCTCATAGCTGTCTTAGAGAAAAAATGTATTCAAGTTTGCCTTATTACAAGGATTCTTGATGATGCATTTTCATGGTGTTTATATTTATCTCTAGCTATAAATGGTTGAAATTGTTTAATGATGCCATTAGGAAACCTTGCTCGGAACATAAAATGAAGGAGATAACTGGCAGTGGGATCTTTTCTCGTAATGAAGAAGTTGATGTATCAGAACCATCTCCAGTTTATAAGGTATCAAAGCTTTTCAATTTCATCCTGTCGAGAGAGTTAATTAGTCTGTAATGTGTTTGTTAATAACCCTTAAACTCTTTGATTACCTTCAGCAAACACTTAGTGGTATAAGTCATATATCATTCGGTGAAGAAGAAGATGTATCTCCTAAAAAGCCTATTACTTTACCTGAAGTGGCGAAACAGCGAGAGCTCAGTGGAACAATGGAGAGTGAATCCGCAGCTTCTAAGCTGAAGAAACAGCTTTCTGATGCTAAGTATAAAGAGATCACTGGACAGAACATCTTTGCACCACCACCTGAGATTAAACCACGATCTGGAACTAATCGTGCGTTGGCTTTAAAGGACAATTTCAACCTCGGAGTTGAATCTCAAACCGTAAGACCTTTCCATGTGTTTCTTTACAGGCTTACAGCTCTAAGAAACCTTCTTAATTGTCTAATCAGTGAAACTACATCTTTGCAGTCTACTGAAGAAGATTCATCTGTGAAGACAGCTAAGAAGATCTATGACAAGAAATTTGCAGAACTTTCAGGAAACGACATATTCAAAGGAGATGCAGGATCGTCTTCTGTTGAAAAGCATCTGAGTCAAGCGAAGTTGAAGGAGATAGGAGGAAACAACATATTTGCAGATGGGAAAGCAGAAGCAAAAGACTTTCTAGGTGGTGTTCGAAAACCACCAGGTGGTGAAACAAGCATTGCCCTTGTCTAAAAGATCTCTCTTTTCAAATACATCTTAACAATTAATCAGTTGTGTTGTTCTTTATGGGTATTCAATACACTTCAGCTTTAAAAGTGTGATTTGTGTATTATTATGCAGTTTCGTGGTTATTAATATTGTCCACTTGTATTTTTAAGTCATTAGGGCTTTTCGATTTTATTCTCTTGCATAGTTAACCTGTTTGAGCTTAAAACTGTTGCGGATATTATTACGGGACGGTCGAATATTGCCTTTTTTTTTTTTTTTTAATTATTATTATTATTATTATTATTATTATTATTATTATTATTATTATTATTATTATTAAATCATCATCCATTGTGCTATTAAAAAAAAAATTTAAAGTAAAAATAAGGTTTCTTCTCCTCTTCTTCTATTCTCTGTCTTTTCTCCGTGTCTTTTACTCTCTTCTCATTTTCGTCTTTTTTCGTCTCTTCTCTTCTTCACTTTTTCTCCTCTCTTCTCGTCTCTTTGCTGGTTCACGATGTGTCTTTTTCCACGCTGTGTCTCTTTCCACGTCGTCTCTCTGTTCATGCCACATCCTCTTCTCTCACTTTTCGATCGTAAGCTCTTTATCTTCTCTTTCTCTCCTTCACATTTTATTGTAAAGTTTTTCTTAGACTTTTTGTTGATTTCAAACTAGGAAACTGCAAAAACTCATATTTCACACTTGTTTCTTAGGGCTTGCAACTCGGATCTGAAGTTAGGTTCGAGAAAAAGGTAATTTTCTTGTGATTGGTGAATTGTTTTGTGCATTTGGTAGTATATTTCGAAGAGTTTCCGAAAAATGGGTTGTAGTCTAAGAATCTCGGTTGTAAATTTTATGTTTGGTAGCATAGGTAGGTAGATTTCTGCTGATTTTTTTTTGTACGTTGTATATAGTATCATAGAGAATGATTTATGTAAACCCATGTATAGTAGATCTAGTCGATTCAATGTTGTTAAACTTTTCATTTGTTTTGTCTAATGTTGAATTAATGTCAATGTACTTTGAATTAGCTTAATAAACGTTGTATAAGTGTGGTAGACCATTTAGGTAGATTTTGCATTTGTTTTGCTGTATATTTTTTGTTTGGTAGACTGTGTTTAGAATATGTCTAAGTGTAGTAGACTTTGATTTAATGTTAGTGTTGTACACATTTTGTAAGTCTGGTTCACTAGTTTGGTAGACTTCACTGGTTGTTTGGTAAATTTTACAGCTGGTTTGGTAGACTATTTTACAGCTTTTTTAAACAGTTCAAAGGACTCTGCCCCTCTGAATTTAGCCAAAATGTTTTTACGCATGTGATGGGTGCAAATTCCCTGAGCTGCAAGTGGTTATACTTTTGCTATTGCTTTACCTATTGATCTATGCCTATTTAAAATGATGACAAGTTTTTCATCATCAGGGATAACACGGTTTAGTTGTCTGAAAAACTATTCCTAAGACTTATCATTCTATGTATCAACCACACCGAAAGCCATTGGAAATATGTTGAAATTTCCATATTACATTGTCGCAGTTAGCAGAATACCTTTATATTTTCCTTGTAACGTCCCATCCACAACAACGACCTTTCTCATATAAGAAAATCCTCTAATACTTGCATTAAATGCAATGAATAGGAAATTAAACTTATCATCTCGGTCTACTTCAAGCTTGATTAGTGTTCCTGGATTTACACGTCTAATCATATACAAGTATGAAGGTAATTCTCCAAAACTACGCTCTGAATTTCTTATAGATAGAGCTCGTGTTTGCTTTAAGGTACGATGTGTCTTCCAGTATTTCATCTGTATGCAAACTGAATGTCATCAGTAGTCTACCATGAATCACAAAAGTCTACCAAACTATTGTTAAAATCTACCAAGAAGGTAATAAATGTTTATCAAATTATATTAGGATACTTTGCCAAAGGCTATCATACTAATTTAGAATCATTGAACAAAGTCTACTACACTATAATACACTTTTCCACAAAAGGCTACCAAACTATACTAAACGACGTTACCAAAGTCTACTAACCTATATTAGAATACTTTCCAAAAGTCTACTAGCCTATAATGGAATACTTTCCTAAAGTCTACCAAATTATATTACACCACTTTACTAATGTCTACCAAAAGGTACTAGTATTGTACCTTTATTCCAAATCGTTTGTTCAATGCTTCTGCGATATGACAAGGAAGGACAAAAGGCCCTGCACCACCAACGAAATCCAAGTATAAACGGTCTAAAACATCAGGAGTCGTTTGACGAGCACAGGCTGATTTCTCGGTAACTGAGCAAGTGTGTACTTTACATACTTTTGGATGTGGAAACTGGGCTCTCGTCAATACACGAACCACGTACTCTCCATTTGCAGCTTGGAACCCAACATTGTACCACCAACAACACAGGCGATGAAGAAATGACATCAAAGTTGAACCTGTGTAAAACTGAAAGGATCTTGATCCTCATTTCGAGATTGTCTTAGTGCAGTAAACTTGACATACAACTAATTGTAGCGACCTCATTTCTATGCCCAAATAATCATCATTTTCCGACTCTTTCTTTTGATGAGATAAGTTTATGTTTTCTTCTTCTTTAACCTTTCTTCGAAGGCTTATAAAATCTTCATCACCAGAGCTTACATCATCCTGATCCTCGCAATAGTCTAATCTAAATTCTGCATCATCATCCTCTTTAACATGGTCAGCTTCCTTTCTAACATTGTTCGCAGAAAGGCTACCAAACTTCTGAGCAAGTCCATTAAACGTAGACTCACATTTGTGAAACGTAGCCTCACAATTAGGCTCAAATCTACCACCTCCTTCGGATTGCCCTATGCCCACAGAAGATCTCCTCAAAATCTCTACACACAAATGAGTTGCCCCTCTCTAAAATTGTTGCAGATATCCTCCTAACTGCCTTGCGTTATTAACAATGACATGATAGGTATCTTGTGGTAGAAATTGGATGATTCCTTTTGACATGTAGCTCAAAACTACCTCATAAATCTCTTGATTTATACTGAAATCACCATAATTAACATCTTCACTCACTTCAACAGTTTTACACCATGAGAATTATCAACCTTAAAAACCCACTTGTTTCTCTCCTCTTTCCAATTCCCACAAACTAATATGATTTGATCCATATATCCAAAGGAACAAATTCAAAATAAATGAGAAATGATGAAGGATTTCAAGCTTTAACAATGGAGGATTGGTTGTACGGCCACAATAACTATAGAAAAAAAGTGGGTGAGCGCTCATACACACTAATAATTGATGGGCAAAATTGTCATTTTAATTCTAGGTTAAATCATCAAAGTCCACCAAACTATCTAAATGTTTGATTCAAAGTCTACCACACTCTATTTTGAAAGCTAATAAACTCTATCAATGTAAACCATGAAGGACTATTCCATATAAACTCTACCATGAAGGACTTCAATGTATACTAGATTAAATCATCAAAGTCTAATAAAATATCCAAATATTGAATTCAAAGGTCTACCACATTAACTTATAGACGCCAACAGAATCCACCATGAAGGTCTTCAAAGTCTACCACACTTCAACTTAAAGTCTACTATGCTTAGAAATTTCTTCTCAAATCGATACTCTTAAGTATATCATGAATGGTTTGTTACGTTTACCAGAATTCACCATGAAGATCCTTAAAGTCTACCATACTTCAACGTATAGTCTACTATGCTTAGAAATTTCTTCTCGAAGCGATACTTTTAAGTCTACCATGAAAGGTTTGTTACATTTACCTAAGTCTACCATGAAGTTCTTCAAAGTCTACTACACTTCAACTGATAGTCTACTATGCTTAGAAATTTCTTCCTCAAAACGATACTTTTGAGTCTACCATGATGGGTTTATTACATATACCTAAGTCTACCATAAGGTCCTTAAAGTCCACCACACTTCAACTTATAGTCTAATATGCACATAATTTTTTTCTTAAATCGATACTTTTAAGTCTACCATGAAGGGTTTATCGAAATCTACCATGAAGGTCCTTAAAGTCTACCACACTTCAGCTGATAATCTACTATGCTAAGATATTTATTCCTCAAATCGAGACTTTTAAGTCTACCATGAAGGGTTTGTTACGTTTACCTAAGTCTACCATGAAGGTCTTCAAAGTCTACTACACTTCAACTGATAGTCTACTATGCTTAAATTTTTTTTCTCAAATCGATACTTTTAAGTCTACCATGATGGGTTTGTTACCTATACATAAGTCTACCATGAAGGTTCTTAAAGTCCACCACACTTAAAATTATAGTCTACTATGTTAAGAAATTTCTTCTCAAATTGATACTTTAAGTCTACCATGAAGGGTTTGTTACGTTTACCTAGGTCTACCATGAAGGTCCTTAAAGTCTACCACACTTCAGCTGATAGTCTACTATGCTAAGATATTTCTTCCTTAAATCGAGACTTTTAAGTCTACCATGAAAGGTTTGTTACATTTACCTAAGTATACCATGAAGATCTTCAAAGTCTACTACACTTCAATTGATAGTCTATTATGGTTAGAAATTTCTTCTCAAATCGATACTTTTAAGTATACCATGAAGGATTTGTTACGTTTACCTATGTCTACCATGAAGGTCTTCAAAGTTTACTACACTTCAATTGATAGTCTACTATGGTTAGAATTTTTTTCTCAAATCGATACTTTTAAGTCTACCATGAAGTGTTTGTTACGTTTACCTAAGTCTACCATGAATGTCCTTAAAGTTTACCACACTTCAACTGATAGTCTACTGTGCTAAGATATTTCTTCCTCATCGATACTTTTTAGTCTACTATGAAGGGTTTGTTACGTTTACCGAAGTCTACCATGAAGATTTTCAAAGTCTACTACACTTCAACTGATGGTCTATCATGTTTAGAAATTTCTCCTCAAATTGATACTTTTAAATCCACCACGAAGGGTTAGTGACCTTTACCTAAGTCTACCATGAAGGTCATTAAAGTCTACTACACTACAACTGAAAGTCTACTATGCTATGATATTACTTCCTCAAATCGCTACTTCTAAGTCTACCATGAAGGGTATGTTACGTTTACCTAAATCTACCATGAAGGGTATGTTACATTTACCTAAGTTTACCATAAAGGTTTTCAAAGTCTACTATACTTCAACTCATAGTTTATTAGGGTAAAAACTTTCTCATCAAATCAATACTTTTAAATTCACCACGAATGGTTTGTTATATTTACCTAAGTCTACCATATCATTTAAAGTCTACCATGATCGTTTAGTTTGGTAAACTTTAAAACGTGCAAGATGCTGATATGACAATTTTTATTATTATGTTTTAAAAATTTTTTAGACTGAAATAATTATATATTTTGCACACGATATTAGTAAATCACGCATTGATTTTTTTACACAAAGGAATGTATATATTATTGTAACTTTTTTATTTACTGCTTCACAATAACTAAATTTAGATAATTTAATTGACAATTTGAATACGTTATTATACTCCCTTAACAGAATAATTTTAGAGTTCTCATACAAATTAAAAAATAATCAAATAATTATGCATGCACCATTTTCCAATACTAAGCATTTTTCCACAACTACAAACCAATAATAATTCAGCAAAAAAATAAAAATCTTTTTATAATTCTTGAACTTTACGATTCTAATTATTAACCACATTCTTTATTTAGGAATATATATTACATACCTTTGTTAGAATAAAAATGCTCAAATTTAGTTAACATAAAAAAAAAAAGGTTTAAATCTAAGTTTTACCGATTCAAAAGTAAAAGATAATCCAATGAAGATTTAGTCTAAATCTAAAATGGTTTGATTCAGTCTTAGATCAAAAATCAGTAAAAAATAGAAAACGATTATGACTGAGAAAATCAAGCAGAATTATACGTCACTGTTATTTATTCCCACAATTAATCTCAAACTGTTAGCTAAAACTAATCCAAATTTTCGAGTTAAACACACAGCTTCTATAGTAACATCTCTCTCTCTATTCACTAACTTTAACGACTGTTTGATATTTTTGAAAACCTTTCACTTCCATTTTAATGGCGTAAACGACGACTGTACGAATTCTTCTTTTTGTAAGCTTAACGTTTCTTTTTGTTCTATGTAAGATTTTCTATGATTTCTTATTTATTAATGCTGAATATATATGTTTTCAGTGTTGTTGTTGTAGAGAAATTTGATATAATGAAGATGGATGAATTTCGTGAAGCTTCGAAGTTTTCGACTCCACAGAGAACACCGTTACATTCTCCGATGAAAATCAATCTCCATCAACAAAATCTCTTTAATGGAGATTTCTCCTTAAGTAACAGATTCTCTTTTAATTCATCGTCGGATTTTTCTTTATCGAGTTCTATTTCCAATGGATTTTGTTCGCCGGAGGATAGTTCTTCTCCGTTTGCTTCTCCTCCGTTTAACGGAAGTGTTAGTAAGCATAATCAGGCTCCGGTGATTACTCATCATCGTAATAATTTACTGTTTCATAAGAATCATGAAAAGAGTGTTAATGGTGATGATGATTTGGGTTTGTGTGAAGATCTATACCGAATGAAAATCAGAGATGTTGTTGAAGATTCTCTTGGTTCGATTCCTGAGTCTAATCACACAGATTTCACTCGAGATCCACTCGGTAATTTCGGGAAATACGAAACGAGTTTCTCACCTAAACACCATGAACCTAACAATGGTTTCATTGTTGATGGTGGATTTGTCTCTGGAGGCTTTCCATGTGGATTCTTTCGTCAAACAACAAAAGAGTCATGTGACTCGTGGTTGAACAACAATCAAAACAACTCTGGATTCGACCAAAGAAAAAATGACGATGACAAGAGAAACATGTTTGTGAATGGCCCTCAAATTCATGATTCCGTAGCCAATTCTCAGCAATTTGGCTGGACTAGCTACTCAAACAGTAATGGTGGTACTAGTCCTTACATCAATGGTCAGGAGATGTTGGGAATGACTATGAATCGAGGAGTTAGAGACTACTCATCTGCTTACTCGCAGCCACAACAACAACCCGAATTTTCGTATAATCTTCAAAGTTACAGAACTACAACATCAGACATGTTGCCATTGTTCTGCCAAAGTACTCAAGTTCCTTTGGTTTCTAAATGCTCCGAGCCATATAGCTCTGAGGAGAGGTTTTTCATGGATCAGCAGAGAAGTGGTACTCGAGCATTGATGCCTGATCATGGGAATACTACAGAGATATGTCACCCGATTATGCCTAACATTTGTGACATTCAGGGATATGTTTACTTAATGGCTAAAGATCAACATGGATGTCGATTCTTGCAGAGAATTTTTGACGAAGGAGCTTCTTCCGTTGACGCGATGATCATATTTAATGAAGTTATAGCTCATGTTGTTGAGCTTATGATGGATCCTTTTGGGAATTATCTGATGCAGAAGCTTTTAGATGTTTGTACTGAAGAACAAAGGACGCAGATTGTGCTCGTGGCTACTTCTGAGCCTGGTCAACTTATCAGGATATCTCTCAATGCATACGGGTAAAAAGTTAACGTTTTCAAAGATCATTTCTTTCCTTAGTTTCTGATGATTGATACCAAACACTAAAATCATGTTTGTGTTTGTAGTACTCGAGTTGTCCAAAGATTGGTGGAAACAATCAGAACCGGAAAACAGATTTCTCTGGTGAAATCGGCGTTGAGGCCTGGTTTTCTCGACTTGATCAAGGATTTAAATGGAAACCATGTAATTCAACGTTGCTTGCAATGCCTTAGCACTGAAGATAACAAGGTCAACCAGATAAAGTCTTTTCCTTTCAGTTTCTTTACTCTTGATCTACATATCATGTTATGGCTAATCGAAATTATGTTTCGTTCTTTTGCAGTTTATCTTTGATGCAGCCACAAAATTCTGTACTGAAATAGCAACACATCGACATGGATGTTGTGTGCTACAAAAATGCATTGCTTACTCAATGAGACAACAACGAGAGAAGTTGATCGCTGAAATCTCTAGAAACAGTCTACTCCTTGCTCAAGACCCTTTTGGGTAAAATAATCGAACTCTTAGTCTTAGAGAAAACAAAACATATTCTTTTTGATGATGTTTTCTGTTTTACAGAAACTACGCAGTACAGTTCGTTATAGAACTGAGGATTCCTTCTGCGGTAGCGATGATGCTGGCTCAGTTAAAAGGGCATTACGTTCAGCTTTCAATGCAGAAATTCAGTAGCCACATGGTGGAACGATGCCTTATGCATTGTCCAGAGAGTCGTCCGCAAATCGTGCGTGAACTCGTCTCTATTCCTCACTTTGATCAGCTTCTTCAAGACCCTTACGCCAATTTCGTCATCCAAGCCGCTCTTGCCGCCACAAAGGTATATACTAACTTTACATACCATTCCTGGTTCGGTTCGATTTTATCGGTTTACACAAGATCATATAAATTTGTTTGGAACAGGGACCACTTCATGCTTCACTTGTGGAAGTGATAAGGCCACATTCAATTCTACGTAACAATCCTTACTGCAAGAGAATTTTCTCAAGGAATCTAATGAAGAAGTGAAAGATGATGATGTTTTGCTGAATTTGTAACTTCAAGATCTGTTGTTGTTTTTCTCCCGACCGATCATCTTCTATGTTTTTCTATGTTCTTATGAATAATCTCTGGACAAAATGGTCTTTTGATCCAGAGACGAAGAGCTCAGTGTTTTTCTATTATGTATTGTTCTTCTGTTGTTGTTTTTTGGTTTTTGCTCAGCTATATTTGGGTCTTGGTAATGGAATTTTTTTCCATGTAAAAAACCGGGTTTCTTAATCCGGTTTAGTCTTTGAATAAACATCGATTATATATGGGCTTTCTTTCTGTTGTAATCTGGTCAATCTAGCCCAACTTTGGTGTACTAACCCGGCCCAACCATAGCCCAATTCCTTGATTATTAAATTGATTAGTTTTTCTTATTCAGACTGAGAAGGTGATTAACCTTAATCTAAACTAAGGAGGAGTTGGACAATTAAGGAGATGAATTATAGTAATAAGATGAATTGTCCAATTAATGTTATGGTTGCATTAATTACCAACATGTAATGATGTAAGACTTATTAGGGCTATATTTTAAGCAAAGCCAGTGTAATAGGTTATATATCCCATTCTTAAGTGGCCCTTAAGTCTCTGATCCCAAGGAGAAAACATAATTCCTAATTTTGTCATTCACAGAAACAACTATAATAAAAATGTTTGTTGCTATAGTGTTTTTGTCATCTTTCCAATTGCTAGAAACAGTACGGTGTCTGATTTTTTTTTCACCACCATTTTGTATAACTATAATTAATCACTTTGACTAAATGCATTTTTACTATTATTATTTTGTTAATCGAAAACTAGAGTATGTCTATTTCTTGGTATTAGAAGTATTAGAAGTCGTTCGAAAAATTGAAAAACAATATGTCTACTTCTTGGTTTATAAGTTGCTATAAATTTATTATTGCTGACAAAAAATAATAGTTTGTATTATTATATATATAAGTAGACGAACATAATTGTGTTGGTCTATATGTTTTTTATATTTTGATCAAATAAAATATATAAACAGATGATAAGGATTATATAAATATAAATAGTCTATATTTTTTATTATTTATAGATATTTACGTTTTACCGAATTGCTCTCAGTCTGGTGGTTAGGATGATCCAGCTAATGATTTGGGTTCAATTCCTACATGCTGCATTATAGTAACTTAAAAAGAAGATTATAAGGGTGAAATTTTTTTTTACGATTTGTCTGCCAGACAATTCAAAACTGGAATACTATTTATTTGGCATTTAAAATTTATTTGACATAATTTATTGGTAATGCATTTATTTCAGATGATCAATACATCTTCTCAAACCTAATTCCTGGGCAAATCGACCGTAATTAATAACAACATATACCCTATTTAATGTTCATCGTCACATGCATTTTGTTTCCAACAAAATCGTTTACTTACTGGTATAAACTTTACATTATCTTGTTTTTTTTCTTCATAATATTTATGTAGTTGACTATTTTATAATTGGCTAATAATTCACTAACAGAGTTGAGAGACGACTTTATAAATTATCACAAAGAGTCAAAACTCAAAAGCAATGCGTAGATGATGGCTTTGATCTTACGCACGTGTATATATTGCGACATTGAATTGCATGGAACTACATACAGTGAAAACCAGAACTTAGGATTTTGTATATATATGTATTTATTTTTGTCCACAGGAAACAATTCATAATCAATCCTCAAATTCTTAAAATCTCTAACAATATTTCGTGAAAAATATAACTTTTTGGAATCGAACTAATCAAGATAGGAAAAACAGCGAAGTATCACTCATATTTATGTTTAACTTAATATTAAATTATTATACAAAGTATGAAAATATTATAAATAAACAGAAAAATTATAATATGATAAAATAGATGGTTGAATAGGTTTTTTTTTTTGACAAGTAGATATATTCTTCAATGCACATATACTTGAATTATGCATTTATAATCGGCTAAAAATTATTCAATGAAAACGGGTAGACAAGTACTGAATATTTAATTCTTCCACCAGGAATTTACAACTAATTTATTACTTCACAAAAAATATAAATATATTGAGGGATTCATAATTATAAATCTCCATCTAACAATGTGATTTAATTTAATTTATGTAATGATTCATTGTAGCTTTCAAACATATTTTTCTACTTTTATACATCAATAATTTCGTTTTAAAAAAATCGAAATTGCAAGTATATAGTACAAGCTTTAATAAATAGTAGAAAGGTTGGCAAACAAAATAATAAAGAGACATGAATCTTTATTGCATGCATGGAGGAGTGGATGTTGGGAGCGTTAAATAGAGCCATAGAGACATTGAGTTTCATGGCTTCGTTTGTGGTTGTTCTTCTTCATCATCACTAGACCGACAATTTATTGTACAAATCACTAGACCTAGTTTCAATATTCCCCAATCGTCGTTAATGGTACATAAGTAATTTCTATAAATGAAGAATGACACACTCTTTTCTTTTCTTTTTCTAAGGAATGACACACTAAATTAAACATATATATTATTTTCGTTAAAAGAGCAAATGAAAATATATACACAAAACACTATATATTGGAAAATATATTTATCAAATGGTTAAATGTTCGCTGAACTTTCGGTTGGGAAAGAGGCTCCCAGCGCAAATTGAGAAAAAGAAGATGACAATTAGAAGTGGGTTTGGAAGAAGAAATATTTTAAAACTCTACTCTCTTTGGTTCAGATGCATGGGAAAACTATCCTGCCAGGGTGGAGAGGCCTGCTTCCTCTCAAATTTTTTGTTTGGCGGTTAGATACTCTTCCACGGTTCAAATTATAATTGAAGTTTGCCTTTAGGTCATCATGAGTGATTAAAAATATGTGTAATAAGATTTAGCGTTTGAATTATGAATTGAGTATTGTAGATTGATGTTGTAGACCATGTGGCTATCTCTTGAGGCTATAATATATTTGATTCGGACGTGTAGAAAGACTATTACATTGGATTGGAAAGTCCCCTTTCTCTTTAAATTTTTGGTATAGCGGTTAGATACTATTATCATTACAAGAAAACAACTCATTTACGACTACACAATCAGTCCCATTTTCGATAAGTGAGACTGAAGTGCGATTGATTGAAGGAGTTGCAAAACGTTAGTCGCAGTTTTTATCAGTCGCACTTTAGTCTCAGAAATATGACTGATTTGAGACTTAACAAATCAGTCTCAAAGTGCGACTGAATTTGCAATTGAATCTTTACTCTCAATTTGCGACTGATTTAAGATTGAATTCTTAGTCGCACATGTCGATTGCAAATCAGTCTCGCTTTTTAGTGGCAAATCACTCTCACTTTTTAATTGCAAATCAGTCTTACTTTTCAGTTGCAAATCAATGTCATTTTTCAGTTGCAAATTAGTCTCATTTTTCAGTTGTATACCAATCGCATTTTCAGTTGCAAATCAGTCGCACATTTATTTTATTTTCTAATTTTTTAAAATTTATTTTTAATTTATTTATGTTTATTATTATTTTAAATTTTTGAAAATTTAGATATTAAAATATTAAAATTATATTCCGGAAACAAAATGGTTTAGAAACGCAAATTTTAAATACATAAACTGTTCAAAAGAAGAAAAAATCAAATAAAATACATGTTCTCACTTTTCCGGAGGAGTATTACTCCAACTCAGTCATGCATCGTCATAACCTTCCCTCAAAATGTTCAAAATTTGTTTCAGAATATCGCCGCCTCGTCTCGCGTAAACCACTAAAAATTCATAAAAACACAATAACAATTTTAAAAATTCATAAAAATTTTAAATATTTACAAAAATCATAAAATATTAGAAAAATTCAAATAAATTTATAAAAATTTATTAAATTCAGAAAAATTTATAAAATTTCAAATAAATTTATAAATTTCTAAAATTTTTTATATAATTTCAAATAAAATTATAAAAATTCATAAAAGTTCATAAAATTTTATAAATATTCATTAATATTTATAAAATTCATAAAAACGCAATTATAATTTTTAAAAATTCATAAAATTCTAAAAATTCCAAAAAAATTATAAAAATTCATAAAAATACAATTATTATTTTAAAAATCAGAACAAAATCACAAAACTCATAATAATTCATAAACATTCTAAACATTTCTAGAAAAGGTCATAATTCATTATATAACATTCATATATATATTCATAATAAAATTTGTATCTAAATTATAAGAGTTCATTTAAATTGATGCATATGCATATAGATTTATTAAAAATCAAAATCTAGCAAATATAAATTCTATCAACCTAATCTAACAAAAAATTCCACCAATTTTACTTATAAAACACTAATTTAATTAGTAAGGTACTTTAAAACGGGAAAAAAATGTGATTATGTTCGGACACTAATATATATAGACTAATTATGTTCAGGTTTTAAAAAATTCTCATAATTCAATAGTTAAACATAATCGGTCGAAAGCTATTGTTAGCGAGTTCATTTACATCCATTTCAATGTGTTTTTTTCAAAATAATTAAAAAAATCACATATAATCACTTCTAATCAGATAATATGATGTAAAAACATCATTTATCTTTGTAAATTTATGATTTGGACCTATTATGTAGGTTATGTTTTCAAAATACCAAATTTTTAAAAATCAGTTGTAAATCAGTCTCACTTTTTGCAACTGATCTGCGACTGATAAAAAATACAGTCACAGATCAATTGCAAGAAATGAGACTGATATGCAACTGATGCTTTTTTTTTATGTTCAGTGGCAGATCAATCTCACCTTTTGTAATTGATCTGCGACTAATTATTTTCAAGGTTTAGGGATTCGACAAAATTAAAAATCACTGGCAGTTTAGTCAAAAAAAGTGAGACTAATAGTAAAAAATATAATCAGTTGCAGATCAGTCATAACACTTGCAACTCAAGTTTTTTTTTTGCTAGATATATATTTATTTATGCCAGAAACTGAACAAAAGCCAAAAAATCTCGAAACCAATAGTAGCAAAAGAAATTATGCAATTCTATATTTGTATTCATTGTAAGCATTTGATTTATTTTAGCTTTCAATAGATTACGCTTTCCGTTTGCACAACTGGAGACTTGAAAACATGATGTTGCACAATTGGAGACTTGAAGCATGGGTGCGAGTAATGGGTTTTTGTGGTTATCTAGTAGCCACTGAGCTATAAGACTCTTTGAACATTATATAACATACACTAATATATAAAGCATAAGTAATTATGTTCGGATTTCCCGAAATTCAACGGCTAAGAATTATCGCTCGGAATCTATTTGATTTCAAAAATTTAATGTTGATGAATACAATTGAATATATATTTTATTTAATTTATAGAAAAAAACAAAATATTTCATTTCGTGATAATAAAATTAATCCAAATGTAATATATGTTAAAGAGTTCATTTTGTTTTCAAATAATTAAAATATTCATATATAATCCTTCATAATCGGATAATATGATGTAGAAACATCATTTATCTTTGTAAATTTATGATTTGGACATATTATGTAGGTTACATTTTCAAGATACCAATTTTTAAAAATATCAGTTGCAGATCAGTCTCACTTTTTGCAACTGATCTGCGACTGATATGCAATGCAATCACAGATCAGTGGCAAAAGTGAGACCGATATGCGACTAATGCTTTTTTTTTTGTGGTCAGTCGCAGATCAATCTCACTTTTTACAACTGATATACGACTAGTTATTTTCAGGGTTTAGGGATTCGACAAAATTATAAATCAGTTTCAAAACGCATGTTTTTTTCATCCTTAGTAGCAAATGTGCGACTGAAGTGACTAATTTTCTGTAGTCTCATTTCAGTTGCACATCAGTCTCAAATCAATTGCTAAATATGTGACTGAAAATTTAGTCTTATTTTTCAGTCATAAAACATGTGTTTTCTTGTAGTGTATAAAAAAGTGATTTTCTAGATTTAGGTAATTTTTTCCACTAAAATTCGATTTGTTGCTATCACAAATATGATCGATAAAATTTTGAGTGAAAAAATTTAGGGTTTAAACTATACAACAAGTATTGTATAATTCAATTGTTTATATATATATATATGTGTATATATATTAAAAAGGGAGCAAGTGAAGGTTGGGAATTTATGATGAAACTAGACAAAAGAACGAGGAAACAAAGCTGATGACATGACATAAGATAGAAGGCCGTTGAAAGACTTTAACTATTTGCACTTTGTTTAGAATTTGGTTTCAAATACTTTATTGGTTTATTTTGTAAATAAAATAATAAAATTTAGTGGAAGGAGGTTGGTTAGTAATGTGTAAATATTGTGTTATATATCCAAAAGTGGGAGTAGGAGTTAATGTGAGTATTAAAGTTGCATCGGCATTCATCAATTCATCAACCTTCCCTTCTTCTATCTTTAATTCTCTTTATTGTTTCTCCCATTTATTGACCTCCCTCTCTCCTAACTCTTCTCTTCGTCCATCTCACATCCTTCATCTTTATCATCATGCATGACACATCCATCCATCTATATGATTCCACCAATAACCCCATTTTCTAACTATATAATAGTTCCCAAGGGATTTAGATCGTCAACCTATAAAAATTAATAATAGTATAAACCATATAGATTTTCGACGGTTTATGATTCTTGATTATATAGATTAAATGAAAATTATCCGTTTATTTTCTGTCGAGAAAAATATTTTCATATAGTTTTTCGATAAGCATTATCATCAAAATTTGAATATGTTTTTTATAGTATGATGATGATATGATCCATAGACCGGATTCTTGATGGTTAATATGATTTTTGATGATCTATACCAAATTAAAATTATCCATTTATTTTGTCGGGATAGATTTTTTATGCGGTTTTTGTTAAATATTATTACTAAAATTTGGATTTTTTTGTAGTATGATGATGACATGAACCATACATATTCTCTATGGTTACTGATTTTTAATGATGTACACAAAATTACAATTACCCGTTTATTTTTGAGAAATTTTTTCATACGATTTTCCAATAGATATTATTATTAAAATTTGGATACATATTTTGTAGTATGATGATGATCATATGGTGGTGGTAGAGGAGAAAGCAAAAACAGAAAGAGAAGTTAGTTAGAACTTCACATCTAAGCATTTAAATGAGACTGTTTGGAGTTATTGAACACACCCAACTTGGAACTCACACATCATGTTTCACATTACTACTTCCTTATTTTCATTTTTAAATTCCTCCAAAAGTATTAAAAAAAAATCCAAAATTTAAAATGCAATAGTCTTGTTTATCTAATTTATCAACTAAATTTTTTTATGTATTATAATTCAATTACTTTAAATGAACCGGTGAAGACAATAACTCCCCTGGAGATCTTCTTACATGTATATATATAGACATATGATCTTCTCATTCTTCTCAACTCTTATCTTCTCATTTCCTCACAAAATCAAAGGGAGCTTTATAATACTTTCCTTTAAAGCATAAATCACTCAGTGGAAACCAATACTGAGACTAATGGTTTCTAAACAAGAAGGAACCCTCTGCTCTAGAAAGAGGGATTTCACAATCTTTGGAGATGAGTTTCACAATTATTCATTCAAAAAGCTCAAACATGAAGATCAATCACAAGAAGCTCAAACCAGAAGATCAATTAGCTTTGATTTTGAACTTCATCTCCACACTAAGGTATATATACATTCATTCATGTTTAAGTTTATGTGTTGTGATGATATGTGCATAAAACATGCATCTAAACCATAGATACTTATATTTTCAGGGATATTCAAAAGCTTCTGAGGATCATAAGACATGTCGCAAAGATCCAGTGATTGTTGAACGACCTAAGATGAGTTTAGACCTAGAGCTAAACCTTTCACCTTCATATTCACCTTCAAAAACCGAATCGAAGAAAGATCAAGCCTCAGATCACAATGAAACAATGTCATTACAGGGTAAGAAGAACACAATTGAGACAAATTTAAGACCATCTCCGTCCTGGTTAGCTTTTGAAGGTGTTGATGATGAAGACAAGGAGCAAGAGATGGTAACAACTGTATGCATGAAATGTCACATGTTGATTATGTTATCAACATCAACTCCTGTTTGTCCCAACTGCAAATTCATGCATCCACATGATCATAACTCTACTAAACAGTTTAAACCATCGAATTTACTTAAACTCTTATGTTAAAGCTTTTCATGATCTATGATATTTGTATGGAAGATAAAAGAGCCAGAGTCTAGATATGTATATATACTGCAAAGTACAAAAAACATTATTCTGTGTTTCTAATGAATGCTCATGCATTCATGCTTTAGATCTCTCAAACTATCAGTAATTTGCATTGAATTTAACTTGGAATAATTCATGTACACGAGAATATATCTATCAATCAGTGTTATACTTAAACATTTATGGATACTGACTACATCTATATTCAAGGTAAAATATACAAAGAGTTTGACAAGTAAACTTTTTAGTGTAGTCACAATCGATAATAAAATCGCAGGGGATTTTAATGGTCCAGTAGCTAATCCTCTGTTTCAACAAGAGGTTTTATGTTGAAGAACAAAATTTTTCTCTCTACCAATCATAAAATGACACGTGTCCGTCCGACTAGGATATTAATCGCACGCTCCATATAAAATCTGGTTTAGTTTAGTTTTGATTTTGAAATTCAAAAATTAAAAGAGCTAAACAGAGAGAGTGAGATAGAGAGGAAGGAGAAGATGACGAGCAAAGACGAATTTTCTCGAGAGCGAGCTGCAATTCGCTGTGCAAGAGCTACGATGCTTCTCTATTCACTTGCATCGTCTCGCGATTTGTCGACCACTGGCCAGGTTAGATCCTTGTTTCCTTTTTTCGATTGGAATCGATTTTGTTCAAATCCGATCCATGATTCTGAAATTTCTATGCGCGAACTGTTTGGTATTTGCTTAGAAGGAGGAAGGAGAGATGCGGAGAGATTTAGAGAATCTGAGGAGAAAGTTTTTCATGGAGAAGAAGAAGATGAATCGGATTAAGCTTTGTGGATTAATGGAGCTGGTTCTTCTCGTCATTTTGGTTCTGTTGCTTTCCACGTTTTTCCTCATCTTCTTCTTCTTTTGATCTCGTTGATCCTTAATTCCGATGAATCATCAGCTTCTGCTAGTTTCCATCATTTGAATTCAAACCAAATCAGTAATGTTTCGTTGTTTCTCTCTTGGAATCTGTAATGTTTAACAGTCATCGATTACTAGTATAAAGGCCCAATAAATTGTTTTACAGGCCCAATAACTAAATTACGCCCATTACCGAAATAGGCTCTTTGTCTACAAATTCTTATTTTGTTTTCTCCTTCATTTATCCAAATGTCAGGAATCAGTATCTATCTTCACGATCCTTCTCCTTCTTCTAGTTCCAGCTGTATCGATCTATCCAATGCAGCTTTCTTTAGCAGTGGTGGTTTGTTTCTCGAACCACCTGGTGTTTCCTCTTCCTTTTTTGATTCGATCTCTTCCAAATGTATTTCTTGCGACTCTGAGCCGGTGCATTTTCCTGGTTGCTGGAGAAACGTGACCCGTCTCCGCTCTAGTAAGGACGTGATGTTCTTATCCCTGAGCTTGAGTAAAGACGGCGTCGAGAAGGAGTCTAAGATTGGTTTAATAAAAAACAACGAAATTCGCGGCAAGGAAAATGGAAAGCGAGGAAATTTTGGTGGAGTGAAGAGACGCGGGACCATGAACACAAGGAAGCATCTATGGGCCGGTTCTGTAGCTGCCATGGTTTCTAAGTATATATCTTTCAATTAGTACGCGTACATTCTGTTTGATTAAATGTCTGATCCAAAACCATCGTTCCTCCCCCTCCCCAATTTTGGGGATTTGGTTCAAGTATTAGTGTAAATATTGCATTTGTTGTTGTTTTTGTTGCTGTCAGAACTTTCTTAGCTCCACTTGAGAGACTAAAGCTGGAATATACAGTCCGTGGTGAACAGAGGAACTTGTTTGTGGTGGCTAAGTCAATTGCTACAACGCAGGGCTTGACAGGATTTTGGAAAGGTAATTTGCTCAATGTTCTCCGAACGGCTCCTTTCAAAGCCATCAATTTTTGTGCCTACGATACGTACAGAAAGCAATTGCTTAGAATAGCTGGGACTCAAGAAGCAACCAACTTTGAAAGATTTGTTGCTGGAGCTGCTGCTGGGATTACTGCTACTGTACTCTGCTTGCCACTCGATACTGTAGGTTGCTTGACTCTTAATACTTTTTACTTTTTTAGATCAAAGATGAGAAAGTTCTCTGCTTTCAAGTAACTTTTAGGACTGGGGTTAGTAAGCATTTAGTTTTCAAACAGGAGGATAAGAACATGTGGAAGCATATTGACTGAAATGTATAATTTGATTGTTACAGATTCGAACAAAACTAGTGGCTCGGGGTGGAGAAGACTTAGGTGGAATCGCAGGAGCTTTCCGGTATATGATCCAAAATGAAGGCTTATTTTCCCTCTACAAGGGTCTAGTCCCATCTATAGCAAGCATGGCACTGTCAGGTGCAGTTTTCTATGGCGTATACGACATCCTTAAATCATCTTATTTGCATACACCAGAAGGCCGGAAACGACTAAAAGACATGAAGCAACAGGGAGAAGAACTCAATGCTCTAAACCGTCTTGAATTAGGTCCCATCAGAACTCTCCTGTACGGTGCTGTAGCAGGTGCTTGTACTGAAGTAGCCACTTATCCTTTTGAAGTAGTTAGAAGACAGCTTCAAATGCAGATTTGTAAAAACAAGCTCAGTGCTTTAGCTATGGGATTCAAAATCATTGAGAGAGGAGGAATCCCAGCTTTATACGCTGGTCTTCTACCTAGCTTGCTCCAGGTTTGCATAACTAGTTCTTTCATTACTAAATTCAACATGTGTTTATATCATTTCCAAAGCTTGATTAGTTCTGTTTCAAATCTCCAGGTATTGCCTTCAGCTTCAATAAGTTACTTTGTCTACGAGTGTATGAAGATAGTGCTTAAAGTAGAATAACAAATAAGATTGGACAAGTTTTCAGCAAGAGAAGAAAAAAGAGATTTTGGACAAGTTTTCACCTGTAGAATCATCCATTACACAATGCAAGTGAAATCAATCTAATTCACAACTACAACTCTTTTGGAAGTTCCTAAATTGAAGTATGTTCAGTTGTGTAAATGGGCTTTAGCCGTAGAAGGCCCATTACTAAACACGGGAATATCTAAAGCCCACGAGTCAATTACCCAAACCAAAGTATGGGTTTATGTTTATCAGATTGGTACGAAAACAATTGATTATTAAATACATTAGCGTACAAAGTAAAGGCATGCAAATACTTATAAACCATGTTTTGAATTTCACTAAGTGATATGTCAGCGGTGAAATAGCACCTAATTAATTAATTAGAGATTACACACCAGAATTAATCGAAGACTAATTTTTCAATTTATTATATGTTTTAGTTTTATTAATTAATAATTTAGTTACAATTTCAGAAAAATATTAAATATCTTTATAGATAATTTGTTAATTGTAATTAGCATAAAAATAAAAATTCTTTTAAAATATATTAATCACATTAGGCAGAAATTAATCGGATTAGATGAAGATTATTTGGAGTAACCGGAAACTAATCCAAAATTTGATTTTTATAATCACCTAGGCACTAATCAATTCGATTAGTTACAACCTAGCATATACACGAAAGATTAATCCGCTAGACGAAGGAATTTTTGAACAATGGTTATAACCTTAGATTTGGGATGAACTTATAATTAATCCACAAATTAATATTTCAGTGGATATAAAATTTTCATAAGAGTTGACAAAAAGAACTTTGTTTTTTGTCAATCAGACGAAAAAAAAAAGTTTTTCTCAAGAAAACGACACAAGGAGCAATCAGCAGAGGCTTCGTCGTCAAGCCGTAATTGCGGATTGAATTCAACTTAGGGTTTACTAAACTTCCACTCAATTCCTTTTGCAATTTTTGCTTCATCTTCTTCCTCTCTACGTCTCTTCTTGCCGTCACTGAATATATAAGAGTCCTGAATTTCGCAGATTCTCTGTTTAACCAGGAATTTTCTCAATTTCAATTCGTTCAAATGCCCAGAATTTGCTGCTCTCGTTCTGCTACACAAGTAAGAGATTCTAACTTTGTTTTAATTGTTTATTCTTTGATTAAGTAGATATGGTACTATCTGTGTTTTTATTTTTATTTGTTTTTCTGGAATTTTATATTCAATTGTGAGATTTTGTGATTTTGTTAGGTTGTAGTAGGAAAACGATCTCAATCGGGTAAAGGAAAAAATGGTGAAGGAGGAATCAAGTATGGATTTAGTTTGATAAAGGGGAAATCTGAACATTCAATGGAGGATTATCATGTTGCTAAGTTTATCAATATCAAAGGCAATGAATTAGGGCTTTTTGCAATTTTTGATGGTCATAAAGGTGATAGAGTTGCTGCTTATTTGCAGAAACATCTCTTCTCAAATATCCTCAAAGATGTAAGTTATTTAAAGATTGTTTGTTTGTTTCTTTCTTTCTTTTGTGAATATTGATCTGTGTGTTGATCATTCTAGGGAGAGTTCTTGGTTGATCCTCGAACAACAATTACGAAAGCTTATGAGAATACAGATCAAACGATTATATCAGATAACAGTATAGATTTAGAGGGTGGTGGTTCAACTGCAGTGACTGCTATTTTGATTAATGGGAAAATTCTGTGGATAGCTAATGTTGGTGATTCACGAGCAATTGTTTCTCGTCGAGGTAAAGCAGACCAGTTGAGTGTAGATCATGATCCTGATGATGACATTGAAAGGAGTAAAATTGAGAGCAAAGGTGGATTTGTAACCAACAGACCAGGTTAAGAACAGCTTCTAAATGATATAATCTACACTATTTTATAAAAGGATGAATTCTGATGTTTGTGAATTGAACAGGAGATGTTCCTCGAGTGAATGGTTTATTAGCTGTTTCTCGTGTCTTTGGAGACAAAAACCTTAAACCATATCTGAATTCAGAGCCTGACATTAAGGATATCACCATTGATAGTCACACAGATTTTCTTATTCTGGCTAGTGATGGTATTTCGAAGGTAAACCTGCGATTAAAGATTACTTAGCTTGGATTTAACAGAGGAAAAAGGGTACTTAATGATTGTGTTGAATTACAATTGAACAGGTGATGTCAAACCAAGACGCAGTTGACATAGCTAAGAAATTGAAAGATCCAAAAGAAGCAGCGAAGAAACTGACAGCTGAAGCATTGAAAAGAGACAGTAAAGATGACATATCTTGCATTGTTGTCCGGTTTAGATGATAACCAAACTCAAGACTCAGCCTAAATTGGATTTGCAGGTTTGCTTTGCCTCACTGTGATTCTTTTGTGTTCCGGTTCAGTTTGATCTCTGTTTGTTTACATGTTCATTATCAAGAACACTCTTAGAGTTTAAAAAACACGAGTTTAATAGAGGATTATTATACTAGTTTGACAAACCAGGTGACTTATATAAAATAGATCAAAAGAGTATTTGTTTATTTTTCATGGATGTAATGTACACTGTATAAATGGGCTTTATCATAAAGGCCCATTATTCATAAGTAAACAATAAGAGAATAGAATAATAAACATGACTGGGTTTTATTATAAAGGCCCATTATGAGCCCATGAAACGCTAAACCTAAGGGAAATTAGGGTTTTTGAAGCCGCTATTCAGGATATATATACCATTGCTACTCTCGATTGGTTTTCGTTTCGATAGATTAAGAAATTAGGGTTTATTTGATGCCTCTTCTTTCAGCAGCAAGATCTATACTTGTTAGCTTTGTTCTGGAGGCAAATATCAATTCCTCATGAGAGGGTTATTAATTTGCAGAGAAGTTTATTCTTTCTTTGCTATTTATCTCTCTCTTTGGTACATTTCTCTTCTTCGTTTTGCATTGATTATCAATCTCACTTCTTGCTGAATCATTAAAAACAAAGTTTTTTGGACTGGCTGTATATTTTCTCCTGTTTACACCCTGAATTTACTTACTATGCTCTTCATAATTTAATCTCGTTTCTATAAAATTAACTAAATTAATTTTATTATATAATCATAATCAAGTAATTAAGTAGCCGACATAATTAGGTAGAAGACAAAGTAAAAGTGTCTCAGGGAAATGATTATTTCTATTTTTAAAGTTTTTATTTTTATTTTTGAAAAAAATGAAAAATAATAAAGTAAAACGAATGATATTTATAATATCGTAAGTCTTTTGGTTTTCCCTCAAACCCTAAAATTTACTATAAATTATTATAAGACATACACGTCATTCTATACTCTAAGCTTCACCAAAAAAAGAAATATCATAACTAAGAAGTTTTGTTTTACTCTCTTTACTATGGCAGAGCAATGTGTTTTAGTAGAAACAAGCTTCTCTACTAACTTTGCATTGGTGCTTGAAGAACATGACGATCAATCTATTTTGAGAGGTAATAGATTTTTTTTGAGTAGAAATTATGTTTATAACAAAATAACATTATCAAAACACAGTGACTTCTTTCAAGGTAAACACGGTTCTCTTCATTTGTGTTTTATTAAAGATCTGCAAATTTACATACTATCATTTAACTTAATCGATCACCTCCAACCTTTCTCGTTTCATCAGCCATTTTGATGGACACATCTTTGTAGATGTGGTAAATCAAGATGAGAGAATGAAGATTCAGAGAAAATTGGTTGTTTCTTGGAAGTGGAAGATTTCAAATTCAGATCCAAATCAAGCACTTGTTAATGTTAAATCTGTTTCACAACCAGAAGAAAAAGGTAAGTAACTTTTCTATGTTATGACACAATATTAGTACTGCATATTTAATGTTGATTTGGGTTTATACTAAATGTTGTTGATGAACCAATCACCAATGAATGATTTGGAGAATAAAACTGTTGAAAAGGTTTCCAAAGCTCTTCTTGAAACTCAACCATGGGTAAATATTTATATGATGCTTTTGTATTAAGTCTTGGTTTGTTGAATTGTGTAGAAAACAAGACTGTCAAGGAATAAGAAGTCCTGAAGCAAAACCAAAACTTAAAAACTTATTATCTCTGTTGTTTTTGGTTTATTTTTGAACTCTCTTTTCTTTATTTTGATTTTTGTTCACTGTCTTGAAGCTTTAAAATGAGGATTCCATTAAATTAAACTGATAAAGTAGGTGGGAGCAATAATGCATCCTTAGCTAACATATCTGCTTGTCTATTCTTATCATCATACTTATGGCAGATAAAACAGGAGCATCGTCAAAACTTGGCTTGTTAAGCTTCACTTGATGCAAGTTTCTAGTGTGTTTCCTGTGGCACTTGTGCTTGCAGTATCAACAAGGACACTTTTTGCCTCTTGCGTCAGAGAGTAATAGCGATGTCTCCATGGATTGAGGCTAACCAAAGAGATAAAAAGATTTTGTGAAGATGAGACAGATATGTGGAAGACAACTTTGTGTTTTGATATTGTTCACGTGTAAGAGAATGGAGAGATTTATATATTGTTGAGGAGACATGAAAGATTAATTAAAGACAGAATAAAATAATTTTAAAACCCTGAAAATATAGTTTTTCCTTTTGAATTATAATTTGAGAAAAGTTTGATTTCATTCCTTCTTAACAAAATATTATATACCAAATAAAATTTATATTTTTTTTTCAACACTAGGCTACTAGATTACAATTGGTCGGCTCAATAGTCAAGTTCCTACATAATGTAAGCAATGAGATTCAAATCCTTGAATGTGCAAGTGCATCTACTTTTAGTGGACTTACCACATGCCACAAAATTAAAGATTGCACCAAATAAGGTTTATATTATTTGAAGAATTGAAATTATGAAAAATACAAAACTAATATTGGAAAATAATTTTTTTGTAACATCATGAAAAGATTTATATCTTTCAGATAAATTCAAATAAATCCAAAGTATTATAGCATTAATCAAACACCAAAAACATAAGTTATAATCTTGAAACTGATAATCAAACAAAAGGCTCCTTCTTAAAGATAGATTCAAACCAAATCTCATTACAAATATTCGATTCTAAGCCACTCATTACACAATCTGGTACAGAAAATACTGCAAACAGAGGAACTGATGATTAATCCAACCATATTAAAATTTAACAAATGTTAAAACCTGAGAATGATCATTATTTAAGGGTTGGCGAAGACTCTCTACTAAACTTCTAAACGAATATGTTTGTTTACACTATAACAAAAGTGTCTATTATGGTTACTTGTTTACATTATAGATAGCTATGAAAAACAAGTTATGTAGTACCAATCTCTTGCCTTTCTGGTTTTGGCCAGAAAGAATCTGAAGATGTAAACTCTTATGCATGCAACAGCTTGTCCTTTATCAGTTATGTTATGGAATTGAACAACCCATGATATCTAAATATATACTAGATTCTATTAAAGATCTAATACAATATTGTCAAAATATATGAGATTTTATACAAAAGTAAATAGTAATGTATGGAATGATTTAAGATTTTAGATATATAAATTTATATATACTAAAAGGGGTTGATATAAGAAAGATTAATAAAATTAAGATCCCTTAAAGTTAACCACAAAATATATAAATGTCATATTGTTTTGTGACATTCATCAGAAAGTTTCTTAATCATTTTCTGTCATATGTTTTAAATTAATTGAACTGAGATAATATTCATATATGATAATTGATACAATCCAATAACAATCAATTCTCTTATATATTTACTCAATACAGGAGTGAGAAAGTACAATCTAATTCTGGTTCTTCATTTTGATTAATGTTTGTTAACAAATCCAATACAATATGATTATTTATATTCCATTTATTTGGTTAGTAAAACAAAAAAATTATTTCAATTTATAAAAAAAATATTATTTAAATAACAAGTGAGGTATTTTATCAATAACAAAAATTGAAAGGATAACTTTTTTAATATTATTTTCTCATAACACGGCTCTATACATTATATATCACTATGAAATCTTCATCAAGTTTATAGATCGTCGATGCAAACGATGCACTTGTTTCATATGCCACAAGTATAAAGATACAAGATTATTATTTTATTTTATTTATGACTAAGAGGTTCTAGACCGAGACCCATATATCTTTCAGGGCGAGCTCTAAATCATTTAATATAACTTTCATTTGGAGAGCAGACTCATCCCAAATAAATTTAAACTCATGACTTCTTTATTAGAAAAAACCACTAGACCAAGAGCTACTTGGTACGATACAAGATTATGTAACATAGTATGTAATTGTTCTTGTTTAACTTCGACAAGCCAGAAGATTCATAATTTTGGCAAATGAAACAGAGCATCTTTTGCAATGACGTTGCCCTATCAGTTAAGCTTGACAAGCCAAGTTTTTTCGACAGTAGAGAGTAGTGATCTCTCCATGGATTGAGGCTAACCAGAAAGATAAAGAATTTTATGAAGATGAGAGAGATATGGGGAAGACAGTTTTGTCTTTTGAGATTGTTTTTATGTAATAGAATTCAGAGGTCTATATATGATTGAAGGAGACATGAAATATTAATTAAAAACAGAAAAAAATAATGCTAAAAACCCTAATAAAAAATAATTTTCCTTTTGCTGAGTTATAATTTCAACAATTTAAGATTTAATTCCTTCTTACAGTCAAAAATAAGAAGAAAAGTTTGTTTTCATTCCTTCTTGACATAATATTATACCAAATTATGTTTATTTCTGAAGAATATTTTATAACATTATGAAAAGATTTATACCAGTCTGATTTTTATATTAAATTAAATCTAAGACACAGTACAACATTAAACAAACACCAAAAACATAAATTATCTCAAAGTTTAGACCATATAATCTTCAAACTAATTATCAAAGGGTTCATTCTTAGAGATATAATCTAAACCAAATCTAATTAGAAACATTCGATACGAAGCCACTCATTACCTTTCGGAAGTTTCTCTAACTTGGCAATCGTCTTTTCGATCATCATTTTTTTCGTTTTGGGATATGATGATGTCTTAATCATTATCTTCTTCACTACTGTAATTTGCATCACAAAAGAAGAAACTAGTGCAACTTCTTCATTTGAACCACTAAAATTGTTCATCCATACAGTATCAACTCGAAAATCAGCATTTGGAAACGGTCCTTCCTTCTCCCAAAACTTATCTTGTTCTCCATTGTTAGAAGTTTTGTCTGCTTCCTCAAGGAGATTGTTATTCTACATATACAAAAAGTAATTAAGTGTATTGTATCTAAAAAGTATGTTATAACAAAAAAGATTAAAGAGTATAGGGATCAAACCTTGAATGATATTTCCAACTCTATCATTTTTTCAGTCCATGCTGATAAGATTTTCTTTAGCACATAAACTTCTTGTGGATTCTTCAAATCAACACTTACAGATAAAGATGCAGATTGTCTTACATAGTTAACAGGCCATGTCAACATCCCATTGTTGTCTTTGTCCTAAGATTTAGATACACATTTAACAAAACATATTAAACTAAATATAAATGTCATTAGTAAAAGAAATCGATTTTCTAGTCAAAAATATCCGTCTGAAACCATCTGAAATGGTCATTTTCGACAGAGTCCAGACGGTTTATTGCCCTCTAGTTTACGACGTCGAGATTCGATTCTCATCGATAATAATAATAATATGTATACACAAATATGTTCAAGTGTAAATGTTTTGTACCTCAGCTTGGCATGTGATATTGATGCTGGTATGAGGATATATTCCTCCTGCAAGCCAATAGTTTCGACCAAATCGAAGTGTAGGAATTTCGAGAATGACATTTTCACTCTCACATAAGATAGATTCTATGGAGAAAAGACTAAGATGAGCTGCACACACTTCAATGCCATTGATTTGATTGCATGACATAAACAAGCTCTTTAACCTTTTGTGATCAATCTTCAAACGTCCACTTGGATTGGTGATAATGATGTACAGGATAAGAATCTCAAGGGAAGGGCAAGACGAGATGACTTGGTTGAAAACATTAACTTCAGCAAAGATATGATATAACTCAAGCCTTCGAAGATTCTGACAATTGTTGAAGGCATTTGCATCTTGTAATATGTATTGATAGAGGGAGAGTGTTGTTAGGTCTTGATGAGAGAATCTATTTGGAGACAAATTGAGTACATTGGCTTCATTTGTTGGTTGAAGACGACCATTGAAGTTTGCAAGTATAAGATTATTGGTGTGTTTCACTTCAGTTAGTGTTTGGATCCAAGACTCGAGTACTCCATCTTCACATTGATATGAATAATGAAATATCATGCAAGTCTCTAAAGTTCCATTGTGATTGTTTATAACCTGAAAAATGCAAAAATGATTATATTAAATTTAGAACAAACATTTGTGAAAAAACTATGAATATATACAATAGATGTTTTCGATGAAGACATGTTTCTCTTCATACTTGATATCTATGATAGATTAAGGATTTGTTATATAGATTTGTGTGTAACGCATATCAATCATCAACTTTTAATTGACAGGACTGTGAGAGATATTGCATTGGCAAAGCTACAAAGGAAATCTTGTGCGACTCTGCTTTCAAATTGGTTTCGATATAATTGAGGTCTGGGTGTTATTACTAGGATGTCACTAATAACTGAAGGAAATGTAAACAATTAGAGGTTAATTTTTTCCCTCTAGTTGTATCTGCTTGTTCTTGTAACAAAACTGATTTTGATATATATAATTTTACATTTTATCAAAAAAAAATCATCAACTTTTAAATCTATCAGATTGAAAGACATTAAAGATCTAATTTTATGTATACATGTAATTATTCTATTTGGGAGAGGTAATAGATGCTTCTCTAGATTCTTGTTGACTAATTTAATAATGCATTTTCATTAATTATTTACATTGCATGGATTATAAATTTGTTTTGAATTTAATGATTTTTGCGCGATATTTAGTTATATGTTATTTTACAACATTAAATTTAAAAATATAAAATAAATTTTAAAAAGAATTATCATTTTGAAACTTTTATCTTTCAAATATATGTCTATTTGGTGCAATTAACAACCATTTGTATAGGTTATCTAGATTTTTTTGATATTTATAGATCTATTGCCACTAATTTGACATTTATATGTATAAATTTCTTCGATATATGTAGATCTATTCTTTTTTCAAAAATATCGTTATTTTGGGGCGTATTTTTTTGGTAACAAACATTTGTATAGATTATCTAGATGTTTTCCAATGGATAATTCTTAATTTTAAATACATTTATATGTTTATGAATTGAAATTTATATGTCAATCTATTCGATATATATATATTTATTTATTTTCCAAAAATACATTGGAAATACCATTATTTATTTATTTTTATTTTTTATGATTAAGAGGTTTCGGATCGAGGCCCATACATCTTCTCAGGATGAAACCCAAACCATTTAATATAACTCTCCTTTAGAAAGCAGACACTTCCCAAGTGGACTTGAACTCATGACCTCTTTGTTAGAGAAAGCCACTTGATAAGATACCGTTATTTTGGCGCGAAGTTTTTTTGTTAACAACCGTTTTATAGGTTATCTAGATTTTTTATAATGGATAATTCATAATTTAATACATATAAATGTCTATGATTTGAAATTTATATGTATAAATCTCTTCGATATATATAGATCTATTGTTTTCCCAAAAATACTTTGGAAAATACCGTTATTTTGGCGCGAAATTTTTTTGTTAATGTTATCTAAATTTTTTTTAATGGATAATTCAAAAATAAATACATATAAATATCTACGATTCGATTTTTATGTGTAGAAATTTCTTTGATATATATAGATCTATTTGGTTCTCATTTTTTAGTCTCAAATTTTTTTATAAAAATTGTAAAATATAGTATTGAGATAGAGATGAAACGAACCTTGGTTATCAATTGAACACCACGATCTAACAACTTTGGCAGAACAACTCCGTTAATTGTGATGATTTTGCGCATATCAAAAAACAAATGTGACATTTGTTTCCATGCATCCTCCCATCGTTTGGACAAAACACTTGTTCTAATCGCGTCGTCCATGGTCAATTGTGAAATGATCTTTAGCATTATGTCGTCCGGAAATTCACATATTTGATTATCATTATTGATCATTGCATTAGTCATTACTTCTATGCTTGATGATGACGAGTTTTGTGAGAGAGACATCCTCAAGGGATATAGTTTTTGACTTTTAAAATATAGATTTACAGTTTATATTTTGATATTATTACAAAGATGAAGGGCCTAAACATATATATAGCAATTTGATACTAGTAAAATGAGAAAGAAAATAAATTGTCAATTGTATTCCTCTTTTACTTATTACTAGATTATTATTTTGCCATATGTGGAATTATATATAGTTTATATAAATATAAATATAAATATATATATATATAAGTTTTTTAATATTATATATGTTTTTTAATACAAAAATAATTAACTATCATTTATTATTTCAATAAAATTAAATTTTTAATTTTATGAATATTAAACCGTGCTTCATAGTTATCTAATTGAAATGTGACATATATATTAATCAATTTCAAGATTACAAGAGAAGAACATCACAACCAGAGATTTAAGAATCAAATACTAACATTAGAGACATGAATCTCAATTGGTTTTGTATCTAAAAGAAAAGATTTGACAAGTTTAAGAAACGTTTTAGGTCTCTCAAAGTTAAAGATATGGCCAGTTCTTTTGATGATGACAAGTCTCGCATTGTCTCCTAAATGCTTCTCAAGTCTCTTCCCCATCTCCAACGGAAACACTTGATCATGCTCTCCCCATACTATTAATGTTGGCTGCATTCATTAATCAAATCAGAAACTCATTAATTACATTTTATAAAGAGTGATTTATAACAAAATTTGAGAAAGTATAAAAAACCTGTTTGAGCTTTGGAATCTCTGAGATGATTCTGTCTTTTGGTATGGCTTTGATCATATCCCTCTTCTCTTGCATATTATCTTTAGTCAATGCCTGTTTTATTTTGTTTTACCAAGTAAGAATTTTACCGAAATATTTTTTAATTTTTTTTAAATAAACTTATCCGGAAAAAACCCGACTATTCTCATGTATATGAAACTAGTAAGACAAAAATTTAATTTAAAAACTACTATAATATATCGTGGAGATTCCACAAAATCCAAACAAATCTAGATCGACTAATTCAAAAAGTGTTTCATATTTCGAATGGAAATTTCTTTACATTTTTAGACCGTTACTTAGTATATACAAACAAATAACTACCAAACTAATTTGATTTATGTAAAAAATTCTGAAAGTAGAGTTCTTTAGATAGATCTGGAGAACCCATAATATTAGAAATAATAACTTTTAATTCTTAAAACAAAAACTAACCAGACAATATGTCTTTTGACCATATCAAGTGGACAATTTAGTACATTATCTTCAGACACACAGAATCTTTGATGTTCAAATCTTTTCCCAAGTACTAATTTTTAACCTTTTAATATTCTGCACTAACCTATAAAAAATCTTTATCTTATTTTACTTTTTTGTTATAACACATAAAAATACGTGTCGAATTACGATTTGTTTGAACAAGTGAAAAAATGAAGAAGAAAGTAGCTCACATGTTCGATGAAATCATGTAGAAGACAGGAGGGAACCAATCTCGCTATCGCCGGTTTATAAAAGATATAACCCATAAGTTCTCGGAGCTTCTTCACTGATTCCGGTACCAGAATCTTCGAAGCTTCATCAAGATCAGAGACTTTAAAAACACCCTCTTTCATATCCTTCTCCTCCATGCACACGGCGGCGCAACAAATCACGACTCTTTCCACGGCGTCTCCGAACATAGCAGCCATTTGGTAACCAACAAATCCACCGTAGCTAAGTCCAATGAGGGTAAAACGTTTAACTGATTGAGCTTCTAAGGCTCTCATGAGTGTTTGGGCTTGAAAAATATCGGATCTTTCGGGTTGGGTCGTGGAGGATCCACCGAAGAAGACTAAGTCGGGGATATAAAGGTTGAAATGAGGAGAGAGACGTCGAGCAACGTCGTACCATTGCCAAATGGCAGTAGCTCCAAGGCCGTGAATGAGGAGGAGATACGGTTTGGGTTTGGATTCGGGTCGGGTTTTGGATACCCAAAAGTTGACTATTGTTCCATCTTTCAAATCAATGGTTACGGGTCGTAGACCGGATCTTTTGAACCCGGATTTGTAAGTTCTTTCTATAGCTTCAGATAAACTGAAGCAACCTGTCATTATAGAAAATAAAAATTTGAGGATCTAAAGAAAAATGATTTGAGCAGAAGATATTATGGATGTCCTTTTTTTCTTCTTTTTTTGGGTTTGATATTGTGGTGAATTGTGTTTGGTCCTTTGGTATTGGTTGGGAGATGATTAATACGATTCACCTTATTTTATTAATAAAATGATGGAGACACACAATTGAAATATGTGTTCAACAGTTGGGGTCTATGAGTTTTTAATTTTTGTCTATAAGGAAACAAATTGTGTCTGGCATGTTTACATAATATTATTTGTAAAAATAAGAAAAAAATACTTGTACTAGAGTCTATTATTATATCTAATTTTGTTCAAATAATATCTTGGGAAAAAAGACATTGAATGTGTGCAAAAATAGGTTGTGGCACATAATAAATAGGCTTCATAGGGTTTGGTACAATCAAAATCTTATTAATTTGATATATACAAAAAAAAGAGGTAAATGTCAGAAAAATATGGTTGTGAGTTGTGACAGTGTGTAGATTAGAAATATTAAATTCAAGACCTAACAATTTTGAAGACCGGTTTTTTTTTAAATAAAAAATGAAGACCGGTTTTTATTATTAAAAAAATTGAAGACCGGACCGGACATAAAATAAGACAGAAGAACTTGACCAAAAAAAACAGAAGACAACCAAACCAATCTAAGCCAAATTGGTAGAGATGTTGGTAGCTAATTTAGTATTTTAGATGTGATATTTATAATGGGACAAGTTACTAATGACACTTCTTCATCTTTATCCTATTTACGGAATATAGTATATCTTTATTTTTCTTTGGTTTAAATGTTAATTGAATATATGTTCATGAATTAAATGAATCTGAATATAGTGCATATATGTTTCTTTCTCCACCGGAGTTTAATTTCAAAGAATTGCATACTTTTTCGTAATAGAGTTTGAGTTGATTCAACCGTTGATAAAAATATATATTGGATATGAGAAATTAACAAATAATAATAGGGTATATATTGGATATGAGAGATTGACAAATAATAATAAGATATATTTTGCGGTTTAATTTTAATTTTTTATAAAAAATTTTGCTTTTCAAAACAACAAAAACAATTACCAATCGGAACTACTATCGTCTCAAAGACATGTTCTAATCTCCTTTCTTCTTTTACAGAATTTCAAAATCCAGTTCTGCAAAAAATCAATATGCTCTCTTCATGAACGTTATCAAAACAAAAAATTGAGGAAAAAGATGATTGAAAGAGGAGCTTATATGCCTCAAGAAAATTGTCCATATTTTCTATACGTTGACCATGAGAACAAAACTCTTACCATCGAAAATAATCTCCCTTCCTGCAATATACCAAGAAGCAGAATAATTACTTTTATAAAAAACATGATGATTATGATGATGATAACTACAAAGATGATAATGATAATGATAATGATAATGATGATGATAATAATGATGATGATGGGATGAGAGATGTGACTTACATTCTGTAGGAAAAGACAATTGATTCCACATTGGTAGTTGATGGGATAAGATGACAATCAATGAGAGACAAAATGTCATTACAAACATTTCAAAAAAAAAACTCATCTTTAACAATCTCTTGTATTTTCCTGATCAATTTCACATTTTGTTTATTTCCTTTGGAATCTTCTATTAAATCAATGAATGAGAATACTCTCAATGAAGCTCTCTTGGTCTCCATAACATTCTTTTACCCAATTGGTAGTAATGTTTTCTCTTCTTCACTTAACTCTATATCATGCTCACATAACTTCCTCATTGATTTCATCATATCTACAACAAAAATTTTAATTGAAAAATATTCAATTAATATATGTAAATCATATATTTGAATTGAAAATATTTAAGTATATCAATACCATCATATCTTCCAATTTTGCGGGGGAGTTTAGCCAAGAAAATCAGATTCTTTCTCTCATTTTCCATGACTATAATATTAAATGTGAATCCAAATTTGCTAGCTTATTAGATGATATATATAATGTAATGTACAGAATTAAATAATTAATAATGTTAATATTACATCAATCTAAACTTCATATTACATATAATATATACTACAATTTATAATATAATTAAAATATATATATTAATGTATCTAGATACTTAAATTTCATTAAAATTGAATTCAAATATTTAGACCCGATATATTAAATATAATGTAAATGATTTTTTCGTCATATAAATTAAAAATGCTTCTATACAAGCAAAAGTATAATAAAAAGATAGGTACAAGTAGATGGAGATGAAGTCCATAGACTTGCACGATCATAAGGGTTAAATAAAAGCCCAACATTATAACCCAACATACACATCTATATACATTATAATCTTATTAGGCATGTACCATTACATAAATTTTAAATCCTATTATTCTGAATTACACGTTTATGTAGTGTTAAATTTAGTTTTAAAAAACTGATGAGTGGATATTAATCATTTTTCCAAATTCGCTTTCCCAGATTCACCTACTTATGACTCAATTTTTTTACCGATAGAATCTTACATATAACTTAAACTCCTGAAAATTTCAAATTATATCGTATAGAACTATACAGTTTCATTTTAAGTCAAATTTTAGCATAGATGATGATGATTATATAACCATTTGTTCAAATGTACTTTCCGAATCCAATTATTTTAGATCTTAAGATTGGTTTCTTACTCTTTTGTTTGTTTATAGAAGAGCTTTAGTTTCATAGACTATAATGTTGTAATTTTATACCGTCCAAAATATTATATATGAAGTCGAAAATATAGCAAAAGATTTAAAAAGCTACTCTTCTTTATTGATTAATAAACTATCTCAAAAGTTAACCAAAATTCTCTTGCTTATTTTATGAAACATTTTTCCAAAAGATCTTATTTATAGACTAAGCTAATCTCTTTAATCTATTAGGATTTACATGATTCTAATCCTATTATTTAGGTGCTATCTTTAGTAACTTACTCCTATCTAAAAGATAACTTGGTTCTCAAGCTATCAGAATTATCCAACATTCACCCCCTTAATTCCGACATGAACTTCATGATGAATGATCTCGATGACACCTAGCTTGTCTCTCATGTCCTTGGACTTGATTCTTCCTAATGGCTTTGTGAGAATGTCTACCTTTTGTTCTTCACCGGCTACATGCTCCACTTCGATTTGGTTGTTCTCCACACACTCTCGAATGAAATGATATCTCGAGAGTATGTGTTTACTTCTTCCATGAAAAACCGGGTTCTTCATGAGTGCAATGGCTGACTTGTTATCGATCCTAAGCTTGACCTTCTTGTATTCATCCACGATCTCTTTCATTAGCTCCTTAAGCCAAATCGCTTGTTTTGCAACTTCGGTGGCAGCCATGAATTCGGCTTCACAAGATGATAAGGCAATCATGGGTTGTTTTTGTGATGTCCAAGTGATTGAAGATTCGGCTTCGGTAGAAACGCCGTCTTTACGTCTAGATGATGAATTTCCCAGCCGTTTGTTGCAGTGAGACCAACAAGTAATCGTATAGTTTCTATTCTAGCAACGGATGCAAATACCTCCTCAAAATCTATACCTTGTTGTTGAACATAACTCTTAGCCACAAGTCTTGCTTTATACTTATTCATTGATTCATCCGCATATCTTTTGATCTTGAAAATCCACTTAACCCTATAGGTTTTACTCTATTGGGTTTATCAACAAGTTTCCAAGTGTTGTTCTTGATGATAGATATTGTGGCTTTCATTGCATCAACCCATTCTTGAAAATCCTTTGCTTCTAAGTAGTTCTCGGGTTCTCCATCTATGGTTAGAAGCAATTTTCCTCCTTATATTTCAGTTATTAACACAAAGTCATCAAGATATCTTGGTTTAGTTATAGTATGTCCATATCTTGATGTTGGTTGAGTATTTTCGGGTTGATCTTCATTATCATCGACAACTTCTTCTTCTTCTTCGTCAATAGGTTCTTGTTCTTGATTTTCATGATTTTCTTGATCATCCTCATATATGTTACCTTCGTGTAACACTCCTTCATGAAAAATCTTGAACATTCTCGGTTCTTCATCGGTTTCTTTGGGTGTCCAATCCCAAGTTTGTTTTTCATCAAACACCACGTCTCTACTAAAAATCACCTTTTTTTCTTTGGATCATAGAGTCTATAAGCTTTAGAACCTTGTACCGTTCCAAGATTGATCACACTCTTTGATCTATCATCTAGTTTCTTAAGATATGGTCCATTGATTTTAGCGTAAGCAACACGACCAAAAACCCTTAAGTGTTTGATATTAAGTTTCTTGGACATGAAGCTTTCGTCAGGGGTCTGACCTTTTAACGCTTTTGTTGGGATTCTATTTATAAGGTAAGTAGAGTGTCAGACAGCTTCTCCCCATTACTCATTCGGTAACTTCTTGCCTTTGAGCAAGCTTCTTGTCATCTCCATTAGAGTTCGATTTCGTCTTTCCACTACACCATTTTGTTGAGGTGTATAAGGTGCCGTGAGGTGTCTTGTGATTCTGTTTTAAACACATTGAACTCGGTGAAAGTTAACTTTCCTCCTCTATCTGTTCTAAAGGTTTTGATTGTCAAGTTGGTTTGTTTTTCTACAATCTCTTTAAACCTCTTGAAATGATCGAATGCCTCACTCTTCTCCTTTAGTAGAATAACCCACAAACACATATCGATTGTTTGCTAGTGTTGGAGGTGATATTGGACCACACAAGTCTCCATGAACAAGTTCTAGTACTTTTGTTGCTCGGAATGTGACTTTGAGGGGAAATGGTTTCTTCGTATGTTTTCCAATTAAAAAAATGTCACAAATATTCGTCTCATATAGTATTTGTGGCAACCTATTACCATCTTTTCTTTTACCATATTGTTCATAACTCCAATGTTTACATGTCCTAGCCTTTCCTGCCATATCCGCGTGGTATCAATTTCTTTCACAACACCTAGGATAATTAATCTCAAGAATTGTTTTATATAAACGGTTTGGTGATCGAGTTACTTGGAGAAGAAGTCTTCCCCGTGGATCTTGAAGGTGAAGCTTGTCTCCCATTCTCTGTTGCATGTCCGAGACTTATGATGTTATGTTTCAAGTCGGGTATGAAATAGATGTCTTTAAGCTCCATTTTTTCACTGGTTTTACCAATAAATACGATAGACCCTTTTCCAACTATATTGATGTGTGAGCCATCTCCAAACTTCATTTTTCCTTTAATGTTTTCATCTAGTTTAGTGAAGAACTCTTTGTTTCTCGTCATGTGATTACTTGCTCCATTGTCAAGGTACCAAATCTTCGATCCTTCATTTCTTGTTCTGTAAGTTTTCAGAAAAACTTTGTCTTCATTCAAGAACACAACTTCATGAACATAGAGAGCTTCTTCCTCAATTTCTTCGCCTCCTTCTTCATGTTCATTAAAGTTTGCTTCTTGATTCTCTCTAGGTCTATCGGGACATGCTGAAACAAATTGACCCGGCTTGTCACATCTCCAACATATCACCTTAGATCAATCTTTCCTTCCCTTTTGGCTATAGCTTTTGGTATCTTCTTCTTGGTATCGGTTAGTGAATCTACCACGACCTCTCCCGCGGCCTCGTCCGCCTATACTACCTCGGCTATAACTTCCTCGATTTTCTCCTCTCCCATAATCATTGTTTGAAAACATAAGTTTTCCTTGTTCTTCCATGTGTTGTTGTTAACACTGATTCGTTCTTCAAACGCTTTTATTCTCCTGATTATGTTTTCAAAACTTATTGTCTTAAGGTCTAAGACTTGTTCAAGAGAAGCCACAATGTGAATATACTTATTTGGTGGTAGTCTATTAAGAAATTTCTTGACTAGTTTTGTTTCATTAATGGATTCACCAAGTGAGGCTAATTAAACTGTAATACCGAAAATCTTTCCTGCAAACTCATCAACAGTGTCATTGTCATTCATCGTCAATTTCTCTAATTTAGTCGTTAAGGTTTGTAACCTCGCTTCCTTCACACGATCATCTCCTTACCGCGATTTAATAGCTTCCCAAAGCCTTTTGCCGTGCTTTGATCTCCGATTTGCAAGATGAGTACTTGGGGAATGGATTGGAACAAGAGAGCTATGGCCGTATCATTCTTCTTTACTTTTGTAGATCATGGTTCAATTGTCTTCCACACTTCACTAACTCGAAGCGTGACTTTCATTCTCATCGCCCAAACCGTGTAGTTTGTCGATGTCAACGTAGGACAATGGATCGATGGCACTCCAGGGTCCTTTCGTGGTGGATTAGGCACGTCTCCCATCCTCGGTTTCGTATGGTTTCTTTTTTGCTTGATTGAATCTTTGACTCAAGCCCTGATACCAATTGAAGTCGAAAATATAGCAAAAAATTTAAAGAACTACTCTTCTTTATTGATTAAGAAACTATCTCAAAACTTAACCAAAACTCTCTTACTTGTCTTGTGAAACAACTCTCCAAAAAATTTTATTTATAGACTAAGCTAATCTTCTTAATCTATTAGGATTTACATGATTATAATCCTATTATTTAGGTGTTATTTTTAATTATTTACTCTTATCTAAAGAAAATTTTGGTTTTCAAGTTATTATCCAACAATATTTCGGGGTCACTCTTCCAATGGTATGTATCAATCAAAGCGAAAATCTGGACCCATTCTTTTAATTTTGTTTTAATGTGTTTCACCATTTTTTTAATATCTAATTAGAATTATTTGTGGAGATAACATAACAAAATGTAATTGTCATTTTATTTATTTTGTTTACGTAACTTTAAACGACACGTATATTTAAACCAACAACATGTTTTTTAACTTCTCATCGCTTACGTTCACTTTATATATATTCTTATGCCTTTTGGATTTATTTATTTATTTGACAAAAGTCGTTAGGATTTGCTCGAATTAATAATAATAAGTTTGTGGAGATTATGTGATGTTCATGTTTGCCTAGTTTTTATAAAAAAAATCTAAAGAAAGTGAAAGAGAATCTAGAAACATAATGGAATGTCATAATTCTTATAAATTAAATATAATTGTATTTGATTTTTTTGTCCTATATAAGTGACAAAAAATAAAATATTAAATAAATATTTACACATATATATTTGTTTGTTGGAATCTGATTTTCATTACTTTCTAATTTGATATCGAATTCCCTATTGAAAAAGAGACATACATGTAAATATATAATATTTAATATCATCTCTAATGGTTTATTCTATTTTTTCTTCTAAAAATAGAATTCTCTACAAACCGAAAAAAATTTGCTCAAATAATTATCCATAAATGAATTTATTAATTTATAAGTTGTTCATTTGCTTTTCAAAACTGCTCATCTATATTAAATAGTTAATAACAAAATTAATAAAATCATAATTAATTTAAAATAAAGTTTTATTACATCGATCACATAAACGGAAACAAACAAATAAAAAAATACATTTTTATTTAATCATCATTATTACTATAATTATCTCACAAATGATCAACAAACAAATGCATTTCAAAGTGAAAATGAGATTCTTTTTCTTTGATTTATCTATATCGAGCAAGAAACTCTTGAAATCGAGTATTTTCATTTTATGTTATTTCGACTTCCAAATGTGGAGCTTCTCTTTCGACTTCTATTGGTGCATCAAGATTACGTTCATATTCAATTATCATGTTATACAAAATTATACATGTAGTCATAATACCATGTATAACATTTTTCCCCAAATACGAGCTGGTCCTTTCACAATTGCGAAACACGATTGGAGAACTCCGAAAGCATGTTCTACATCTTTCCCGCAAGATTCTTGTTGTGTAGCAAAATATATATTTTTGGACCCCTTGGCTCGTGAATTTTTTACACTATTGCCGACCATTTTAGATATATAACATCAACCAAATAATAGCTCATATTATATTTTTTTTCCTCATGATATAATGAGCATGCGGAACTATACTTTGAGTAAGATTGAAGAAAATATGAGAAGAATTCAACACATTGCTATTATTATTTTAACCATATAATTTTGTTTAAGTATAAAATAATAATGTACTATAAATTAAAGGACCATTTTATAAACAAAACATCTTATTCTAAAAAAAATAAAAGAAGAAATAAAGTTTTTCAAATTTAAAAAAAAATAGAAATCTCTATTTTTAAAATAAAAAATAGAACAGATATTTTTTCTCTAATTATAAAAGTGTGTATATATATATATATCCTTACAATAATGTTATGTGAAAAGTATTGTCATGTGTGTTGTTTTTCCTTGTGTTTTCTGAGCATGTGACGAGGGACTCATCTGCCAATGAAACATAGCCACGTCATCTATAAGCCGAAAAACAGCTGCGTACATAAATGTGGGCCATAGATATCTAACATCGACGGTTAGGATTGACTTAAGAGTTGAGACAGTACGAGTCCATAAGAGATTGGGTGGACTCAAATGCAGGGGATTTCATGGACGCCGTTATTTGCGGCTACCTGACGCAACTACCGGACCTGATGCTTTTAACGTTTTCTTATTTCTTGTCAACTCTCTTCACCTGTTTCTGTCTCTCTTCTTTTTAGCTATTTTTAATTGTATCAAAAATAACATGTATGTATATAAATAAGTTTTTAAAACTGCAAATTATATCACGTAAAGATTACGCGAATTCTTGAAATTATTTAGATTTAATTGTATTTTATTGTTAATGAAGATGAGAATATATTTATAAAAGTATAAAATTTGTATGGAAGTTAATTTTCGGATGTTATATAGTTTGCATTTTCGTACCTGGAAATTTAAACTGAAAAATCCACAATATCTTACAAACTTCAATACATATTTATCAATTCAAACTTTCAAAGATATGAATTTATAGTTATTTGAATATAATATTTCTACATTACCATAAATTTTTTTTTATCAACATTGGGTTACAACTGGCCAACCAATTAGTCAAGTTCCTACATAATGTAACTAGTATGACTCTATCTCTGGATATATAAATGTGTTTGACTTTAGTGAACTTACCACATACCACTAGACTAAATATCAACTACGTGCATTACTATAAGCTAACAAACTCGTATATTTTTCTATTTACTGGTATTTTAATAATTTTAATAATAATTATTATTATTTAAGAAATATATAACAAATATGAAGCTCAAAACAGTGGGAAAAAAATCGAGAGCGCACGAAAAAAAAAAAAAAAAAGCGAGCTTCACCACACTAGAGTTTGGCGGCGGCGGTTGGTGGCTACCGCAGCACCACCGCCGGTCGCCCTTTAGGTCATAGACTCTGGTTTAGCTCCTCCTCCAGGCGCCCTCTCTGCTTCAATTTAGTCTCGGGGTCCTTGAGAAAGCTTCTCTTCTTGGTTCGCGATCTGGCCTCACCCTTGCTCCTCCCTTCACCGCCGTCTCCTCCCCTCCGTCTTCACCTTCTTCGCCGCTCGTCGCTGAGGTTCGTGTGCCTCAGATCTTGCATCGGAGAACTTGCTTTCCTCCACCTCTTCCCCCGTTCCTCCGCCGCTTCTCAGCCTTAGGCAGTGGCGTCACCGGAGATTCCTCTTACCCCCCCCGAGGTAGTTGGAACCTTTCTCTTGGATTTATTGTGGCTTCATTCTCGGCTGTGGCTTAATGGTTTAGGAGTTTTTTTTAGTTTAAGTTTAATAATAAGAACTTGGTTAATTAGTGTTTAGGCTATTACTTAATTAGCCCATGTGATTAAGTAGTAGGCCTCATGGTTTCTCTTCTGCCGATAGAATCCCTAATCTATGGCATGATGGAGCTTCGCTTTAGGGAGTAGGTTCCCCAATGTTTTTACTTTAAATCTGGTTCTAGGAATCGGACCAATCTATGTTATGGTTCGAATTGGAAGGGTAATCTTGCAGTTTTAGGATTTTATTTGGCTCTGAAATGGTTTCTTTGAAATCGTTTCAACCGGATATCCTTTGACATAGGCACTTATACAGATCGAGAAACTTTTCTCCAGAGAAAACTACTCCTTGGTATATCAAGTTATCTCCTGTGGCTTAGTCAGTGCAGGACTTGAATCAGGGTCTATGTGGTGGTGCAATGGATCGATCAAATCTCATCCTTTTCTTGTTGTAGGATAGAGGATTTCATTGCTTCTCTAATGCTTATTTGTATTTCTTGGATCTTTATGTAACACAATCATACTCTTTATCCTTTAGTGAAAAAAAAAAAAAAAAAAAACAGTGGACTCTATGTTTTAGCAACCGATTGATTAAAAAATGTCGTAGTTCTCTAATCTTATATGCATAGAGAACATAAATACATTTAAATATAGAATGACTAGAATGAATTATTAAAAATATATAAATTAAGCAGACAATTCAAATTCACACTCAAATCCTAAATTCGACCATGCATGATGAAATTCTGATATATAAATATTTGGCTGTTTTACTTCCGCCAAATTATATAAAAAATAGAATAAAAGGAATGAATTTAATATTTAGTATTTGGTTGAAAGTAAAGAATGAATAATTAATAAATACGTACACACATCTTTTTCTCCGTCTTAGCGAAAAACCATAGATCAAAAGTCACGTGTGGTTCTCTTGCATGTTCTGTAAAAAACCAGAGTCCAATTCTTCTCTCTTCTGTTTTCTTCTTCTTCGTCTTTGTTTAATGGCTATGGTTTTTTGTATTGGTGAAACAAATTGAAACAAAAACGGTCATCTTTAACTCTGGCCGACAAATCAGCAGATTCGGCGTTGGTCGGATCAAGAACTACCTCCTTATTTTCCGGCTTCATTCCATCTTGTCTGGTTTCTAAACTTCCAATAGATTACGGTTAATTTATTCAATTTTTTGAGTTTGTTTCTCCAGAAGAAGATGAAGATACTCAACTGTTTTGCTGGATTCATCAGTAGAAAGAAACATAAGGTAAAGCTTTTATTATATTCTTTGTTATTATCTCCATGATTGCGATTACTATTTTTCCATTGACTGAAACAGCAGAGGAATTCAGAATCTTTGCAACCAAAGACTCAGAGAATTCTTCAGATTAGACTTGAAGAGCCAGTGAAGCCTCTAGAGATTGATGAGTCTAACATCAACGAGTCTCTTGATCACAAGAATGGTCCTGTCAAGGAGTCAACGAATCGTGAATTACCAAAAGTCCAAATTGAAGAACGAGTCAGAGTTAGAGCTTTTGAATCTCTTAAAAGTAAGGAGGAAGTTACAGATACATCTGAAAACAACGATGATGATGATGATGATGATGATGATGATGATGATGATGATGATGATGATGATGATGAAGATGAAGATGAAGAAGGTGGACACGTTAGTGATCCAGGATTAAGTAGAGCCACGGCTTGGGTCGCTTCTCCTAGGCTTAAACGATCTTGCTCTACACTCAGCAAATTCAATGGCCGGTTTGAAGGTTCTAATATTCATGACTTTAGAGAGATGGATCCAGTTAGTAATGAATCAGTGAAGTCACATAAAAGTGCAGATAGAGTTATGCTCAAGAAACATTCATCAATGCAGATTCTTCCTTCTGGTAGCAGACGACTTTGGTGGAAATTATTCCTCTGGAGTCACAGAAACCTTCACAAACACTTTGCTTCATTAAAGTCACAGCCTTTAGTCAAGAACCATCAGTCTGGATACACCTCTGACTTTGCTGAGCATGACCAATCGAGTCATGAAGATTCCACAAAGAATTGTCCTGGTTTAACCAACCAATCGTCTGACTTATGGCCTCATCATAATCAGTTGGTAGCATTCTCTGCAGAATCTTCGTCAATGAAACGAGTAGATGAGTGGGTAAGAGGAATCAATTTCGAAAACGCAGTTCCAGTAAACGAAAATAAGGATGACTTCACCAGCATCACCACCTCTCCTAATACAGAGAGATCACCTTTAGAGAATGTGGTTCAGTGCGGAAATGCTTCAGAGGCTATACTGCACGCAAACAGTCTAATCCAGTCACTAAGCAAATCGTCGAGTGTGGCTCACATTTCGAGCATAGGCTTGAAAGCTATACCGAGCATCTCACATTTCAGCAGCCTCAAGTCGATTGATTTATCAAATAACTTCATAGGCGCGTATACATGTTTCTACAAGTCTTTTGTGTGTGTGTGATGTTTACTAAACATTGTTCTGTTCACTGCAGTTCAAATTACTCCTGCATCGCTTCCAAAGGGTCTCCATGCGTTGAACCTTTCCAAGAACAAGATCAGTGTTATTGAAGGACTAAGAGATCTGACACGCCTAAGAGTGCTAGATCTTAGCTACAACCGAATTTCTCGTATTGGACAAGGTAAGCTAAGGATGCAGTCACTTAAGCACAAATCATACGATGTTTGGTTTAGTTCCTGTCTTAACCCGAAGCAATTGTTCAGGTTTATCAAACTGTACATTGATCAAAGAACTGTACCTCGCTGGAAACAAAATCAACAATGTGGAAGGCTTACACAGATTGTTGAAATTCATCGTTCTTGATCTTAGTTTCAACAAGATCGCTACCACCAAAGCAATAGGCCAGATTGTTGCTAACTACAATTCTCTCCTCGCTCTAAACATCCTTGGAAACCCGATTCAGAGCAATGTAGGCGAGGACCAGCTGCGCAAGACAATCTCCAGCCTTCTTCCTAAGTTAGTTTATCTTAACAAGCAACTCATTAAGCCAAAACGAGCCAGGGAAGTACTCAAAGACATTGTAGCAAGAGCTGCTTTTGGTGGTGGAGATTCTCTGCACAACCGTCGCAAAAGAAGATCCACCAAGAGAATTGTGGGATCAGCTTCCCCAAGCTTTCACCACCGAAGCCACACTGGGGATGATAAACATAAAGGAAAAGGACATAGATCCAAAACCAGAAGCCAACATCAACTAAGAAAAACTTCAGCTGCAGAGACACCACCACATTAAAACCTCCTGTTTTTTTATTTTATTTAAACGGATCTTATGAAGTTTCCAGTACAGAGAGATCTTCACCATAATACCATTAATGTTCTTCTGAGTCTGTAGCTTTGACACATACATCTCTGAATATTATACAACACCTTTTTGGTTTTCTAAATTCTAATGCTTGTGTTTCCGGTTCGGTTTAGGTCTGGTTCACTCTCTTTTACTTCTCATTCCGTTCGGTTAACAAACAAACAAACAAGCAGAGAAAATTTACTAAAAGCTTTGAACTTATTTCATAAACATCTTCTTCACAAATATGAATCATATTCTTTTTTTTGCTGTATAATAAAAGTTATAGAACCAAAGTTGTAAGAAGAAAAAAAAATCTAGATTCTGTAATATGGGAACTCACGAAATCAGATAAAGAAATTTCACCGGCGGTCTTACGTCCCCGGTGGGATATATATTTTCATCTCTTCCTCCTTTCTTCACAGTATAGCCACCACAGTTGGTTGATTGATTCCAAACTGTGAGACTTGGAACAAAAAATAAAAAAGCCTGAGTCTTTGTTGTTCTTCTTCTTCTTCAGATTGATTGTCTTTTGGTAAAAGGTTTTTGACAGATGAGAAGTCTCTGTTCACTGCTGCTTTCAACCTCTATGACTCGAGCTTCCCACTTCAACTGTGCTGTTAAAGGTCTCACCTTTTCCACCAGTTGCGCCGTGTCACGGATTATCACCCATCCCTGCACAAAGTTTTTGTATTATAGGCTACAGAACCTCCGAAGAGCAATTACAAAGTTCCTTTTGAGTAATCAAGAATGTGTACCTCCGGACGAAGTAAACGGTCAATCTCTATGAAGATGTCAATGAGCTTGCATGAACTGCCACGCTTATTTAGCTGAAGTGACAAGAGATTGTCTGCGTGCACCAGATCATATGTTCTCGGGTAACTAGGGAATGGTTCACACCTGAAGAAGAAGAAAATGTTCAGAAGCAATTCTATGGCTGATAGTAAAAATGAATTGACTTTTGGACTGACCAATCGTGCAAAACTCCAACAAAGCCACGGTCAAGGATCATGGGGAGGTGGTTTGGTCCAGCTGTAGGAACCACATTCATGACCCATACCGATTTCCTTGCTCCCAACAACGCGGAATTGAGACCACCATATTGAGCATTCATATCCAATACGTTTCTGAGCATGTTATAAGGTGGTGACGGATCTTCATCGCCAGGTCTCTTAGGATGATCAGAGAATATCAGAGGAGACAAGAGAGACCAGTATTCTCTTACTGTTATCTTCCAGTTCTCAGCATCCTCTCCAAGCACCTCCGGGTGAAGACCTGAACAAACCAACCAACCAAATCCATGAATCAAAAAAAGCCTCCTCTGATTTGTAGATGAAAACTGCAGACAATATGAATTCAACTTTAACTAAGGAGACTCACCATATAATGAAAGTTCAGTCTTGTTCATGTTAGACCGACTAGGCCACCTTGTCCTGCCTTCAATGGGTATCCACCTCCTGCTACGTGTTCCACCAATACACATCTGAAGCGGTCTGTAGTAAGGAGACTCAACGTCGTGCCCTTTGGTACAGACAGAAGGGCCTACCCCTGGTTTCCTATTAATACGCAAAACATTCAAATTTAGAAGACTTGATAAACGGCCATATATGTAACCCACGTGCAGATTCTGTAATACAATGTTGGTGTGTGTCACTGACCGGGAACTGTAACATTTGGTTTTGATTGTCTTTTTCCAGACAACTGTTTCGTCTTGCTGAGATAAAAGAGTCCAACATATGCTGTCAGCAAAATCATGAATAAAGTTCCATCTTTTAAGATTCTCTTTGTTACGAGCGTTGGTGAGCGGAGATGTCCAAACAAAGTAACCTCCGGGTTTCAGAACCCTGTCGACTTCTACAAGGAGAAGGCCACCTGCACAGAAGATTAACGTAACTATAAAGCCCATTCATTGGGTAAAGGAAATGTGAAAAATTGAAGGGTGTTATTAAATTGTTACCTTTCTGGTCCCAATCAATGCCACATCTTAAGCAATGCAACATATCAAAGGAAAGAGAAGGATATGGCAATTGCTTTGATATAAAAGATCCAATCATTGCAGGGAGACCCCTTTCTAGTGTTAGCTGAACCTGACTACCAGAGGCTTCATAGTTTGCTATGCACATGGTTAAAAGCTGTTTGGACAGTAGATGTGCCCCAAAGCTACCATAACCACATCCAATATCCAAGATAGTTCTCACCTGAAACAGCAATAAGAGGAAAATAGCAAATAAGAAACTGAGCTGAGAAAAATAGAGATCAACTCTTTTGAATGTATGACTTACACCAGCTTCTAAGAAATTATCATTCTTGATCCCGATCATTTGAGCGATCTGATGGGAATAGTCCTCAACCTCATCAGACATAGGAGATGCAGAACGGAAAGATATTTGATCATCTTCCATCATCATCATTCTAGAAAAAGAAAAAGGCCAAAAAGCGAAGCTTAGCAATAATATCAGTCAACTTTAGCAAGAGAGAACCAAAGAAAGCAACAAATGATCACCTCTTGGTTATACTACCAGAAGACAAAACTTCTTGAGCAGTAATCTTCACATTATGATACCAGATGACATCTTTACCAGTTGGCCATCTAAGAGGAACCCGATATTTCACCGGTGGCAATACCAAACAATCTGGCTTTGATCCAGGTCCACAAAACCGATCATTTTCATCACCATTGGAGTAACCAAGTGCAAGATTCTCAGAGACATTAAAGCAAGGAACAAAATTCTCAGATTCTATATTACAATATTCCATGTCCTTCCACCTATTAGGACCAAGAGAAATCTCCCCAATATCCCATAAGTCTGAAACAAGCTGTTCCTGTAACCTTCTATAGTTGTGATATACATGACCTCTCGATGTAGTCGAAATGGAAATTGTCCACCAGAAAGATCCAGCTAATGCAATAACCACAATAAGAACCAAACTGATCTTAAGAAACATCAGCATCAATCTGTGCCTATTCCTTGCGCTATATGGATCAGCAGGGAAACCATTTTCGCCGCCGTGTTTGGAAGAAGATTGATTACTAAAGAGGAAAGCAAATGGCAACCTCAAGGTTAAGTGATTGTCTGTAGAACGACCTCGAATCAAATCTTCTTTTTCTGTTTTATCCTTCATTTGAGAATCTCTCAAATCATCACTGCTATCAGAAACTCGTACTCCAGAGATGCCACGTTGCAGTGGCATTGACATCTTGTTGCTATAAATCTAAGATCCCTGTAAAAACCAAATTCAACCCGTATCAGTAATAAGAAGCAAAAAGAGAAAAATTTTAACTTTATATAAATAAGATTTGAGTTGAATAAATACTATAATTCAAGATCTCTGCAACTCGATCAAATTCGAAAACAAACAAGAGTAAAAATTTCCAATTTACAGAAGCAGATCCACGAATTCTGAACAGAGACGAAAAGGCAAACTCTTGAGCACACGACGAATTAGCTTGACAAATCCCAGTAACTTAAACTTCGATTATAGATAAGATCAAGCAACTTCGATTTGTTCTCTCGTCAAAATCGAAACACAACCCAGAAAAATTGGACAAAAACCCCCACCACTTCCCCAAATTAATCCAGAAATCAGGGGAAAAATCGAATCGAATCAAAATCAAGAAAGTTAATAAAGCAAAAAGATAAAAATGAGAGAAGAAGAAGAAGAAGAAAAGAGACCTTTTTAATCTCCTCCTTCCAGTAGTGTTCTTGGTGAAGAAGATACACAACACTGTATATACAAACGATTAAATCTGAACTTTTTTTCCTTCAAAAATAAAAAATAGAAACTTTCGATAATCCTCTATTCAGATTATCTTAAATCTTCTTGTTGTCGTCTCCGAGAGCTCTTTTTTTCTCTCTACGACTTGAAAGCTCGAACAGTGGGAGAGAGTGAAGAAGCAGGTTTTGTATGGATCCAATCTCGACACAGCTCGTGAAAACTAAATAATTAAAAAGAAAATAAAATTTAAAAAAAAATCCAAAAATGTTTATCACAATTAAGAAGCACTTCCGTTGACAGACTCGATTACAAATTTGTGTATAAACAATTAAAGAAAGAAAGAAAATTTAGAGGAATCTTTAAACTCTCTCTCACTCAGTATTTTTGATAATTGGTTTGTTCTCATGACCGTATTTAAGAGGAGAAAGAAGAGAAGCTTCCCTTTGATAGATGTCTAATTAATTACTTAGTATTATAATGTTTTAAATTATATTTTTATTTTAATTGTTGACCTTTCTTAAATCTCACTCTTTTTCCATGAATTGATGAGATCTTGACGGTGCATGAAAACAACAAATATTTATTGACTCTTCAATTTAATTTCACTAATTATTAGACTACAAAATTAGAAGATGTTTATATTAGTTGTTGACAACAAATTTTTTTAAAGAAAAATACGTATATTATGTATTTGAGAAGAGTATTTGATGGTTGATTGGATCGAATGGTTAAATATTCAGAGTTTGTCTTAAAAATTGTGTGAACCTCTATGATATTGTTTGAATTAGATCGAGTCTTGTGTTTTAATCATTGACAATAGTATATATTTGATTGAATGATTAAATTCTTTTTTCAACAATTAAATTGATAAAATTTTCAATTCATAACCAATTTCTCAAAATCCATAAAATTCTAACAATACAATATCATGTACAACAAAATTGGTTTTTTGGAACTGAATTACTTGCGCAGCAGATATGACATTACAAGTATTTAACAAAAAAAAGCATTTAAAAATTTAGTAGTTAAGAATTAAATGAATTCTTAGAATATAAATTGGGGTTTTATATATCTAATTATTAAATAAAAAAATTGTTTTAGATGCAGATGTAAATGTGTAAAATTTTGACTTTATTGTTTTCTTTTTTTTTTTAGACAAATGACTTTATTATATATCCATAAAATTTGGACTGTATATAAAAAACAAAAACTCATGATAAATTTTCCATGAGAGGAACATAAATGGTCGGTTTAAGCCAAGTTCCTTTCAAAAGAAAAAGAGTCCATTCTTGGATTCTTCATAATAAATAAACTCATCGATTTTTAACACTCATCGATTTGGTTAATAATTTATCTTTTTTATCAATGTTTTCACAAAAAGAGATAATTTTTTTTAAAAAATCACTATCATTTATTATGAATCGCATTATTAGTAGACCAATTGCCCACTTGTACACACCAACCACAATATGGTAAAAGCTGTGTCGATACGAGGCTAAATTTTGTACTTTAAGATCTCCCACTCAAGATATATTTTATATTGAAAATTTGTATCGTATATGTTACTAATTTTATTTGGATTTTTCTTTTTTTCGCAGCGTAAATAAGACACGTGAGTTGTTTTCATGGCTCATGCATGTTTATCTAGTGAATTTATAACTTTGCATGTACGTTAATAAGTGGAAGATGATCGTGATATGTTTGCAAAACTATATTTTCCAATTTTGTTGTATATGTCTGTACTCATTTATATAAAAGATACTACGGATGATTTGACATACTACTTTTACATATTAGATTTAGAATGGAATATTGGATAATTATTACTAATAAAAATAATTTTAAAATCCAAATAAAATTACTAGACGATGGTAGCAGCCACACACATTTATAGTTATACGATTGTTGCTAAAAAGATAGTGAATATACCATAACTATTTGATGATTTTTGGTGGTTTTTTGTAGCTGATAGAGAAAAATAAAAACAAGAACCCAAAACCAATATTATGACTCATGGAAATAGATAATTATTTCCATTTTTTTTGCTTAGAAAGAAAAAATGATTGTTGAATTGGGGTAAATGTATGATTCTATTAACAAAACAAACAAACGAAAAGATAATTAAACATCAAATTAAGTTTCTTAATCAGCCAAAAAAATCACAAGTTCATTAATCACACAATCGATCGGTTCTCATTGTCGTATTCTATGCCATGTACCGTAGTTATTTGTAATATGCAGTGCCGTGACCTAAAAGGTTTTAAAATGGATATAAAAAATAAAAAACAAAGAGCCACAATTTCTAGGAAAAATAGGCTAAAGTATTTTTTTTTTTGTCAACGGAGCACAATTGGCGGGTCAATTAGCCAAATTTCTACATGTATATGGTGGAATTCAATCTTTAAATGTACAAATGTATCTGCTTTTAATGAACTTATTACCTGCCACTAGATTAAATGTCACCTCCAATAGCCTAAAGTATTTAAATGGATGAATTTGTGTATATGTTATTCGAGAATTACATAGCATTATAATACCAATTGGTACGACAACTAGGTTTTATAAATTTGGTAAAAAATGATATTTTAGGCAAAAATTATGGACTTGAACTTTTATATTATTACCTACATTTTGAAAAAAATATAATTTTAATATTGAAAACCACAGAAATGTAGTAAAATATTACTACTATTATATTAAACTTAATTGCATGTACATACACATACGTTTATATATAATGTATATTTGCTTTAAAAAATGATTGGTTGCCATTTCAAGATTGCAAATCAATAAAATAAAATAAAAAAACTATCCCTTTTTGTATACATATGACTGAACAGAATTTATTGGATCAGTGTATAAATATAAAATAACATAAAGTAAATTAAAAAGAATTTCGAGTTTTATAAAATAAAATAAACATAACGGAGGAATAGTGGGTCCTACAAGAAACGCGGTTATATGTCGGTGGCTTCATTTTATCTGACGTGACGGTGTCTGTAACCGTACGCCTGTATACAGAGGATTACATATTTTAATCGTCGGAATAGAGATGTTTGGGTATAAGGATAAGAATAAAACGTGGATAAGTTTAGTGCACAACATTCGAGTTCTTGTTTGTGCCGAACCGTGACAAATAAAAACTTCACGGATCGTTTATAATTTGGGATCACATGCGTTCTTTAGCTATTCCTCATTTTCTTCATTCTACATAATAACATGCCAAGATTAATTATTCGGAAAAATTATTATTTTAACTCCCACTTTATAAGTAGGTAGAAAAAATATTCAAATTTGATGTAGAAGATTTTAATTTTTTTATTATTAATTTAGATTTAAATAGTAAATTTTCATTTACGAATCTAATTCGTTAAACGATTTAACAGATTAATAATTTCTATTAACAAGTCACGGCAAGTGGTTTTTAGTTTGGTGACATGCGGTAAGTCTACATAAGATATGCGCACTTGCACAATCAGAGATCGAGTCTCACCACTTATATTATGTAGAAACTTGGCTAATGGACCGGTCTGTTGTGGTCTAATGTTGACAAAAAAAAAATTAACAAGTCACTTAATAACAAGACTAATTTGGTTTAGACAACGAAAATTTACGATTTACTTCCAAAATCAACATAAGTAATATATATTTTCTTATATAAAATTTGATTCGCATAAGTAAAATGTTAAAACTGACTATGTAAAAATTGAATATTTTTGAACGTGAGAGTTAAAATGATATTTTTCTTAGTTATTCTCTATTTTTATTCTAATTTGTACACAAAACAAAAATTAGAGAAAAAGATAAATTAGAATTAATGAAATGATGATGATAATTTAAATTTAGTTTGGAATTTTATTGTTAAAATGCATTTACTTATATAATTGTAATGAGTTTTGTAACGTCTTCTAATGTCTGAAAACGATCAGAGTTTTGTTTGTGTGTTACATATACACAAAGGGACATTTGGTTTTGTGGATCTAAAACACATGATGCTCGTGTCTTATTGTGAAATTTAATCTTGGAATTTACACGTATTCTTCTGATAGGTCAAATAATTCAACAGAGATGTTTTGGAGATTGTGAATCTAAGCATGTACATATAGAGAACATTAACATTATGACATGCTTACAAAAGTAACAAAAATAGACAACGGATAAGGAAAATATATTTGATTAAGTTCTTAAACATTTATTTAACGTGATACAGTTTAGAATTTATAAATTTTCTATAACCATTACGTAATTACTACAAAAAATTTGTGGATATATCGTAGCTACGAAAAAAACATTAAATATCATCATATAGCAACGATTTAACCACACATTTTTCTAGCTACTAAAAAATGTGTAGCTACTGTCTTAGCTATATCGATTATATATGGATAGTTTTTAAAAAATCTAGTTACTGACAAAAGAAACATAAAACATGTATTAAATTTTATTTAGACAAGTCATATTCATGATATTATAGGTTCTTTTGATAAAAAAAAACATGTGGTGATGATTAAAATGGAATAAAGAGTAGATTACGACTAAAATTAAATCATTGACCGGCCAATTGTTACTCAATCGGGCTTTTCAATAAAATTTCAAACCTTTTTCCTAACGAAAATGTGTATTCTTTTTAATGATAATATTAAACGTAATATAAAGATTATAGTATATTTGATCAGAGTCGTCACATGTGACTTATATTTATGTGCTTAATTAAAATAAAATAAAAATGGAATAGACACCGACAATGTATAGATTGAATTTAAGCAAACCGATGTTGAATGACACATGAATATCTTAGACTCACGTCGTTGTCTATATATATGCAAAAAGATTTAGTTACATTACAATTTTTATTTTTTTGTAAAAGTTGTATTTATTGCAGACAAAAAGGATTCAAACGTTACAAAATAGTTATGTACAAAAGGATAAGAGAATAAAGTTACTTTTACTACGTTACATTTTTTTTTTTTGAAATTAATGTTTGTTCATTGTATGAAAGAAGAAAATCAACTAGTTTGCGAAAGATTTACAAATGATAAATTTTGAGAATCTCTAACATTACAGGAAATAAGATCATTTTTGTAGTTTTGAATCTTAATTAAAGAACAAGGGTAAACATAAAGCTGCACAATAAACTTTTGAAGCGTGTGAAGTCTTCATGTGAGTAATTAAATCTGTAAAATTTAATTTATATTTCAAACCCAAACTTTATATATATTGTAGGGTAATATGATTTTATAGACTCGAATTCTATTAAAAAAACATTTATATAACCATTTGGCTAAAACTCATAAATGAAATCATATCTTTGAGTTTAAAATATTGTTTCATAGAGTCTTTGTATTTAAATTTTCTATTATAGATTTTTTGTGTTTACGTTATATCTCTTCATTTGTTAGGATTTAGTTTTCGAGGATATATTTAGTTTTCAGCTGTTTACGATCACGTAAATAAATATATGATTTTCTAGTGATGAAATATTGTTTAACTTGCTCTGATCCATTCTTTTTACTCAATATAAGTTAAGTTAGTTGTACTTTTATAAATTTCCAACCGCAAATTGCTTTTTTACCGGAAAATGAAGATAAATAATACACTAGTTAATCTAGGTACGAGTGTTCGGTAAAATAGTTTGGGTTTGGTTTGAAAAATTTGGGTTCGAGAAATTTGTAACTAAAAAAATCCAAATAGTAAATAACATATATTCGATTTTATTAGGTTCGGTTTTTAAAAATTTTTAAAAATAAATTATATTTATGATCAAATTATATTTTTATTAATGAATTTTATGTAAGGATTGTGTATTTTGATATATTAATAGCATATTTCTATATTTTTAATTAAAATATTAGTTATTTTCATAAATATCGGTTAATTTTATTCGGTTTCTCATAATTTGGGTTCGGTTCGGTTCGAGAAAAGTTAATTTGGTAATGAAAATATTATTTCATTCGGATAATTTTATATATCGATTCAAAATCGGTTTCGAAAATATCGATTCGAGTTTAAAATTTTTGCTCGGTTCAAAAATTATACTCAGGCTAAGCTAGTCTTCATTCTTGCAAAAATTTGTGTAAAAGCTATAAATAAATACTAACTGTGATTTATAGTTATCTCCGAACTGTTTAGTAGTCAACTATACTATGACTACTCGTGTGCATTTGTCCAAATTTCGTTGAATTTGTTGTTGTTGTGATTATCACATAAACAAATAAATTACCACATTAGTTATATTTCTTTGGTAATCGCGTAAATAAATACACTATTTATAAAGCAATTTGGCAGTTGAATAATTGCTCTTTTAAAGACTTTTATCAATCGAAAGTCAATACTTCCACATCAAATAACCGTGTGTCGTGGATCTCAACCCAATAGTTTGACTTAAAATTAATTTATAGACAATGATTAAATTCGATATAATAGTGGATCTATAACTTATTGATAGGTTAATGGAGTCGTTTTCTTTCCATTATTGTCAGTGCCCTCATTCCTAACCTCACCACGATCTTTCTTACTCGATTTAGTAGTTTTGTTTTATTACCAACATTATAACAAGAAGTAATTTTAATTTATTATTGTACAAAAATTATTTTTATCAAGTGATTAAGTACTATATCTACTATATTTTCTACTCGAATTTGATTTTAGAAAGATCACGTGATATTGTTAGAAATTTAAGAAAAATTGATTACAAGTCAGATTTTGCGGTTACAAATTTGACAAAAAAAATATAACTATTTTTATACAAGTGTGCTTGGTTCAATGCTAAATTATTTTGATTTTTCTCAACATATAAATATTATATTAACCTTGAATTATTTTGAATTTTTGAACCATTATTTTTTAGGTTAAGTAAAGTACCAACAAAAGGCGATCATAATACATTAGTCTATAGCCTTGGTTGGGGACAAAAGTCAAATGACTTCACTACGTTACGTATTTTGCCAATTCATATAAGCTGTCTAAATAAATTATATGCAACTTTTCATATATTTTTTTGGTACTAAGAATATTCTTTTTAATTTTATATGTCGTCTTATTATCTCTAATTTTTTTATTATCAATATTGAGCTACAATTGGTCAACCCGTTAATCAAATTCTTACATAATGTAGACAATAAGACTCGATCTCTGAATGTGTAAGTATGTCTGATTTTAATGGATTTATCATATGTTATTAGATTAAATGCCATATACAATTTCTGGTCTGTTTTAAATTTTTTCTCCATTATTATGTAATTTTTGTCGGCATTTTTCAGATGAAATTCTTCAAACGTTAATGGACTAAATCATAAATATAAGACATAAAAATGGTGCTTTGTACACGTTTTCGGTTTACTCTTTATTTATTACGTACGAGCAATTCACAATATATGAGCTTTGAATTAGAATAATATAAACATTTATATTATTTTATTATGGATATTTTTTATTTTTTGGGTAAAAGTAAAATTATAGCAATGGATATTTGTGTTTATGTGTGAGGGTAGATCTGGTCGACATGACTGTATGGGTCATTTTGTCTTGGGTTACATCACTGTTCTGACTTCTGATAAATTGTCCACACTTATGATTAATTGCATTGCATGCACAATCCCATGTTTATTATTACATATGATCAGTATGAATAATTTTTGACGATAAAAGAAAAAGAAAAAAAAAAAGAGGTTGAATTTTTATTAAGTAATTTTTGTTAAGTGGTTAAGTGTCATTTTAGTGAATTATGTTTTTTTAGGAATTAACAGAGTTTAGGGTTTCATATTCATTCAAATCCGAATTATATACGAATCAATTTTTAAAAAAAATTCTAGTTGAATGGGACAAAAGGAATTTTGTATTTCTTAATATTATTGGATATATATATTTTATATTATATTGTCATTTACAAAACATCTTGATAGAAACTTATACCTAATTTTCTCAACTAACTTGAACTTAAGGGCTACCAAATCCACCACTCGCGCAGTGATATCATTATAGAGTTCGTTGAATCATAAGAAAATATTAGATATTTGTTTTTGTGATGATAACTGATAAAGATGAGAGACATATATGATCAAACTCTAAAACCATTGGATGTATATCAAGAATAAGATTGATATAAACAGCAGCAAGAACACATACTTCATTATATTGTCCACTTGATTCCAAAGTTTTGTAACTTCAACGTCCACATTTCGAAAATATATCGGATTCCGATAGTCAATTTCGCCAGAATACGGTCAGAAAAACTATATTTCTACCGTTTTCTAACGGAAAAAAAATCACTTTTGTGTTGTAGGAAATGTAATTCCCGTCGAAAGTTGTCGAAATTTTTTAACAGTTTCCGACGAAAAAAAATAATCAGAAATAGTCATTGAAAACTGTCATAATAAACCCTCGAAAACCATCGAAAAATTCCAGTCAAAACCCGTTGAAAATGCATAAACCGTCGGAAGCTATTAGAAATTAATTTATAATTATTTTTTAATTTTGTTTATTATTTAATTAATTTATAATATATATATATATTTTTTTTTGAAATTCGTCAGAACACGTTGGAAATATATTATTTTCACAAAAAAATAATTTTAATATAAAATATTGTTAAGGAAACATTATTAGACATTTTTAATAATGAAAAATATTTTTGCAAATAAAAGTTTATTTACAATAAGAAAAATGTATCTAAAATGAAAATAAATCTGATATAAATATTTTAAATCTAGAAAATATTTAAAAACGTTTTTTCATAATGAAAAATATTTTTTACAATACGAATATAATCTAAATTATTAATATAAATGGAAATAATTTGTTTTCTAACTCAAAAAAATAATAACAAAACCACAAAAATCTAAAAAATCATCAAAATCATGCGTTTCTACCTAAAGAACTATAAATCAAGCAAATCAAGCTTGTATTCTCAACCAATTAATCAGAAGACATAATTATTATTTAATTATATAAAATTTAAATAAAAATATATTTTTTGTCGGAACCTGTAGAAATTTTTTTAACCGTTTATGATGATAAGGTCAAAAAAATTTCACGGTTTTCGATGGTACATATTTTTCAATCAATTTTTGTTAGTTTTTCGATTGAAATTTTCTGCTCGTACTTTTCAATCGAGATTTCTATTGGAATTCACAGTATTTTCTTGTAGTGAAAACTTGATAGCTATCCATCTCTTGTGCCTTCATGTTGAACTCTTTATATATACATAATTTAAAATTATATATATATATATGGACAAGTTAAATATATAAACCGAATTGCACTCAAATTTGTAGATACAATTTGATATTAATCCACTTATGTTTTAACTCTTGTCTTAAACGTTAAAAATGACAAGTTTTGGTTGATATTATTATAGTGAATTGATTTCTATTATTCGAACTTTGAAATAAATCATTCTATAGCTAGACCACTATAACTAGGTCTGCATATATTAATTGTGATCTATTCACATCCGTCCCGATCAGATTTAAAATATTTAGTGTATGATTTTTATAATATGTATTATTTTTATTTAAATAATTTTAAATGTATTGATATGTAAATTCTTTTTAAATTTTCAAATCATGAACTATATAATATTTTTAGATGGTAATATTGAAATTTAACATACAAAAATATTGTTATTCTAAATTATTAACGATATTTTAATATAAATTATAAAAAATTAATATATTTGATATTTTCAGTTAAAAAATTAATTTTTTGAATAATTTTTTTATAATTTTTAATATCATAATCTTATTTTATTACAACTATGTTATTATTTTTTATAAAAAAATATTTAATGTAATAATAATTCGAATCCGGATATCTACGAATCTGGATCCAAATATCCGCGAATATCAAATTTCGGATATTTGTAATGTTCAGATCCAAATCTAAATATCACAAAAATCCTGAATATCCGACCTGTTGTGAGGATTAACTATAACTTTGATGTGTTTTATGCATTTTATTACAGTCAAATAAATGATCTACCAAAATTTGAACAACAGAATAATCTAGGGTATTTTGGTGATAAATGATAGTCAATTAATTTAAGTTTTGAAAATGTTAGTTAGACCTTTATGTTTTAAATATTTAACTAGTGAGTTATGCACATCTTAAAGATATCATTAAACGAATTTACATAGATAAAAACTCTTCGGGAAGGGAAAAACATGAAAAAATATTATGTTAGGAAAACGATTGATTGAAGGCAAACATTATAAATGATAAATATGGACCATATATATAAAAGAAAAAAGAGGCTTTTGCAAAATCTCAAAGGAAATAATAATGAAAATAAATATAAATTAAGAAGAAAATTCCATGTGAGTTCTTTTAAAATTGGTGGGGTTATTTCTCTATCTTTCACGTCAAATATTATAAAAGGAATAATCACTCACTCTTAAGTTCCTCATGTGCACACATGCCTTTGCATGTGGTTCTTTTTCTTATGTTCAATTTCCTTTTCTATCTTCAAAATCCCATCATTAATGTCTTCTTACTTAATTGAACAAAATTGTTTGGCAATTATTTTCTCCAAACAAATTTGTTCGAGATGGATGATACTACAAACAGCTGGTCTCGGATTTAAAGAGAATAAAACAGAAAATTTAGTCAACTATTAAATTGATAAAATTTGATTTATAGTTCAAATTCACTCTTTATACCCCAATCTATACTATGTCGTAATACATGATATCCTCAAATTGAAATCATTTGACCGAAAATACTTTGTGATTAACAATTGAAGTTGTAACCGATTTGAGTGTGACGACTAAACTTTAAATGTGTAGTTGCTGCAGGAATGAAATTATAGATGAATGAAACTTTATGTAACATGTGAGAGAATTGAAAAGAAAGAGAGCCACATAAAAACAATATTAATAAGTGGAATTTTCTTAAGTGATTTAGATAGGTTCCAATATTCTCATCTTTTAATCTTTTTATATATATATATAATCATTGTACTATATAACTTATATATCTCGAATAATTGCTTTGTGACGCATTTCTGACCATGACATGACTGATGAGCTACGTTATTTATGAAGAATACCCAAGAACAAAAATGTTCGAGAATCAGGTGGGCTTCGTATATGCCCAATTATGAATATACTTTATATTGTTTGGGCCCAGTGCGTTTCTATGGAGAATATCATTGGCTCTCTAGAAAAAGAAACTAAATATCATGGGCCTAGTAGTGTGAGCCCAATAAGGAAAAAGGAAAAGAAATGGGGTGAGAGAGGCTCGAACTCTCGACCTCAGGATCACTCAATAGCTATGAGACCTACGCGCTAGCCAACTGCGCCACCACCCCAGGATGCTACTGAGAGAAGTTTATTAACAATTCACACAAAATATTTTATATTGAGAGAGTTATCACACGCGATTTCGTTTACGTTCATCGTCTTCGACTTCATTTCTGTCTTCTTCACACGCGATTTCGTTTCTTCTTCCGCCTTCTCTTCATTTCTTCTTCCTACTTCCGACAAGATTACTTCTTCTTGGTTCTTACCGGGTATTTCGAGTTAAAAGGTAAATGAATTCGATTTAGGTTTGTGTTTAGGGTTTGTCTCGATTTAGGGTTTCAAATTTTCAATTCGATTAATGCACTTCTTTGTAACATTGCAGATTTTGAATTGAAAATTAAAGTTCCGGGAAGGGCTTCGTTATCTTCTCTGGAAGGTTTATAAGTAAGTACTCAACTACTCATTGCTGTTGTTCGTCGTACTCTATCGTAGTTGCTCTTAGAGCTGTTTGGATTTCAATTTTGTTCTTGCCCTTTGTCAACATCGTTGAGTATCGGGTAGTTAAGAACTTTGATTATAGGTCTTCTAGTAACAATTGTCTTAATCGTTCATCCCATTATAAAAATGAGACTCTTTTTCGGAGAAAGAGAACTAGAACCAGAAAAGTTTTTAGTCTTCATTGGATTTCTGGTTTCTTGGATAATCATGATTGTATGATATTAACTGAACATTTTTTATAAAACTGAATTGTTTTTGCAGTGATAATTTATTTGTTTATGAATCTATGAGATAAAATTTGATCATTCTTGCTTTGACAAACTATTAAAGTTTGATCATTCTTCTTCTTCTTAGTGTGTTCGATAAATATTTGGCATATCTGGAAGATAAACTATTGGTGTAGTGATGCTCATTTTCTGTATCTTCGAGTAAATGCTTATCTAAGGTCTCTTTGTTTCTCGTTTTGGTCACTACATCATCTTAGTGTACTCATTAGCATTAATAGTTCGATGTCTCAAGCAATGTTGAGAATTTGTGGCAGACTTAGTGCACTGATTTGGTTGAATACTCTTCATACTTTAAATCCTACATTATGATTTATATTTCACCAAAAACCAGAAGAGCATTGTCACATAATAGTCAATATGCGTAGTCTCAGACCTAATATGAGAGCTTGGAGTAGTATGTATACAGTTTCTACCTGTGTATATAACAGTAAAAACTGGATCAACTGGGTCGGTATACAAATGGTGTCAATTCCTCGCAAGACATATATTAATAAGTATTGAAATCACAGAACAAAAAATCAGGTGGGTCATTTGAAATAGATGTGACTCCTTATGGCAAGAGTAAGCATGATTCAATAAAACCGGAACAATAAAACTTGCAATTGTTTTGTTTTTTGTTTCAACCTCTTTGCTTCTGTGTTTTTGTGGAGGCTTTCTTTGTATGTGTAGTGTAGTTCATGAGTTTTCGTTAACGATAACTATTTGGAATATCTGAAATTACTCGTGTGATTTGACTTGGTTTCTTCTTTTTTTTATGGATTTCAAATTTGATATAGAGGCAACCACCGTATAATTCTCACGTCTGTTGGAGATGAGCGCCGCGAGACTGTGCTCTCTTGTGGCGGATTTAGGTTACGAAGGTGCCGGAAAGCTGGATCCCGATAGCTTCGAATGGCCGTTTCAGTACGACGATGCTCGCCCTATCCTTGACTGGATCTGTTCCTCTCTTCGCCCCTCCAATGTCCTCTCTCTCTCCGAGCTCTCCCTGTGAGTTTTTTTTTCCTTGCTTTCGCTATCACTCAGATTCACATATCTTCTCGTTTGACTACTCAAATGTCTCACTTTTCCAATGTCGTTTTTTTGGCGGATTCGGTTGAATTTTGTGTTTGGTTTAGGTGTATTAGTTATAGATTCCAGTTTGATAAACTTTTTGATTGTTACAGTTAGGCGAATACTTGTGGTTATAGTTTTGATTGTTGATGTTAGCTTAGTTATCTTCTCATAGATCAATGCTTTTCTGAATTTTTGTTATGTGGAATGATTCAGATTAATTACTCTGAAGTCAAAGTCTCTGTTTTTCTACCTATGTAGTTAGTTCATATATCAGTGGTTAATGGGTTTTTCTTTTGTTTCTGAAACTAGATATGAGCAATTTCAAAGAGAAGGGAAACTCTTGGAGGTAACTTCATGTGCCATTTGGCTTATACTTATTTATCTCGGCTTAAGGAGTTCATCAGACCTATATGCATCCGTCTTGTGATTTTAGTTCCCTTCCTTCTTCTGGTGCTTTTTTTTGTTCATGAATTTAGGGTGACGATCTAGACCAGGCCTATGATAGCATATCAGCATTTTCTTCTAGGAGAAATAACCAGGAGGCGGTTTTTGGAGCAGAAGAAAGCATAAAAGAAGTAAGGTTAGACCTCCATACTTACACACATGCAATTCCGTTCTTTCTGTTTCATGTTTTGAGAGAGAATTTTACTATTCTGAGGCTCCTAAGGAAAATTTTCCAAGGGCTTAGTTTCACGTTATTTGGAACAAGTATAAATGCTCAGGTTTCTTAGTAGACCATGTGTACAGTAAGTTTTACTGAACTGTGATCCCTGTTTTTTGTAATCTTGTAAGAAGTAGGGTAGCGTTGCTATGTTTTTAGGTCATCACGCATTTACATGAGTGTTTAGATTGCTTTGACTTGTGATGTTTAAGATACATGTGTTTTGGTATTCCCCGTGAGAAATTTCCAGAGACTTTGTAGCAAGTCACTTGGATATATATATGTATTACTACATTCAGGTTCTTATGGTGCGAGATCTTCTTATGTCATCAGAGGTGTTCATAAGTTCCCCAGATGTTGTTGACCTAGTTGTATATACCAATCATTGCATCAACACCGCTGACAGTTTGGTTTTAATTGATAGAGATGCAACTTTGGCTCATAAAGCTGAAGCCTTGGAGTTGCAGAAGCAGCTAAGGCGGTTACAAACTCAATATGATTTACTCACTGGCCAATCTTCAGCTCTGATTCAAGGGAGACGTGCTCGAGTTGCTGCAACTTCTGCTGTCACTGGGCAGATAACATCTATAGAAGACAGCTTATCTGCTAGGAACTTGCAGGTTTGATAGATTCCCTCACACATTTGTAAAATGAAATGTGCAATTTTTGGTATTTGATAAGTTTTTAATGTTTCCTTTCTATATTTTCCTGTAATGTAGATGAATGGTCTTCTAGGAAGACTGGCTTCCACTTCTCAAGAGTTGGCGCGCTATCATTCTGGTGAAGGTATCTCTCATATCCTTTCTCTATCTGTTGGTTTGATGCAGTATACTTTTAATAAGAATCATTGGAGTGACGATAGCTGCATAAGATAGTTGCATGTCTGGTAGTTTTTAAAGATCTACTAGTTAGATTGGGATTCTATCAGTAATTACCTGTGTTAAGAGTTTTATGGAGGAAACAAGTTGTATTTTCTGTAGGAATTTCGTTGGGTTGATAGACGAAGAAGTGGATAATGACAGCTATTTCAGCATAACAGTTATTTTCATGGTATATATATATAATAGTAAATGTCGTCAACTCTTTTAGCCAACTTCTGTTTTATTTACAGAGGATGGAATCTACTTAGCATACTCAGATTTTCATGCCTACTTGGCTGGAGATTCAGCCTGCACAAAGGAGCTAAATCAGTGGTTTGCTAAGCAGCTAGATACAGTGAGTGGATGACATTAGTGGTCTATACATAGCTTATGCTTTCAAGTTCTCTCCATTATATAGAAAAGCCAAATTAGTTGAGATCTAATCCTTTTTACCTTGTGAAAAATGCAATGGTTTGACGATTTCTATGTATATAGAAAGTATCAGCTGTTAATTTTATTGTACCTATTTATGTACTCTTTATAATGTAATTTATCTGCTATCATGTCATCAGGGGCCATACCGCTTAGTTGCAGAGGAAGGAAAATCAAAATGTTCATGGGTTAGTCTTGATGATACGTCAAACATGTTGCGAGGTAACTTCCCCACAGTGTGATTTTTGTTTTTCAGAAATACTATTGTTTTGCCTAAAATACTATATAATTCTTCAGTTATGTAACCTCCTTCTGTATAGTAAAAGTCCTATGGTTTTTTATGATGTATAAGTCTTACTTATTTTAAACTATTATGCATCTATAACTTGTCTGTTTACAACGAACCAGATTTGGAAAAGTCGCAACATCAACGTGTATCTGAACTACAACGGCTTCGATCAATGTATGTATTATCTGGTACTTATGCATATAACTATCACCTTTCACTTTTATCATTATTCTGAACATGAATAAAGTTAATCCAGAAATGTATGTATACGTGTAATGTAAGGGTCTGTTTTACGAGGCCAGACTAAAGAAATACTGCAGACCCCACTTATTGCATAAAATTTGGTTCACTCTCTAAAGGTCTTTTCCTGTCATTCACAGCTTTGGAACAAGTGAGAGACAATGGATTGAAGCCCAGGTCGAGAATGCTAAGCAACAAGCTATTCTCTTGACGCTCAAATCTCAAGTAACATCAGTTGAAGCTCATATTCATTTTGATCTACATTCTCTAAGGTAGAGAAAAATAATAAATCAAAACAAGACATCAATAAAATCGTTAGTCTAACTTGACATAATGTATTGCGGTGATCATAAACTTCTGTAGGAGAAAACATGCAGATCTAGTCGAAGAAATCTCGAACCTTTATCAGAAAGAAGAAAAACTCTTATCTGAGGTATGCTCATGTACTCAATCCTTGATGTTTTAAACTATAAAGAGTAGGCACTTCTTTTAGTAACTTCATAATTTTAATCTGGTATTCTTTGTAGACTATTCCTGAACTATGCTGGGAGCTCGCTCAACTCCAGGATACCTATATCTTGCAAGGTATTCAGCATCTACTCCCAAAGGTTTGGGTAACTTCGGGAATTCATATGATTTTGCTCATCATAACCCTGTAGGTGACTACGATCTAAAGGTCATGCGTCAAGAACTGTACATTAGTAAACAGAAAGTGGTGAGTTGGCCTCAAGACTACGTGTTTTTTCTATTACATTTATTTAAAACATGTTGCATACAAGACTACGTGTTTTTTCATGTTTAAGATCCCAAGATCTACGTGTCATCTTGTATTTAAAATTCCAATTTTTTTTGTTGCAGTTCATCAATCACCTGGTTAACCAGCTTGCAAGACACCAATTCTTGAAATTAGCATGTCAGCTAGAAAAGAAAAACATGCTTGGAGCATTCTCTCTGCTAAAAGTAATTGAATCCGAACTCCAGGGTTACCTCTCCGCCATAAGAAGCCGTGTGGTATGGTCATAGCCATAGTTACAGTCCATCCTTTCTGCAACTATCCGGATAATTAAACTATTTTGTCTTTTTCACCATATATATAGGGGAGGTGTTCGGCATTGATCCAAGCTGCATCTGATGTGCAAGAACAGGGAGCAGTGGATGACCGTGACAGCCTTTTACACGGAGTTAGAGATCTCTTAAGCATTCACTCAAGTAGTCAACACTATCGTTTTTATTTTTACACTATAATTCTTGTGCATCTGATATTTCCCAACCTAATTTTGGCCTGTTGATCTTCATGTCTTCCTGTCGTAGATACCCAAGCTGGATTATCAACTTATGTCTCAGCTCCAGCCATCATCCAGCAGATAGGAACCCTTCAATCAGATCTATCATCTCTTCAGTCTGACCTCGACAATTCCCTTCCAGATGACCGAAATAGATGCATTAATGAGCTGTGAGTCCAAAAATCTCATCGCATTCCACAAGCTCTTCCACAGAAACAAGTAGTTTATGACGCTCATGTATCACTTTTTGCCTCTCTCTATTTGTTTCTCAGGTGTACCCATATTCAAAACCTGCAGCAACTGCTCTTTGCGTCTTCAACTACGGCGCAACCCATATTGACACCATGGGTAAAAGAGAACTCTCAGCTCTAAGTTTACCAATTTTAGTCGTCAAACAAGACATGGAAGTTTTTAACTTATTTTGTTTCTTCTAATTTAAACTTTAGCCGCTGATGAAAGAACTCGACGAAATGGGGAAAATCAACTCCAAACTCTCTGCAGCAGTGGAAGAGGTCACACTTGAGCACTGCAATAAAAGAGAGGCGAGTCTGAATCTAATTCATTTTTTTCTCTCTGATAAATGGAAAACTTGAAATACTATCATTGCTGCAGATAATGAAGCATCATGCCAAGGACGTAGAACTTCAAAAGCGAGTATTTATGGACTTTTTCTGCAACCCAGAGCGACTGAGAAACCAAGTGAGGGAACTCAATGCACTCGTTCGTGCTCGCCAAGCATCATCATAGGTCCTCACCACCACCACAAGTACATATCACAAGTAATTTCTTAAGTTTGCCAACTTTCACTTACTCTCTGATTGTATACAGAAGTGTCTTTTATCTAAGGATTTGCTTGCTACTTATGGTGTATTTTTACAGATTGCTTTTCTACTGCTCATCTTTTTCTGTTTTTAAATTAGGTTTCGTGGTTTCTTGAGACTCATTCGTCTTTGTGGTAGTTAATTTGAGCATTTTTTGTTTTTCGGTTTGAAGTAACTTCAGTTCATGTTAAAATTTCTTTCAGTCTACTTTGCCTCTTGTTTTGACATAAGTTGCGTATAATCTCCTGCTTCTACATGACATAAGCTAAGGTCGTGATTCGAGCTCAAGCAGATTATATACAGAATCTCAACTTGATCCTCTGATTTTAAGTGTCCCTTCATCATTCAGATTTCTCAAAACAAGGGATGTCAACGTTCGATTAACCAACCCAAAAACCCTTCCAACTTTAAGCAAATATCATTTGGGTATTTAGACTCATCTTGTCAGGTCTTTCGGTTTTTGAATTCTAGGTCTATTCATTGATTTAATGCTCATTCAAATATTTTTTTTTTCTAGTTTGAGTTTATATTAGTTTGATAATTTATTTAAGACTTTTTTCAGGTAAGGTTCGGATTTGATTATTTGGATAATTAAAAGTCTATATATATATATATATATTAAATACATAACTATCATTTAGATATCTCGGTTTTTGGTTTGGTCGGACCTCGGGTTAGAATTTTTGAATACAAGGATCTAAGATCCATTTGGATGTTTTGCCGGGTTTACTTCGATTCGGTTCCTCTTACTTCCAGATAGGTTTGGATTCAGGTTTTGGGAAATATGCCCATAATCAGTAGAATTAGACATTTAACCACGTAATCAAAAATATTTCCAATAAAGTGTATGGTCGTGAACTAACTATACTTGATGGAGTTAACAAATATTATGAAAAATCTGCCTTCTTCACATTATTTTTCAAACGGTTGACATATAAAAAAATTTCAAAGATAACGAAAATATATAGGATCCTATGATTCGTACCCATGACAGGGTAGAACACAAATAACTTGGTTACTTAATTGTTTACATGTTAAAGAAGATGGAGCAGAAAATGTCGAGTGAGGTGAGACAAAAAGCACCACCGTACCACCTGTTTCTATCATATTTGTCAACTCTATAATGTTACCGGTTTCTAGAATTGATCCATATTGGGCAAGAAGAAGTAAACCGGGTGATTCAGTCCGGTTTATGATTCATATGGAATAGAAAAAGAAATATTTATGTGGAATGCTTTTTTTTCGAAATTATGTGGAATGTCATTTATAATCTCTTATGTGGAATGTCTTTTATAAATCTTTTCCTAAATTATGCGAAAAGACGGTCTTGTCCTTGCAGCTGGGTCAAAGTAACGACGGATATATGGGGTAAGGTGTCTATATTGGACAGCATATGGATTATGACACCTTACTTTGTTCTTCTTTCACCATTTCTCTTACTACTATCAACTTTTATCCTCCAATAAAAATATATTTTCCCGCATTGTTTGTCCACTACAAGACGTCTAAGTCATATTATACATTGCTTTGTTCTTTTTCCACCATTTTTCTTACCACTATCGACTTCTATCCTCCATGAAAAGTATATTTTTCCGCATACTTTGTCCACTACAGACGTCTAAGCTATAGGTCTAACATCGTACACACATTTGGCCATATGCCAGTCATCCATACGCTTTGTGTAATTTCAATCCCCATGAGAAAGTCATCATAATCCATCTTTCTGTCACATCATAATCCGCATCGTACACACATTTTGTCTTGTGCTGGTCTTCTATACGTTTTGTGTAATTCTAATCCCCATGAAAAAATCATCATAATCCATCTTTCTGACATATTTGTTGTCCACTATGGATGTCTTACACCATATGTTAGCCGTTGCTTTCACCCAGCTCTAGGGGTAAGACCTTCTTCTTCTTCTTTTTCTTCTTCTCACGCTTCTTCTTCTCCTTCGTCTCGCGTCTCTTAGTTTCCTTCTTCGTCTCACTACCTCTCAGGATATAGTTTTGTCTATAGAAGTATCTCGTTTTTCATTTCTGAAATATTCTCATTCGTTATATGAGGTTTTGTCATCAACTTCGGTTTTGGATTATTGAGTTTAGGAAAACATTATACAGAATTTCTAATTTCTTTTTTTAGTTTTAGCCAAATCTCTTTATGTTATGGCTTCATATAGTTTTGTTTATAGAAGTATCTCGTTTTTTATCGGCTATTATATTTGATCGTTGTATTAACTCAAGTCTGTCAATATCTTATTATGAATTTCAAGCGAAAAAAATGTTATAAAATTAGAGTAAAGGAATATGGATGAATTGTGGTAATAAAAAGATTAAGAATTGAAGTCGACGTGGAAGGAGCAGACAGTTCATGGAATCTATTGAATGTCTTCTTACAGCTCTCTCTAACTCCTTCCAACTGTCTCTCCTATTTGCCACGTTGCCTTTGTCCCACTTTTCTTTCTTTTTTTCATTATCTCTTATTTTTTTAATTAATTAAATTTTTTTATCAATTGACAAAATCCAATTTATAAACTAAAATCCACATTCTAATTTTTTTAATCTACTAATATAATAGAGAATAATCAAATCCAATATTATTTTCTTCATTTATGTAAACTATAAATCGGTCATAAGCATTCATGAATATTATAAAGACTTTCAAAAAGTCTATTTGAGTTTTTATATATAAATGACTAAGTAACAGTCCTAATTTTATATAAATGTGTTTGGGGAAAATATTTGAATAAGAAGTCATGGATAATCAATCGTATTCGGAAGGGCACACACATCTAAGCAAATATTGCTACTTAGCTTTGTTTTATTGATGCATAAATTTCACTTTTTCTATCTTTATCATTATAGATATTGAGTTTATATTGTATATTGAAGGATATATAATAAAAGCAAAAAAAGAGAGGATAAAATTGATGATGATGAGAAATAAAGATGATCGTGCGTGCGTGCGTCAATGAAAGCTGCTCTGCAAATGACCTCATCATCTTTTCTTTCTTTATCTTACTCTGGTTTAAAGATCACCACTAGGGTTTAATCGAAACGTTGCTAGATACAAAATTAGCAAATCTTATATATTTAACATAATTAGGGATCGAATTATCTTTGTAATGACAGTATCATGTCTTCATTATGTACGCATGGAAACGGCAAGGTTTTCTTTCTACCATTTATTCTCTCTAATATCTTACAAGTCAAAATATTTTTTTATCAAAACAATTGTATACATTTATTATTAAATAGTGTTGTAAGGCCACCTTATACCTCTGTGAAAGACTAATTTAAATAATTTAAAAGAAAAGACAACCAAATTAAAAAAAAAAAACCTAAATTAGATTATTTAATGGTGGCTAAGAAATATTTGACCTAGTTGACTTGTCCTTGATTTAGCTAAACACCAAGTGGTAAGTTCAAATTCCACTAAACTCTAGTTGAAGAATGTAGGCTATAGAACGAATCTCGTCAATTCAATGGTTACTTGTAGACAAAAAAGACTATTATTCAATGGCGACAAATAACAATGCAGAATAATCTATATAAATATAAAAAATTTCATATAAATTTTAGGTGATATATCATAAATTTCCAAAAATATACAATGCATTCTATTTTGTCAAATGTTTAAATGTTTATTTTTACAAAATTTTCACTAGAATTTTATTTTATGTAGTTAATATTGCGTTATAAAATTTAGCAATTAAGTTATACATTAATGTATTATGCTATTGATGTGAACTTAGGCATATTACATATGTGAAAAAAGAAAATCATGTTAATATTTATATGGTACAAGAATAGAAATATAGTTAAGAGTCGTCTCATATAATCTAAGCGTGGCTTTAAACCGTATATATATATATATATATATATATATATATATATATATATATATAATGCATTTTGATTAATGCATTAATTTAATATTACACAAGACACTAACCATTATAGCTATTTCAACATGACTACATGATCGTGATAAGTCTAATTTCATAGTTGTAAATTTGAAGGATATTAAACAAAATTTTAATGAGAGCTAACAGAAAGTCAAGAGGCTCTACGTTATTATTTTATTTTTAATTAATTTTTTTCCAATATAGTTTGGTGGAAAGAATAATGGACTTCCACTAATCATGATAACTCATTACAAAATCTGTTTGGCTTAATCATTTAATTAAATATTTTATATTCACACATACACACTTTACATCATTTTGACAAATATGATTGAGTGTACATATATTTATTTTTTGTCTTAAAAAAGAAAAAAGAAAATCGGGTTGTCAGTTAGGTATACAGTCGTTTTTTATGATTATGTACCCAATCAGATAATAGGATCAAGAAATTATTCCAATAATTATTTGATGATAAATCTTCGAATTTATGGTTTTAGAGGTATTATAAAGATAACAAAAAAGAATGCAAATTCTAAAATCCAGACTGTTGTGTTTTCGTCTGTTGCTAGCTTTCCAGTAAGTTAATGATTAAAGGGAAGGTTAAGTACATGTTAGCATGTGAGAATAAGGAATAACTTTTCATATATTATTCAATAAAAAAATATTATACATATTCATATATATTAATTAATGAAAGTGTATATATTATCTTCTTTGTGAAAGAAATTAAATCCTGAGTAATGAAAGAAACCTATAGAGAACATATGAATCAACATATTTCAACAACTTTAATGATCTGCATATTGATAAATGATCTGTGGGATGACACAAATATATTCTTAATTAATAACTACGTGATAATATGTGTGAAATTAAAAAATATTTTTGGTTAAGTAATTATGCATACATATTTCCCAAAATATATATTTTTATGGGTATTGTCTAGAAATATATATGGTAAGAAAAAAATTAGCGAAGAAAAACTTGAAAAATTTCAAATCCAAACTAAATCTAGAACACTAATTGATAAAACTAAACCGAGTTGGAAGTCGAAACTTTCTATAGCGAATAGTAACAACTCTTGTGTGAAAATCAAAGCTTCTCAACCAACAAGAAAAGTGAGATTCTTTAAAATATACCATTAATTATACTAATTAAAATTAACAGAAAGTAATCACAGTCTATGATAAACTACGTACAAATACCTAATAATAGGTAATTAAATTTGCATATTACACAAATAATTAGATATATATATATATATATATATAAGAGAAGAAGAATTATAAATAGAGAAGAAAAAGTTGTGGAGGAGCTATAATGTTAAAACCTGGCAAATTAGACAGCGAAGACATACTCAAGTGCTGCCTTGTCACTCTCTTTCTCTCTCTCTTCTTCTTACAAAACCCTCCAATCCCAATTCTTAACATCTCCAAAACAGATCTTCTCTTTATCTTTCTCTTACGTAGGGTTGGAGAGAAAACTACGACACCGTTTAAGGGTTGCAAATTGCAACCTTTTGATTGGTTTCTCTTCTCTTTTGTCCAACCAAAAACAACCTTTGATGATATAAAGATCCCTCAACTTTGTCTATTCCAAATCTCTTTCATGTTCTAGACATACCCAAATTTTCTATTTATTTATTTAATTTTTTTTTTTTGTGATATTTATCAATTATAAATGTCTCAAACGAGTTATTACCGATCACCGTTCGGAGACACGACATACACAAAAGTGTTTGTGGGAGGATTAGCATGGGAAACTCCTACTGATGAAATGCGTCGTTACTTTGATCAGTTTGGTGACATTCTTGAAGCTGTTATCATTACCGATAAAAACACCGGCAAATCTAAAGGCTATGGATTCGTAAGTTCCTTCTCCTCTCCTCTCTCATATCTTTTAGTTTAAAAACTACAAGAAAGACGGCAATTCCAAACAGCCAAAATCGTATAAAAACCGTCTGGAAAAAATCTTTTTTCAGACAGAATCGCGATGGAAAAATATTTGTCATCGGGAATAGCATTTCCAAACAGTCAAAACCCTATAAAACCGTCTGAAAAAAGACTTTTCAGATGGAATTGCGATGGAAAATATCCGTCGTGTCTAGATTATCGGAAATCAGACTGTTTATTTTATATCTACTTTTTGGTTTATTTATGGATTAATTTTTTCTGATAGGTTACATTTCGAGAGGCAGAATCCGCGACAAGAGCTGTGGCTGATCCAAATCCAGTGATTGACGGAAGAAAAGCTAATTGTAACATTGCTTCTTTTGGACGGCCTCGACCATCACCGCCTCGAGGTTTGTTTCTTAAACTTCATTAATTTCGTCTAATCATTTCTTTTTCCACATTTTAAGAAGATTATTTAACAAATTGATCAGTTTTGATTTGATCATATGATATAATAATGGTTTGGTACGTTATGAAGAGTTGTTTCATCGTAAATAACATAAACGAGATTAATTGTACTCGTTAGAATAAAATAAGTACATTCTTGAATAATGTACAATATCGATAGTATAATCAATCATATCAAATTTTCAAAATACAAACATTTGAATATATTATGTCAATCGATCGTGGTGTAGTGCAAAGCGAAATTAATTTAGGATAAGTTTGAATCTCTCTCACTACATTGTGTACGGCATTTAAAAGATTTTACTTGACTCTCCTAGTATATAACCGAACTTTATTAGGATAGTGGTAATAAGTTAGATGAGTTCGAACTATCCGGATTATCGATATATAATGTATATAATATCAATGTAATTAATTTATTTTTAATTGTTTTGTTTATTTGGTTATAGGTCGAGGGCAAACAGGAAGTCCGAGCCAGTACCAAAGTGGAGGACCATCAGGCTATACCGGAGTGGCTGCACCATTGCCACCGGCTGCAGCTGCTCAGCTCATGTTTCCGTCTTACGGGTAAGCTTTAATTTTAGAGAGACTTATAAATGTATTGCATATAAAACTGAAAAATGGTCCAGTGTGAAAGAAATGGGAAGGAGACAATTTAATGCGTCAATGGAGCCACTTGTTGTCAGGCTGTAAATGTGATAACATAAATAAGTAAATAAAAAAATCTTGCAATGTATTTATATATATGATCATCTTCAACATATGGAAGTTGAGTAACTCTTAACGTGCAAGAACGAATTGCTAAAAGGAATGTTTACTTATTTATTAATTATAATATGTTTCAAATTTAATAATAAACAAGTATGAATTTTCAATATTTTTAGAGAACCATTCAATTTTTCAGTAATTGTATAGCTCTGCGAGATAGAATTTAGAAGGTCTAGACATTCGATTTAATTGGATCGGATCGGTTTAATTTGGTTTATTCGGTTTGCAAAAATTAATTCCAAATTAAACCTAAAAATATTTTTTGTTCGTTTCGGTTTTTTGTTTCAACATTTTTGTTTTTTTGTTCTATCTAGAAAAACTGACATTAAACCAAAATCTCAAAATTTTTGTTTTGATGAAATTCGGTTATTACTGAATTTCTAGACCTAACTTTATCAATTCATGCCAGGATTGGTGATTGGGGGTCATTAGAAAGTCCATTTTATGAACTCTTTGAGAAATAAAAAAAAGCACGAATACGGATGTATATAAAATTATATATATAAAATAATATATTAATTCTGAATAAAACGAATATAGATAAAGTTTAGAGTTAAAATTGTATCCATACAATTGTTAATAACAATGTTATTAATAATATTAAGTCTTTTGCTTTTTTTTCAGGTACACCTATAACAATGATCAATTTGGGTACCACCAAGTAAGAATCTCTCTTTCTCTCATGACATATCCATATACCAAAGCATGAACATCAAAAGCAAAACCGAATTTAATCATGAAATGCAAGATATGAAATTTTATTTAACGTACAACAATATCTTTGATCACATATCGACCACTTACTGCATGAAAAACATTAGCACATGCATGTTTTAGTTGTTGTAATGATGATGATTCACACAGGCACTATACAACACACAGTTGCAACAAGCACAATACTATCAACAGACGCAGCAACTATATGGAGGAGGTGCAACATCACCTTCTTCATCAGGAGCAACCATTATGCCTTCTCCTTATTATTATGGTTATTCTCTTCAAGCTCCAAGAGTACCATATCAACATCATCATCTTCCTCAACCTTATAATCCTCAATTACATCATCATCAACGGCTTTCTTCTCATTCTTTCCTTGTTTATCCTCCCAATTCTTCTTTTGCACCTCCTCTACAAGGACTACCTGCACCTTCCATTGGTACTTCTTCACTTTCTTTTCTTTTTACTTTTTTTCTTTTGATATAATACTATTTCTATATAAAATAGGACTAGATTACGTCAATTACAACAAATCAACCGATTTCAAACAGAAGAATTTGTCTGGAATCCGTCGAAAATGTCCATTCAGACGGATTCCAATAGAGTTTTTCCGCATAAACCAAATCGCCAAAAATAAAAATCTGTTGAAATTTTGTATGAAAATTTTGACGGGTTCTACTAATCAGATTTTGTCTATATTATACTTATTTTAAATTGACTATAGTTTTCGGACACATAACACTATAAACAAAAATTTGTATTGATACGTAATATTTCGTCACGATATAAAGATATACAAATTTGTGATGATTTGTAAATGGTTACAATACAAGTGTCACAAATGCATATTAGTAACAAAAACGTCACAATATACTTGTGATGAATAAATCTAGTAAAATTTTTGTCACGGATCGTTACAAAATAGAGTCACAATGATTCGTAACAAACAAAATTCGTAACAATTTGTAGTGTAATATCGTTATATATGATGTTAAACCCTAGGTTGTTGGTCCAAAACTCTAAATAGGTAGTATATATATATATATTATCAATTGAACTTAGGACATATTGGTCTAACCAGAGTAGTCCAATTAGGATTTGGTGTCCAACTAGTAAAACAAAAACATAATCGTCTAAGAAACTTTGTAAATCACATGACCTTATTTCATTTGCTTAATTTGTCACCGTTTATCTCTTACTGATCTACAACATTTATCATGTCCATACATTGCATTGATCAATCATGCACGTAATAGACATATTGGTTTCATGAATTGAATGGATTGAAAAATGTGAAAAAATAGAAAGGAAAGAGGAGAGTAAGTAAATGATTGGAGAGAAAGAACAGTGAATAAAGGAATGCATGTGGAGTGAGCTGTCTATTTCATTACATTGGAATATGTGTGTCTCTTCTTCTATCATCTGTCAATTTGGTCTCAATGCCAGTGAAGCCACTGACAGACAACATCTACTCACACTTATATCTCTCTGCATGTTCCTTTTGGACACTCTCTGTGTTTGTCTATAACACTTCACATTGATCATTGCATTTGGGCTTTTGTCACCATTTTAGATATTATTCATTTGAGAATTGGATGTATACTTTTATAGGGATTTATTCATAGATTTATCATTCTAATTTATGGTATTCTTGTTTCAGAATCTGAAGCAATTCCACAACAATTATCAGCAGCAGAAGGCGAAGCAACAACTGCTCCTGAAATTACAACTACCAACTCACAAGAACCTATTTCTTCTTGATCTCTCTATCTCATTTCCAAATTTGTACAATCTTCACATTTTTACCTCTCTTTCTCAAAAAAGGAAAAAAAACAGCTAATTCATTTATTTCTCAACAAGAACTATGACTTGATCGACTCTAGACTGTCAAACTTAATGACTGCTCTTTCTTCTCTTTTTCTGACAGAATATATTAAAATCAAGTTTTTCATATTCTTTTTTTATTCATTATATTTATTTCTATTAATTAATTTCAACTTTATCTTTTTACTCCTTTATATCCTCTCAATTTTCTTGGGAGTATCAATATGGATATTCGATTTTTTCATATAATTTCACAAGTGAAAAGTAAAATTGAGATTTATTTAGTTAATTTCATATATAGCCAACCCCAAAAATGACCTTAAATGATACAGAGACGTTTTTCATAATTGGGTTGGTGGAAATAAATGGGCCGTTAATATAAGTAAAGCCCAATTTAAACGTGGCCCATAAGGGCTTTATTCACCACCGTCTTAAAATTCACATACGATGAACCAGACGGTGGCGCTAAAGCTTCTTCCGCCACGCCGCGCCACTCCAGTACCTTCTCTCTTAACTTATCTCCTTTCTCTCCGTCCATTAGCTCTCTAACCACTGCTTCTACTTTCTCTCTCTTTACCTCTTCGTCAATCTCCATCCCAATTTTCCATTCCTCGCAACAAAACTTCCGATTTGTCAATTGATCGGCGAAGAATGGCCAACATATCATCGGAACGCCGGAAGAAATACTCTCTAGTATTGAATTCCATCCGCAGTGAGTTAGAAATCCTTTAATCGCTGGATGTGAAAGTACCTTTTCTTGAGAACACCAACCTGTGATCAACATTCCTCGATTCCCCGTCTCCGATAAAAATTCCTTCGGAAGAATTGTCTCATCTCCGTCGACCATGCCGGATCGCACCACCCAAAGAAACTCTTTCCCACTGTTTGCTAAACCCCAAGCGAACTCTAAAAGCTGTTCTCGCGTCAAAATCGTTAAACTCCCAAAGTTAACATAAAGGACACTTTTTTCAGCCTTAGTATCAAGCCAATCCAAAGATTTCGTCTCTTCTTCCCATAGATTCAATTCTAGCTTCTCAATTTCACTGTTCTTATCAATTTCTTGGTCCTCAAGGATCTGAAGTGATCCAATGGTGTAGACTTGAGGGAGAAAAAATTGTAAAGAGGAGATAACGTTATGCTCGAGGTTTTCAAAACTGTTAATTAAGATCGCAGAAGCGTGTTTCAATCTTCCTGTTACAAAAAAGATGAAACTTAGCATTGGATCTTGAGGATTCGTTGTGGAGACGAAATCAGGAAAGTCTTTAAGTCGAATGTTCTTCATTGACGGAATCCAATCAATCTCTGTCTCTAAATGACTCTTCAAGTTACTCGAATCTGTTCGAAGTTGCAACATTTATAAAGAATTTCAGAACAATCAAATGATGAACAGTATCATGCGTACCTTTGAGAGGGATAATTCCTTTCTCGATGAGGTTTCGATAATGAAGATACAAGATTAAAGCAGTAGCACTGTTAGTCCAGAGGAGAACCACAGGAATTTTAAACTCCTCTGCAGCATCGATTGTAAAGCTCATTGCAGAGTCAGAGACGATACAGCTAACCGGTGGTACATCAGAACCGGAGTTTAACCGGGAAATGAGATCTTTGAAGGGAGCTAAACAATTTTTGATGGTGGAGTCAATAAGTTTGAGCATATCCTGATTAGCATCGACGTCAGTCCAAGGTAGACCATCGGGGGTAGTTTCGAAGCAAAACGAGTGGAGACCATTGAGAGCTTGAGAGCCACGTGACCGGAGGATACGGCGGTGGTTGTAGTCGGTGTTGACGAAGGTGATGTGGAAGCCTTTGGTGTGGAGAAGCTTGGCTACTTTCAGCATTGGGTTGATGTGGCCTTGTGCTGGATAAGGAATGCAAAATACGTGCCGTTTCTGTGAGCTAGAATCGCCTTGTTGTTCCATTCTTTTGACGAGGAATCGATAATGATGGATTCTGCAACGTTGGTGGTATCGTTGCTGATAGATAAAGATTGAAGAGTCAGTGTCACTGACTGTGGCCTTCACATTTATAAATTATAAACAAAACCAAACCAAGTTTTTTGTTCTTCGAAATCTCGGTTATGAAGAATTTGTTCTAACCACTATTTCTAACCCTTTTTTCTTTAAACGCGGCGTTTTATCCTTTAAATACGATTTGCGTAAGCTAAACGCGGCGGTTTTAGTATTCACATTAGATTCGATCATCCAAACGACGTCGTATAGTATAATAACATTAACGCGTACAACAACATCATGGACATTAAGAAAAGGGAGAGTTCAAATTCCGGGAAGAAGAAGAATCAGATCCCCAGAGAGAAATTCGGAATTTTGAAGAAGCAGCAAATGACGACGTTAGGACAAAGAGATCGTCGACCAGATGCTCTTGGTAGTCTAAGTGTCCTACCTGATGAAACCATCTGTGTTCTTCTGGAATACCTTGCTCCTCGAGATATCGCTCAAGTTGCTTGCGTCAGCAGGTTTTCTGAATTCTCTTTCAAGATTGACTATTTGATATTAACATTGAAGAAATTTATGAAAATTAGAGTCTAATCAGATGAATTCGCATTCTTAGCAAGTCATGATTTTGATTTTCTGGACATTGTCTCTTATATGTGAACAGATAAGGATTACTTCAGGTATTGTACGCGTGTTTATGATTACTATTTCTGATTTGCAGTGTCATGTATATTCTATGTAATGAAGAACCCTTATGGATGAGCTTGTGTCTCAGAAGAGCAAAAGGTCCTCTGGAGTACAAAGGTTCTTGGAAAAAAACGACTTTGCATTTGTAAGTACTTTGAAATACTTCTCGCTCTATACTATAAATTATCTGTTTTCTGTTTATCTGAAATTGGTAGTGGTTGAATGTTTTGTTCTATATAGAGAAGGAGTTACTCAAGAAAATGACGACGCATACCGAAAGCCTTTGAATTTTGGTGGTAAATGTTTGATACATAGATTACTCTTGGTTTTAGGATGTTCATCCGATTTCTGGGTTTATTCCATTCTTTTAAGATATGATCATGTTGGTCCCTTCTTGTTTTCTTACGGACTCAGCTCTTGTGCAGGATTCAGTTCGTTGTACTTGTATAAACGATTTTATAGGTGTAATACATCTCTTGACGGGTTCTCTTTTGATGATGGAAATGTTGAACGTAGGAGAGATATCTCCTTGGATGACTTTTCCAAGGAATATGACGCCAAGAAACCTGTACGTTCTAATCATTTATATTTTACCTGCTCTGATCATTCTTGTGTCATGTGTATATGCAAGGTTTTGCCTTGTTGTGTAGTACAAAAAGTTGTGATCTGTTACACAATTTCAGACTTGAGAATTTTCTGTGATGTTGTTCCTGTGTACGGTTTAGGTTTTGCTCACTGGCCTAGCTGATTCTTGGCCAGCCTTTAATACATGGACAATCGACCAACTATCAGAGAAATATGGTAACGTCCCGTTTAGAATATCACAGAGGAGTCCCAACAAAATTTCCATGAAGTTCAAGGATTATATAGCGTATATGAAAGCTCAGCGGGATGAAGATCCTCTATATGTTTTTGATGACAAGGTATGAGAAACACTTTTGTAATTTATACAACATTTTCTTTTCATCAGTGATAGAGTTGTAGCATAATCCAAACATCATAGTGAAAACATTTGGCACATGCATTTAAGTATTCAACATTTCATGTAGTTTGGAGATGCTGCTCCTGAATTATTGAAAGATTATAGTGTGCCTCATTTGTTTCAAGAAGATTGGTTTGAGATCTTAGACAAAGAAAGTCGTCCACCATACAGATGGCTTATAGTTGGCCCGGAGAGGTCTGGTGCATCTTGGCATGTCGATCCAGCTCTTACTAGCGCGTGGAACACCCTGCTTTGTGGCAGGAAGAGGTAAATATCATTTTTTCTTGACTATGTTTTATATTTTCTAATTGTTAGGAAAACAATATTGAACTAACTGATTAATGGCATTAATCTTGTTGTGTGCACTATAACCAAATAATAGTTTTTGTTTGATCATAACTTTAATTTACAAGGGTAGTTGCCATTGTAGTTATTAGATCTCGTAAGCTGGTTAGGGACTGTAATCAAGCTCGCTAGTCCCAAAACTTCTTGATCTCATTTCGTGGACGCTTTTGTTACTACATATATTCTTTTCCTTTCCTGCTCTAAGTTCTTGTCTCCTGCAATATTATTCTCCCTTCCTCCATTGTTTCACTGGAATTAGTAGATACTATGTTTTGAGGCTGATATCATTATTTTTCAAATAGGTGGGCATTGTACCCCCCTGGAAAAGTGCCTCTAGGTGTTACAGTCCATGTAAACGAAGATGATGGTGATGTCAGCATCGACACCCCCTCATCTCTGCAGGTATATTGCTGAACTGTTCAAGCATTGGTCTTTCAATTTTTCATTACTCTATCCTGTTGATAGTTTTTAATCCATGGGCAGTGGTGGCTAGACTATTATCCCCTCCTTGCAGAAGAAGACAAACCAATTGAGTGCACACTACAACCTGGTGAAACGATTTATGTTCCAAGTGGTTGGTGGCATTGTATCCTTAATCTTGAACCTACAGTGGCTGTTACCCAGAATTTTGTGAACAAAGAAAATTTTGGGTTCGTGTGTTTGGATATGGCGCCTGGTTACCAGCACAAAGGGGTTTGCCGTGCTGGGCTTCTTGCTATTGATGATGGAAATTCGGAAGATTTGGAAAAAGAAACACACGATGAGGAAGTCAATACTTTGAGCTATTCAGACCTTACTAGGAAAGAGAAGAGGACACGGGTCAATGGAGAAAATCACAAAGAGGATGCAAATATAGTATCAAAGACATACGATATGTGGAAGAATGGATTCTCATATGATATTGATTTTCTCGCTTCATTTCTTGATAAAGAAAGAGATCATTACAACTTCCCATGGTCAATGGGGAACTCTGTAGGCCAACGAGAAATGAGAGGCTGGATATCCAAGCTTTGGGTTTTGAAACCTGAGATGAGAGAACTTTTATGGAAGGTACTTCTGATATGATATATTAGTGTATATAAGTATCTCTCCATCATCAATTCTTAGCGCTTCCTCTTGGCTTCTTTGGTAGGGGGCATGCATTGCTTTGAATGCTGAGAAATGGTTGCGATGCCTAGAGGAAGTATGTACTTTCCACAGCTTGCCGTCGGTTACAGAGGATGAAAAGCTACCAGTTGGAACTGGTAGCAATCCTGTAAGTTGACAGTCTCACTTAGAAGAGTTCCGCAGAAAAGTTCAACATTCCTAATTATTTCACTTATCTGCTCTGTCTTGTCTTATTTTTTCTGTTAGGTTTATCTGTTGTCAGACTATGCCATAAAACTGTTTGTTGAAGGAGGGCTGGAACAATCTATGTACGGTCTTGGAACTGAGGCAAGTAATCTTTATACCATAAGTTTAACACCCGATGTGCAATTGTTATGATTGTAACTCTTTGTCTTCTTTTGTGCAGCTTGAGTTTTATGACATTCTTGGCCAGGCTGATTCTCCTTTGAAAACACATATTCCTTATGTTCTAGCAAGCGGGATTCTTCTCTTTGAAAAAGGATCTTACAAAGTTGTCCCTTGGGATGGCAAGAAAATCCCAGACATTATCTCTAGCTCCAATCTCGATTTTGATGCATCAATTCCGAACAGTGAATTTCCATTTGGTATTTGGAACAAAACACTACGTGAACATAGAAATCAGGGGAAGCCAGCCACCGATTCTTTCGGTAAATTGAGTTCACATGTTTGGCCGTATATCATAACAAAACGATGCAAAGGGAAGATATTTGCCCAATTGTGAGTGCATCTTTTTTTCTTTTTTAATCTATGCATGACCCATCTTTAAAACCAAGTACATGATCTCTAACTTGAAGCTGTTGTTGCAGAAGAGATGATCTGACATGGAACGATGCTCAGAACTTGGCTACCTTTCTCGGACAACAACTACGCAACCTTCATCAACTGCCATATCCACCGGTCACACATCCTGAGTTGTTGAACGTTAATGCTATTCATGAGGAGTTGAGCATTCCAGCAGAATGGAAAGTTTTTGTCGATACTCTGTGGCATAAAAAGAAGGACGTTACTAGTCGTCTGGAAAATTGGTATGCTTGAAGTTTTCCGTAATATGACTGTTTCCATTTTTCTTTCTCTAAATAAAACTCACTGGTGGTGATTATACTGTTTGAATCTCTCAGGGGAAATCCTATTCCTCGGGCTTTAATGAGCAAAATAGACGAATACATTCCCGATGATTTTTTTGTGGATTTACTCAACATTTTCAAGGTTTCTCCTCTTATCTTTTGTCAGGATCATTTACATCCTTAAATTCAGTTTCTCATAACCTTTTGTTTATGAATACAGGATACAAACAGTGGTGATGACACTAAGCCCTGCACCTGGATACACTCAGATGTCATGGACGACAACATTCACATGGAACCATACTCAAATGATTCAGTTGATGGTCAACACAGTTCATGGCGTCCCAGTCATATTCTTGACTTCAGCGATTTAACCATAGGTACTTGATACGACTAAAGTATCTATCCAATATTCATAATCTAAATGCTCAAATGTGGAGAGTTTTCTGAAAGAATGAGGAAATTGCAGGAGATCCCCTCTACGACTTGATACCAATATACTTAGACGTCTTTAGAGGAGACGCTGATCTATTCAAGAAGCTTTTAGAAAGTTATGAGCTTCCATTAATCAGAAGTAGGTTGCTGGAGAACGGAACAACTATTACAACAGACAGTACGATGAAGAGAGTACTCTCTCCTTCATACCGTACAATGTAAGTATCAAAACTGTCATAAACAGAGATAAATAGCCTTCAAGATTCTAATTGCTGAATGATCTGTACATGTGATTGGTTTCAGGTGTTACTGTTTATTACATGACGACAATGTGTTGGGTGCAATGTTCAGTATTTGGGACGAACTTAAGACAGCTGAATCATGGGAACAAGTTGAGCAAACTGTTTGGAGTCTACTTAACAGCTACTGATCTTGATATTAATTTTACTTTCTGTTGAAATTTGTGTTGTTATTTGGAAAAGTACCGAAAATAAGCTCTTTTGTTTCATTTTGACAGAGAACTCCTTATAGAAAACTCAATAACAATGATTTATATTCAAATATGTATTACAGATTATGCATGTATAAAAATGTGTAATAGATACCATTTTGAATGTCTTCACTCTAAAATTATCCTTAAATTAAACAACTATATTGGACAGCTTTTGTTTATTGTGAGCAATAATACAGCAGTGATCACAGAGAGCAATGGAGATCTCCAGTATCAACATCATCGAAATCTGTGTCCAAGTCATCAAGATCCATACTGTAACTTCCAATGACATCACTACCGCTACCACCACAACCATTAGCACCGGAGAGTCCATTAGCTCCGGTGATTGGTTTCCGAGCTTCCTCAATGATCTACGCAATCTCTTCAACTGTCTGAGACGATGGACCATTCATCCTCATTGATCCTTCTGACATCTCAACCGGCAAATTCTTAAGAAACCAAGAATGGTTCTTTATCTCCTCAATCGTTATTCTCTGTAATCCAATATTACACAATCTGTTAGAATGTAATTGATATCTACATCTGAAGTTGAAATCATTCTAATCTAATATATATTATCTAGAGGCCAATCTAAGTTGGAAGTCTATGAGAACTCGAGGTTAAATCCAACAAGACATGCATGAATACATGATGATGCGTCTATTATGATATTTCGAGATGTTAGAAACCTATAATAGTGACGGATCACTGAATGAAAAAACATAGAAAGAGAAACATAACATACCTTTTCAGGATTGGCAACGAATATTCGAGAGAGAAGATGTCTACATTCACCAGAAACTCGAACATAATCAGGAACCGAGTATTGAGCTCTCAGAATCCGACCAATAGTTTTCCGAAAATCTTTAGGATCAGAAGGATCTTCAAAAGGATAAGCACCAACAAGCATAACATATAAAGTGACACCACAAGACCAAACATCAGCAATCTTGCCATTATATTCTTTCTTTGAAAGAACTTCAGGTGCAATGTAAGCAGGTGTTCCCACTGTTGTCTTTGGTTGAGAATCAAGAACTCCTGATTTCGAATACCCAAAGTCACAGATCTTTACTCTTGGTGCTTCACTTCCATCAAGTAATGTGTTCTCTAGCTTTAGATCTCTATGGCATATTTCCTTCATAAAACAACATGCATGTTTATGTCAAAAACTTCTGATGAACAACACGACTTTGATTTAGTTTGAATGTTGCTTACAAGACTGTGACAGTAGTTTACTCCTGATATGAGCTGCTGAAAGAAAAACCTTGCCTAAAACCATGATTTAATACACAAATAATTCATCATTGTTTACCACTATATTATGGAAAACGATCAATCTCTCCATGAGAAATATCGAATAGCACCAGATACATCCAAACTAAGAATTCATGCAATATGTCTCCAAAAATAAATATCTAAATCTCTTCAAAATAAAAGTTTTACTTATATATCCCAGAAAAATAGTTCGGAACTTAAAACCCACTAATCCTAAGTTTCAAACTATTATTTAGGATATATAAGTAACACCTTTCATTTCCAAAAGATTTAGATATTTAACTTTATTGTTGGAGATATATAGCCGGAAAATTTGTTTTTGTATTTGAACTATGTATTTTACTTTGGTTTTAATATAATTTAGACGATAAATAAAAAGAAGACATATAGCATGCAATTTTAGTTTGAGGTTGATTTGGTGCTATATAATATTTTTCGTGTGGAAATATATCGTTTACTCTTATATAATCACAAAAATATGAAATAAAAAAGGAGAGAAACCTCGTCTTCACTGAATCTTCCGGCACTGCAAATTCTTCCGAACAATTCTCCTCCTGCAGCATATTCCATTACTAGTGCCAAATGCGTGGCCGTCAATAAAACCTCTTTGAATCTTATAATATTAGGATGGATAAGTGACCTATGATTCATGATTTCTCTTTGTACATGCTCATCAATCTTCAAAACATCAACAAATATAAAATATTCAGAAAAAAAAGACAGTATTGATTGAAATATGAGCTCAAGAGTGTTAAAAGAGATGACCTTTTGACCTCTCTCGATGAACTTAACAGCGAAAAGCTCTTTCGATAACTTATCACGAACAAGCTTTGCTACTCCAAAATTACCAGACCCAATATCTTTCACTATCTCATACCTCTCCATAACTCTGCAAACTCTTAACACAAAACAGAGTTGCTCTGTTTTTATATAGAAATGCTCTGTTCTCTCAAAAGTTAGTTAAGACAAAACAGAATATAACTTTTTCAGACACAAAACAAAGATGAAGTTAAACACACACAAGTGTCTTTATGTGTGTATATATGAGAATTGAAGCATCTATTGTTGTTCAGAAGACAGAAGGACCAACTAAATTGAGAGATCTGAGAGATAACTTCGAAGAAAAAGAAAGATTTGTAATAATAATTGATTAAGAATGAATGATAAATTGAGGATTTGATCTTCTTGGGAACAAGCTTTTGCTTTAGAAACAGAGTCGTCACTGCTGTTGACTCTGTTTGTGTTTATGTGAAGAAGAAAAAGGATCGATGCAGAATTTGACACGTGTTAATATCTAATGGAATTTGTTAATTGCCAACTATATTTTTGTTTCATAAATATCATTCTTTGACAAATATCTAATGGTTTCTATTACACATGTGGTTGATTCCGACCTTGTAGTAATTGTTTTTATGTTTTAATGAATTGGGAAACCTTAGCGACAAAGGAAATGATTTAATGCTATTTGGCAATAAGTATTATATTGGATGGAGAGAGATGTGTGGTTTAGTAGTAAGTTTGAGCAAAAGATTTGGAATGTTTTGGCTTCAAGTTTCTTTGAATAGAAAAATACAAGAGTGATAGTTTAATAGATATAGATGATAATGTAAATTGACAATTGGATCGACAAGACTTAATTCATAGTCTAAAGTTCATCCCTATAATTTTTTTTTAAGCTACCATAATGTAGCATATAGGAATCGAACTCTAGCAGGTAAAAATCGAACTCTGGTGCCAAATCATTAGCTGAATCTAACTACCAAACTGAGAGCAATTCAGCATTGAATATGTAATTCAATAAAACTAGAATTTAGTTTTTATTAGGAATTAGGAGTTATGTTTATGTGTTAGCCAGCTTTGATAGGTCAATTTTTTATTAATATGGTGTTGGAAATCTAGAAAATTTCAATGCTAAGATATTTAATATGTTATGTAAGTATATTATAAATTTTTATTTATAGCTCTGGGTTTAGTCAAGTTAAATTATATTATCCTTCAATTCAAGAGATTTTTTATTATTATATTATGTTAGATACACTTTTCTTTTGATTGGTTATTCTAAAATGGTGTTTTGTGAGTGGGTGCTGATCGGTTGTTGGTCCCATTGAAAGTATTAGTTTAGCTAAAATTGTATCTTTAAGTCTAAATTATGGAACCAAGTTTGTCGTTGGTCGGTGTTGGAGTGTGCAAGTAAGTGTTGTTAACTCTATGGCTAAGGTTGGACATTGTCATAGCTAGAAGTTACATAGATGGAACTAAAGAATCAAATCAAGGAACAGAAAGTACTCATCAGTCCCCATGAGGACGCACGAACGAGAGAGCATCATTGCATATAAGGATGCATGCACACTATCATTTGTGTAATACTATTGTTCGGAGTTCAAGTTTACATGGGACCTATGTAAAAATACTACGAGGTGCATTTATACAAATGTGATTTTGGAGAAGTTCGAATTCGAATAGCATATTATCCTTGTCTCCGATTTTTTTCGCTCAGTTATAGTCCACATTGGCTAATCTTGTCGTATTTCTTCTTTCAAGACCTTGATCGGATCTAGTTCCAACTCTCTTCTCTCAAACCTTTTGATCTCCTTCTGAAAAGAGCCTTGCCTCATTCACTCGCTTCCTTTATAAACTCACCATATAGATGGACATATGCAAGCCACAACATTTCTTTTTTTTTTGACATGGTATTAACCTAACTTCCATCTTTTTTCTCAATGTATATATGATCATTGATCTTTATCTACATCACGGATTTAGAATTCTTTATTTTTACCTATTTTAGTGTGTATTACTTACATTAAATCTCTAGAGTAGTCTTTCTTTTTCTTCTTTAACTTATTTCATATATAAATGATCTATACGAGAATTTACTAAGGTAAAACAACTTACGAAGAAATAAGATAAGAGAAGAGAAAACATAATGATGGATAAAAGATAAGCGTTGAATAGATAATATTAACAAATTCGTAAAGGAAATTATTAAAGCGTAACAGATAAAGTAATTATTAATTTCGAAGAGCCATCTAAATAAAATTGACTTAAAATTGATAACACTAATAATAAAAGAGAATAATTAGGAATAAATTATTAAAAATAAAATCGCCTAAGCACTACAATTGAATGTTATTAAGATTTGAAGAAAGACAATGGACGTTTGGAGGAGGCACGAAAATATGAAAGATGAGTTGGAGAAGAAAGAGTCCTTAGGATACTCTGACATGCTCACAACACATGTGTCCCTCTTAGCTGTCTCCATTTTTGCTCTCTCAACTTGCTTCCATTATTCTATCATATATCTATTTCATTACTCCATTTCTTTTTACATTTTTGGTTGATAATTTATCTTTAGTAGCCTACAAAAACTAGCCTTTATATTAACTGCTAGACCAAAATTATTGTAATTTCTAAAGATTCATTTACGTAGTGAAAACACATTATCATATGTTTCATTGATGTTTTAAGATTTCTATATAGTATTTATTGTTTATTCAATGTTTTTGACTGTTTTAATTATGCATATTAGTTTATGATTGGTTAGATTATTTTGAAATTTATAATAAAACATATTTTGTTTAGAAAAAATAAAATAGTTAATGATTTTTTAATGTGTGAAAAATCTAAAATATCAACTATAAAAAATAAAAAAGTATATTTTTTTACAAAAAAATTGATTCACACATTTGATTTATAGCCAAAATACTCTTAACAATATTACCTAAAACAAACACTATTCTTTAGAATTAAATTCAAATGAGAAATATACAAGTGGAAGAAAAAAATGAATTTTAAGGTGTGAACTTTGACTATTGATTAAATTTTGTCGATCTAATTATTAATAAAAAATTCAGATGGAAAAACAGTACATATAATAACATTCAACTACTTGATCGAAAACACTTCTATAATCAAATATCTTTTATTTGTCTATCGATAAAATTTGGTCGATAAACTCTAAAACATATTATATGGAGTTATATTATTATTCACTGTTGAACTTGGATTAAAAAAAACTATACAAATATATTATTTAACCATTTGATTAAATATTTTTTGTCAAAAATTAGAAAACATTTGATTTTTAATTAAAATTATAATAATATTACATGATAATATTTTAGAGGTCAAATTCGAAAAAAAATAACAGAGATGACAGTCATGTAAAGGTGAATACCAAAAAAGATACCAATTATTTGTAGAAGTGAATTTTTATATTTTTCTCAACTCAAACAAAAAAAAATAGTTATTTTAGTTTGAGGTAAATTAAAAAATGGGCTTCAAAATTTCCCCTTTAAAAGCAGGACCGCCCATAATCAAAGAAGAGAATCCAACGGCCCGGATTGAATCGTGGTTCCAAATTTCATTTTCCTCTAAAACGCATTTAACGCTTTCGGCTCATTAAACACATTCATTCATTCATCCTCCTCTCTCGCTTAACCTACACACCGATTCTCTAATCGAAACCGTTCTCTCTTTGATCAGATCTCACATCTTTTGTTTGTTTTCATCGGTTTTTTGGAAGAAACAACAATGGCGGTTTCTGCGCGTGAAGAGTTCGTATACATGGCTAAGCTTGCTGAGCAAGCCGAGAGATACGAAGAGATGGTAGAGTTTATGGAGAAAGTTTCCGCCGCCGTAGATGGTGATGAACTCACTGTAGAGGAGCGAAATCTACTCTCTGTGGCTTACAAGAACGTGATTGGTGCTCGTCGTGCCTCGTGGCGTATTATTTCTTCGATCGAGCAGAAGGAAGAGAGCCGTGGCAACGATGACCACGTTACGGCGATCCGCGATTATAGGTCTAAGATCGAGACGGAACTCTCTGGAATCTGTGACGGAATCCTTAAGTTGCTCGATTCTAGACTCATCCCTGCCGCTGCTTCTGGTGATTCTAAGGTCTTTTACCTGAAGATGAAAGGTGATTACCACAGGTACTTGGCTGAGTTCAAAACTGGCCAAGAGAGGAAAGACGCCGCTGAACATACTCTTTCCGCCTACAAATCTGCTCAGGTTCTTTTCCAGATATTCTAATTTCAGATCTAGTTTATTTGAATACTGTTTGTGATCTGTGGAAGTTGATTCACTAGATTTTGCTTTCTAACGAGAGTTAGACTCTGATTTTGGATAATATTAGGGATTTGCATTATCTAGAATAACTGGATATTGAGGTTGTTTGGGTTTTGATCGTATAGCCATTATAATGTGTGACACTATGCTATACTCAGGATATTGCCAATGCAGAGCTCGCTCCAACTCACCCAATCCGTCTTGGTTTGGCATTGAACTTCTCTGTCTTCTATTACGAGATCCTCAATTCCCCTGATCGTGCCTGCAGCCTCGCTAAACAGGTATATGAATCCACAATCATTCCATTATCCCAAATGTGGAATTGGATTTTGCCTAAAGACTTGACCTTCATAAAAGATTCAATTTTCTTTTGCTATATGATGTGTTTCCTTATCCCAAAGACATGACTTTGCCTGGTTTTGTTGTTGCAATTGTATCATCAAGGCCTTTGATGAAGCCATTGCAGAGTTGGACACACTAGGTGAAGAGTCATACAAAGACAGCACCTTGATCATGCAGCTCCTTCGTGATAACCTCACTCTCTGGACATCCGATATGCAGGTCAGTCCATTTATTCCACAAGTCTTTTCTTTTTCCTATAATCTCATTTCATTGACTAAATTCTCTTTACTGGTTTTGATCATATGTAGGATGATGCTGCGGATGAGATCAAGGAAACAGCAGCACCAAAACCAACAGAGGAACAGCAGTGATCGATCATTTGAGTGAAAACTCTGCTACTTTTCTAGGGTTTGCAACTTCTTCTCTTCGTCCATATGTTTCTTAAGTCTTAAAGACGCCTATTTTGCCATCGCTAAAGCTTATTCATTTCTGGCAAAAGTCGAACCCATCAACCATCTTTTTTTTTATCTCTTTGTTTGATTTTCTTCTTTTTTTTGGATCGATTTCAATGTCTGTGCAATCGAACTTTGCGTTGTTTTCTCATCAATTTGAAGATCATAAAGTCTCTGTCTCTTATCTTGTGTTGTTAGATTGTTGTCAAGCACTAGTTTATTGGACTTGGTAAAGCGAATATAACTTTTACATTAAAGCAGTCTTGAATCAATCATCATATTGATTATATTAAATTACCTCTCAAAAAAACTATTCAAGTATAGTCACTCGTTAGATCATTGACAGGTTACATAAATGCTTTCCTCAGAATTTGAACTTTCAACTGAAAACGAAAGCATATAAACGAAAATTCAACCAAAGGAACAGTGAAGTGATTGCTGTAGCTAAAACAATTGCATGCAGTTTGGTCTACAAAGATATGATTGAAGAGTTGTAAAAAAACTGTATTCCTTTCTTTTTATCTACTCTTTGTTTCTAACATGGAGTAAAAAAAGAAAGTAAAAAAAAAAGGATCAAGTAAAATTTGAGTTGATAAAAAAAAAAAAACAAATCATCCATTGCTAATGATGTACAAAAAGAACAAAGGGAATTTTGTCATGACTGTCGAAACGACGACCTTTTTGAATTTGACCGACACGTTTGTGATCAGAGACCGTTTTATTTGGGGCTAGGAAGCGGCACCGTCGTCGGAGATACTGGAAACCCTAATTGACCTGATGTTGGTGATAGAAGTATGCTTGGTGAGAGTAATCCATATGGAGATTTAGGCGAATTTAGAAATCCAAACGGTGGAGGAGCTGGAAACGATGTCGGCGCAGCTTGTGAGACTGTTCCTACAGCGGCAGGAGGAGGAGGAGGATGTGGTGGGAGATTGTTTTGCGATGGTGGAGCGTTTTCCTGTTGTTGTTGATACCAGCGTGGTGAAACCAAAGGAGCTAATGGAGATAATCCAGAGAACTCTTTCCGGTTTGAATCAGTATTGAACATCGAGTTTTGAAGGTAACGCATGTATGAAGAGACTGGAGATTCCGCCGCCGCGTGAACTGGAGGTAACGGTGGGAGAGGAGAAAGCGGCGCCGTCGGTCGGGGCATAAATCCACCACCAGTCCAGTTTTGATTAGGGTTCAGATGATGAGAACCTTGAGGGATAAGTGCGTCATTTAGCAAACTAGGAGGACGATTAATAACGTGAGCTAACGGAGGAGGACGGATCCTGTGTAGACGAGAACTCTGTTGAGGTTTTGGGTGATGAATCGGTTGTTGCGGCGGAGCAGAGATCCGTTCATGCGCAGGTGAGCCGGTAAGTTTCTGAACAACATCTCTGAAATCATTCTTGTTGATATTGTAAACAGGAGGTTGATGTTGGTGAAGATTCCCTTGATTAATTGGCGGTGGAGGCGGCGGAGGAGGAAGATCAATTTCACGATTCACGGCGGCGGATACAGAAGAGGAAGAGTTTGTTGCCGTCGGTTTAGATATTTTATGAGAAAGCTTATTGAGTTGTCTCAGGTAATGATCTCTGTTCGTTGTATTGTTGCTGGTACTACTCGTTGCTGAACAAGAAACGGCGGAGGAATCGCCGGAGGAATTACAGCTCTTATCCATTAAAACCTAAGATTGATTTTCCTTCGCTGTTTTTCTCCGTCGGTTTTTTTTGTTTTTTCTCTGCCAGATTTGGTAGAGAGATAATGGAGAAGACGAAGCTGATGAAAATGGCTTTTTCTCTTCTTATTTTTATTTTATTTCAATACTATTAAAGATATTTATAAATTAACTAAACAAATTATATATAAAAAAACTATAGGCTTCTAATAAGTAGCTTTAATTGGATTTTTTCTAGAATAAAGATGAAAAGAAAATATTTTGTCTATGGATTCTCTCCATCAGCCTATAAGCTAAATTATTAATATAATTAATTGCGTGTTATATGTATAAACATGTACCTTCAATATTCTATTCTTACCAAATTGTAATTATATAATTACCTCATTTAGTTCGGTTCGTAACTGTTTATTAAAAACTAAATTATATATTTATGAGTTGTAATTATTCTTACATTGGAAATATCATAAAATATATAAAGACTGTTTCGTTTCCTTCTTTTGAAGTTTTGTTTCTTTATTTTTGCTTTTATAATTTAAAGCAAATGGCAAAAAAAAATCACATTTATTTTCTGTAAATTTTCCCTATAAAAATAATAATTATGAGATGACAAAAAAATAAAAAGTAATAATAAAAATACAAATAAGTTGGGTAAACGGGTCGGGTAATTCAACGCCCAATTTGGTCAAAAGCCCCAAAAGTATTACCGAAAACGACATTCGTACAGCCTTTAATCATGGGTAGTTATCCAATACTTCTCACTCCACCGTAAATCTGTGATCCGAGTCAGCAAACGACTTATTCAACGGCTGTGAGATTCGCACGAGACAGACACCTATCACGTGACTTTTACCTATTTTGTTCCTCGATAAATATTAGTTAGAGTGTTGTCTCATTAGTAGTACTTCATCTATTTAGTTTTAGTTGATTTTTTAGACATTTCACACTTATTAAAAAATTATTAATTATTTTACTTTTTTTAAACAAACCATATTTGCCGAATTATTCTCAATCAGCGGATTCGTGGATCCCACCCCGCAAAAAATCCGTGGGTTTTTATTTTTTTTATGATCCGCACCCATCCCGTAAAGAAGCGGGTTTTTAACCCGAAATCCAAATCTGCTCCGCAATAACTTAGCGGAGCCTGCGGGCTACCCGCAAAAAAAAATTAAAAAAAAATAACAAAACCAGTAAAACCCGCAAAAAATTCGCGAGATCCGCATTAAATTTCTAACATTGTGCTTTTTTTTAACAAAAAATGTCACGATGTTCACACACTTGTAAACAAAAACAACGCGAAATTTTTTTCGCAGGTACCCGCAGACTCCGCAGATCAAACCTGCCAAAAAAAAAAAACCCGCCCCGCGTAACCCGCACAAAAAAGAGCTTTAAATCCAAAGCCCATATCCACCCCGTGCGGACCAAAACCCGCAAAACCCACGGGCTGCGGGCCCAATTTCCAGTACTAAATGTAACTATTGATTTGGTACCATAGTTCGATTTCTACCCGCTATATTATGGGATTATAGGGATGAATTTTAAACTATAGATCGGCTCTTATCGATCTAATTATTAACAAAAAACAAATAAACCATGTTTTATAACAAATTTTAAAATAATCTAACCAATTATAAATTAATTTGTAGAATTCAAACATTCAAAAACACTTAAAACATCAAGTATAACTAAACAAGATAACGTATGTATTAACATGTAATTGTGATATCTTATAAACATTAAATATGAGATTGAAATATTTGAAATATTGTTTTTTTTCTGTTATAATAAGATAATATTTGCAATATAATTGCACTGGTAAAGACTGAAAGTTTGAAACGTATAATTTAACTGGAACGTTATTCGTACCATTAAAATTTTCTAAATTATTACGCATTTCAGTAAATAGTAGGTAGGATAGTTATATTTTCGAGGGTTTTGATACAAACGCTATATTCATCTTGTACAGTTTTGGTTTTATTAAACTTTATTAAAATAAAACATTATACATAGACTATATGATTATTGAATTGTGTATATATAGTATTATATTATTTGTCTGAATAAATCCCGTTGATAATTATGAATTTATAAATATGGAATTTATATCTATACTTTATAATAAAATAATCAAGTTCTGTAGAATTTACGTTTCTTAACAAAAGAACAAAAGTTCTGATTGTTTCGTTTTATGTAACAATTGACGGCAAAAAGTGATTTGTGCTTATGATATTTAACAAAAACCTATAATAGTTAAAAAAATTCATAACAAAATATCTACAGTATGTTTTTCTTTGCTGCTAATGAAATTCAAATTATTCTTGCGTGTTATAAAAAGGAAATATAACATTTTTGTTTGCTTTTTACGTTGAAAATAATGATTTTTTTTTTTGCATTATTTCTCAAAAAATAAAGGCTCTATTAGATAAAGGTTACACATAATGTGGGGGGTCATATAAGTATAATTAAAGCATCATAGTACAAGTCCCCATGTAAACGTACGTCGCTCTTATTTGTACTCTCTCTTTGACAATTTTTGCCTTCAAAGACTTTAACGTTATCAACAAAATCAAAGATTGTTTCCTTATTGGTTTGAATTTATTAATTACCTTAGTTTCTTCATCAGTATTTTCTATTTTTTACTCTAAAATAGAAAAACTCGATAATAAAAGTGTATTTTACTCCAATATATATTTTTACTTTTTATTCTATAAAAAAATATTTTTAGTATATTCTATTTTTAATTTATTATTAATACCTATTTATCTCTAAAAATTACAATTTTATCTCATTTATTTTATTGTTTGAATTTTTTTCATATTTTTCGAATTTATTTCACCATTTGTGACTTTTGTGTTGTTTAATCTACAAACTTCATATATTACAATTTAATTTTGTCTCATGCTAAATGTTTCTTATATCTTGGTTTATAATATTTAAATTTCATTATTATTTAGAAGTCATTTATAATATTTAAAAAAGTTTTTTTGTCAATACTGGATCGACAAGGTCTGAGCCATAATCAAGCCCAATCTTTAAAATTTGTATTTAATCTACTAATTTGTAGATGAGATGAATCGAACCCTATATGTCATAGGCTTTAGAAGAACTCGGCTAAAAAATTAATTTTAAAAATTTAATTATTATATAGATATTAATTATCATTTTTAATATTTAAAATTTAATTATTATTTAGATTTAGTGATTATTTATAATAGTAAATGATTATTCATATCATTTATAAAAATTTAAAGGACTGTTTTATAAATAAAAACAGTTCACCTCTAAAATAAAAGAAAAAATAGCATTCTCCTATATATATACAAAGGAAAAAATAGCATTTCATTATTTAAGAGGTGAAAATAAAGATGAATTGGAGAAAATTTTACTTTATAATAACATTTAGAAGCAAATATAGAAGTACGTTGGAGATACTCCTACACACAATAAATCTTTCTAATCTTATAGGCGAATGCAAGGGTCTTCTCGGAATCAGGAAGGGACTTAACTACGCTTTCTCTCTGCAGACACCTTTTGGCTGAAGCCATCAGTTTGGGACACTCTGGTTCGATGCTGAAGTTACCTAATTTCTCTGATGCTTCGAACCAGCTGTAATATCCAGTCATGGCAATGTCTACAAACCCGAAGTTATCTCCACCAAAGTAAGGTTTGTCTCCAAGCTCAGATTGTAGAGTCTTGAGTGCTTCAATATAATCTTTCTTGGCTATCTCTTGTTCTTCGCCTTTCGTTTGCCAAAGCTTATCTGCTGGCTCTAAAAACTGCTCCATTTCACAGATCAAACCCAAAACATTCTCAATTATGAGTCTAAACAAAACCAATTAACAGAGTTTTGATTGGTACCTTAGTATCGATGAAATCGACCCAGAATCTGGCTTGAGCTCTCTGGTAGGGATCGGACGGGAGGATTGGGTTTTTGTCAGACCAGACCTCGTCTACGTACTGAACTACGTTCATTGATTCACAGATCGGTTTACCATTGTGGATGAGAACCGGAATCTTCTTGTGGATTGGATTCATCTCAAGAAGCAGAGGGCTCTTGTCTCTCAGATTCTCTTCTCTGTACTCAAACTCAACTCCTTTCTCTCTTAGCGCGATCCTGGCTCTCAGTCCAAATACACTCGGCCAAAAGTCAAGAAGGATCACTTCATCCGCCATTATTGAGGAATGATCTCTTCTTTGATGGATTTTGCTTGAACCTTTCCGTATACTCGATCTGTTTGCTAAGTCTTAATTAGGTAATATAGTCGTTTTATATTAAAAAAAGTGTTGTATGTGTTGGTGTATAGATTATTGACCCTAAGCAAAATTTAACATTTAATTAATTTTTAGAAGTAAGGTTACCTTAGCAAGCAAGTAAATGTAAAAGTCGAACAAGTCAACTCAATGATATTTAATTCGAGATGTTCTTAAATATTGGAGTTTAGATTATGCTTAGGTCACTACTTACGACATTAAACTTTTTGCTTATATTTTTTTGTCAAAGAGCTTATTTCATTAGATTAACACTAGCATAAACCAAAAAGATACAAAACATAAACCAAAGATACATAGATGAAAGACAAAGAGATTTCAGGTAGACAAATATTGTGGAAATTTTGGATTAGGGTTAAAACTGTATTCTTGTCTTTAAAAAAAAATTTGAAAACATTTATAATTCTGTCGTCATAAAAAACAGTGAAACATGTCAACTAGTTGACTGATAAATTTTTGCTTATATATGTTATTGAAATATACAACAATAATCTTTTGCTTAAATATTAAATCCCACAGGCCCTATACAACTCTTAAAAGTTTTAGGGAAGAAATGACGAATGGGAGAAGGATGGAAGAGATCTTGCAAGTTTGTTTACATGGGAAATTTTCTGACGATAAAATCTATATAGAATCTTTAGAAAAACCATTTTGGCAAGAAATGAAAATTAATTACTATTGATTGAGCGATAAATGCTAATTGTTCTTGGCTTCAAGAAAATTGGGTTTGTCCAACATGATATTTGTTAGGAATTTGAGAAGATTTGATTATGGATCGGAATCTTCTTATAGATCCGATTGTTGAAAAAAACATGAAAACTTCAAGAACACACAACATAGCAAATAGTTATACAAAGCAGAAACAGCAGTTAAGAAATATTCTCTTACTCAATTCCATATTTCTTCTTAAGCTGTAAAATGAAACTAGCAATTTTCTCCGGTTCAGGCAAAGACTTAGCCACACTTGCTCTCTCCATACATCTTTGTCCCCAAGCCATGAGTTTCGAACACTCAGGTTCGATGCTGAAGTTACCAAACTTCTGATATGCAGGAAACCAACTAGAGAATCCAATCAAGGCAATGTCTAAAAACCCAAATTTGTCACCTCCAAAGTAAGGTTTATCTCCAAGCTCAGATTGAAGAGTCTTGAGTAATTCAATGTACTCTTTTGTGGCTGCTTCTTGCTCCTCACCTTTCGTTGACCAAGTCTTTCTCCCACAAACATACAACTGATCGTTGTGAAACAAGAAATATGAGTTACAAGCAATAACCTTAAAATGATACATTATAGATTTCTAACTCAAAACTAATTGACAATAAAGATATTAATATTTAGATTATATATGTAGAGTAGAATGATTCCAACTTTTGATATGGTATATCTACTGCATTTTGACATACTTCTCGCGATGTAGGTGGTACAACCTAATATCTCGAAATACCAAAATAAACACTTCATGCATACTTTGCTGGATCTTATCATGAGGTTTGATACCATGCTAAATTATGAGATTCCAACTCAAAACTAATTGACAGTCAATAGATTATATATACTCTTTTCGTTCTTTTCTAATTAATTTTTTATTATAAAAAAACTCACTCATATAAAGAAAAACATTTAATAGTTAATTATAATGGTATAATTTTTGGTACTACGCAATTTTCTATAACTCTATACCAATGCTAATTCAATCAATTCAATTAATATTTTTGAAATTTATAATTTATAATCATTAATTGATCAAATATACACTGAAAATTTTAAAAATCAATATTTAAGGAACAATCAAAAATACCTAGAAAACCTATTTGTTAGGAATGGAAGGAGAAGGAGTATTAGGTTAGAATGATCTCAACATCCGATATAAGATATCTATTGTATTATGACATAAAATTTGATGATTAAAAGAAACTTGTTGTTACCTTCTTGTCAATGAAATCAGCCCAAAATAAGGCTTGAGCTCTTTGGTAAGGATCAGAAGGGAGGAATGAGTTGTTGTTGGACCAGACCTCATCTATGTATTGGAGCTGAATGATGGATTCGCAAACCGGTTTACCATTGTGAATGAGAACCGGGATTTTTTTGTGAACCGGATTCATCTGTAGAAGCAAAGAACTCTTGTTATTGAGATCCTCTTCTTTAAACTCGTACTTGACTTCTTTCTCCTCTAATGCAATCATCGTTCTCATTCCAAACATGCTTGGCCAGAAACTCAGAAGGATTACCTCGTCTGCCATTGTTGCAATTAGCCAAGCTCACAAATATGTGAAATAATTTAATGTATATTCCTCTTCGACCTCTGTTATTTCTCGTACAACGCAATCATCGGGAATAAAGTGATTAGAGAGGTACTTTTTAATTAGTGGAGTTTAAAGATGCTTTATTAGGTTGACATGTCCTCCCAAAAGTAGTTTAGAAACCCAAACAAATTGTATGATTATAATTCTCTTTGTTTTTATTGTAAAGAACATATATGCATTAGGTGAATACATCCATTACAATTGTAAGATATTCTTCTCAACTAAAAAGACAATAACATATCGGCTGAAAACTAAATTACAAATCTCCAACTTTACCTACTGATCTCTTCTTTTTCGCTATTTTATTGAAGGGAATGTTGTATCCAAATGATTTTGTCATCTTTAACTACTTCTGTGAATACGACTTCATATTTGGATTTGGACGCTTTAATCGAAACAAACTCTCAACGATGATCTCTCGTATTAGGGAAAACTGAAAAACCAAAGAGAAACTGATCAACACCAGATTAACGATGAGAGAAACAACAAGTCTTCACTTGAGCTTCTGTGAACTAATTTCATTACACATTGTAACATAACATCACACTTTGTCAGATTAAACCCGATGAAGATCAAATTCCTAAATAGACACTGATAAGTATCCCACATCGGTTAGATAGAGAATTAGTTGTTAGTAATTTGCAAAACAAACAAACGTTCATCCAGCTGTTATATCCGAATTGTATATTCGGATGCAAAAACAAAGGGGCCTTGGCCTAATTTTGGAGTAATAGTGGTCTTACTGTTTTGTGAAGAATCTTTTTGACAAAACGGCTATATTTTATGTACTATTGAATGATATGATTTCAAATCTGATTACTGTAATCTAATTTGTAGAGTATTTTTTTACCGGTCGCTTTATTACCGTTTTAAACTCAAACAAAATCTCCTATAAATAAATAAAAGCAGATTTTACCACATTCCACATTATCTGTTCGCACTCTCACGTCAATTCTTCCTCGCTCTCTCCAATACTCTCTTCATTACTTCTTCATTGTTCTCTCAATACTCTCTCGTCAATTCTTCATCAATTCTCTCTCACTGGCTACTTAAGATTCATTACAAACTCGGATAAACACAGACAACACACGAATCTGCTAAAGCAAAAGACATACGTTCTCTACACACAAACCATCTGACAAATGCTCTGCATTATGTAAGGAAAACTTCTCACGAAAGTACCACAGAGAGCATTGAGAACCAAACCACAAACAAACATAATCTACTCAGGTACAAATTTCTTCCTGAGCTCGGTAACGAATCCAGTAACCTTCTCAGGATCAGGCAATGACTTAGCAACACTCTCCCTCTGCAAACACTTCTTAACCCAAGCGCTTAGTTTTGGACACTCTGATTCAATTTGGAGGTTACCGTACTTCTCGTATGCTGGAAACCAACTGGAGAATCCAATCAAGGCAATGTCTACATAGCCAAAGTCATCTCCACCAAAGTAAGGTTTGTCTCCAAGCTCAGATTCAAGTGTCTTGAGCATTTCAATAAACTCCTTCTTGCCTGTCTCTTGTTCCTCACCTTTGGTTGCCCAAACCTTCCTCTGAGCATCGTACATCTGATCACAGAGTAACAACATAAACATCAAGCTATGTCAAAACTCAAAAGAACCCAAACAAACCTCAAAAGGATGATATTTACATGCCTAACTCGGACAAGCTCAAAGACGAGTCCACAAGGAGAATCTAACAATTTGGGGTGATATCCAAATTACCCAAATCAACTTGAAAATATCCAAATCACAGAAGCAACATAACACCAGACAAACGCATAAAAGCTGAATCTACAGCTAAACCCTAAATTTTGGTGGTAATTTTTACAAGCTTGTCACTTGTATATATTCAGCTCAGGTTTCAGTATTTAGAATACCCGATTCAAGGGCACAAAGAAAGATTATACCTTTTTGTCAATGAAATCAGCCCAAAACCTAGCTTGAGCTCTCTGGTAAGGATCAGAAGGGAGGATAGGGTTCTTGTTAGACCAAACCTCATCGATGTACTGAACCTGAATGATAGATTCGTTAATTGACTTCCCGTTATGGATAAGAACAGGAATCTTCTTATGGATTGGGTTCATCTGAAGAAGCAAAGGACTCTTGTTCCTCAAATCTTCTTCTCTGTACTCAAAGTCCACACCTTTCTCCCTCAAAGCAATCCTCGTCCTCATCCCGAACATACTCGGCCAGAAATCAAGAAGAATCACCTCGTTCGCCATTGTTGAGATCCCTGAAGAACCTTACAAAAAAAACCTTTTTTTCTACCGTTCTCGATATCTCAGTTGGATGGTTGTAGAAACTAGTATGAGAAGTTAGGTAATTTATAGATGAGTAAGATTAATGGATACGAACATGAATTTTGCTTCGTCAAGCCGTTACGTCACAGAGTCTTTTAACGCATGGGCCCAAAATTAAAGCTTTTTCTTGTTTAAATGTAATAGTTTTATAATCTTATTTCATTCCCTCTTTATGTTCTTCATCAACCAAAATTAGATTTGTTTTGTGTTTATATTATTCTAAATTGATAGTGATATCAACAGTCACTATTGTTATGTTCGAGTGGTTAAGGATTCTTTCTATCTTTAAATACGATTCTTTATTGATCACTATGAATGTTGAAATAATATTTTTTTTCTTAACAATTCTATCGAAAATATCAAATTTATACTCTAAATTTTTCTAATATACTATATGTAATGAATCTATAATATTAGCAAAATCGTTATAACTACCACACTAAAAATAATTTGGTATGTATTTATTTGATCATACAATAATCTGACTCTAAATCTGTGAAGAATTTAGTAGAAATTTGTTAGAAAGGTACAAATTCTAGAAACTAGGTAGCTGTAACGTAAACGTTGACTGAGTTGATTGGATTATCGAGATTATTTCGATGGAATTTTGTAGATTTTGTGATTATGCCACTGCTTACGTCATTGTACAGCACATTTATCACTGACCCAATGTGTAATAAGAAAAGAAAAACATTAAATTAATTTGCAGAATTGGGCTGTTGGGCTTCTGAATGGTCCAATAGGTAAAAACGAGCCTCCTAAAATCCATTAAACTACAAAGAGTCTTTAATAGTTCAGAATTACAGTTAATGGGCCTAACACTGGGCCCATTTCTCTTTAGTCTTTTTTTCTTCTCTCTTCTCGTGCAGAGAATCACAGGGCGCACCGTCCGAGGCCAGGGAGAGAAAACGATAACAGTACAGTGATTTATTGACAGAGCTTAAGCTTATGACAAATATTTTTCAGACCATCCTTTTTATTACAGTTTTTGCATAAGTATACGACTAACTTTGGTCTGAAAGAGCTTAGGAGATGATAACCAAGACAAGGTATTTTTGTTTTTATTATTCATGATAATTTTGTTTTTAATATTCTTCACATAATCTCTTGATTTTTCATGTGAGTGTGAAAATAACTAAACAAATTTAAAAAAAAAACAAAACCACACAAAAAGGTTTGGTTTTGATAAGAAGGGTCTTAATTTACTGGTTCAATTTCATATCCAAATCCTCGCCTCCAATTTCTTATCCTCTATACACACTAATGAAGTTTTGTCCTCATGCAGGAAATTTTATTATTATATGAAATAGATTCTGTTAGCTTACTCTCAAGTTTCTTCTATTTCTCTACCTAGTGAGCTTTCTCTTCTGTGTATGTCTATGTAGAACGGCTCAAAAGTGTATATATATTCATACTGTCTTTTGATTCTGCAGATTTTAAAAGAGATTGGATTATAAGAGAAGATGGAGATCACTAACGTTAACGAGTATGAAGCCATTGCTAAGGAAAAATTGCCAAAGATGGTCTATGATTACTATGCTTCTGGTGCAGAGGATCAATGGACTCTTCAAGAGAACCGAAACGCTTTCTCTAGAATCCTGTGAGTGTTCTTTAAAAGTTTTCATGAAGAAAGTTTTCTGATTTCACTCTGAATCAATTCTCTTTCTCTTTATAATTAAGGTTTCGTCCTCGGATTCTGATAGATGTGAGTAAGATTGATATGACTACAACTGTTTTGGGATTCAAGATATCTATGCCTATCATGGTTGCTCCAACTGCTATGCAGAAGATGGCTCACCCTGAGGGTAAGTACTTAAAAACAGAACAAAGTCAAAAGTAGAGCATGAAGATGTCTGAATTACACTTGTATTGTAACGTTTAGGTGAGTATGCTACGGCTAGAGCTTCATCTGCTGCTGGAACTATCATGGTTTGAATCTGAATCTTTGTTATTTCTTCACTTAAAACAGTCGCAAGTACTTTAAGATTGAGATATCTTAAAACTCTTGTTGTAGACACTATCTTCATGGGCTACTTCTAGTGTTGAAGAGGTTGCTTCAACAGGACCCGGAATCCGATTTTTCCAGCTCTATGTAAGCCCCATCGTGTGGTATAATATTCACACATGAATCAATAAGCTTCAATATTTCAGTTGGTTTTATAGGTGTACAAGAACAGGAACGTGGTGGCTCAGCTTGTGAGAAGAGCAGAAAGAGCTGGTTTCAAAGCAATTGCTCTTACTGTTGATACACCAAGGCTTGGTCGCAGAGAATCTGATATCAAAAACAGATTTACATTGCCACCCTACTTAACTTTGAAGAATTTTGAAGGTCTTGACCTTGGCAAGATGGATGAGGTAACAACTTATTTGATCAAATATATGATCTCTATGTGTGATTTTTCACTTTGTTAAATCAGCTTGGTGGATTCTGTAGGCAAATGACTCAGGACTAGCATCCTACGTTGCTGGACAAATTGATCGTACCTTGAGCTGGAAGGTAAAACAATACAAATCATTGACTTGGAAACTATTACTGATCCACCTAGATCCTGTGAAGATTAGCTTTTCCATACGGATTCCAGACAGATTATTCCGTGTGATTTCTCGAAGTGAAAAGAATGTGTTATATGATCGATACAGGATGTACAATGGCTTCAAACAATCACAAGTCTGCCTATTCTGGTGAAAGGTGTGCTCACAGCTGAAGATGGTAAGAAAACCAAAAACTCTCATTCATGTTCTTCATTAGTTTCAAGTCTTATTACTTCACAATTTGTGAAAAGTCCCAACTAAGTGTATGTTGCTTTATTCGTCTGCAGCAAGACTGGCGGTACAGGCAGGAGCAGCAGGTATCATTGTGTCTAACCACGGTGCTCGTCAGCTCGATTATGTCCCATCCACAATCGTTGCCCTTGAAGAGGTTACTTAATACACTAAAACTCAACTTTTTGTCTAACTCTATATATGAAGTTTGTTATTATTAACTAATCCTTGTCTCTTCTCAGGTTGTGAAAGCAGCTCAGGGAAAGATTCCGGTGTTCTTAGACGGTGGAGTTCGTCGTGGGACAGATGTTTTTAAAGCCCTCGCACTTGGAGCCTCAGGCATATTCGTAAGTCTTAATACTTTCTTGCTGTACAAGTAACTATACACTGTTTCTTGTACTACCATTAACCCATTACTCATTCTCAGATCGGAAGGCCAGTAGTGTTCTCACTGGCGGCGGAAGGAGAGGCCGGAGTAAGAAAAGTGTTACAAATGATGAGAGAAGAGTTTGAACTCACAATGGCATTAAGTGGATGCACCAGTATAAAGGAGATCACTCGCAACCACATTGTCACTGATTGGGATACTCCTCAGGCTCGTATACTACCAAAGCTGTAGTTACATTATACTTGAATCAAACATTATATCCTTTTGATTCTGATGAGACTACGAATCAGAATAAGCCAGTCTCAACCAGGATTAAATTCGCAAACCGGAAGTACTTGGTTTAGTTGTATTTCTAAACCAGGATTTGATTTCTGCAATTTATGTTTTTTTGAGTTGTTTGTTTCATGTATTTGCTTCAGAATTTAATCAATGAAAAACAGAAAAAAGGCATGTCTTTATCTAACAGAGAGCTTTGAGAAACCAAAGCCTAACAGATTGCCTTATCCTTTGTAATAATGGCCTCTATTATCGACCAAATGTCTACTTGTCTCGGTATTTTATTATTATTATAAATATTGATTTTTGTTTTTGTAATTAACATGACTCTAGCAACAAGTGAAACGACAAATTCTTTAATATAGATTACAAAATCACTCCAGAAGAACATTGCTTGCAAAGAATAAATTAAAAGCCAAGCCTTTAATATTATAAACGATGAATTCTACTTTATGATTTAGAGTCCGAACAATTAAATGAAGAGAAAAGAACCTGAATAAACGCTTTGTTCTTGTAAAATCTTCTATGCTCGGGAAGAAGTAGTCTTTCGAAAAACAAGCAACACAAAAAAGTTTGGGTTGGATAAGAAGTCTACTAATTCGACTGGTTCTATTTCATTTCCAAATCCTTACCTCATCTTATCCTCTTCAAATAAACTCTCTGCTTTTTCATGCAAAGTGAGAAAAAATAATTATCAAAAAAAAACAAAGCCACACAAAAAGGTTTCGTTTCGATAAGAAAGGTCCTAATTCGACTGGTTCAATTTCATTTCCAAATCCTCACCTCCAAATTCTTATCCTCTTCACATACATAAATAGGGTTTTGTCCTCATGCAGAAAAATCCTCATTATATGAATTAGAGTCTTTTTACCTTACTCTCAAATCTCTTCTATTCCTCTACCTGGTGAGCATTCTCTTGTATGTATGTCTCTGTAGAACGACTCAAAAGTATATATACTCATATTGTCTTTTGATCTGCAGATCCTCAAAAGAGATTAGCTTAGAGAGTTGAAGATCAGATTACAAGAGAAGATGGAGATCACTAACGTTAACGAGTATGAAGCCATCGCTAAGGAAAAATTACCAAAGATGGTCTATGATTACTATGCTTCTGGTGCAGAGGATCAATGGACTCTTCAAGAGAACCGAAACGCTTTCTCTAGAATCCTGTGTGTATTCTTGTAAAGTTTTCATCAAGAAAGCTATTTTGATTTCACTCTAAACCAGTTCTCTTTCTCTCTATCATTAAGGTTTCGTCCTCGGATTCTCATAGATGTAAGCAAGATTGATATGACTACAACTGTTTTGGGATTTAAGATATCTATGCCTATTATGGTTGCTCCAACTGCTATGCAGAAGATGGCTCATCCTGAGGGTAAGTATTCAAAAACAGAACAGAGTAAATGTTTGATCATGATGATGTCTGATCTAAGCTTGTACTGTAATGTTTAGGTGAGTATGCTACAGCTAGAGCTGCATCTGCTGCTGGAACTATCATGGTTTGAATCTGAATCTTTGATATTTCTTATCCTAAAAGAGTCAGCAACTTTAAGATTGAGATATCTTAAAACTCTTGTTACAGACACTATCTTCATGGGCTACTTCTAGTGTTGAAGAGGTTGCTTCAACAGGACCCGGAATCCGATTTTTCCAGCTCTATGTAAGCCCCATCGTGTGGTATAATATTCACACATGAATCAATAAGCTTCAATATTTCAGTTGGTTTTATAGGTGTACAAGAACAGGAACGTGGTGGCTCAGCTTGTGAGAAGAGCAGAGAAAGCTGGTTTCAAAGCGATTGCTCTCACTGTTGATACACCAAGGCTTGGTCGCAGAGAATCTGATATCAAAAACAGGTTTACCTTGCCACCTTACTTAACTTTGAAGAATTTTGAAGGTCTTGACCTTGGCAAGATGGATGAGGTAACAACTTATTTTGATCAAATATATAACTTCAATGTGATTTTTTACTTTCCTAAATATGTTTGATGAATTCTGTAGGCAAATGACTCAGGACTAGCATCTTATGTGGCTGGGCAAATTGATCGTACCTTGAGCTGGAAGGTAAAGCAATACAAATCATTGACTTGGAAACTATAACAGATCCATCTGGATCCAGTCAAGAGTAGTTATTCCAGACGGACTATAGATCAATATAATCGTGTGATTTGTTGTAGTGAAAACAATGTTGTGTTATGGTCTATACAGGATGTGCAATGGCTTCAAACAATCACAAGTCTGCCTATTCTGGTGAAAGGTGTGCTCACAGCTGAGGATGGTGAGAAAACCACAAACTCAACAATACAAAACTCTCATTCATAATCTTCATTATCACTTCACATTTTCCTAAAAATCCTAACAAAGTGTATGTTTCTTAAATCTGAATTCATCTGCAGCAAGAATGGCGGTACAAGCAGGAGCAGCAGGCATCATCGTGTCTAACCACGGTGCTCGTCAGCTCGATTATGTCCCAGCCACAATCATAGCCCTTGAAGAGGTTACTTAATACACTAAAACTAAACTTTTTGTCTAACTCTATGAAGTTTGTTTTTATCGTCTAATTCTTGACTCTTCTGATTGTGATCAGGTTGTTAAAGCAACTCAGGGAAGGATTCCGGTGTTCTTAGACGGTGGAGTTCGCCGTGGAACCGATGTTTTTAAAGCCCTAGCACTTGGAGCCTCAGGCATATTTGTAAGTATCAATACTTTCTTGCAATACAAGTAACTATTCACTATTTCTTGTACTACAAGTAACCCATTACTCTCATTCTCAGATCGGAAGGCCAGTAGTGTTCTCATTGGCGGCTGAAGGAGAGGCCGGAGTGAGGAAAGTATTACAAATGATGAGAGAAGAGTTCGAACTTACAATGGCATTAAGTGGATGTACTAGTTTAAAGGAGATCACTCGTAACCACATTGTCACTGATTGGGATACTCCTCTTGCACGTTTACTACCAAAGATGTAGTTACATTATACCTTAAAGTGAAACATTGTATATGTATTGTCTTCGTCGTCGTGTCTCCTTTTGATTCGATGTACTGTACATTTCAATGCTCATCGCTACTCTTCTGCCTGTATTAATGGCCTTGATTATAGATCAATATATCTCGTTGTCTAAGTATTTCACTATAATCATAACATATTGTTTATTGTTTTTGTAATTAACATGTTTGCGAAAAAAAAGAAAATGTGCTCGTTACAAATAGTTAAATGTGCATCTATATTTTATTTTTCGTAACTCCGACAAAAAGTATAGTGACCAATATAGGAGATTAAAGTGATCATAGTTTCGATGTGTACATTTTATCACATTCTAACATGTTTAATTGAAATATATGTGATATAACCTAATATCTTGAAATACCATAACAAATGTTTTATATATGTTTTGCTACACTTGATAATGGAAGGTTATTATAGTCTTTCACATTGTATCAATCCCTCTGCTGTTTTCGCAATGTGTCGTAATTCCATATCTCACAATATTTGCATTTGTATTTTTTTAAATCGATAAAGTTCGATCTATAATCTATAAAATCACCTATTTATATCCGACAAAAAAATCACATAATTTACATGTAATAGGATGGAGTCAAACTACATATACTTGAAACTACACTGTAAAGAATTGGGCAATTTCATTTGTTTTCAACTTTTCTTTTTCATAATTACATTATTTGTCTTAAATTTTGTTAGCTAAATAAAATGAAAAATATATTAAAAAATACTTTTAATCAAATAGTAATTGAAAAACCTGAATTTTTGAGTGGATGAATTTAATCGCATATTATTTTTATTGTCTTATCAATTAAATCACATGTTTTTCTGAATTACTAATTAAATCACAAAAATTTTGTTTATCTCAAAATAAAATTGCTCTATTTTATTAATAAAATGCTTTCAACTTCTTTCACTTTACTCTTTTTCCTTCACTTTACTCTTCTGCCCGTAAAGCTTATGTCTGCCCAAGACAAAGTTTTCGATTTGATATACTGTCATTCTCAACAAAAGCCGGAGTTATTTTTATCTTTTTACTCCAAAAATCAAAACACTTGGGAGAAAACTAAAACCTCAAGACATTTTTGATGATTTTGCTACCTTTAGGGGTATTTATGGTAAAATTCTCATAATTATATATGAGGTGAATTAATATTTTATATTAACTGTTATATGGTTTAAATTAAAATTGATACATGTCATTTTTAGAAGGTTTTAAAATTTGATGCATCAATCATAGAGAGAGTCATTTTACTTATATATATATATATATATATATAATCATGTTTTTTTTTTTTGTCAACTGGCTTAGTGGCCTTTAATCCCCTCCTTTATATTGCAGGTAGAGAGTTCGAACCTTGGTGCTTTGAGGATTTATAAAGTGACAACACCACTAGACCACCTGTCATCGGCTATATATAATCATGTTAGAGTGATCTTAATTAATTTGCGATTTGTGATATTCTATCACATTTTACCAGTCCGCGAATACATGTTAACAAAAATTTTTTTATCATAGATAAATATAGATTGTTTCATAGAGAAGAAACTAACCTGTATTTGCTTACGCTGGATCTTAGATAACTCACGACACGTAGCAACATACTATTATATATCATACACATTAAAATAAGAACAAGATAGACAGAAACATTTGTTATTTTCAATTAAAAGCTGTTAGAATTTGCATCTAGAAGTCTCCACAAACTTTGATATAGAAACATCGAATTTGGTCTTACGTACTCAACACCGTGACATTGTTAGCTTCTATCTACAGACTCGATCATTACTTGTGTTTTCTGTATATATTCTAATGTTTTAAAGCGTCAAATTCCAAGACAACTTCACCTTGGTTTTTGACAATTATACTATTCTAATATATGAGATCTACAAGTATGGTCTTGATCGATTTTGTTCGACTAATTGATATTTCTATTATGATCACAATGTGAATGGAACTATATCTTACAAAAAGACGTCATAAATCCATAACAAATATTTTTGAATATAATTTGTAAATTTAGAAATAAAATAAATAAAGTATTCACGATTAAATGAGTGGCTTTGGCAAAGAAACATATGACCTAGTTGATGTGCCCCTGATTTAGTTAGGTATGAAGTGGTTAGTTCGAATCTCATCATGCTCTATTTAGAAAATTTAGGCTATGGATCTATTCTTATTGTCGATCCAATGGTTACTTGTTGACAAAAAAAATAAAGGAGTGGTTTTGAAGTCCATTAAGAATATGTTAAAGGATCATATATTAAAGTAGTTATTAATACAAATAAATTGTATTAACCACGGGTTTAATAATGATATTAAATGAGGATAAGTTTTTCTGTTAGTTAAGTTAACAACGAGGTTAAAACGAGGTTAAATAGAGTGGTCAACATAAAATTAAGGGTTTATCTTGAAAGTTAACTAAAAATTTGATTATTAATTTGGAGCAGAGTAATTGAGTATTAATTTTAATCTACCTTTTTAGGTAAGTTTGAGGTTTAATCTATTTTTTTCTGATAATCTAGAGGTTCGATTTATATATAGAACCACCACAGATATTAACTAGTGGAAATCTGTATTATCTTTTTTGAAATTTCAGACACTGAAGATTGAGATATATTTTTAAGGGTTAAGGAAACTCATGTGAATCTTTTCTTTTAAGTTAACTGAATGTAACCTTTTAAATTTTCAGTACTAAACTTAAGTTAGTGGCCTATCATCATTTTGTAATTGTGTTAGATGTCTATGCATTCAATGAGTTAAAATTAGAAACACACAACAACCTAGATGTAAATCCATAAAATAAAGAAAGTCAAAATATATAACAACAACACAAACTAATATTCAATAAGAACAAACAGATATCACATGAGACGTATTTGTTAGATTTAGACACTTCTAAAGATGTCAAATTTCTTCGAAGAACCTTCTATTCACATAGAAAATGTATTATTAATAATGCCGCTAAATCAACATAACTAATGATGATTAATTACTTAATTAGCTCCCAAACAACAATCTCAATTTATATACGTATAACTAAAACTCATGAAACTCGTTCCCGGAGACTAATGCAATCTCTCAGGCAACAATTCTCTCTCACTCTCTATCAGTCTCTTTATGTATATATATTAACTAAAACCCTAAAAACTGTAATTAACATTGCTTTAATAGATCTTCGTTATTGATGAATGTTCCGTGGAAACCATAAGGAACTCTCGACGGAAGCTTCACAGTAGCTTCAAGCTTCATAGTAATGGTGTTGATGATTTGAAGTTCTGATTTCACCTTCTCTTCATCATGAACAAACACCATTACATAACCTTTATCTTCTTCTCCAGAACCCTCCGGTAGAAACAGAGGTTCTCCTCCGTATTTACAATCTCCATAAATGTATTTTTGAATCTCTCCGGTTGATAAATCCACTTTAGCAAAACCGGATACTTTAGGCCATGGTTCGGTTATAGCTAAGTAAGCGAACCGGGTTTTTCTGCCTAATAAATTCCGGTTTACCATACCGGCTTCAAGATTAATCTGTTCTGAAATAACCGGTCGACGTGTTGATTCCCCTGTTTTCAGGTTTAATCTTATCTCCGACAAAACACACTGAAGTGTTCCGTCGTGTTCGTTGAAAATTGAATCAGGTGGCGTCATACATGATCCAATTACGACAATTTCGTCTGTTTCTGGTTCTTCCCAAGCGTTCCATAGATGAAAACAGAAACAATCTGGCACTTCAATCCATTGAATCGACGAAGCATCTTCTGCATATTTATTCAAAATCCCGAATCGTGATTTCTTATTGTTGTCGTAAACCACTGGAGAACCACCTCTGATCATCTCTGGTAATCGGAAAACCACTTGTTGATCTGGAACCACTACGAAATTCTCAGTGATTGCGAAATCGTGGATCATTGTTGGTTGATCAAGTGGAATCTCAACGTGTGGGGATTTTTCACCGTCTGATGTGAATCTGAAGTATTTCAAGTAAGGCTTTGAAACGACATCGTAGCTAAGAGCGAATAGTTCTTGGGTTTCCGGGTCGATTTTCGGGTGGGCAATCATTGTTGATTTTAACTGACCGTCGAAATCGTACCGACCGGAAGTTTCTAAATCTCCGGTTTGAGTAACTCTCACATGATACGGTAAATCATCTTCGGACATGGCTAAGAGATGACCATTGAAATAGACTAAACCGGCATTAGCAACACCAAGTCCTTGAGTCGGGTCAAGTAATCCGAATAGCCCACGGGTATTGAAGAGCATAAGCTTAGCGATTCCTAAATGTCCATGAAGCTCACCAATTGCTTTAGGGAAAACAGAACGACCAAATTCTCGTTCTTGAGCAAACCGGTTCGTTTCAGTAAACCGACATGCGTAACTAACCGAACCGTTATCGAACCGGACTGCGTGAATCATACCGTCTCCGTCGAAGAAATGGTGACCGGAGACTGGTTTATGAAGCGGATTTGCTCCATTTCTAACGTAAACTCCTTGAATACACTCTGGTATTGTTCCGGTTACCGGAAGGTTATGTCGAACTGGTTGCTCCGGTACCGGGAAGAAATTTCCAGCTATTTGAACGGCGGGATCCGCCGTTTTAGGTAGCAAATGACTACGGCGTTCGTGAGAGATCATAGCGTTCTCCACTGCGTCTAAGATTGTAGCGGCGGTTCTCTGAACCGGGTTTAATTTTGAATTCTGGTTCGTGGTTTTGGGAATGAGATTGGCTACATCGTTACATAGTTTTTTCCAAGATGGTAATTGGTAAGTTGGAGATTGAAGAGAAGAAGAAATTGAAGATCTTTTGTTGACGGAAGAAGAAACAGAACAAGAGATTAGGTTTTTGTTCTGAAGTGTCAAGGAAGAAGAAAATGATAGAGATTGAAGATTAGGTTTTGATAAAGAATTTGAGAAAGTTGGAGATGAAGTTGAAGGAAGTAAAGTGGCAGAAGTGGAAGCCATAGTCGGTAGTTGCGGTGTTTTTGAGATAAAACGCAGCGTTTTGGGGGGGGGTATGATTTCTTCAAGACCAAGTTTGTGTTTTGTCCATATTCTAAGAGATGAGAGTATCTGCGGACAATGAGTGCAATATATATACAAGGAAGCTGGAAGGGTATTATAGTCTTTATACGTTCTCAATTGTTTTCTCTATGTGTCCTAATTCCATATCTGACAATACTTGCATTTGTTTTCAGATTATTTTGTTTTATTTTTACTAAATAATTTTAGCTAAAATAAAATTGCTTATTTTTATTTTTAGTTAAAGGGCATTCTAAAAGTTGTTTATTTTGTAACCTTACACTAGTTATATTTTCTTTTATTTTTTATTTAGAATATTCCTATGTATAAAAAAAAACACAAACATGAAATTGGAAATAAATCAAGATGTTATTCGTGGAATTTTATGGTTTCTATAAGAGACAAGAAATGAGAAATTTTTTACAAACAAAGATAAGGATCTGTGGGATTTAGTCCTAGCACGAATTCAGAAGTAGAGGCATAAAAATTATCCCAGCAAGAGGAATTCGGTAAAAGTGAATGTGGCTTTAACACTTCCTGTCACCAAAATGGAGACTGGGATGGTATTGTTTCTATACGAAAGTGATGCCATTAATTTGTGAGTTCAAAGTATACGACGAAATCTCTTTACCCTTCACTCAGAGTTCAAGACGCTATTCTGGATCATGACCTGCCTCATTTCATTACAAATCATGAAGATGAAATTTCTTGTGGATTGTTCCGAACTGTTGAAGATCTCGCTGCTTGGCTTGTTTTCTAGCTTTACCTCGATGATTTTTTGAGACTCCGAAACTCCTTCAAACATTGCTTTTTAGTTTTGATACCTTGTGCACTAAATCACAAAGCCGATTACCTAGCTTGTAATATTAGAAAGTTATCTAGAAATCAAGTTTGTGTAGGTTATCTAGAAATTAAGTTTATGTAAATGATATTTCTAGACTAGACTTTGGTTCGGTTTGAAATTGAGTTAAGTTGAAAAAAAAAATGGAAATAAATTGGGTTTTGGTGTTCACCGTTAAATTGCGAATAGAAGTGGCGATTGGCTTTTTGGTTAAGACACGTTGTTGCCACGTGGCTTTTTCCCAGTTGTCGCGATTTAAAAAATTTCATGAATTTTTTTTTGAAATCTTTGTGTTCTCACTGCAGATTTTACGTAAACTATATAAAAATAACACAAACGGCAGTACCTAAAACCAATGATATAACTAAATAACCAATTGTGCCCAAATGGAATCATAAGTTATTAATTCAAATGTATAATTAATGTGCCTCATGGCTTAAGTGAGATTATGTCATTATATATATACATAACATGAATTTGTTGAGTAACAAGAGATTCGACTGTATAAAAATAGGTTGAGTAATCATTAATTGTCTGTTGATTGAACATCCACTTTTAAATGTAAATAATTAAGCAATCGTAGATGCGTTACAATCCACTAATTACATCAATAATTAATCATTTTAATTCGTTCCTAAATGATGGAACATGCTGGCCTTCAGGTGCCCATTTTCACACCATCAAGCCAAACTTCTAATTGCTATTATAGTGTTGAACATTACAAGAAATCATACGAATACAAGAGGAATATGTCTGAAACAGGGTGTCTCGACGAATTCAAGAAGTAATCTCTGTCTAGATTAGAATATCGTGAATGTAATTCTATAAAAAATTCATATAAAATATAATTAATTACTGTTTTTTATCATCAATTAAATTAAATAAATAAGATATAAAGCATAACTCGTATCTTATTCTTTAAAGATCTGCTTTGACAAAAAAAAAATCTAATAAATAACTCAAATTGTATTCTCTAAAATTCCTTTTAATCTTCTACCTTAGAAAATGATTGTACTACTAATATAAGAGTTAGATTTATTAGGTAGATCATCTAAATCATGAAAAACTTGATTTATTCATATTTTTAAAAAATAACATTATTGTTTAACTAAAATATGTAAATTTAACATCATTTATATTGTACCGATTGGCCGAGTTGCTCTCAGTCTGGTGGTTAGGATGATCCAGCTAATGACTTGGCACCAATGTTCGATTCCTACATGCTGCATTATGGTAGCTTAAAAAAGAGATTATTGGAGGTGGGCTTTAGGCTATGGATCGGGCCTTGTCGATCCAATATTGATAAAAAAAAAATTGTACCGATTGACATGTTAACATAATTGCTATGTGAACATTTCATGAGACCGAAGACTTTTTCTTCTTAACACATCAAATGGACCGTTAATTAACCATTGATCTTGTGTTTTAAAATTAAGCGTCCACAGAAAAGAGTGATTAGACTAATTATAAGTTGACTACCTCGAGCACCAAAATGTATTATTGTTCTTTATGGTTTGAACCACATATTATTATCCTTAATCACAAGAGTTCGAAGTTTGAGCTATATATAATATAATGTAAACATATATATGTGCATCAAATGTATATAGTTACATTATGTAACGTACATATATATGCAATATGGTTCAGTTCATGTGGCCACATGGAAGCACATGCTTAAACCAAGTCACATTTCTTCAAGATTCATACCGACCATATATTGTCCAATTAATGGGAAATAGTGCACATATTTATATACACATTAGAATTTTTGTTTTCCCGATTGTCTTTTAAAATTCAATTCTAGAATATTGTCGTAAATTGACCAAAGTAATTTAGATATGTAACGAAACGATATGAAGCACTTGAATTCGATTGCATTGGTCTAAAATGATAGCTTGAGAAGGAGCTTTTTAAGCCACAAGCCAATTATTTGTTGGTTATTGTAGCAAGCTTTGAAGAACAATAACAATTCCGTTACTGTTCTTTCTTCAAAAAATATCAATGCTAATTCGTATTTATTTGGCTCGAGTCAAAATTTATATTTAATTTGACAAAATCGTGAAAGTTGGTAATTCTTTTATTTATTTTTTCATATAAAAAATTGGATTGTAGATGAATAGTGGTTTGGGATTTACATAAACCATGGAAAGGTAGGATACGGTCGGTCCAACAATCTACATTAATTAATCCAACTAGTAACTAACAAACTTTATGATTGGCTCACTAGACCATTATTATGAGTAACATGGTCCTCTTTTCTTATTTTTTTATACTTATTTCAACCTACTAAACCTTTTTTAAGAAACTCTTAATATAATGCCCATAGTATTATATAGTTTCTCGAGCCTAAATAATGAATTTAAATTGCCATAAATATATTATTTATAAATTTAGACATTTCTTTGTCCAACGTAGACATATGATACCACGTAGAAAACATCCCATGTAAAAAATAAAAATGTATATAAATATATAAGTTGCAAAAGAGGAAAGTTGATATTTAAATGTGTATAAAAATAGACACTATAGGCTAAAGCATAGACTTGGGGAAGTAGTCGAGAGTTTGACCAACCGACTTTACCTGAAAAAACTGCCAAAGCCCTTATGACCTAACGGATTTTGGCTGCAAATTGCTTTAATTTGTATTATAAAATTATATGAAACATGCTTTTTTGCGATATTTTCGACCGAATTATTAAGTTTAATCCATAAATCAAATTAGTTTAGTCAACAAATAGTTGATCTTATTCAATAATTAACACCATCATACGAGAAAACAATTAATGTCTTAATTAGTAACTTAATTAAATCAATGGTCGGCTGCGTATCAGATCTTCTGATTAATGAACAACACTATCGAACATTTATTGGATGCAAAGCATATGGTTATACCTCCATATGCCTTACTTATTCATATTTTAGTCACTTGATGATTAGGATAAGGGCTAAACTAAAAATTACATAATTAGGTACTAAGAACGACTTGTGACTTGATATCTGCCGAAAACTAAATTTGTAGTGTCTCATGTCCTCTATCGCTTTTTTGATGACTGCTATGCTACTATTAGAAAATCATTCACACAGTACAAACAATCATTTTTCGGTAGATTATTTATCTTGAAAGTTTTTCAACTAAAACGTGCTTAACTATGAAAATTTTCAAAGATTTTTAACAAAAAAAGAAGAAGTGTAGTTTAGTGACATACATTGTCAAATCAATTCTTTAAAAATTTTCTTATATATTACTATATTTCTTGAAATCGAGATATTAAAAAATTGTTAGTATTTGACTAGACAAAAATAAAATTATTCAAAAAAACTCTGAACCAAACTAATTGGTAATATGATCTATTTGGGATTAGTTGCATTTCAACCCACATACCTCCCTATAAAAATGAAAAAATAAATCTGTTACATAACTAAAGTAACATGTTCGTCGAAGGGTCTTTGTCTAATGAATGATTTTTTAGCTTTATCTATGTTTCAGTGATACAATACATATTGAGTTAAGTTTTGTTTTCTTCCTAACTACTATATTGATTATTGACTTAATTTGCTATATATATATGGGTATAGAGAAATATAAATGAATTTAGCATATAATTAGTATGTAATTTAAACATTTGATTGGACAACTACTAATGGGTCCATGCATATTAGATATTTATTGAGTATAAATAAAAACGTGAAATTTTTTCATGTTGTGGTAGCCCACAGGCCATAACTGATCATTTCCATTATTTTGTAAGTTGAAACTAACGACTCACATGGACTGATGGACTCACAAATATCCCCTACTGGAACTTTTTTTTTCGCCGTGGAAAATATTTATTTATTTCATTAAAATATATCAAATGGCTTACACTGGAAATGAAATTATACTTTCAAAATCCATAGAAAATCGTAATGACCAATTCAGAACTCATGACTTAAAAGATACCCGAAGCTTGTTGTTCATGCGCCACATATTAGCCATTTAGTTTATGATGTTTCATGTGTCATGTATATATGAATCTGGATATGCAGACCGCCAAATTAGGCGGTAAAAATTGTCCACCGGAAACCACCGTGCTAAGGTCCAGTCGATTTCTGCTATCCCAGTTACTCGCTTGTTTTTTCGTGACTTGGAATTGAAGCACCATCGGAGCTGCTTGAAATCAACGCTTAAAGAACTTCTCACCAACAGTCATTGCTTCCAATAGGCACCAATGCCGTCGAGGTCACCTATTATGACCCACCAAAGATTTTATCTTCACGCTTAAGTCACCGGTGTATAAAAGAAAATATGCAGCCAATGGTAGTAATCAACGCCAGAAAAATTGAGCTTTCAACCCTTATAAACTAAACTTGACAAACCCGGATCTTAATCTGAACCGAAATCCAAATCCGGGATTTATTAGACATGCAAGACCCAACATAGAAACAAACATAGACCTAAACTATACACATAACCAAAATCAAACTTGTAAAAGAAAGAAGAAGCGAAAATACAAAAATCAAAAAGAAAATCCGGTTAAGCCAGGACTTAAACGATAACTACTATTACAAACCCATAAGAAAAGAGACTAAACAAGCTAAACAAGACTTTTACCACAAAAAGAGACAAGCAAAAGTTACCGGCGAACCTGGAAAGATCTCTCTCTCAGGCGAATTCCAAGCACAGTCTCTCTGAAAGATGAGAGTCAGAGAAGAGAGACACCGTGATCAAAGAAACTCACCGGAGGAGAGGAAGAAATTCTCACCGGAAAGCAACTGCCGGGAGAGAGAAAAACTCTCTCATCAAGAGAGAGATTTATGTAAAACCCCCCTAATAGAACTATATTTTTTTTCTTTTTTGGTCGAGAAAAAGGACGAAGTGTCCCTTATTTTATTAAACTAAAAAAGAATCATAAACAAATTTGTATGGGGATCGAAATCCCATTAACATCTTCTAAAAAAACGATATAAGCTCCTCAGGAGGATCAGTACGTCTTGAAAACCAAAAGGAAGAGTAAACACATAGTTAGCTAACCCATCCGCCAGACGGTTAGTCTCCCTATACACATGTGAAATACGGGCAGTCCAGTCCTTCTTCAGAAAGCTGTGGCACAAACGTACCAGGAATGACAGAGGATGAGAGTCTTCAATCCTTGTCTTAAGAAGCCCACCACAAGCTCAGAATCAATCTCCATCTCTAGTTGTGTTACCTGATGGTCCAAGCAATATATAGTCCATAGTAAACCTCCCATAACTCCGCTAAAGAGGCTGTCCAGATACCAATATGTAACGCGAAGCCATCACACCACGAACCTGTATGATCTCGCAAAACGCCACATGCAGCTGCCAAACCTGGGTTACCACGAGACGTTCCATCAGTACTCAATTTCATCCCACCGACACATGACTTAGTCCACACAATAGAACGCATCACATGAACTTTCATTTTCGCGGATGTATTCATAGCTGCAAACGTTTTCAAGATCTATTTCCCTGCCTACGAACATATTTGACTCGATCCCGAAATTAAAGATTAGAGCCGAAGACATTTCCACATCTCCACTTTTAACACCACCAAACTGTGACAGCAAAAAGAGTAGACCATGTACACTCGCTAACATTGTCATTATCACTGAAATTACAGAATAACCACTCCAAAATCGATTGGGAGAAGAAAGTCCTAATGGAACTATTTATTATATTTATAAATTTATATATATATATATATATATATATATATATATATATATTCTCGAACAATTATATATATCATAACAAAAAGGAAATGGTTGCTGGAAGACAAGTTCACTTTTGTCAATTTGATAAAATATATGTATAGAGATACAATAACTACTTTGTTCTTGTTCATGTAAAGAAATAATATATTTCAATTTTAACAATTTGGAATTTCCAAATTTGTAATAAAATAAAATCTGTTGATCAGCCAAAATATATTAATGTGGAAAAGATTTTATGTAGCTCATGCATATTAGTGATAGTACAAAAATTTAGGAATGTAGTAATATGATATTTTGAATTCTGAGTGTTTCTGATGTATCCCATTTTTATCGGTTTTTTACTCATATTTTCATTGGTTTTTCAAGTCTTTTAGAGTCTTTTCAGATATAAAACAGATTAAATTGGATATAAGCACTCAAATCATGGATTTGAGCAAAAAAGAACATTTTTGGCGTTTTCAGCAGTAAAGATTGATAGATCTCCATCAGGATCGATCGTTCCCAATACCACTAGAAGATGCACTCGTTCTGAAGAATGACCAATTACTCCTTGAAGTTGTTCTGAACCGAAGATCGATCAATCCCACTTTGGATCAATCATTTCATCCCTTGACAAGAGATCTGCGTCCAATGTGAGGAACGACCAGTTGAATGCAAGATCGACCATTCTACAAGTGGATCGATCGATCGATCTGCACCTGGATCGACTGATCCACATGGCTGCACGAGAAAACTTAATTTTCTTTATTTTGTACCAGACGCGTTTTTAGCCTATCTAACTCACCAAAAGTGCTTGTTAGATGCCTGAAAGAACATAGATGAGCAATTAGTCCTTAACCAATGAAAACTGATGTTAGACTAATTATGGGCTTATCAGACCTAATCGATAATGCGTGTTTAGATCTCTATGACCAAACGACAATTTAGGATTCTAGGTTGCTAGATATAGTAGTCGGCACCACGATAGTGGGTTTGCTTTACGGTTATGTCTGTGTCGAGAATTGGTCTTAAACTTGTCCTGAATAGTTCTCTGATTTTATGATGAATTCCGTGAACTTGATGCTTTTATTTATTGAGTTTACATTATTTTATTTCCTGATTTGTTTAATTGCAACCACCATCAATATTTGATTTGTCTTAGCTTAAGTTTGGTTTAAAGATTGATAGTGTGATGACTTGGTTCTCGTAGATTTAATCCCTAAGTACTATTTCGTTTGTTGTGCATTTGCAGTAGAATAATAGGATTAAAACTCTGTGTTATCAGTTTCAAGATTAATTAGAGTTCATGACCAGATAAACTAGTTCGGAAGAAAGATCTAGTGCTAGTTTAGTTTGGAACAACTACTATTTATGGTGTTCATGGTATCTCTGTTAAATCGAATTATCCAAGTTATGAAAGAAAAAAAAATCCATTGTATGCATCCATCAATATCTTCAAAGCACTATATTGTTAATGATGTCAAACATATTTGGTCCTTATGTCAATTACTACACGCATATATTGGACATATACACTACGATTATTTCGTGTATTTACATTTCCTTCTCATATTTACTTTAAATACATTAGACCAAAAAAATGAAATACAAGAAATGTATAGAAAGTGGCACGTGACAGGTTGAAAACAGAATATGTGGTTCACAAATTATGTGTTACGTACACGTTAATTAAGTTGTTGCAAAGAGGCCTTTCCTCCTTAATTAGTTGGTAATTAGTCATATCAAAAAATTTAACTTCTTTTACCCAAAAAATGTAATAATTTAACAACTTCTTTACCCAAAAATGTAATGATTTTAACAACTTATTTGTTGTTGAAAACTTGCTCTATTTATTCACTCACGATTTGACTTTTAACATATAGTTTAGATTCAAAGTTTATGATATATAGTGTATAAGTTTATTTAATGTTAAAAAGATTAGGGACCGACAACATTTTTATCATTATATATTTTCTAATAATACGAACGAATGTTGTGTGAATTTTTATGTGAGTAAATGTTAATTTTGATAAGAGTCTTCGTTGATAAAACTTTTTGTTGAGCATAATGTTCTTTTGAAAGCCAATCATATTTATCTAATTAAATTTGATAATATATATATATATATATTGGTTTTTTAAAAAGTATTATATTCAACAAAAAAACTTTACCAATCAAATAACGTAAATAAGTTGATCAAATATTACAAGAATTTATGATAAATATCTTTGTGTTTCTGCAACTTTTAAATTAGTTTAACAAAACATATTTGGGGAACGTCGATGAACATAGTCCGGCCTATTTGACATTTTTCTTGTCCGGCCTTAACGTGGAAAATAACCAAACCACATTAAATTTTTGAATTGTTTTTAGATTTAATTGTGTTTGGGCTTGGATAATTTATAAGAAATAGGCTTGAATGGTGTTAAACAGGCCGGACTCGCCTTGCAAAAAATTTTAAATTGCATAAATTTTTATGAAAAAGAAAAGAAGACTATAATACACATCAAATACTGACATCTATATATTTGTGAAAAATTTAAAAATTAAACAGAAATTACATATCTCAATCTTCAAAAAATAATAAAATATTTAAATTGTAAGCAATATCTTTCGTCAAGTAGTTAAATGTTATATATGTTGTTTTCTCCATCAAAATTCTATTGTAAAGCGTCGCATTTGTTCCATGACCATATGGTATTATTAAAGGTTTGCGAAATAAACTGTTGGATCAAATCTTGTTACTTGAGTTGTTGATAAAAAGTATTTTCAAAATATTGACAAGTTTTTTTATGTTACAACTGATATGAATATAATTAACATATCTAAAATCAGTTATTTAAAAAAATATATTTTAGACCCAAACGATAAAAAAATATATGAAAATATTTGGTAGTAGACAAAGAATTTTAGTTAAGTGGTTAAATGTGAGTGTTCTTTACTAGAATTCAATTCTATGTAGTTTCATTATCTCATATGATAAGTGTTTAGGTTTTACAATATAGAATTGATCTTATTGATACAATTATTGAAAAATATTGTAGTGGTTAAGTACCAAATAGTTACAACATACAAGACTGTTAATTTGTCATTTGGTACTTTAAAAAGCTGAGATTTAATACTTTATCCGTTAAACTGTATACTTGGTATACTAATTATTATATTCTTAAATGTCTATTGATGATCAATTCAAAAGGCATCCACATTCAGAATCGTAGTCAAGATTTTTAGTCAAAATCTTACTCTAATCTGTCATAGCCAAACTTGACTTTTCCTTTTGTTATTGTTTATATATGTGTCGATGAATATTATAATTTCAATAAAACTACACTTATATGGCCCATTAAAACTTTAAAGAATACAATGATAACTAATTGATTAATGTATCTTATCCCATCACGTAATAAATATAACATAAAATAAACAAACTTTACAATAAAAACTACACAATATACGTCAATTAATATTTTTTATGTGGTGATAATAAATATAATTAGGGTCATCGCAAAAGTACAACCGTACGAAGAAACTAATTTGCAATATTTTGTGAACAGAGTTTGGGGAGGGAATATTGGAGAAATGATCGATATGAGTCAACAAACATATTGACAACGAATGAATGAAATAGGTCCCTTATGAAACTGTCTATGAAACATCGTATGTAACTATCATTTGACTTCTTGCACCATTTCGAAAGATGATCTAATCTTTTCAACAAAATAATTAAAATCAAAAGCAACAACAACAAAAATCACTTAAACAAAATAACAATATCCATAAATAAAGATTAATAAATCATGTCTATCGAGTTGTAAGTTTGCAATTTATTTATTTGATAACTCGAATAATCCGTTTCAACAAAAACATTATGATCATTAATTTCCGACTAATCACAGAATCAGAAAAAATCATGTGAATATTTTTGATACCGTGCATAAATATATTTTTGTTTTTATGGACACTCGAATTCAAAATAACACATGACTACTTTCCCAAATTCTAGTACTACTACTGAACCAAGCATGCATATTAAAAATTTGCAAAATTTAAAATCCATATATATATGATTAGTTTAGTATTTCACCTCAGTCATTAAAATTTATTTAAATTTTCATAATTAAACCATACACTTAAATTTCAACAAATCTCTATATATAATCTCAATTCTAATTATATAAACCCTATCATATAAACTTAGGCGAATAAAATCCTGTAAAAATTGATTTACTATTTAACTTTTTTTGAAACAATATACACTTATCTTTATAGTATACTGTGCTAACAATATGTTGTTCTAATAAAAACGAGAAACATGATTATTGACTAAAAATAACTGTATATACACATATTTTCTTTTCTATAATAACGGCCAAATGGCAAAGCCTTCATCAAACATACTTTCTAGAAGCGAAGATTTTAAGACGAAATTATTGAGTATAAGAACGAAATAGTTTTCGGACGTGCAAGGAAAAATTCTATAAGACGTACATATACTTTCTTAGTTTTTCTATAAATATTTATTTGGTTGCTTTCACGTGTTGTGATGGTTTATTCATCAAAGAAGGCGTACTTTGACCAAATGAAATATGATTTTGGTTATTTGAAGAAAAAAATTGATAGCAAATTGTGATATATACATTAAATGTTTGGTCCGTCAAGGCTGCTACATGTTTATTAACGGTCAAATTGTCTCAAATATCAAAGAGTTCTTATTTATGCATGATAAAAATGTCAAAAAAATCTTGAACTTAGTCGAAAAAACATAAACTTTTTATAAGTAAACTAAATCGCGAGAATTTATTGAATTGCCATTTTTATTTCAAATTTTTGTTTGGACCGAACTATTTAAATCCCTATCGTTAAATGACTATTTGAACTTTTGATTGTTTGATCGGTAAAAAGGAGGAAATGGAATCATTGTACTATTGCTGCTGTATGTTTGAGAATTCAATCATTTGTCCTAAATGCTAAGTGTCAACTAAATTCTTCTCTAATTTGTTTTTTTTTCAATAATAATTAAATTGATAATGTTTCCATTCATAACCAAACTCATTTCTATAAATATTACTTGATTCTTTAGAATCAAATCCTAGTAAAAAAATACTAAAAATAGTATGAACTACTTGACAAAGAATATTTATCCGTTTGTTATATATCGAATATATATATATATATATTTGTCACAATGTTATGTATGTGATATATGCATATAAATTTTATGAGAAAACAGAATACCTAATCAGGAACTAAATTGATAAAACCGATCACTAATTCAAACTCTCTTCTAAACACTAAATTATATCATACGAAAGTATAAAGTCATAATCGAAAAATAGAATTTTACAAAAAAAATTACAAAAATAAAAACCAAATGCATTTAACTTATACTACAACAGTTAATTTTCTCTTTACAAAAACAAATATTATAAAAGTTCTCTAGAAATTGTCGTAAATTCTTGACTGTTGCTATTTTAGCTACAAGAAAAAAAGAAAAGAAATGTAACTGTGTGTTCATTACCAACCGTATAAAAAAGTCGTTAGTCAAAAAAAAAAACTTTTCAATAGAACCATTATTGGTAAGCATTTCTAGATTTAGAAGAACCATAAAATTCAACGAGAATACGTTATAAATTACAAATATTCCATGCTAAAAAGTTGGTCGTCGGAAATTTAAAATGACATCAGCAAAAACAAGAAAAAAATAGTTCGTCATCAATTTTTTTTTGTTTTCCAACTTCGTCATCAATGGATTTCATGTGCGACAAGATAATAATTGTTTCAAAAAATACATTATAATTATTATTACTTCATTGACTCACTTCAGTACCCCACAAATAACATAATACGATTCATAGCTCTTTCTTCAATCTCTATAAATATCAAAATCTGCAACTATGCAATTATAAAATATACAAACATCGATCTAAAGACTCAAAGACACAGAACAAGCTCAAGATCATTTCATCATCATCATCATCATCATCATCATCATCAATATAATGTCTGGAAGAGGAAGAATGAATTCAGAGCCGATGAAGGTTGTGTTCATAAACACACAATATGTTGAAACAGATGCTCATAGCTTCAAAACTGTTGTCCAGGAACTTACTGGTAAGGACGCAATTGTAGCTGTTGGTCCTTTTGATTGTCCTTCTGCTTCCGAAAGTCGTTATTACGGTGGTGGTAAAGTCGGTGATGATACTAGACAACAGTTCTACGGTGGTGGCGGCGGTGGAGGTGGAGGAGGAAGAGTGGGAACAACGACGGAGTTTGATAGATTGTTCAAAGAGATGCCTCCTATGGAGGAGTTGTATAAATTATGGTCAGAAAATTGAGTTTTAATGAATTTTTATTTTATTTCTTAAATTTTGGATAATCTTGTGATTGATTGATTAATCTTCTTACATGGATCTTGACGATCTTTAAAAAAAAGAGAAAAAAAAAGAAGAGTGGATCTTCACTCTAGGGTCCAATTGCGAATATGAGCAGCATTGTTTGTATGGCCCGTTAAGACCAGATATGACCCACTAAGACCAAAAATGCCCCATTAAGCCCATATAGTTGCTTGAGTTGATATTGTGGTTAGCCTTTAAATAAAGTCCCAAAAGTTCGGATTTTAATATTATAAAAATAATTGGTTGAATGACACTTCATTCTTGTTTTTCCATCCATGGACAAAATATCTAGAATCGAAAAATTAAACCGAAATCGATCCAAAATAATAGGTATTGGATAGTATCGGAAACTGAAAAAAATATTTATTGTGTCTTTTTCATCTATACCTGTTGATATCGGGTAATATCTGATACTGAACTAGTATCTGAATGGATACCCGATTGACCCGAAAACATGTAAATATATATGAGAATTTAAGGTAATTTTTTGGAAAAGTTTACGGTATTTAGGTATTTTTCGGGTAAATAATGATATTTCGGGTATGAAATACTCAAATATAGAGTCGAATCGTAATTTTTTTTTTGATATTTATATCCGACCCAAATAAGAACCGATACCGGAATCGAACCGAATTGTATTTGCTTTCTAAAATGGATACAAAAAATATAGACCCGAACCGATCCGGAACCGAGCGGAACATACCTGAACCCGAACCGAAATATATGTTGTTCCTAAATAGGTATGAAAGTTTCATACCCAATAGACTCGGACCTGAATAGATATTACCCAGAACTGACCCAAATACCCGAATGTCCAGACCTAATGGATTAGGAAGAAAAAAATCACGTTTGGTCCATAGAATATAATATGGTTAAACTATGGATCATATCTTGTCGTTTTTTTTTCTTATTATTAACAATTATATTACTTAATCTATAGCAAAAACTCAATACAGAGATATCGAACCCTTAATAATATAGTTATTAGACGGATCATTCTAATTATTTGGTTAAGAAGAATTTGGCGTGTTGTTAATCTAATTATTGGAAAAAAAATATTATAGAAACAATTAAATTAATGTGTACAGTTCACAAGAACCAAAAAACAATCTGAACAAATCTTAAGTGTTTTATATATAAATAAGGATTTGTGTAAGATCGTTAATGGCTGAAACAGATAGCAACAAAACTCATGGTTGACCTTCTCTAACCAATCTTAACCAATTTTGGTGTTGGTTGAACCATTTCTTTTATTTCATCTACCCAAAACACTCACAGGTTTTACTCGTCTCATCTACAATTCTTGTTTTTTTGTTTGTTCTCATCTTAGCTTTCTAGCAGTTATTTTCAGGTTTTTTTGGTAATCAGTTTGGTCGATTCAACGATTATTAGATACTTCATACGCCAACTTGGTACATATATATAAAATTATAAGCTAATAAGATCCCATGAGCAATATTGTTGTCAACAGGACTATATAAAAAACATTTAATTAATTACAACATTAACGCCCACTAATTTAGTTTAAGAATCTCACCAAATGTTAAACAATAACAAGAAGAAGAATAAGTTAGTCCTCGTACGAATAATATTAATATCCATAATATATTTATTTTAGTTAATGAAATATTATGCTAATACACACTATATAAAATTGTTTTTTTGTCAAATAAATAAATTAAATGTTTATCTGTATATATTTCTCCACTCGATTTTAAAGAGCCCATAGTTTTACCTTTACTCAATAGAATTTGAGATTTTTGTATGGGAGTTTGATTCTAAAATCGCACTGGTTACTAATGATAGTTTAGAATTATAGAGGTTAATCTATCTCTTTAGATATTTAACAATATCATCTATCGTAAACATAATATTTTAGAATTAAATTTGATGGAATAATTGATAAAAGTCATAGTCAACCACATTACTAAAATTACATTATGATAGAAGTTAAAAAAATTTTAATAACTAAATCGATAAAACCTAATCAATAATCAATCTTCAAACCTTATTCATTCATTATGTTAGGTCTTGTTGTGTTAAAAAGAAGAAAATAATAGTAATTAATAGCTTTAGATTATTGATTAATTAAGCAAATGCGACAAAGAAACATAGAATTAAAGAAAATTGGATGAAGAAGAAAAGACATTATTCTGACCCAACTAGGTACTTAAGACAAAACCGCCTTCACAAGATTTCGTATATTCTAACCTTTTCTGGATCAACAAACCAAAAACGACATCGTTTTAAACCGAAACTGAAAATCACGCGCCGAGAAAGAAAAAACAGTGATTCTTTGCCTCGTCTCTTACTCCATCGTTTCCTGTCCCCTTTTGCTTCTCCACCTCATCATCATCATCTTTCTCTCTTTCTCCATTTTCCGTCAAAATATTAAAAAGAATCGAGAAGAAAAAAAATACAAATTTTAGATACACAGAGAACTACTTCTTCTAATCTTCTGATTTCTTATTTTGTGCTGTGAAATTTATATATACGAAACAGACACACACAACACTGTTGTATCTTGCTTTTTTTCTTCTTCTTCTTCTCTCCTCTCTCTACTGAGTAAAGTTCTGATCCTGTCTCTTATCGTTTACCTAAAAACCCTTCATTGATCTGTTTTCTTCTGCCGTCGAGATTTTGTTTCTCGAAGTTCTCAGGTTGCTTCATCTTGCTTATATAGAATTTGTAGGGTTTTGTCTTTCTCTTCTTTGTTGGAATAGAGGAGCGTTAATTTAGGTATGAAGGGTTTGATAATGGTTTCTGTAATTCGACCTTAACTAAAGAGTTTCAAAGTTGGGGTTTTTATGTATGTTGATTCTTCTATAAAATTAGGGTTTTGCTTTTGACTAAATTGTATTCTGAGATTGAATTTATCTTTGTGCAGGTTGAAATGTTTCTTATGGTGAAGATTGTTCCCAATTTGAAGCATGTACCTTTAGATTAGAAATTAGGTTTCTTTCTGGCTGTGATTGTACAAAGAAATTGTTTTTAGCTGTTAATTTGAGATTAGTACTCGTAATCTCTGCTCTTACGAAGGTAAGACAAGAATAGGGTTTAAGTAGAAGAAAAGATTAAGACTTTTTCATGGGTAATAAACTAGGAAGGAAGAGGCAAGTTGTGGAAGAAAGGTATACAAAACCACAAGGTTTGTATGTGAATAAAGATGTCGACATTAAAAAGCTTAGAAAACTCATTGTTGAGTCTAAGCTTGCTCCTTGTTATCCTGGAGATGATGAAAGCTGCCATGATCTTGAAGAATGCCCTATTTGTTTTCTGGTTTGTGAAATATCTCTGTATTTATGTCACTCTTTTCACATTTTGTAGATCTAACTCTGGGATATTATTTTCTGTGTTCTAGTTTTATCCTAGCCTCAATAGATCAAGATGTTGCACGAAAAGCATTTGTACAGGTAATAGATAATCATTAACCATCCACAACGAATTAGCTTCTTTATGTCTTTTCATGTTTCTATTTCATTTGACATGGTGTTCTTTTTAATCTTCTGCAGAGTGCTTTTTGCAAATGAAGAATCCTAATTCAGCTCGGCCTACTCAGTATCCTTCTTCTTAAACTTTTAGGAGTTTCTTAACATTGGGCATACCGTTTGAGATATTTCTTGTTAGATTGAATACTCTTATCTTTTATGACCTCCTTGACATTATGAGGTGCCCATTTTGTAAAACACCCAATTATGCTGTCGAGTACCGTGGAGTAAAGACAAAGGAGGAAAAGGGCATTGAACAAGTGGTAAGCCAAAATAAAAATCGTCACAGTAATTTTTTCCTCATAAGCTTGATGTAATGCTGCTCTATTAATGTCGAATATTTCGTCATTCTGTCTGCTATATCCTTTTGCAGGAAGAGCAACGGGTTATAGAAGCCAAAATAAGGATGCGGCAGAAAGAAATGCAGGATGATGAAGAGAAAATGCAGAAACGTCTGGAATCTTGTTCCTCTAGCACAAGTGCAATGACTGGCGAGATGGAATATGGCTCGTCTGCAGGTGGATTTATTTTTTATGCCAGAATGAGCTAAATTTTCCGTCAGGAACATATCCTGTCACAAAGGTGGTTTTGACAGGATTCATTTTTTGGCCCTTGGAATTGCAGCTGTATCTTATAATTCCCCCATGGAGGATGGGGAAATTGCTCCATCGCAGAACGCATCAGTTGTTAGACAACATTCCCACGCACGAGAAAACAGGTCTGTGTTTTCCACTGTTCATATATGGAGTAATGCATTAGTTGTAATCATGAGAGTTTGTAAATCACTATGAAGTGCTTTGAACAGAGTTAGGAATGAAGTGAGTACCATATAAAATAGCTATGTTCAAATAAATGCACATTGATGAAATTCATATTGGACTGACTTTAAATGTGATTTGTCTGTACACTCTTCAGGGATGATGAGGTTGACGTTGACCTCGAGGAGTTAATGGTCATGGAAGCAATATGGCTCTCTATTCAGGTAAAATTGTTTGTTTTGTTAATTGTATAATTTTGTACCTTTGATTTTTCTTTTCAATTCTCATGGCTTTTAACTTATTGTAGCAGGAAACAGGGATGCAGAGAAATTCAGGTTCTGAGGAAATAACCTCCTCTAGGCAGTATGTGGAATCAGAAGATTGTAGTTATGTTTCTTCACCACCACGAATGGCTCCAATCACAGAACCAGATACACCATCTTCATCATCTGGTGGGCTTAATTGTGCAATCGCTGCAGCACTTGCTGAACGCCAGCAAATGGTTGGAGAATCCTCCAATCACAATCACAATGTCAACGTTTCTTCATACAGTATGCTTCCTGGCAATTGTGATAGTTACTACGACATAGAACAAGAGGTAGATGACATTAACAACCATCATCAACATCAGCATCAATACCATAACAACACTGAGATGCGAGAAGCAGGAAGCAGCAGCTATGTAAATCCTTACATGACAGGTGAGAACCTCCACAACTTTCCTCCTCCACTGCTAATAGTTCCAGAGAGTTTTGAAGAACAGATGATGATGGCTATGGCTGTGTCTTTGGCAGAAGTTCATGCCACGACAACAAGTGCACCAACTGAAGTTACTTGGCAATAAAATAGGGTAGTAATGGAATCTCATGGGTTTGCATCTGATGATGATCACTTCATTCATAGAAAATGTGTGTTCCTATAGGAAGAAAAGAAAAGAAAAAAGAAAAACAGATGGGATGAATTCCAGTTTTTATACAAAAGGTTGGCTTGTCTTTAATTCTATTCGTATCTTCTTTGTAGACAGAAAGTGAAAATCACTTGCTTTGTCTTCTAGATTGCAAAATTGTCAAGTTAAACAAAAAAAAAGTCAAAGTCGGAGAATGTTGACCAAAACAGTGCAAAAGTTTAGGGTTTAACACTTTTTAATAGCCCTGGGACTTCGGTTTACCCGGGTTTTTCGGGTCGGGTTAATCGGTTTTTTGGTTTAATCGATAAATTTTAATTCTTCCAGATTTGACCGAGAAAATATTCGGTTCGGGTTAATCGGTTCTTGGGTTAATTGATTCGGTTTCTTGCTATTTTTAAAGCACCTAATTAACCCGAAAACGATGTAAAATTTGGTTTTACAAACCAAATTAGAGTAAAATAGAACACAACATAAAAGTGTAATTATAAATATAACGAAATGCAGTGTACCAAATAAACCAAAAAAACCGAACAAACCGAACAAACATTCAAAATCAGCAAATATCTAAAAAACAAGAGCAGATCATTTAGTTCAAAAGAAACACCAACGAGTCACTTCTATGTTCTTCATTTCACCTCCTGAGAATTCCTAGCATCTGGATCATGAAAGTATAGCTAGTAAGTCAAATTAATCAATATAAACAAACTAAACAAACTTAGAACAAAATAAACAAACTAAACACATTTACCAAGTGAGTCAAGGAATTCAATCTCCTCAAGCATTTGGTTGAGGTTAGCAACTTCCTCTTCAACCTTGAACTTGCACCTTAACCATTGTTGTGTGCAAAGCAAGACTTCGACCATGTAGGGTGTAAGGGAACTCCTGTAAGGATCCAAGATCCTACCGCTTGTACTGAAAGATGATTCGGTTGCCACTGAAGAGACTTGTATGGCTAGGACATCTCGTGCAAGTTGAGACAGAATTGGAAACTTACTACTATTGCATTTCCACCAATGCAAGACACCATAAGGTAAACCTAAGCTATTGGCTACTCTAAGCTCTGTTTTCTCAGTCAAGTAGATATCCAATTCACTGCAACCATCTTCATTGCCCCTTAAGCTAACCATCTTGTTATAAATTGCATTAACCCTCTCGTACTCATCATCATCATCATCAGACATTACATATGCAGCTTTTAATTGTTCAGAATCTGCAGCCGAGGCGTGTTCTTCTTCAAGTGTCTTGACCTTTAATTGTCTCAGCCCTATGGTCAGTTACCACTTTAAAACTGAGGATTCTCTTCTGCAGCTGCCAATCTATGTCAATCCAGTGAGCAGTGATGACCATGTAGTTGTATGACGTATGTGGAGACACCCAAATGTCTGTTGTAAGACTAACTCTCTGTTTTTGACTCTCAAACAGAGCCGTCAAAGCTAGCTTCTCTGTCTCATACATTGCAACAATATCTTTTGATGATGTCCTCCTTGAAAACGTCGAGTACATAGGAATAATGCTTGAACAAAACCTTTTCCAACCCTCCGACTCAACAAATGACAATGGCAGTTCATTTATAACTACCATTTCAATAACATCTTTTCTAAATAAAGATGGATCGAACTTACCTACTTTCATGTTCCCAGAATCATCACTACCTAAGATCTTTTGTTTCCCCTTATCCTTAAAATCTTTATACAGTTTACATATACTTATATGCCCTCTCATTGGACTTGTACCTACAGTTTTCGTATCACAACTAATATCTATTCCACAATACCTACAACTACACCTCTTAATATCATCATCTCGTTGAATAAAGTGTTGCCATACCTCAGCTCTTTTGGCTAATTTTTTTTCGGTCTTGGTGGCAGGGAAGTGCTTGACCGCTGCGTTTCAGTCCTCTTATGCCCTGAGACTTTTTCTCCTGCTTGTGATGGTCCTTCAACCTCAGTTGTATTCTCAGTTTCTGAAGCACGTGACTCCATCTGCAAAGCCAAAGATAGAACATATAATTATCAACTAAACAACTAAGCAAGCAAAACATAAAGAACTGATTTGTTTTGTTTCAGACATTCTGGGTCAAGTAGTTACTATTGGAGATATGTTGTTCTTGGATATTTACTTACTATCAAAAGTGCAGTCGTGTTTTATTAAACCATTTAACTAAAGCTTATTTAATCTTTTCTGTAGTGAAAACCATGTGAACTGCATCTTATGAGGTAAATATGCAGAGCAAATCAATGAGGTGTGTCAAAACTCAAACAATGAAATTAAGTGTGTATTGTTTGAGCAGATTTGCAAATAAACCTAATTATTAAGTCTTTGTAAACTTCACAAAAAAAAAGATTTCATAGATAAAACTGAAGCCAAAACAAAGTCTTAAATAGCATAAACAAACATGTTGTGCCAGTAATTAAAATCGCAAAGGCTAATTTCAACAAACATTCATACGCATTCTATTTCATAAATTCCAATGAATAATAAAACCCAGAAGAATATTAGATTGACGGTGAGTGAAAGCAGAAAGAATTAATAAGAGAACTAAATACTTGTTAGATGGATCTGAAACTAGGTCTCCAGAGAGAATCTACGGAAGAAAAGATTGATGAAAAGTTTAGAACAACTATGTTTTAAACATTACTCAAAACAATTAAACCTAGGTATTCTCAAAACAATCAAAACAATTACTCAAAACAATCAAAACAATTACTCAAAACAATTAAAATTCCACCTTCTAAATTAACCCCAAATATCCGAAATCCTAAAATCGATTAACCCTAAATCGATTTAGGGTTTGGATAAACCTATTGAAAAACCCCTAAATCAATTTGATTAACCCTCAATCGAAGTAAATTAACCCTAATTATCTGAAACCCTAAAATCGATTAACCCTAAATCAATTTAGGGTTTTGGATAAACCCTAAATAAATCCCTAAATCGCGAGAGATGAAGAGAAGATGAATCGTATGTACATACCTTTTACTCGGAAAGAAATCGGACAAAAACGCGAGACATGAGGCGAAGATGAAGACCGACGGAGAAAACTCGCGGGAGAGGAAACGAAATCGAGGGGGGAAGAAGAAGAAAGAGATGAAGAGAAGGTGAAGAAAGATCATGTATGAAGATGAAGAGAAGGTGAAGAAAGATCAGGTATGAAGAAGAAGACATAGATGAAGAGAAGATGAAGGCCGAGTGAGAAAATCGCCTCAGAGAAGAAGGAGAGAAAAATCGTGATAGAGAAGAGAGAATGAAAAGTTGGGTACTGTGAAAGGTGAGTGGAAATCAGGAAATTAAAATCAATTTCGGTTTTGATTCGGTTAGTGAATACCGAACTGAACCGTTCCGATAACCGGTTATATTAAAACAAACCTTCGATCGGTTTAATAAACTTTTATATTCGGTTTCAGTTATCCGATTTAATCGGTTCAACCCGATTAAACCGAATAAACCGAACCGTAATCCCATGCCTACTTTTTAACTTCTGGTTCCTCACCTATGAATCGATAAAATCTTCTCTTAGACATTTAGACATTTAATGTCTGAAGTGAAGCAAGTTTGTGTTAGAGACTTAAGAGGCTTAGGGGTTTTCTTTGATCCTATGTTTTGAAATGGGACCTTTAAAAGTTATTTGAATTATTACCAACATCATCATTAAAATAATAAAGTTAAAGGTGGTGGTTACTTGTTACTCGTTAGTTGCTACTTACCATCACAAATCATAGTGGCAACTGAATTTACTTTCATTTTGCTTAATATTACTTACAATTTACAATAATCAACTTTTATTTCACACTTCTCCTACATATAAATATAGTGATTTTCTCAAGATCAAAGTAAATAATTGGTAATTTTATTTCTAACAAAGGAAGATGAGACTCGAGAGTTTAAACTTTGAACTTTGTGTAAACCGACAAAAAGAAACAGACAACGTCGGACCGATTGATAAAAAGGTACACACATGTGTGTATGTATCAGAATATATTTTATTTTAACAAGAATATATATATATATATATATATATATTGAAATTAATAAGAATCAAAATGAAAAAAAGAGTATTTAATAATTTATTTTATAAAACCAAGTGACATTGATCTAGTGGCATGTGGTAAGTCCACTAAAGTCAGACATTATCTCACAACCAGAAATCAAATTTTATTATTTATTTTATTTAGGAATTTAACTAATAGTTCAGTCAATTCTGACAAAAAAAATTAAATTAATCTCGAATGAACCCGAAAACTTGCATTTGTACGATAGATATCTGGATTGTTTAGCCTCAAATGGTGCAAAGATGCAGAATCTAATGTAAATGTGGGACCTATAACAGTCGAAGACAATCAATAATTACACTTTTGTCCTTTTGTCTTCTTCAAAGGTCCTTCACCTTTCACCAGCTTTATTTCAAATCTTCTAACGTCTCTTTTTTTTCAATTATCTCTTCTTCTTGAATTGAGAGTCTCTCTCTCTGTACAACAACAAAAGCTACGACTTTTATCTTTTTCTCTACATTTTTGGGTTTTCTTGTCTTTGTCCTCTTGTTTCTACTCATCAATTTAAGTACACCAACAGATTCAAATTATTTCCTCTTTCTTTGTTTTATTATATTAAAATCTGTTTCAGTTACTTCTTTAAACTGTCGTAATTACTCCTTTGTATTCAATTGCAAAGCAGAAACCTAGAAAGTACTCAGATTTCTACATTGTTCTGATCTCTTTCAAGGTTAGTTTCTGTATTTAGACTTATCTCAGAGTAAGAGAAATCTGAATCAAATATTGTTTTTAGTGGGTTTGGTGAAAGATTGAAGATTTCCATTTTAAATGGCAATGTTCTTTCACTCTCCTGGTTTGATTCCTGTAGTTTAAACTCAGAACTTTGTTTAGGCATAAGCTTCATAGTTGAGTTGTGCGTGTGAATAAATTCAAGCTCATGTGTCTGCTTAACTCTGAGAAATGGTTTAATTTTCAGCAGATTATAACCTTGGAGACTTGGTCAGCTACATCAAAATGCCAAAACCAAGGTAATTGGATTTACTTTATTTCTTGAAGAAACTTCTGGTGATTAGATTTGGATTTTGGATTTTGGATTTTGGTTTTTGTTGTTGTTAGTCTCTATGATCTAATGAGTAAAGTTGCAACTTTTGGTGTCTTTTTTGATCTGAATAGTGTCAGAGTTTCAGAGTTGCCTCAGAGGCAATCATCTCCAAGGCTAAGGACATCAACATTGTCAGGTTTTCCTGATCCACGTCACCTGAACCGTCCAATTACGGACCGGAGTCCAAAGCTTGGGCTGGACCGTAGATCTCCGAGGAGTGGTGGGCCTCATACGGATCCACTGACTCATAAGAAGCTTGGAGGTCGCATCTCTGGGTTGGAGTCACAGCTAGGAGAAACTCAGAAGGAGCTAAGATTGCTCAAAGAGCAGTTGCTAAAGCTGAGGTTGTCAGGAGTTAAAGCTGAGGTTGCTAAAAAACGTGCTCAAGAAGAGTTAAGTGAGAAGAAATCTAAGAAGCCTAACCCTCCTGCTCAGGAGAGAGACGACATTCCTGGAGATGGACGTCAAGAATCTGATGTGTTTGAGGTTGTTTTTGAGAATGCAAAAGAAGGTGAGAAGAGGACGAGTAGTGAATTGGCTTTAAAGGAAGACCAAATTAATGTACTGAAAGCTAGATTATACGATTTGGAAAAAGAAAAGGTATCACTTTGCGAGGAGAACCATAGTTTGAAGAATGATTTGAAGAAGATGGATTTGGAAATGTCCAGCGCAAAGGTGAAAGAGGATGAGATAGCTTTAAAGGTGAGTCAAATTGGGGAAGAACTGGAACAAAGTAATGAGACCTCGGAGAAGCTAAAGAAGAAATTTGAATTCATGGAAGAAGAAAAAGAGAGTCTAGAAGCTGAGATGAAGAAGCTGAAAGTCCAAACGGAGCAGTGGAAGGAAGCAGCAGATGCTGCAGCTGTTGTTCTATCAGGTGGGGTTGAGATGAATGGTCGGTTCTCAGAGCAGTGTGGGTCGATGGAGAGGCATTTTGCAGGCAGGTTTGTAGGTTCACCAGGAATGGCTGATGATTCAGATGATGGATTAAGGTTTGGAAAAAGGAAAGGTTCAGGGATGAAGATGTTTGGTGACCTGTGGAAGAAGAAAGGGCAAAACTGAAGTATTAGAACAAAAATTAACGTGTGATTCAAGAAAGCAGTGTGCTTTTTTACTTGGCGTCTACGAAATGATGGCTTATCATTTCCTCTAATTATATAAAACATTTAGACAATGATTATGCTGCTTCACCAGAAGCTAATTTATCAAATGTACGACTTAATTGCAAAATCAGCAGTAATCCTCTTAAACATCTTCCACATTATGTTTAAAATCATCAAATCTTATTCTTAATTAGAAACCCGGAAACAGCTATGTTCGGGGGCTTGAGCTAGTTTAGGTCTACTACTAACAGCTATGTTCAGTTTCTTCACACTTTTTCATGATAAAATTGAAAATTCAATGGTTTTAAGCTTTCTCAAATTATCAAAAAGTTTGTTGGTATTCTTATAATATCTGATACAAATATCAAGAGCTCAAAATTATATGATGTTGGTAATTGTAGTCGTTACAAAAAACTTACAAATGTGAAAAAAGATAATAACTTCCAGATATCCAAGTTGTGTCCCATATGTAAATGACAAGTCACTTTCCCTTAAAAGAATTGTACAATCTCTCTTAGGATACGACACAGATGTCTAAATTCATATTTCTACATCATTAAATATCTTTGATGCCCAAAACAAAACTCGGACCACAATCTACGTGTAATATATTGAGATGTATTGTCTTTATCGATACCTTTAATACTGTTATCAATTAATTATAAGTCATCAAATGTTACAGGTTTTTTTGATCCTACAATGTCAATGATGTCTAAAATTTTGGTCTTTTTCAAGTGTAAATGATTAAAGTTATGCTAATGAATTCTACTAACTTTCGTATTAGTGAGATTAGTCAGGTTTGCTTATATTTTTGACCCTACAATGCGATTGCGAAAATTTTGGTCATTTCAAATATAAAGATATGTAAGTTTGATGAACTTTCGTATTTTTGAGATTAGTGTGGGTCGTTCAACATGCAATATACTATTACTATGTATAATTCAGCGTTTCATAAATTACTGGAGCAACATTACATTCAAAGATACAGAGATTATCTGTATGTAAAAGAACACACTTTTTTTTACAACAATTAGATTGACAAGGCGCGATCCTAGTCCAACCCTTTAAATTCATATTTAATCTACCAATTTGTATAGGGGAGGAATCGAACCCTAGATGCCACAGTCTACATCATCCTAACCACCAAACTGAGAAAAACTCGGCAATAACAAACATTTAGATTTATAAAACCTAAAAATCAAGAAGAAAATTTAATTATTTGACAATGGTTTTTTGTGCTTTATAGGCTTCCTTTGGAATTGTCGAAGCCTATTATCAGACAATCTAGTGTTGTAGGCAGCATTTTTGTACTCAGACCAAGTGAACTCTTCGTATAACTTGTCGTCTTCATTTTCTATAAGACAATTCAATGGAGCGATTCTTTGAGTCAATGAAGGTCCAGCAAAATAAATCATAGAAAGTCTAGATTTTCTGTTGTTTGCTAAAACCCTATGCCTCACACTCTTGAACCTCCCATTTGTCATCACCTGCAATATCAATAAACAAAGATGGGTTTCTAATCTTCTGGTCTGAGACATGAACCAGAGAAGTTAACTTAAAGATTTGAGACGAACCTGAAGAGAATCACCGACGTTAAAGAAGAAGGAAGATTGATCAGGAGGAACAGAGATCCATGAGCCATCAGTTAGATTGATTTGGAGACCAGAAGTGTTATTAGATCTTAAGACAGAAATGATCTGAGGATCTGTATGTTCACCAAAACCAATCACGTTCTTACCACCATTGGTCTTCTTTTTGACAAGAGGACATAATGGATAATGATTAAGTCTGAATATCGAATCAGCGTTTCGATCAGACACAAGCTTGCTTAGTGTGTTCCTTGGTTTGATCCCTAATCCATCTGTCATCATCTCCAAAACCTTGCATGTCATTTTTTTAACTGATATTGTGTACTCTTGCAATGTGTTTCTGCACAGTAAAGAACAAAACTTTGAGACTGGCTACTATTTAGACGAATCCGACTAATCTTACAGATACGAAAACCCGACTAATTCCACATATACGAAAGCTTGAGACACCTACTATTTTTGAGATAGCTAATAGATGGAATCACAGAATTCATTGTATCGAATAAGATTCAGTAAAAAGAAAAGAAAAACAAGCCATAAAGCAAAGAAAGAGACAGAACATGAACTACATTAAACAGAAGACAAAGAGCAGGAAACAGAAAGGTGTTAGTAAAACAGGGGACATTGAGAAACCGTTAATACTAACCTGAAAGTTTCCGGGTTTTTAACAAGACCCGGAAAGTGCAGACCCGAACCGGAATCAATGTTAGCATTCATCAACAAGTACTCAATCCAACCAACGTCACCATTCAGACCAATATTGTTGTTCCCATATCCAAAAGGATAGCCAGCGACTTGGGTTTTCTCTGACTTAGGCAACGAGAAGAACTCGACGGCTTCGTGTTCTAAAACAGAGACCAGCTCTGCAGAAACACCATGGTTGATCACCTTGAAGAAGCCAAAGTCTTCACAAGCTTTGACGAGAGTGTGTTTGGATTCTGGGTCAGAGATATCTATAACTGGGATTGGAGATAACCCGGTTCTTAGTTCTGAAACCGGTTTAGACAAAACCGCCATTGATATAGAGTTTTCTTTCTTTTGAGAGTTAATTTTGAAAGCTTTGAAGGCAGAGACATCGAGTTATGTATTAGGAGGAGTGTATAAATAGCAGAGAAGAGCAGATAAAAGATCTTAAAATTTCGTACGATCAAACTGTTCACAAACTCAAAGCTAAATCAATTATTTTTCTATTTCATGTATCAATATCAATAAAATTGATTATCGGGACAAAATTTGTGGAAGCCTCCATCATGATTAATCTATCAATTTGTTTGCTAGATAGTAATTTCCTTTTGATATAATTTGGAAAACTATAATTTTTGGTCCATCGTAATCTATAAAAAAATCTGTTTCTTTGTCATATTTAATAGTATTAAATTCCGTTAAATATTAGAGAATCCTAATTATAAAGTAAAGTACTTAAAATGTTGACCAAAAAAAGAAGTGAAAGTACTAAAAGTTTTTTCTAGTCAAGTAGTTAGTTGATTGTTGTCTCTGTTAGAATTTAATTTTAGATAAGTGTATTCCGGACAATAAATTTTAAGTTTTAAGTTATGTATCGATCAAAATCTAATTGTTAATAAAAATATTTAATCATATTGATTGGTCATACAATATCCATAAAGAAGAAGAAAATCTAAGTGCCTAGAGGATCTAAATTTTTGCTATTCAAAATAATATTCTTTTACGTGATTTTAAATAGAAAACTATAACAATAGGGAAATAGATTTAGTCAAAGAATTAAATGTTTGTATTTGCAATCTTTTTCATTGAAATTCAATTTTAGAAAATTATATAGTTTCAGTATGATAGAGTTGTTAGATCTTAAATCTGGTGACGAAAAAAAAAAAACAAACAAATTTGTCGAAAGTAAAAAGAGGTACATAAATTAGATTTTGTTGATTTAATTATTAAAAAAGAAACCGACGACAACATCAAAAAATATTGTTGAGATAACAACATAAAATATTTGAGAATGAACAAATGTGATCTTTGTTTTCAGAAAAGTAAAAAAAGGAAAGTGATCATCTATGACTATGAGTTGGCTGACATAATCACGAATTTCGTACTATTATATATCCCAATAATTTAACTATAGTTTTTCTTTTTATATAAACGTTAATATTTTATTCTCCTTTCATAAATTCAATATATCGTATAAACCATCCACTTGCAACTTGCAAGCGATGTTCAACGAGCTTTTATTTTATTTTTATTTTATTTTATAGGTATCCAATACCATCTCATGACCTCGTCTAAGGGACCTACGATGATGTTACTGTTTGTTAGGTGGGGAAACTAAATATGCAGTTTGTGGTATCTTCACGGAATATAACCATGCATCGAGAATTTTAAACAATATTTTGACGAAAATGATTTTCCAATCAAAAAATTTCGACGGTATTTAATTATTTTGTGATGATATTTGTTACAAACAACTTAAGAGAACATACACAAAAGATTGGAATATACACTCATGTTGTAAAGAGATTTGGGAAACGGTTCCTCATCTTATTTATATCACAGCCACAATCTTATATATACATACATAGATTGATTTTAATCTAATAATACATTTAAGCTATACATTTATATTATATGGTCCAATACCTCTCGGCAAACTCATACGTGATAACCTGTGTGAGATTGGACAATTCTTCAAAGTATTATTTTTTTTATCAAATTAGGCACCATGAAATTTGCGGAGATCCATTCGGGATTAGCAATAGATGTTGCTTCAATAATAATTATAAATGGTTCAGTCGTCATTGTAAAATACGTGAATAAAAAGGATAGAAATAGTAAAAAATTGTAGAAGAGAATAGAGAAAAACTAGAATATATATAGGCACTAGGCTTGAAAATAATCAAGATATAAGAAAAAGAATTTGATATCTAGATCAAAACTTTAAAGTGATCATGATCCCATGGGTAGAAAGTATTAAGAGAGACTATATATGTAATCTCAGTAGTAGTAGAAGGTTAAGTCATTATGAATTAGTCAATCAATGACGAGAATGAAAAAAGAAAAATTCATGAGTAGAACCGTAAAAAAGAAAGATAGTTAAGAGAAAAACAAATTTAGGTTTTTTTCTACTCTAATACTATATAAAGAGATTTGATAAAATGTTTCTTATCTTATTCATATCATTGCCACAATCTTATATACAAATACATAGATTGGTTTAAATCTAATAATATGTTTAAGCTATATATTTATATCATATGCCACCGCCCAATACATATGCACTTGTATACACTTCTCTTATGTATATACAAGTTTTAAATTCAAGGTCCATAAAACTTGGATACTATGGATACTAATGACTAAAACTTTTTGGCCAGAACAAGTTACATAAATATCTATAAGATACTATGCAAAATATGATAGCGTTAGGATAAGACAACAATAATATCTGGCTAAGTTTGAACCTCCATTATATATACATCATTTAAAAATTTGTGTATGATTCTTTTGATTTCAAATATAACCAAATTTAGAATAAAAATAATATATTATCTGAATTCGAACTACCAAAATATGAAAAATGTTATGATGATAGAATAAAACAAATTGTATTGATAAAATTAGAAAATTTTAAATAATTTTTAGTCTACTAGATTTTTTTAATAAAAAAAGTTACAAATTCAAATCTATTTGGAAAGAATAATTTATACCAAAATGTGGTATTATCAACAAATCCTAAATATCAGTGAAGACTACGAATCAAAATGCGAAACCCATGTCTTTTATAAAAATATATTAGGAAATGTAGGTATGTTTATATTTAGGTGATATATTAATAATTTTATAGATTTTATAATTATAACGCAAATGCATGTGAAAGTGACGTGTGAGTTGAGTAAAAAGGTTGCGGGGCCAGTTTGTCATTGTCAATGAGTTAGTATTGTCTTTGAGAGTTAATGCATTCAAGAGTCCCTTATTGTTCCACGTCGGCTCTGTCTATGTACATTTCTTTCTCTTTATCGTCTTCTGTTTAAATTATTGTTCCTAAATAAAGGTATAGTCAACATAGTATATCTTTCAAGTATTATATAATATTTGATAGTGATTTTTTTCTAAATATTATTCTACCCAATATGACCATTCTAATTGTTTTTTATCTTCATAACATGAATAACAAATTACCCATTTTAAATTAGCATAGAAAATGATCAAAGCAAACACCACGTGATAAATTTTGTTTTGGGTTCTCAACTTCAGAAATTCGACTTTTCTCTCTAGTAGAGAACTAAAACATAAAATAGTGGACCCAAATAACAAAAATAAAATTAGCATAGAGGATTATCAAAAATAGAGTTGATAAATTAAAATTTTAACAACAATGTGAACTAAATAAATTAATCTCTTTAGTAGCATAAACTAGCATTCACTCCTTTTTCAAATTGTAATGTACTATTTTTAGACATTCTATAAATTATCATTGTTGTCTTAAAGATAATTCTCAATAATATATTCTCGTTGTGGTGAAGATTCTTTCTCAATATCATATATCAAATCTGATGTGGTTGATTTTCATCTATCATTATTACTTTCTCAAGAAAAAAAGAAGACAAGAAATACAATTATTTTTCCAAAACTGTAAACCAATTATTGAAAAGCCAGCATCACTCAAAAAACTAGAGTACAAGTGTAATTTTATTTTATGATATGTAATATTTTACCAATGCAGAATTTTAATATATTTTTCAGTCTTAATATGTATTAATTAATAACTCATACTTATATAATATAGAGATAAACAATTGTTTGTTTGTTTTTTGTATCAGCAAATAATCATTAGATCAATAAAATCTAATTTATAACTTAAAATTTTCAACCAAAATAGGATAGGATTAAAATTCACTACATAGTATCTACTATCTGTTTCTTGACAAACTGTTTGTTGAAAAGTGTGTTTGTCAGAGTAGTCATATTTCTGATTTTTTCCACTAGTCTCCACTTGTTAATTTCATGAATAGAGTGTGCATTTAATTTGATTATATATCATACACATTATTGATTGTGGATATATATATATATATATATATGTATTATAATGAATAAAGTTTCTTGTAGACAGATACGTTATACATAGGTAAACAAAAAGGAAATGTTGAAGGGTTCATGAGATGCCACGTAGGAGGTATATATATATATCGTATCTTTAGAGAAAATATTCGAAAAAATAAAAACACTATTTAGTAATAACAATGGTAGGTAGGTTCCTCGCCTGTCCACACCTTTTTAAAGTTTGATGTGAACTTATAAATGTTAGATTCTTTACCAAAAATAATAATGTTTTATTTTCACTATTTAATAATAACGCTAGGCGTTATTATTGTTATGTATATTATTTATTTTCATAAATTTTATTATGATTTTTTTTTGATAAACCTTTCATTTTTGTTTATTATTATTATTATTATGATATTTGATGTGAATGATATCATATTTGGACAGACGTAAGTGATTGGAAAGACACCCTGCGAAGCAAAGACCCGACATAAATGATTTTTTTTGTGGTTTAACTCCTATTTATAATATTATTATTTTCAATCTATAGTAAAAATAAATAATAAACAACTATTATGTCGGTTCGTTTTGAGAAATAAACTTGTTTAAATAACTATATGTGGTTATATTACTAATTTACAATTTATCGATTTATAATTCCCCAAACATCGTGAAAAAATGAATGTCGTCGAATATTGGTAAAAAGATATATCATAAATTTCATCTTTAATTGTTGTATAAAATATCTCAAAAAATAAAGCTACGAAAAATATAATTAGTGAAAAGACTATATGGATAATATCTAAGAGTGGTTTCAAGTTGTTTAGACTTTTTTGTTTGTCTGGTTGCTGCAATTATGTGAGTGATGTCGGGCCAAAAATACATTAGACATGCAGTACTTTTATAGTTATGTTGATATTTTTTCTTTTTAATGTCTACGCACGCAGTTTCCACTTTCTGTAATTAAGATGCTACAACGAACCTCCAACGATTGGTAAGAATAACCAGCCCCTCAAGGTGTACTCAACTTTGTATATTAAGAACGACCGATGATGGGTTTAATTATTTTGGGCTTTAAGATGCAGATTTATCGGGCTACTTCACTACAGGTGGATTTTGTTTGTTTTGTGTTTTTTTAACAATATATCGATAAATTTGGATTCATAGGTAAACGCGCTTCCTTAAACCTCAAACAATATGTGAGATAAATATAATTGAATCGAACTTGGGGAAAAAATTATAGACTCAACCATTTAACTAATAAATAATAATTTATTTCTATTATTTTGACCAGAGTTATCAATCTTATTCGATTCATAGACAGAAAAATCGAACATGCGTCAAAAACCAATGATTAGATCCATGAGTCTGGCCCAAAGGAAGGCTTGGTTGCTAAGGACGACAATTGCATGGTATGTCAATCTGCTGGATTGCGTAAACATCTTACAACCGCTTGAAAAAACTAATTTGGCAATCTTGAAACCCTAATTTGGCTAACTTCCTATAAAATATGTTAAAACATGATTGATATCTCACATCATAAATTAAGATCATTTTAATTTAATATATATGATTTAATGGTCATTTCACTTATTATCAATTAGTTTTGAGTTAGAAAATGATACACTCAGGTTTTAACCCTAATAATCTACTGCAAGTGCACATCAAATCAAAGTAGTACTTAGGGATCGAATCCACGAAGACCAAGAATTGCACTGTCGATTACTCAAATGTAATTCAAGCTAAGATAAATCAATAGAAGAGTGATTGTAACTAACAACTTAAAGCAAATAACGGTTATTAAATTCAATAATAAAAAGCAACCATGCATCAAGTATTCATAGGAAACAAGGAATCGAATCAAGAATTTATTCAGAACACACGTACAACCAATTCTCGACACAGACATAACAATTTAGCAAACCCACTGCCATGGCGTCGACTACTATATCTAGCAACCTAGAATCCTAAACTTTTGTTTGGTCATAGAGATCTAAACATGCATTATCGAATTGGTCTGATAGGTCCACAACTAGCCTTAACATCAACTTCTGTTGGTTAAGGACTAATTGCTCATCTAAGCTTTTTCAGGCATCTAACAAGCACTTTCGGTGAGTTAAACAACCTATGATCATAAACTAGGTGATCAGGCTAACCTAAGCATTAAACTCATCAATAGATGGAGAACATTTAAGATAAGGTCCTATTTATTCCAAAATCATTGAATCCTTAATTCCCTAGAAACCCTAAACCTGATTAGAAAACTACTCAGACATGGTAGAAAATAAGCAAACAAAGAAGAAGAATAGAAACATAATGAAATTGCCATAGAAAATAAAGGAGGGTTTAGAAATCTTCTCCAAAGTTGGTAGAGAATGAAATCTTCTCTCTAAAGCTCCCAAGAACAAAACTAAAAGTGGCTGCTGTAAATTATCAAAGGTCCTCTAAAAAGTAGCCAAAAACCTAGTTCTAATACCCTAAATTCGTTCTGATACAACTTAAATCAAACCGATCGAAATATTGAAATTTTTCTAGTTTTCGCGCGGAATTGATCCAGTTATAATCTATCTTCAGTAAAATCATCATATCTTCACAACCGTTTTTCCGATTGCCCTCAAACTACCTCTAAATGAAAGCTACCTCCCGTGGCTATCTTGTGTCAAAATTTCAGCTCGATCCAACGGTGGAAGTCTTTCAAAGAAGGCCAAACTTCTGACATTTCTTCATGATTCTGCATTTCCATATGCTTGTTTTCGCTCAAAACAGCTCATCTTCTCCAAATGTGACCTATGACCTGGAAAGACTCAGTAAATGACTAAAAAACTCTAAAACATGTACTTTGACTCAATAAAACCATGGAAAACAAGGGTTAAAAACCGATAAAAATACAGTTTATCAGAAACTCATAATTTATCAAACTCATAATGAGCAGAGAGAAATGTTTACAATCTTCAAGCAAATTGATTTAAAAGTAGTAGATCCCCACTACAAGAAAATACTCGTTTTGCGACTGAAAATTGAGACTATTTTTTAGTCGCTCATATAGCAACTGATGTGAGACTGATGTGCAACTACAAAAATCAGTTACAAATCAGTTGCACAATTGCTACTGATTTGATTAGTTGCAAATCAGTCGCATTATAACGACTGATGTAAGACTGATCTGAGACTGAATCATTCAGTTGCTCTTTAGTAGCAACATTGCTCCTAAAGTGTGACTAAATTATTAGTGGCAATGACACACAATAGTAACAATATATTAGTAACACACGTGTTTTACAATTCTTGCCAACATTTACCAAATAAAGTGCGACTGAATAATCAGTCGTACATTTCAGTCTCAGTTTAATGGCAGTTCAGTGGCAAACTATGCCTATATAAACACCTATGATTTCTTTTTCCAAACACAACAAAAAATTACAAGAAAAAAACAAGTGTTTTTATTGAAAAAAATGTTTTTTGAGGAAGAAAAATGTTTTTAGGTAAAAAAATGGGAGGGAAATATAATTACACAAATTTTCGGAAGTGCATGTATAGAAAAATCGACGAAGAAACAAGTAACATCCCGGCAGAATATGCTACTAGAGTGGACGAGTTCATGAATTTTGCGGGTAATCAACCGCTAGCACTCAGTAATAGGGGTAAGTTTTGTTGTCCATGTATTTTGTGCCAACATAATAAAATATTTTCAAGATAAAAATTTCAAACCATCTGTTTAGTCGAAGTTTTATGCCTCACTATTATGTTTGGTACATGCATGAGAAAGATTTGAATGTGAATTTAAGCAATTGTAGTGCAAATCATGATAGAAGTGATAATCAAAAAGAAGTTTGTGATATAGAAGATATGTATGTAGGGATGATAAATGATGCATTTCCTGCTCAGCAAAACACGGGTTATGCTCAGAATTACGATTAAGCTGAGCATGGGCATTATCAAAATACTGATGAAGTACCTAATAGTGACGAACAAATTTTTTATGCCATGTTAGAAGCTGCTAATAATCCATTATTTGATGGGTGTGAGGAAGGTCACTCACAACTATCATTAGCATCTCGATTCATGAACATGAAAATTAATTTTAATGAATCTGAACGTGAAATCGACTATTGGACAAAACTCGTTTCAAAGTATCTACCTAATGGTAATCAGTGCACTACATCGTTTTATGAAACCGAGAAATTGATGCGAAATTTAGGGCTCCTTTACTATATAATTGATGTATGTATGCATAATTGATCTTATGGAAAGAAGATAAAAAATGGGATAAATGTAAATTTTGCGAAGCAGCAAGATACAAGGAGAGTGTCGGAAGAACCAAAATACCATTTAGCTGTATGTGATATTTACCTATCGGTGATAGAAGAAAAAGACTATATCAGAGTGCCCCCAATGCAGTCAAATCTCTTAATCTTTGAAGAAATCAAAGCCAATTCCATGTCTCACTCGGGTAGATCTAGAATGGGTAAAGGAGGAAGAAAATCCAGGAGAAGTGTTCAAGGAAGTGGAGAAACAAATTCTTCGGCGAGTTTGACGGCTAGGCTACCGGTGGTTCGTCCTCACGTCGGTGGTTCTAGTGGCTTGCCTCTGGCCAACTTCAATCCTTCATCCTTTGAAGGAAATCCGAATCTACAAACCATGGATGAAGGATTTTCTTCTCAACAAGACAATGAACCCCCTGTAATGAGTCTTGATGACCTCCTTCTAGATCCAGATCGGGCAAAAGAGCTTCCCAAATTGGATATATGTCCAAAAGAAGGAACAATTTGGTATGATTTTTTTTTCGTTTCCAATTATATTATTTGTTAATTTAGTGATTTATAAGTTAGATTTGATGGAATTATGTGTTAGATTAGATTTATAGAATATGTATTTGCTAGATTTCAAATTTTAATAAGTATATATAAATTTTATTGAATTTATATGAATTTATATGAATGTTATATAATTTTTGAAATTATATTTGTGTTTTGTATGAATTTTTAAAAATGGTTATGAATGTTTGTGTTTATATAAATGTTTATGAATATGTTTTGTGTTTATATAAATTTTTAGAATTTTTTTTGGATGTTTACAAATTTTTATTATACTTTTATGAATTTTTATGATATTTAAAAAAAAATTTTACGAATTTTTATAAATTTTAAAGAATTTTTACGATTTTTTTTTAAAAATTTTAAAATTTTTATGATTTTTATGTATTTTTATGATTTGTTTTAATTTCTATGAATTTTTATAAATTTTTATGAATTTTTATGAATTTTTATAAATTTTAAAAACTATGATTGTGTTTTTATGAATCAGTACAAGTTTAATCGGGATCGAGACGATGATATTTTGAAGCACGTTTCAAACATGTTGAAGGACGGGAATAAGGATGCATGGTTGAGTTGGACGAATATTCCTCCGAAAAGCGAGATGCATTTTCTGTAAAATTTGCAGTAGAAATTTTATTTATCTTTTTTATGTAATTTCTTTAAATTTTCTATTTACTAACACATATTTCTGTTTTAAATTTTGCACCAAATTTAATACTAGAATCCCTCCATTACACAGACCATCCGAGCAGAGTTCGATAAAGTAGGTGTGAATCAAATGAAAGGAATAGTGACTTATGCGAAGAGGAAAGATCAATGTCCCAAGTGGATGAGGAAAGTTGTTTATGAAAAACTCTATGACCACTGAGCTACAGAGGCGCAAGCGAAGAGCGCGAAGACCCGCGCCGCTCGCTATTCCAATCGTGACGGCCTCCGACCGCATAAGCATATTACGGGACATAAGAGTTTCTATTGTGTTCAATGCAATCCTAGATGGACAGTAACACCGATCTATTAAACGGTGCTTCTCAAACGGTAGAGCTCACTCTGAAGCAGGAGGACGAGATTTTTCTTAAGGTATTTTAAACATTGTTTATATTACTTTTTCTTATAATTTATTACTAGTTTCTAAAATTATTTTTGTTTTCCAATATATATTTCCTGACCGCAGAGGCAACGTGTACAGACTTGGAAATCTCGGCGAGAGATACCGTAGCTCGAAAAACAAGGGGATCGCCCAGTCTTCTGTCACATATACGATTACTGATTTTGAGAAGCAATTGACAGATACAAAGCAAGAGATAGTGAGTTACAAGCAAACCGTGCAACAAGAAATAACATAACTCAAGCAACAAAACTTCGCACTCCTACAATACCTCCAGGCGAAAGATCCATCTTTTCCCGCTCACTTGACTTCTATGCCTCCTCCTCCTCCTGCACATCACGATGGTTCGGGTTCGTTTTCTGCAGCCAATCCGACCACACCATTCCCACGGGAACTTTATTTTACCGATCCCTAGTGTTTTTGTTTCGTTTTATTTCTTTTGTTATGTTTAAAATTTGCGATTTTAGACAATTTTGGTTTGGTTATATAATATTTTTAACAAATTTAAATATTATAAAATTTTAATTACATATATATTTAGAAAATAAAAATTGGAAAATATTATAAAAATTTAATTGCAACTGATCTGCAACTGAAAAAGTGCTACTGATATGCAACTGAAAAGTGAGACTGATTTGCAACTGAAAAGTGAGACTGATTTGCAACTGTATAGTGAGACTGATTTGCAACTAAAAATGTATGATTGATTTGCAACTGTATAGTAAGAATGATTTGTAATTGAAATGTGAAACTGATTTGCAACTGAATAGTGAGACTGATTTGCAACTGAATAGTGAGACTAATTTTACACATTGAGACCAATATATTAGTTGCAAATTTAGTCGCAGGTTTGGGACTGATTTTCAAAGTCTCAAATGAGTCACATTTTTGAGATTGAAGTGCGACTAATCAAAAGTGCAACTAATGTTTAGCTACTGCTTCAATCAGTCGCACTTTAATCTTATTTTTGCAAAGTGAGACTGATTTGAGACTGACTTATTTTCTTGTAGTGCCCAATTTTTGACATGTATCGTATCAAGTGGTTCACGTGGAGAATGTCTATAAGCGTCCCTATGTATAGTTACCAAAAACTACGAAATTAATTTATCAAGTTTAAATGTAGAAAATAGAAATGCTGGAAAAACACATGATCTTTACAATGAAAACGAAATATATAGGAATGAAAAAACATGATTTTTCTCTTCTGGCAGATGTGAGTTTTTGTCTCTTTAGGAAACAGTAAATCTTACTCTCATTCTCATGTTAACATCAGATCTTTTAGAATTGATTACTAGATTTTATCGTACATTTCGTTGATTTTCTTGCGTTATTTGAGAACTGAAAAGATTCTTTGTTGATGTAGAAACTCAAGAATATTGATCTGTATTTTTCACTAAAATATTCTTGGATCGAACTATCTTATTATGATGAAAGAAATAGATTTTATTGATATTAAACTTGTGAATACATATAGATCGAGAGATAGAGAGCTTAGAATCTAAAAGTCTATGCTAAAGTCTTAATAATTTTCTCGCTCTAGTTACTAGAAGTTTTTTTTTTGATAATTCATAAGTTCCTAAAATTTATAGGAGGTGTCTGGACTATTTTCCTGAGAGATGTGCAACTCACAGATTCTCTCTCCGTATATTCAAATGGACCGAAAGCATGGTCATATCTGTGTAGGGGTGACTAAGAAAATATGTTTTAGTTTCGCATAGCAGGAGAATCGAACCTACAAACTTTTTAAAGTCTTAGGTCTGTCCCCTACCACTTGACTACAAGTTTTTTGTCAAGTTTTTTTTTTCATTGTTTGCATGCTCTAATTAAAATACATAACTGTGTTACTGTGCTACTGGTAATTTTTGTTACAATTTCTTAGGTTTGTTAAGGAAAACATAACTCGAGAGCTCCATGAGGTTTTTGTCTTAAAGAAGTCTACTGATCGATGTTTGGTCGAGGTCTATTTTTTATTTCCTCTGCAAAATTATTATCTCCGAAGACTTCATGAAAACAAAAGTAATAACTGATCTTTTATTTGTTTAAAAGTTACCAAAGCAAAAAACTGTTACATATTTGTTCACTGAGTAACGATATTAACAGCTTCTTCATCATCCATTTCAAACGGTAACCAAATCTCATTGATCCGACCCGAGAACTCGAACGGTGAGTTATACTGTGCCACTATGTAAGCCGAAGTAGATCCAACACCTCCGGTTTCTTTGCTTTTCTCAATTGCCTTGGCCCATACGGTACCTTGTAGGCTCGCCTCTAGCTCGGCCGCTTCTTCTCCAACGCCGTAATCTGATACAAATCCACCAAATTGCTTCACTGCCACATACCTTGCGTCCCATCTCTGTACGTTGAGGCTCTTCGCTGGAGCTAGATCGGGTTGGTTTTGCTTGGGAACGAAGAAAGATACTGTGAAGGAAGATTCACAAAAGGGACCGTCGCTTGGAGAGACTTGAGTGATCACTGGAGCTGTCATTTCTATTTTCTGATGATAATCGTTCTTCCCTTGAATGTAATCAAACAATCTGTAAACAAATCAGAATCAAAACCAACGAATATGAATTCATTTTCGTTATTAAACCCTAATTCTTGGAACTTACTGGCGAAAACCGGTTCGTGTAGCTTCGACGAGAGAGATATCTTGAATTGGTTCGGTAGAAATCCACACAGCCGCGTCGTACCGGCGAATCTCGTAGCCATTTCCGGTGTGGACCACTTCGTAGCTCGGACACTCGATTCGGTTACAGGACGGTGGAAACTTCCCAACTCGGCCGGGAACAAGATCGTGTGAGTTGATAAGGTTTGAACCACCTGAGAGAAGACTTAGAAGGAACGATAACTTGAAGATGCTCAGAGCTGCTTCCATGGTGGATTTTTGTTCAGATCCGTTCTTCGTTAGAACAGAACAGAACTACCGTTAATGTGTGGTTCATCTTTGGATAGGCTTAGATTGCTTTGAAAACACCGAAATTTACATTATTTACGAAGTTACCCCTTTAAACTTTTTATCAGAAAATTTTCGGCTTTACTGTTTGGTTTCTACTTTCTAGGTGTGGCTTTCGGTTTACAAAAGTTAATTCCGAATTAAATCAAAAATTATTCGAAAATTTAATTTATTCGGTTTGGATGTTTGATCATTTCGTTTTTTTTTTCTGCTTATTTGGTTTAAAACATAAAAATAATCGATTTAATGATATATTTTGGTTTATATAAAACCGATCGGTTTTGTGGTAACTGAACCGACCAAACCAATAGCCGATTTCAAAATTAATTAATTCCGATCTGTTTAAAAAATAAAACCGAAATGAAACAAAAACCAAAAACCAAAAGTTTTGGTTTAGTTGGTTCGGTCTAATATGCTTATAGCCAAAAGCCCATGCCTATTGATTTCGATCTAGATCATAGAAACCGGAACCATATAAAATCGGTTTAGATACAAGGTGTTACAGTCTCGGTTTTAACCCACATCTTCTAACCCAATTGCTATGTTATCAAATTGTGAGGACACATAACATGGTCACTACATGTGAAACGGAACCATAATCTCATTAACCCTAGCAGTTTTCTGGAACGGCAGGTTATAATCGGCGACCAAATAAGCCGGAGACTTCCCTTTGCTCTTCTTGATAGGAACAATCCAGTCAGAACCTTTGAGGTTATCCATCAAAACCGCAGCTTCTTTCTTGGCTACATCGTCCGTCACGTAACCACCGATCTGCCTCACGGCAAAGTAGGTTGGTTTCCAAGGCTGCACGTGGAGGCCATTGGCTTGAGGTGGGTTCTGTTGGTGTTTCTTTGGAAGATAGAAGGAGACTGTGTAGATTGATTTTCCCGGCATTGCTTGTGTGATCATCGGAGCTGTCATATTCATCTTAACTTTGTTCTTGTTATCTCCTTGTATGTATCTAAATAATCTGTAACCCCAAACACTAAATCAATTGGATTCTGGTTTACTAGTTTTATAAACTTAGTGATGTTTCAGAGGTTTTTATTTATTTTATTTTATAAAATGTTTTGTATATACCAATATAAAATTCAAAGATCATATTGAGAAATGTAAGTTACCGTTGGAAACCAATTTTGGTGGCTTGAGTCATGGATGGAGTAGAGATAGGATCAGTGGAAATCCAGACCGCAGAGTGATAGGCGCGGATCTCATAGACGTAGCCGTTCCCTACCAGATTATAAGTGGGGCACTCGTAGTGGTCACATGTTCCCGGACGCATTCCCATAGTTGGAGCCCAGGGTGCGGGAACGTGAGCACATGATCTAGCTACAACTAGGCTGAAGCTAAACAACAGCTTCAAGATGTTTAAACTGGTTTCCATAATTTGGATAGAGATTTACTAAATGAATTTCTTGTTTCGTTAGGTGTATGATTTATAGATGTATTTATGGCAATGAAATGATAAGAATAGACTAGCTATCAATATCATTCAATAGTTCAAGTTAGTACAAGTTTGACTTTTATTTGGATTAAGATGTCTAGACAATTATGATATGCTTTAAATTTAAGAAAACGTGGGATCTGTTAATTGTTTGCCAAGTTTAGTGGATGTTTGATTGATTTGCCTAAAAATGTTCATTGCTTAGTTATGACTTCTGTTTACTTAGTTAGCAAGATTGATATACAAAAAAGTAATGTCTTATAATTAAAATAGGCATAATATATATAATAAAACACTCAAACCGGGATTACATCGACGTAGATGCAGTCGGATTTTTTTTGCCAAAAAATCATTGTTACATAAGACATATAAGCATAATTTAAATATAGGCTAAATAATTTTTCCCATAAAAATTATAGAAGATTTTTCAAACCACCATCAGAGAAACTCATCAATAATGCTAGCTGTAAAAAAAGTTATGACGTATAATTAATATCCATAATATAAAAAATATAAAACTGGAATTACATCAACATAGATACATACAGTTGGATTTTTTTTGCCAAAAAATCATTCTTACAGATAAGTATGATCTAAAAATAGGATAAATAATTTTGCCCCCAAAATTCTAAAAGATTTTTCAAACCGCCATCAGAGAAACTCAACGATAATGCTGACCGTTGAAATTAGATATAACAATAAAATAATTCGAGTTTTGAATCAAACCAGACTAAATACATGTATACATATTTTAATTGAATCTCATTATTTATATATTTGTGTGCCTAAGTATCTATATATATTTGGTGTAATGATGGAAATTATTTAGTAAACTAAAATGAAAACTGTTTTGTTCTTGATTTCTTCTTAATTATTGTAAACTTTATTCTTTCTTTGTTTGTCTTGAGTCATGTCCTTTGAAGTGTTATAGATTCCTTGGGAACCACATTTAGACGGAACAGCTATAGTTAGCTACTTAACCAATTAATTCTCAAATGAACTTGGACTTGTCAAAGAAGACGATATAGCAGCCATTGATATGTATGGGGACCATTGGATTTTTCTGAAGATAGTAACAAATATTGGACTCAACTAGTGATAGGTCTATGTTTTATGTTTTTTTGTTATGGACCCATAATCCTATATTCCTATTTAGAATCCCATGGATTAGAACTAGATGTCTGAGAGTCAGAACCAAAGTGGTCTTATCACTTGGTCTATCGAGTTCTCGGCGTGATACTATGTTTAACTTCTTCAACTGCAGTAATACGGAAATAGTAAATTGATGGTGGTAAAATTATAGTAACAGAGCATAAAATCATATTTGTGTGTATGTGGTTGATAAAACTTTCCTATGAATTTGAGTTTATGGTTTTTATTTTCAATAATTATAATTTGACTACACAAATGTATATGTTATAACAAATTTGAATTTTATATTCTTCATTATTGTTCGACAATTCCATTAATTGAGAAACGAAAACCACTCTAGTAGAACAATGTTCAGAAAAGATGAATCACAAACTAAACCTCTAATATTACTGGCGTGGAAATGCCATATGATTCAAGATTTGGATATGAACTTATATATTTTCATCTCAAAATTTTATTTTTATAAACATATATTTTTATATAAATTATCTATAATTCCACATATGGCAAAATAATAATCTAGTAATAAGTTAATGCGGAATGCAATTGAACATTTATTTTCTTTCCCATTTTACTAGTATCAACTTGCTATATATATATGTTTAGGCCCTTCATCTTTGTAACAATATCAACATATAAATTCAGTCAAAAACTATATCCCTTGAGGATGTCTCTCTCACAAAACTCGTCATCATCAAGCATAGAAGTAATGACGAATGCAATGATCAATAATGATAATCAAATATGTGAACTTCCGGACGACATAATGCTAAAGATCATTTCACAATTGACCATGGACGACGCGATTAGAACAAGTGTTTTGTCCAAACGATGGGAGGATGCATGGAAACAAATGTCACATTTGTTTTTTGATATGCGCAAAATCATCACAATTAACGGAGTTGTTCTGCCAAAGTTGTTAGATCGTGGTGTTCAATTGATAACCAAGGTTCGTTTCATCTCTATCTCAATACTATATTTTACAATTTTTATAAAAGTTTTTGAGACTAAAAAATGAGAACCAAATAGATATATATATATCAAAGAAATTTATACACATAAATATCGAATCATAGATATTTATATGTATTTATTTTTGAACTATCCATTAAAAAAATTTAGATAACCTATACAAGTAGTTGTTAACAAAAACTTTTCGCGCCAAAATAACGGTATTTTCCAAGGTATTTTTGGGAAAACAATAGATCTATATATATATCAAAGAGATTTATACATATAAATTTCAAATCATAGACATTTATATATATATATATATATATATATATTAAATTATGAGTTATCCATTATAAAAAATCTAGATAACCTATAAAAACGATTGTTAACAAAAAAACTTCGCACCAAAATAACAATATCTTATCAAGTGGCTTTCTCTAACAAAGAGGTCATGAGTTTAAGTCCACTTGGGAGGGATCTGCTTTCCAAAGGAGAGTTATATTAAATGGTTTGGGTTTCATCCTGAGAGGATGTATGGGCCTCGATCCAAAACCTCTTAGTCATAAAAAATAAAAAATAAATAAAAATAATGATATTTCCAATGTATTTTTGGAAAAAAATAAATCTATATATATCGAATAAATTGACATATAAATGTCAATTCATAAACATATAAATGTATTTAAAATTATGAATTATCCATTGGAAAACATCTAGATAATTTATACAAATGTTTGTTACCAAAAAAATACGCCCCAAAGTAACAATATTTTTGAAAAAAGAATAGATCTACATATATCGAAAAAATTTATACATATAAATGTCAAATTAGTGGCAATAGATCTATAAATATCAAAAAAATCTAGATAACCTATATAAATGGTTGTTAATCGCACCAAATAGACATATATTTGAAAGATAAAAGTTTCAAAATGATAATTTTTTAAAAAATTTATTTTATATTTTTAAATTTAATGTTGTAAAATAACATACAACTAAATATCGCGCAAAAATCATTAGATTCAAAACAAATTTATAATCCATGCAATGTAAATAATTAATGAAAATGCATTATTAAATTAGTCAACAAGAATCTAGAGAAGCATCTATTACCTCTCCCAAATAGAATAATTACATGTATACATAAAATTAGATCTTTAATGTCTTTCAATCTGATAGATTTAAAAGTTGATGATTTTTTTTTGATAAAATGTAAAATTATATATATCAAAATCAGTTTTGTTACAAGAACAAGCAGATACAACTAGAGGGAAAAAATTAACCTCTAATTGTTTACATTTCCTTCAGTTATTAGTGACATCCTAGTAATAACACCCAGACCTCAATTATATCGAAACCAATTTGAAAGCAGAGTCGCACAAGATTTCCTTTGTAGCTTTGCCAATGCAATATCTCTCACAGTCCTGTCAATTAAAAGTTGATGATTGATATGCGTTACACACAAATCTATATAACAAATCCTTAATCTATCATAGATATCAAGTATGAAGAGAAACATGTCTTCATCGAAAACATCTATTGTATATATTCATAGTTTTTTCACAAATGTTTGTTCTAAATTTAATATAATCATTTTTGCATTTTTCAGGTTATAAACAATCACAATGGAACTTTAGAGACTTGCATGATATTTCATTATTCATATCAATGTGAAGATGGAGTACTCGAGTCTTGGATCCAAACACTAACTGAAGTGAAACACACCAATAATCTTATACTTGCAAACTTCAATGGTCGTCTTCAACCAACAAATGAAGCCAATGTACTCAATTTGTCTCCAAATAGATTCTCTCATCAAGACCTAACAACACTCTCCCTCTATCAATACATATTACAAGATGCAAATGCCTTCAACAATTGTCAGAATCTTCGAAGGCTTGAGTTATATCATATCTTTGCTGATGTTAATGTTTTCAACCAAGTCATCTCGTCTTGCCCTTCCCTGATCATTATCACCAATCCAAGTGGACGTTGGAAGATTGATCACAAAAGGTTAAAGAGCTTGTTTATGTCATGCAATCAAATCAATGGCATTGAAGTGTGTGCAGCTCATCTTGGTCTTTTCTCCATAGAATCTATCTTATTTGAGAGTGAAAATGTCATTCTCGAAATTCCTACACTTCGATTTGGTCGAAACTATTGGCTTGCGGGAGGAATATATCCTCATACCAGCATCAATATCACATGACAAGATAAGGTACACTTGAACATATATATACGTATTGTTATTGTTTAAAAAAAAAAGAATTTACGGTTCCATAGACGGTTATCGGTTGAAAATTCCAGATGGATTGTATCATGAAAAACCGTCGAGCAATTCACGACCATTCTCGACGGGAATCAATTCCCAACTTCGTAGACCGGAGGGAAATAAACTGTCTGGACTCTGGCGATAATGGCCATTCCATACGGTTTTCTAGAAAATGGTGTACTAATTACATTTATATTTATTTTAATATGTTTTGTTAATCGTTTATCTAAATCTTAGGACAAAGATTTATTTTAATATGTTTTGTTAATCGTTTATCTAAATCTTAGGACAAAGACAACAATGGAATGTTGTCATGGCCTGTTAACTGTGTAAGACATTCTGCATCTTTATCTGTGAGTGTTGATTTGAAGAATCCACAAGAAATCTATGTCCTAAGGAAAATCTTAGCTATATGGACTGGAAAAATGATAGAGTTGGAAATATCATTCAAGGTTTAATCATTGTTCCCTTTAATCACTTTTGTTTTTTTTTTTGTCAAAGTTCCAACACGGCATGTTCCATAGCTAGTCTCCTAACAGTATCATATGGGGCAAATATGATTATGTGGAGTCGAACTTTTATTATAACATATATAAATAATTAAATACAATAAACTAGTTGTATGTAGAATAACAATCTCTCTAAGGAAGAAGGCAAAGTTTCTAACAATGGAGAACAAGATAAGGTTTGGGAGAAAGGAGGGAAAATGCTGATTTTCGTGTTGATACTGTATGGATGAACAATTTCAGTGGTTCAAATGAAGAAGTTGAACTAGTTTCATGCTTTGTGATGCAAATGACAGTAGCAAAGAAGATAATGATTAAGACATCATTGTATCCCAAAACGAAAAAGATGATGATCGAAAAGACAATTGCCAAGTTAAAGAAACTTCTGAAGGGTAATGAGTGGCTTCTTATCGAATGCTTCTAATATTTTATATTCTCAACTTTTAATATATTATGTTTATGGTGTTTGTTTGAATTTGTAATACCTAGAATTTATTTTAATTTTAACATAAAACTCAGGGTTTAAAAATCTTTCATTTATGTTAACAAAATTTATTTTCCGATATTAGTTTTCTATTTTTCACATATCTAATTCTTATTCTTCAGAAAATAAACTTATTTGGTATAATATTTTTTTGATAAAATTTTTTGGTATAATATTATGTGGAAAAGGAATGCAATCAAATTTTTCTCCTTTTTTGACTATAATAAGAAAATAAATTTTTAAATTGTAAAAATTATAATTCAAAAGGAAAGTATATTTTATTAGGGTTTTAGTATTATTTTTTTCTGTCTTTAATTATTCTTTCATGACTCCTTCAATTATATATAAACCTATGCCTCTCCATTCTCTTATATGTGAACAAAAGAGAGATATGTAGAGAATATCAGAGTTTGACAATTTGTACAAAAGTTTTCCCTATTGATCAACATTCAAGCTTCCCAATGAGTAATGAGTCATAGCTCACGAACGGGAAGCTTGAGTGTTCATCAAAGGGAAAGCTTTTGTACAAATTGTCAAACTCTGATATTCTTTACATATCTCTCTTTTCTTCACAAATTGTTTCATCTCTCTCAGTCTCTGGTTAGCCTCAATCCATGGAGAGATCACTATTATTCTCTGATGCAGATAATTTTGATGGTTCGATCAGCAAACAATATGATACGACAAGCCACAAGATTCACCTTCTTTGAATCTTTGTGGCTTGTTGTACCATCTTGTTTGTTCTTTGGACAGTGAGAAATCAGGTCTAAAGGAAGACAATAAGCCAATTGTAATGATCTTGATGCAAGCTTCTATTGTGTCTTCTGTGGCAAACCAAACAGCCGCTTGAGTAAGTTCAATCAAAACCAAATCTGAATTCTAACATTTTTATACAATCTTTGATGGATTTTTACATTTATTTTGGGAAACAGTCAAACAACTTCCATCAATGCATAGGAGCCAAATTCTTATTTAAAATCAATAGATTTTATTTAAGCTTCAACAAACAAGATCATCTAGTTGTATATCTATGTGTTGTCTTAAGATATCTATATGTTTACATATGGTGATGGTGTAACAATGAATTAGCTTGTTTATATGATCTTTTTCTAGTTCAAACCGAAAACAAAGACTAACACCACCATACCTTGTGAAATCTTTTTGCAGGACTAACGACAAATATGATTTGGAGGATATTTGGGTGTGAATCAACTAACTAAACAAAGTATTCTGTACTACTAAGTAAAGGACCTGAGAACCTGGATACGTCCCATTTAAAGACCAATGTAAGGGTTCAATATTCAGCTTTCCCTTACTTGTAGCTTTTCAAATGTTGTGAATTGTTCTATGAATGAAGTTGGACTTGAATACCATCAAACCTAGGTCAATGTTCTTTATATATGCCATGTGAGGAGCTGGTAAAAATGGTCACATGGTCTTCACTAAAGTGTTAGCTAGCCACAAAAGATTGCATAGATTTCATAGCTAAACAACCTACATATAACTTGCAGCCAAATATAACACTGCAGTGATCTCCTAACTTAAGATTCCTTACTCACATAGTTCCATGAAGACATGAAACTATGTGTGTAAAGAATATTAAAAAAGGGAGATCTTTGCTAAGTTATATTTGACTGCTACTAAAGAATGTTATACTAAGAATTTGGTTAGTTATGTAATCTACAAAATATTTTGAAGCTCAAACTTAGTGAAACCTGCAGTCTCTCACATGACATATATGAGGAATTTGGTCCGGCTTGACGTTGTTCTTGTTTTCTAATGAAGTGATAGAACAATTCACATATTTAAAGCTGCAGATGAACTGAACATTGAACCCATAGCTTGGTCTTTGAATGTTACATATCTGAATGTTTATCTTGCTTCGGTACTTTGACTTAGTACATAATACTTTCTTTCGTAGAGTACTCACCCAAATGTTCTCTAAACCAAAATGTATTCCCTCTTGCAAATTTTTGTTACAAGGCTATGAGTTCAATGAAACGATGTTTTGGCTTGTGGCAAGTCCTAGATAAAATAAACAAATAAAATAAACAAGTGGCTCTCTAGTGGTTTTCCCGAACAAGGAGGTCATAAGTTTAAGTTTATTTCGGAAGGGTGATTTACGCTTTAAATATGGTATTATCAACAACTATTTTCTTGTACTACAGAAAATATATGGATCAAAGATCTAGAACTCCTACGGTTTATATAAAAAGAAGAAGACCTAGATAAAATAAACAAATCCTATTTGTTTTCACTATCCCTATATAAAAGTTAATGTATATAGCTGTGTTTTGAGAAGTGTACCACTACAAAATTGTAGAAATTGTATTGCGACTATGAATATTAGTAATAATTTTGATGTTTTATATACAGTTTTGTTACGAATTCTATTTACTACGAATCATTATGACTCTATTCCGTAACGATTTGTGACAAAATTATTACTAGATTTTTTTGTCACAAGTATATTGTTACGTTTTTGTTACCGAAATGCATTTGTGACACTTGTATTGTAACTATTTACAAATTGTCACAACTTCGTAACAATATTTTCATATTGTGATGAAATATGTGTTATTATGACGATATATTACGTATCAATACAAATTTTTTCTGGTCGTATATCGGATAATAATGAACATCTAGATTACATTATTACTCATTAAAGAATAAATCATGGGAGAGTAATATAAGAACATTCCTCATCTTTACAATTTTGTTAGGAGATACCAATTAATATAAACCAAGAACTTCATCTAAACTCGGCCTTGTCTCTGCATTTTCATCGATACATAGCGAAGCAAAGTGAATGTATGTCAAGATAATGATTGGCTTCGTATAGAATGTTTCTAATGAGATTTGGTTTGAATTTATCTTTAGAAAAAAACTCTTTGATTAATAATCAGTTTGCAGATTATAATTTATGTTTTCGGTGTTTGTTTAAGGTTAATACCTTGGATTTATTTGAATTTAAAAATCAGACTTAAAGATATAAATCTTTTCATAATGTTTAAAAAAATTATTTTCCAATATTAGTTTTTGTACATTTCACACATAATTCCAATTCTTTAGAGAATATAAAATTAATTAATTTGGTATAATATTATGTCAAGAAGGAATAAAATCAAACATTTCTCCCTATTTTTGACAGTAAAAACAAAACATGAAATAAATTTTAAATTGTTGAAATTATAATTCAAAAGGAAAAGTATATTTTATTAGGGTTTAGTATTATTTTTTATGTCTTTAGTTACTCTTTCATTTTTAGATTTTTTGGCAATATGTAGATTTGTAATTTTACTTAGATTCTCATTTTTAGTCAAAATCGATTGATTATAGCTTTTAAAAAATTCATTTAATTTTTACTCAATTTTATGATATTTTGGTGCTTTCTAGATTTTAATTTTTTTTAGCTTAAAATCACAAATCAAAATTCAGTAGTGACAGGTGGTAAGTCCACTGAAGCCACACTATCTCACATCCAGGGATCGAATCGGTCAGTTGTGGCCCCTAGTGTTGACAAAAAAAAAGAAAAAAATCAAAATTCATGTAAGATAGCTTCCTTTTTTTTGTCAACATTGGGCCACAACTAACCGGCCCAATAACCAAGTTCATACATAATGTAGACAGTGAGACTCGATCTTGGATGTGCAAGTGTGCTTGCCTTTAGTGGACTTATCATCTACCACTAGACTAAATGCCACATGCATGTAATATAGCTTTCTAAAAATTATTTTTCACTTGTTTTTGTGATCTTTTGATTTTTTTTGTCACTAATTATTATTAAGAAAACCCAAAGTAGGATACGTTTGCAGAATATAAAAGTAGAATAAACTTAAGCCAGCGGAAAATACATATATCTTTGGAAACTAAGCCCAAAAAAAGGGAAACAATAATACAAACCCCCAAAAAAACTAGACTAGGATACTTGAAGGAAAGGCTCGAGAAATCATCAATCTTGACCGAAGATTGGAACCAATAGTGACTAACCAACGTCCAAGCTAAAGGTGAAGTTTCCTATGGCGAATACGAGTACCTCACAAATGAACAAGGAGCTATTAAACTGAAAGGTCGAACTGCACGAAACTACAGAAAGAAGTCTATCTAGAGGCGAGACCGAAGACAAACATAATGGCCGAATAAACTAATGTAAGAATACAATCTACTCGAAGTCAAACAACATATTGATTGGTTTTACACCCTGATCTTTTGACTTAGAATCTCACTTTAATCAAAATTCATGGACTATACCTTTTTAATAACCAATTTTTAATCAATGTTGTTAAATATGTACGAACTATGTGAAGTGACATTAGTCTAGTGGCATTTGGTAAGTCAACTGAAGGCAGACACTATCTCACATCCATGGATCGAATCCTACTACTTATATTATATAGAAACTTGACTAATGGATCGCCCAATTATGGTCCAACCGCCTAGTGTTAGACAAAAAAAATGCATAGACTATAGACTTGGTTATCTAACAGATATTTATTTTCCTCGTTAGATAAATTGTCCCAATGGGTATTACTATTAATATGGATTAATGGAAATTTAATGGGCTTACAAAGTATCCTCTTTTATGTGTGCTTTACACTATAGAACAAGTATCTTAATATTTTCTAACTTCTTTTGGAAATCTAATCAATTCTTTGAAGATTATACATCACCATTTCTTCAAGAGCTGACTTGAAGCCACTTTGAGGCAAACACTGCAAATTCTTAATTGCATCATCAGCTTTCTCCTTGGCTAATTCTTGAGCTCTCCTCAATCCTCCACCTTCTTTCACTATTTCAATGGCTTCTTCCAACGAACCCGTTTCACAAAACTCAGACTCAATGATCTCTCTCAGCCTCTGGTCCTTCTCCAGAGCAAAAATCACAGGTGCTGTTAAGTTACCTTTAGCTAAATCACTCCCTGCAGGCTTCCCTAGCTGTTCTGTTGACTGAGTGAAGTCCAAAATGTCATCGACTACTTGGAATGAGAGGCCAAGATTCTTCCCAAACTCATACATTTGCTCAGTTACATTAGTCTCAACTCTGCTGAATATAGCAGCTCCTTTTGTGCTTGCAGCTACTAAAGAGGCTGTCTTGTAGAAACTCTTGAGTAAATAGTCGTCAAGCTTAGTGTCACAGTCGAATAAACTCGACGCTTGCTTGATCTCTCCACTTGCAAAGTCTTTGATCACCTGAAAACATAGAATAGGTTCAGAACATAACCTCACAAAGGAAGCAATGTGAGAGTAATAGAGTACCTGACTAATGAGCTTAATCACTTCGAGATTCTCAAGATTTGCCAAGTACCATGACGCTTGAGCAAACATAAAATCTCCAGCTAACACTGCTACTCTTGTACCAAAAAGCTCGTGAACTGTTTCCTTTCCTGCAATTATACAAAAACCTTTAACAAAACCAAACATTTATCCAGAAGAACAACAGACCGATCAACCATAATAACTATGAATGAAACTCACCTCTTCGCATATCACTCTCATCTAAAACGTCGTCATGTATCAAGCTTGCAGTGTGGATCATCTCAATGATCTCACCCAAACGCCTATGTTCTGTTGTAAGTTCCCTGCATGAAGACATCCGAGTATGATCAGTTCGTGCTAAAGATGGACACACAATTGAATAAAAGGAATACAAGATAGGATTCTGAAATGTTATTTACTTTAGGCCTGCTACTTCTGCTGTGGCTCGAGATACAAGAAATACCAAACCTGGTCTCATTCTTTTACCACCAGCACCAAATATTTGCTCAGCCGCGGATATCAGAACAGGATTCTCTGCACCAACAATCTATAAAGAATCATTTTCTTTTGTTAGTGCCACTAATTCGTTTTCAAACACCAATTAGAAGAAGAGAAAATGTCATGAAGAGGTTCTAAGAGATACTAACCGACAAAAGATTGTCATTCAAGGTCTGCAGATCATCTGCTACGACCTCAAACAAATTTGCCAATGAAATTGGTTGTTTTGACTCTTGCCTCAAATCGAAAGTCACTGTTTGAGCTTGACCAATACCTACAGTTTTCATGAGGCATAATCATAAACTCCAACGATTCTTCAAGAATCTATAAGTACTTACAGAACATTCACTTCTGCAACACAATCAAATCATAGCACTAAACCCAATTCTAGAACAGAATCAGAGATACGAAAATTCGACTAACACTAATCAGATATCTAATCAAAGGATCTCAATCTAACTAACAATCACATGAACCGAAAAACAAGTGAAAAACATACCATTGACCAAAGAGATATCCTTTGATTTCGTGGGCACAGCTTTGCAACTACCCAACAGAATACCACCGCCATAGCTTCTATTGCTACCAAACTTAAAAACCGTCTTCGAGAAATTGCCTAACGGAAGGAACTGACGATGGCCACACCCACATTCCATCATCACAAAAACCCAGTAAAGTTGATGACTTAATGAAAATCTATAGAAAATTGAGAATACAAATAAGAAAAGGCTAACTTCTTTATTGAGTGTATAAGAAAATTACAACCAGAAACTAAGAAAAATCAAGTGGGTGACGACTAAGTGACCGGTCGCGTTGATTCTTCTTTGAGTGGACAAGACAAGCCCACATGAGATCATTCGAAGGACAAAAGTAACGAGTGAATGTCTGTGTTTGTGTTCGGTGCAAAGGAAAGAGGGAAACGATTAGTCTTAACCTCATCTAATCTGAAGCTGAGATCTCACCACGTGTCACGTTTCCGCTTGTCAATCTTTGGTAACAGAAATTTCACTGATTACATGTGATCAAATCTAGTTTTGGGCACATAAAACAAAATAAATAAATAAACAAATTGAACCGAACCGAAAATTGATATTTAGTTCAGTTTTTGGTAAAAAAAAAGTGTTCAGTTCCAATATTTTTAGTATTTTTGATTTTTGGTTTGGTCAGTTCTGTTTTTAATCGAGAACTAAAATTATTTCGAGTCTAACTTACTTTTATTTCAAATACTCATTCCAAACCTAAACTGAAAGAAAAATTCAAACCAAATCGAACCGATCCTAACAGACGTGAAGAACTGCCCATAACTAACTGAATCATTAACGGTAATAAAAATGAAAACACTTTCCTTTTGTTACGGTCTGATCAAATATGATTGTATTAGGAGAAACATTTCCGCAAAGCAAACATTTTTTGAATTTAAATACTCATAAACATGTTTTTCTTGTAATAAAGACAAAGTTCTTCATTTTTGTTAATCATAGTAGCAGTTTCCAAAGCCTACAAATAAAAGAACGAAACTTTAGGGAACCTCTCATCATTTTTTAAACAGAAGTTGTTGAAATTGTAGACTTACTGGGATCAGTTATGACAATAAGTCCAGAGTTTTTGAAATTGCAGTTCCAATAGTTTCTTCCATGAGCTTGATAATATAGATTCATGGCCACAGAAGCATGACTATTGAGATTACCAGGAAAGTAACAAGGACAACCACTCGAAAGAATCCGACAATCGACATGAGAACAGGCGAAGTTTATGTTAGCTAGAAGTGCTGCTTGATCCGAAGAAGGTTTAGCTACACACCAAGGTCTGTAACAATCAACGAACAGCTTAGTACAAAACTCATTGAAGTGAGAACAAATCAGATTCAATTAACATCGTGGCCTTCTCTTTTGAGATTCAATGTTCTCGAGTTAGTCTGTTCCTATTTTCAGAAATGTACCAAGTTAACAAGTGAGAACATAAAGAATTACAGTTTTTCAGTTTCTTTCGATTTTAGAATAATTTGCTTTATTTTTGGTGTTTGTTTCCTTTCTTCGAGTTCTGAAAATTCTATCATTTTTCGCCAATTTTAATTTCTTTCCAATCTAGTTCGGGTCGTGTTTATGTAATCATTCTCTTTTAAAATTAACTAGATGAAAGAAAACAAGAATAGTCAATATATATATATATATATATGTGGCTTTTTGCGTAAATTCCTTTATTCCTAATTTCCTATAAATACAATTAAATAATTACTCTTCAATATTTTGGAGTATTAAATTTTTTAACTTTGTGAGATTTAGTTATAAAAGTAAGCGAATCTCGAAGTCTTTATTTCTTCATTGAAACTTTATTTTGGAACTAAAATTGATTACTTCAAGAATATAATTCTCTTACAAAACATACTCGCATGCTTTCACTTGGTAATATGCATATTACAAATAATTAATTTAACCATAAAGATTCAGGAAAATCAAAAGGATAAAGGTTTGGAAAGTCTAATGAATTTGAGCAATTTCACAACCTCAGTCATGGTTGGTCTATCGACCGGTTCCGGTTCAAGACACATCATTGCTATACCAAACACATCGTTGATCTCTCGAACCGTGATCCTCTTAACAGGTTATCAATAACCAGCTCTTCTCTTTGGTCTCGTACTACTCCTTTCACCTGTATATATTACAACAACGACTCTGTTTTTAACCAAAAGCAGAGGAATCATTCTTAAAACAAGGAGGAAAACAGAGAAGATGACTTCTTACCCAAGTAACAAGTTTTGTTCCTTCTTCAAAAAACTCATCATCTGTTGGTCTCTTTCCAATTAAAAGCTCCAAAAGAAGAACCCCAAAACTATAAACATCTCCTTTCATTGTTGGCTTTACTGGTATCGAAATACTCTGTTTATACAAACACACATTAACAGTCTCAAAGGTAAGTTGTTTTTCTCTTCTTATGGATTAGAATTTGATAATGAATCTATTTGTTGTACAGACCAGGAGCCAAGTATCCGAATGTTCCAGCCACAAACGTTGAAACATGAGTCTTGTCTGGCTCCATTAAAGTGGCTAAACCGAAATCACAAACCCTAGCTTCCATGTTGTGATCAAGAAGTAAGCATATTATCTATGGATAATATGAGGGATACAATCATGATGAAGGTAAGCAATCCCTCTAGCCGCTCCAACAGCGATTCGATACCTTGATGCCCAATCCAAAACTTTTCTTCCTGCAAAAAAACAAAAACTTGTGGTTGTTAAAACCATTCAGATACATGTTTTGTGCTTCATGCTCTGTCTTAAGCGTACCGTGTAGATAAGAATCTAAGCTTCCATTAGGCATAAGCTCATAGATGAGGAGATTATAATGTGGAGAAGTGAAGTAACCATGGAGAGTTACAATGTTTCTGTGTTTAATATCTGCTATTGCTTCTAACTCTCTATGAAATCCTCTGTCCCTCTCAAGGTTCCTCTGTTTAGTCTCTTCACAGCAAAAGCTGTTGAATCATCAATTGCTAATCTGTAAACAGTTCCGAAACCTCCAGAACCAAGAATGTCTTTATTGCTTAGCTTATGTGTCTTCTTCATAAACATGTCGGAGAAAACAGAGTTGAGTAATGGAGATCTGAATATCACCATTTTTCCTCCTCCTTTGACTGCAATATTATAAAGCACAAATTATACAGAGAAAGATGATTAATTCACACAATCAATACTCAATATTACCTAGAAATCCATTTTCATGAAATGTGTGTTTCTTCTTCCATCTCCTGAAGAGAAGAAGAGCTATTACGATTTTGCCAATGACAAGTGTGAGTGTTTTGTCACTCTTCACTCGTCAATGGGCTATTGGGCTGAGCTGAAATTCTGCGTGGCCCAACATGAAGCTGAGAAGTGAAGAAGCCGAGATGCATTGAAGTCGAGCTGGGTCTAACGGGCTTGATATCGCGCGTGGCCCAACTCCGAATGGGTCAAGTTTGTTGTTAACAAACTTAATAGCATTGCTGTTAAATACTCTTCTTCTTCTTCGTTGTTGTAGTTGTAACAGAGAGCAAGATCCACCATTGTTGTACCTGTAACACAAACAAGAAAAGCTTAGTAAATTCTGGATTCAAAATCCGAAGAGAGATGTACCCAATTACTTGGGGAACTCTATAATTTTCTTGTGTTCTTACTCGTTTCAGCAACAGACAAAAGCAACGACAGAGATTGTTAGATAAAAAGTTGTTTCCTTTGCATTAGCCATTGTTTCTCTGCAATTTGAAATTGAAAGAGAAGAGAAGACAAAAAGATGGTTACGTGAAAATGGAGATGAACAGAAAAAGAAAGTAGATTTGGAACCTTTTTCATCCACACCAACAAATTGGACACTTTACACACAAAATAATTCATATGTTAGGTATGTAATGAAAGCTGAGTTTATACAAGAAAATTCATCCGCTTTTGTTGAAATTAATAAAGGAACTGTAACACTTTATGAAAATTGTGTAATCAAAGAACTCGTGAAGTGGCCGTACCTTACCACTTACCAGCTATTTCCTAGTTTTTGTCGTTGACTTTGTGTTCAACATGTAAAAGAAGATCTGTAATAATTCACAATCCTTATAGATTGCAATTTGTACATTATGTTGAGCCGATTTAGCCCTCTGAGTTTTTACAATTTTGTGTTCCAACATCTATAAGAATTATGCCTCTGTAACTTTAGCATGAATTTGAGCTGATTACGCTCTCTGAGCTTTTACAAATTTACTAAATGTAAGAGAGATTTAATATCTTATACTGAAAAATGTAGAAACCCTCCAGATATCAGTCAATGGCTTCTTATGACCCTGCAAACACAAAAGAATATTTCTTTGATCCTGATATTCGTTTCCTTTTTGGTCTAACACAACTAAGAACCTCTGTTTTTCTTTCTCTCACCTTCCTAACCGAGAGAGCTCAGGTTCTGCCAACAACAAATCTTGCAGCGGTTTTGCATCCATGTACTCTTCACTACTTCTGCGGAAAATACATCACAAAATGAATCAGAGATCAATGAACAAGAAAATTATTTTTGGGAATGAAGATAAGATAGAGAGAAATTTACTCGTAGATGTTATCGATCCTGAGTTGCTTGTGATGAATAGTGAAATCGTGATTGACATAAGTCGCAACTAAACTACCAGCATCAAGGCGAAGCCAGCTTCTTGATATAGGGAATCGTTATGAAGGTTCCCGGTTCTTGGCCTTGAAGCGAATGCTCAGCTTCTTCTTCTGTGATGAATCCTTCGAGCCATTTAGGTGATAAGGCACGCCACATTCCGTTTATCAAGCCTCAGGATATGGAGTAAGCAACAGGGAATAACCAAGACCACAATTTCTCAAAACTTCCCTCAGCTATGTACTCATAGCATCCTGATATTCTCCTTAGTATCTCAAAATCCTGGTGGGTGAGATATCTACTGCTGCATTTTGAAATCCTCATGAAATGTTCTTCAATCACATCGAACGCATTATCCCAGTGAACACGCTGATTGCTCCGAGATATCCATATCCATGCATTTGTTCCTTCAGCTATTAGTTTTCTTGCCATGTTGATTTGATAGCTGAAATTTCAAAGAGAGGGGAAAGAAAAAACTTCATTCTTTGTTTCATCACCGGTAAGTGTATGATATAGTTAGGTTCAAATTACCAATGGTGGGAGAACATCCAGAGTACAGAGAAACCTGATTTGCAAAGTCCAAAACTTCGTCGTCTGATGAGTTTCTTGTGATTTTCGTTAGAATTAGAGATTTCTCTAATAAGCCCCCAAGACAGTATCTAAAGATTGTAGAATCATCAGGTGGAGTCTTTTGTTGTAGCTTCCCTTGTTTAGGGTTTGTCTCTAAAGATATATCTTTATTTCGCCAGCTTTTATATTCCTCTGTTGTGTTCCACCATTGCTTATTAATATATGATCTTCCAGTGAAGAAAAAAATTCTCATATACCAAATCTGAATGGATACATGTTTTATGAAGGGTCTTTTGGCTCTTTGTCTTAAATACGCATAAGATCAAGGTGAGATTTTCCATTGAGTTTTTGAGCAAAGAAGGCATCAAAGTACTCTTGTGTGCTCATACTTTTGAACAAACATTGCTTCTGCCTATCAACAAGGCTTCTCGCCGGACCAATCACTGTCTCCTTTCCCGGACTATGAAACATCGCAACCGATAACCGTTCTTTCTCTGAATTCACCACAGCTCTATGCTCGATGCTTCGATATCTCCCGTTTGTTATGATCTTTACAATAAACAAAACACACACATTAGAAAGACGAATGCAGCAGCAGAAACATCTTCATAACAAAACAAAAAGAATTCTTAGAGAGTTTTATTAGTTATCTCTTTCTTACCTCTAAGATTTCTCCAACATTAACAACTAAAGCATTTGGAAGAGGTTTTACAACAACCCACTTGTCGTTTTTCTTGATCTGAAGTCCCTCCACTTGATTCACCTGTAATAGTATTGTCAGGCCTGCAGCGTCCGAGTGTGGAGACAAACCGATAACTTGATCTGGCTCTGGACATGGAGGGTAGTAATTAATCTTGATAGATTGCCAAACATCTTCAAACAATGCTTCCATTTCTTCGTGTTTTATCTCAACAACACTCGCCATTTTCGCAAATAAAACCTTAGCTATGCATTTCACTTCAGAAGAGTAAGTCTCTATAGTTTCTCTAAAAACAAAAACAGTTTTCAGTTTACAGTTGTGAGAGAGACTAATGAGTAATTAACAACAACAACACTCAGCAGTTTCTTTCTACCTGAAAGAAGGAGGTAATTTAGAGAACAAGTGAGATTTGCGTGATTGAATTGGTTCAGTGGTGAGGATGAACATGTCTCCCCAGTCGAGTTTCTGATCCTCAGACACAACGTTGACTTGTCCAAATCCTTCGAATTCACCATTTCTCTGCCACAATTTCTTCTTCTCTTCCACCGGGAGGTTGAAGAAATCTTGAACCTCTGTCTCTAGTTTGTCCATGAAAGATGAGTCTATTCCATGGTTTAACAGCTGTAAACATATTGGAAAACCATGCATGAGAACTCATTTTAACATATATTATACTTTACGAGAAGATGCAAAAATTCAAGGTGTAAAAAAGAGACTAACTTGAAAAAATCCCCATTCTTGGCATGCGAAATCGAGCTTCTTGAGCTCAGAATCCATGGCGGAAACAGAACACAAACGCTTCATGTCGATAACTGGGAACTTCGAACTCAGACTTGAATCATCAACAATCTCATTTTTGTCTTGATCAGATCGAACATACCTCGGAGGAACACTCATCAAGTTCTTCTCTTTCACCAGCTCTAAAACAGACGGTACTAAGAGAGAGCTCCACTGTTTTTCTCCTTCGCCCTCCATGGATAATTTCAACTAAAGAACAGAACCAAAGAAGCTTTGATCCACTCAACAGCCGAAACAAGAAGTCAAATCAGAGAGAAAGGGAAATGAAAATCAATTTGGAGAAGACGACTTTAAACGTTTTAAGGAGAAATTGCCTCTGCTGATCCCAGTTTAAGATCCCGAAACTACCCTCCAAAATATTCGAAATTACATAATAGCCTACAACAATATGATTAATGTATTGTAATCAAGAGTTAATTACTAATTAGTCCCAGAGATATCTCAGGACAAAGAAAACAAAACATTTGACAGATAACAACCAAACGAGAGCAACAGTGAGAGTTGTCAAGAACACTTGCAAAGCTCCACAAAACATAATCCTTTCGTTCATTTGTTCAAAAAACTTCACTAAAGGGTCCTGAAAGGTGTCGAAAACTTTGTTTAAACAGTGAGAGACTCCATAAAATCCAAACTTTCTTTTACTTTTATTTTCAGTCTTCAAGCTGTTTAGGAGCACTTCGTCTCCAGATTCCAGCTAAGGCACTACCAAGGATTGAGTGACAGACGCTAGAAACAGCACACGGTACGGCAGTGAGAGGATTTCCAAAATGTTGTTGCGCAAGAACAACTCCAAGCACCGAGTTCTTCACCAAAATAAAATGGAAAAATGAAAGTTTCAGTTGACATTTGAGTTTAAAAATGCTCTGTTTACTGTTTCATTTGAGAAACTATTACTTACCTGCATGCCAACTTCGATAGAGATGGTTCTGGATGATGGCACATCGATCCCGAGTAATCTTGAAAACAGATACCCAAAGAGAAATCCAGAGACGTGAAGAAGGCATGAAGCAAGGACTACTTGCTTACCAGACATGAGTATTGCAGATGCATTCCCACCGATAGCATACCCACACAGGATTGCAACGGTTCCAACTGCAATTGGAGGCATTACTGGTGAAACAAATTTCACCAGCTTTTGAAAGTATTGGTTCAAAAATGCACCAGCCAAAACTGGTAGAAGAACCACCTGTACAAAAGCAAAGAAATGCAGTGAACAAAAGTCTCTCCTAATTCAAACAAGAGAGTGATTGAATAAATCAAACCTGTAGTGTTGACATTAGTAATCCAAGAGCATCAACTGTGATATATTGCTTGGCAAGCTTGGCTGTAAGAAGCGGTGTCATAATCTAGAAAACGAAATGGATTAACAGTGTGCCTTGATCTACAAGAAGAATGAAGATCAACGAGAGTAAGTCACTAACCACAGATGCAAAAGTGCTAGTTGCTGTCATCAACACTGATAACGCAACATTTCCACTGTACGATAGAAAACGACATTTGGATCATCCAGTTGTATAATAAGAAACATAAAGAACTCAGAAACATTTCTTATTGTTTGGATTACAAACCGTGCAATGTAGGTGACAATGTTACTTGCCGTCCCTTAAATTAACAGACGTAGTGAGCATCAGAGCACCACATAAATGTTGCAAAATTCAATCAAGTGAAAAAATGTAATTCTTCTTACCGCCAGGACAACAACCAACTAATATGAGACCAGCTGCGTAATGTGATGGCAAATTTAAGAGTTTACTCACTAGAAATCCTGATAGAGGCATCACCTGCAACATGATTTATCAGCAAACTACGAACTTACTCGTGCTTTAATACTAATCTTTGAAAACTACGTATTGATGATTACAATAAAAGATTTAGCCGCAAACCCTCACAAGTAATCATAAACAAGAATCGATATAATGCAATGGAACACACGAAATCATGAGCTCAAGCAAGAACTCCAACTACTCCAAGAGTTTACGTTACCAAACCCAACAAGACTATTATATCTATCTGCATTGTTTCCTTCAAGATCTCATCTTTCCCCGTTTCTCTTTCAAGTTCTCAACAGTAAATTGATTCCCAATTCACAACAATCAAGCATCAAGAGGCAAACCAACCGAGTACTGCAACACTAAGCCAGCGAGGAGCTCCTTAGGCATCGATAACCCACTACGAAGATCGTCGAGGGTCAAAGTCATTCCCATTCCAAGCATCGTGATCGTAAGACCTACAATGGTCCAATTGGGGGTAACCCAACTGAAAGTACTTGGTCTCATTAACCCGAACAAGCATCCCAGAGAAACCCATATCGGAAACGCTGTCGAGACCGCCTCTCCCACAAACTCAACCCACTCGCCAAAACTCTTCTTTCTCTCAGTAGGAAAATCGTTCGACGAAATGCCGCAACGAGAAACGAAGTCAAAACGTCGCCTACACGACAAAATAGGAACAGTAGATTGGTTTTTGACAGAAATTTCTCGAGTCGAGAAAGAGCAAGAGGTCATTCGAAGACGTTGTGGAGTGTATTTAGACTTGCGAAGCGAATTCAATTTCAAAGGTGTTGTTTTTCCGTTAAGGAGAGAGAGAGCAATTGCGGACGCCATTTTTCTCTACCGGCGACAGTCTCTCTGAACGGACCACAGATGGCAAAATAAACACAAACATATACTCACGTGCTTTTAATAAAAGACATTATTTACAAAAATGGTCCCTGGATAAAACTCGTATCTCCGTTCTACCCCTTAAAACTAGTTTCTCCAAAATTCGTTCATATTCATATAGTAACTCTACAAAGACTTGTCTTTGAATGTTAACAATCAGAAGAACTTATTAAAGAATTGTGACAATAATGGAAATTTCGTCGGTGATCTGATTAAGCATATGGGCAACTACAATAAATGATTGCAAATCTGGCTAAAAAAAAAATTCGTATCAAATTTAGAAAAGAAAGATACCAATTAGAAATTCGATTGCTATGTAAAATTACATTCAAGACCCTAAGATAGTAAATGAAGAGTTTCAGAGTACTTGAGAGCACACATGGTACCTACCATAATTATTGAATTTAAGAATGTAAAATCAATGATTAAAGAAATAATTTTTTTTTATTAGCTTAAGAAAATAACTCAAAAAGTTAAATTTTTAATCTCAATCCTATAAGCTATGTCACAATTTTATCATTTCTCTTTTTATAGATAAAATTAATCCTACTCTTAATAGGAAACATATTTAGTTTAGATAACTTTTAAACTATAGTAATTTAACCTTATCTATCTCTTAGTTCGCTCATCAAACTTTGGTCTTCAAGTTTATCTCAACATTCTTCCCCTTAAACTTGAACTCTTCTTTTGACACATTTTAAACTTCAATGAAAACTCTCATTTCTTTGAACTTCAATCTTCCTAGCCCCTTTGTTAGTATATTGACCTTTTGACTTTCACCGGGAACATGTTCAACCTCTATTGTCTCATTCTCAACACACTCTCGAATGAAATGAAACCTCTTATGAATATGTTTGTTTCGGCCATGAAACACCGAGTTTTTGGTTAAAACAATGGTTGATTTGTCGACAAAAACTATTACCTTCTTGACCTTCTTTGTCGTGATTTCTTCAAGTAACTCGTGTAGCCATATTGCTTGTTTGACTGCTTCCGTTGCTGCCATGAATTCAGCCTCACATGAAGACAAAGCAACAATTTCTTATTTTTGAGAGCACCAAGAAATCAGACAGCCATTGTAGTAAAACTTGTCTCAACAACAATTGTAAACGCAAACGCAAAAATCTCACCGTCCTTAATTTTATTTACCTAATTTTGTTTTCTTAATATGTAAAATTAGATTTATTACATATAAGCTAAGATCAAAATTTACTTTATTAACATACATAATTTAATAAAATCAGAATTTTTTTTAGAAAAAAAAGACTTATTATTTTCTATAGACAAGAATTACCTTTCATTACTAATGGAATTAGCAGAAACGAACCTAGAATTTAGATTTGTTGCCAATGCAAAGATGTTAGAGGGATGAAGAAGAGTTTATTGTTATTTCACATCAAATTCAAAACAAAAATCTATAAACTAGGAGGTTGTGTACTGAGACTTATAATTCTTCTAAAGCCGGGGGAAAGCTATAAGAATACTCTTGACCAAATTCAAAGCTATATTATAAACAATGATGTGCGTTTACGACATATAATACTGAAATAATGAAAATGGTGACCAAATTAAAAAGACTGGTCCGGTTTTCTCATTGAAGATTTTGCAAAGTTCAATTAGTTAGTTTTTTAATAATTTAGTTCTTCGTTCACTTAAGTACAGAACAAAAATTCTTATCCGAATTGTCATCGAGTTTTTACGAGATTATTTTTTTGTAATTGTTTTGCCAATTTGCAAAAATGAATGATATTATTGGTTGACAAAAAAGATTCCTTTGAGTAGGGATTACTTTTGGTATTATCTTAATGGTAATAATTAAGATGTTTTGACAAAACGCGCGATCTTAAAACACACGCGACTCAAGTCGTGAACCTACCCGCTCGTTGTAAATAAACGAGAAAGAGAAGGGTAGTTTCGTAACTCTAAACGTATATAATGAAGAATCCTCGAACACCATCGAAAATCTCCACATTTTCTCGGAATTTCTCCTCTTGTGATCTAGACTTGGTTTGATCGTGAAGATTGGAGAATTCAAAGGTATGTTTGAAAAATCATCTTTGTACTCCATTTATCATGAATCTCTCACATGATCATAATGTTTCACAGTATATGATTTGCTTACTTTTATCTGATCCGATTGAGAATTCTCTCTCTGTTGTAATGAATTCGAGATTTTCGTGGGTTTGTGTTTTTTTGTTTGTTAAATCTTGCTCTGATCTGGATCTAAGGTTAAATAAAGAATCCTTGAAGACTCTTCTCTCTCCAGGAGTCTCTTCTCGTCTATTTTTACTCACTGTCGACGAAGACTCATTTTGAAAAATATTGACTCTTCTCCGTTACTTTCGCTTTGTCAGATTCTCACCATCGAAATTCTTCACAATTTCTCGGAATTTATTTTCTATTGTCATACCCAGAATCCTCTTGTGATCTAGAGTTGTTTGATCGTGAAGATCTGAAAATTCAAAGGTATGTTGGAAAATCTTTTCATGAATCTCTCAATAAGATCATAATGTTTCGCTGATTATGATTTGTTTACTTTTCTCTGATCTGATTGAGAATTCTCTCTCCGTTGTAATAAATTCGAGATTTTCGTGGGTTTGTGTTTTTTTGTCAAGTCTTGCTCTGATCTGGATCGAAGGTTTTTGCACAATTCTAAATCGCTAGCTTTTTTCGTTTGATTTCGATTAGATCTGCTGAAAGAGACTCAAATTTGGAGATCGTATTCATTTCCGCATTAGTTGATTTGAATTTTTTGTCTCTCAGTTTGCTACATGCAACTTGTTTCAATTTAACGCTGATTTGATTTCGTTTGGATACACGCAGCGTCTCTCATGGCTTCGTATACTCCTAAGAACATTCTCATCACTGGAGCTGCTGGTTTCATTGCATCTCATGTTGCCAACAGACTCATACGAAGCTATCCTGATTACAAAATCGTCGTGCTTGACAAACTTGATTACTGTTCCAATCTTAAGAACCTCAATCCCTCTAAACAGTCTCCTAATTTCAAGTTTGTCAAAGGTGATATCGCCAGTGCTGATTTGGTGAATCATCTTCTCATCACCGAAAGTATCGACACCATCATGCATTTTGCTGCTCAGACACACGTCGACAATTCTTTTGGTAACAGTTTCGAGTTTACTAAGAACAATATTTATGGAACTCATGTGCTTCTTGAGGCCTGTAAAGTAACTGGTCAGATCAGGAGGTTTATCCATGTGAGTACTGATGAAGTCTATGGTGAAACTGATGAAGATGCCCTTGTTGGTAACCATGAGGCTTCTCAGCTTCTCCCAACGAATCCTTACTCTGCGACAAAAGCTGGTGCCGAGATGCTTGTTATGGCTTATGGTAGATCCTATGGGTTGCCTGTTATTACCACTCGTGGGAATAACGTTTATGGACCTAATCAGTTTCCTGAGAAGTTGATTCCTAAGTTCATCTTGCTGGCAATGAGAGGGAAAGTTCTTCCAATTCATGGAGATGGATCAAATGTCAGAAGCTACTTATACTGTGAAGATGTTGCTGAGGCTTTTGAAGTGATTCTTCACAAGGGAGAAGTTGGTCATGTTTACAATATTGGGACAAAGAAGGAAAGGAGAGTGAATGATGTTGCCAGAGACGTCTGCAAACTCTTCAACATTGACCCTGAGGCGAACATCAAGTTTGTTGAGAACAGACCTTTCAACGATCAAAGGTACTTCCTTGATGATGAGAAGCTCAAAAAGTTAGGCTGGTCAGAGAGGACTACGTGGGAAGAAGGATTGAAGAAAACTATGGAATGGTACACACAGAACCCGGAATGGTGGGGTGATGTTTCTGGAGCATTGCTTCCACATCCTAGGATGCTGATGATGCCTGGTGGGCGACACTTTGATGGCTCTGAGGAGAACTCTTTGGCAAATTCTTTATCTGACAAGCCCACTCAGAACCATATGGTGGTTCCAAGCCCAAGGAGCAGTGCCACACCTCAAAAACCTTCGCTGAAGTTCTTGATATATGGAAAAACCGGATGGATCGGTGGTCTACTTGGAAAGTTATGTGAGAAGCAAGGAATTGCTTTCGAGTATGGGAAAGGACGTTTGGAGGATCGATCGTCTCTTCTGCAGGATATTTTGAGCGTTAAGCCAACCCATGTTTTCAATTCTGCTGGTATGACCGGAAGACCTAATGTTGACTGGTGTGAGACGCACAAGACCGAGACTATCCGTGCCAATGTAGCTGGCACATTGACTCTAGCTGATGTCTGCAGAGGGCAGGGAATACTAATGATGAATTTCGCTACTGGTTGTATATTCGAATATGACGACAAGCATCCTGAAGGTTCAGGAATTGGATTCAAAGAAGAAGACACACCCAACTTCACTGGCTCTTTCTACTCAAAAACCAAAGCCATGGTAACGAGTTCTTGCTCTGTCAAAGATGGATCACTCTTTTCGATAACGATTTTATCCTTCTTACTTAATGCTTACCCTTTGTAATGAATGTGTCTACAGGTCGAGGAGCTACTAAAAGAGTATGACAACGTTTGCACTCTAAGGGTAAGGATGCCAATATCCTCGGATCTCAACAACCCACGCAACTTCATCACCAAGATCTCTAGGTACAGCAAAGTAGTGAACATCCCAAACAGCATGACTGTGTTGGATGAGCTTCTACCAATCTCCATCGAAATGGCGAAGAGAAACTTGAAAGGAATCTATAACTTCACAAACCCAGGTGTGGTGTCTCACAACGAGGTCTTAGAGATGTACAGAGACTACATCGACCCTGAATTCAAATGGGCAAACTTCACATTAGAGGAGCAAGCTAAAGTCATTGTAGCTCCAAGAAGCAACAACGAGCTGGACACTTCCAAGCTCAAGAAAGAGTTCCCTGAGTTACTCTCAATTAAGGAGTCTCTTATCAAGTATGCATTCGAGCCAAACAAGAAAACCTGAAGAGAGAGAGTGAGAGATTATGATTCATCATTACTTTTGATATCAGTTTCGTTTGTTGTTTAATTACCCCTACTTTCATTAGATATGCTTAGGGGAGTATTTTAGTTTAAATTTTATATGTATTAAGAGTTTGATTTATTAATTCTCTATTTTGTTCCTGCTCATACTCTTATTTATTTCATTTTATTTTTATCATAACTTGCTTTTACCTCTGGGCATTCGGTTACTTGTTCAATTTCGGTAACTAAAACATATTCGGGTAAATTTATTTCTCGTGTAAGACTTGGTTTGGGTATTGCAAATATTGTATTGGTATCCAAATTTTATAAAAATTCAAAACTAGAAAGATTTAATAGAAAAAAATCTGGAAAGAAAAAACAAAATTTAATATAAATATATCGGACGTTTATTTGATTCTTAATTTGATTCGGTTAGGATTTTAGATAACTTGCTATCTTGCTATATAATCTAATTGTCCAAAAAAAATTGCTCTACTCTTATTATATTAGAATGAAACCACTAAAAAGAGTCTGGTAATGGCTACTTTTTGTTACAAAACAATAAATTTTATTGGGGTTACAAGAACTCACTAGTCTCGGATATTTAAGGTGAGTTGAGTACAGTTGTGTCGGCGAGCTTCTCAAGGAAGCAAACGACGTCGTCAGGTGAGCCAAGGAGATATCTAGCACTGGTACGAGTACGACCAACAGCGCAAGAGAAGTAGTTCTCTCCTTTAAGGTCGAGCACATTCCATGAGATCTTTTCTGGTGAAGGTCGTCTTGAGTTTCCTAAGCTATGGTTGGATCCACTTTTTCTTTCCGTTTGAAGAGATCTCTGTGAGGACCTGTTGGTGTTAGAGTTAGAGGATGAAGAAGATTTTGGTCCGCTTTTGTTGTTGTTATGTGTTGACTTTGAAGGCGGTCTTCGGTCTCCTGATGAAGATTTACCACTATCAGATGATGGTCTGGCTCGTACAATGGCTGGGACGTCTGATGGTAGTTCTGGTTCGAAGAAGGTGTAAACATCTTCGTCCTGAAAACACAATGTCAGAGACAATTTGTATCAAAATCCCTCGAGATTCTGTCGTATATTACAAGGAAAGCTTTAATCACCTTCCCCAAGAAATGTCCAACGCACAAGACGTAATCGATTGGTGTGGTCATAGACTTGCTATGCACTATCTCTCCTAGAATGCGATCGATTGCGGCTCCCTGAGAAAGAAAAGACTCTGGAATGTGAGAAACTAAGGTAATATAGAGTAAGACAGGAAAATATATTGGTTACCTTTGTCACACCAACCGCACGGACTTCCACAGAGCGGCTTCCTTGGACAACATCAACTGATGCATTAGAGATTGGACCTGTCCATAAGTGTTGTAACAAATCTCTTGCTTGGAGTCTCCCGAATTCAATATCTACAGGGAAGAAAAGAAAATAAGTGCTTATGGATGAGTATGAAAGGAAGAGACAACCAGGTAGAATAGAGAAGTACCTGTATATTTGTAGTTCCATATCAGTGAAGTATCGCGTGTTTCAAAGTGTGACCTTGGAGTTCTCTCAGTGAAGTACTTGAAAACATGCTGCGAAATGAGAAACTAGAATTCAGGAAAGGGAAGTAAAGCAAGACAGAAAAGTGAAGAAAGTTATTGAGTTTGAGCTGTGGTTTGTCTAAACCGCAGATCAATTTTACCTTTACACTGTCAACCCACTCCATGTTCAAATGTTCTGGCATTGTAGTCATCCAGTCTCCATTCGTAAGCCTTAGGAACATCCCATTTTCCGCGGCCAACCACATATCATACTCTCCAAAGTTCTTGAACAAGTAAACCAAGTCACTAAGTGAAATCATTACAAAAAGAACAGAAAATAGCAAAATCAACAGAATTAAATTTTATATACTTTATCCAAAACGCTTCTGCTGCTTCCACTGAGGACAACTATTGTTGTACTTGGATCACTGCATAATGCCTTTAATGTCCCTTTTAGCTCCGGGTGTAGATTAAGATCCATCTCCTTTAATTGATCACCTCTTCTCCCTTGATTATCCACTGGTTCAGTCAACGTTGCATTGAAACCCTGAATGTATATACAGTTAAAGAAAAGTGAGCAAGAAGCACGGTACAAGGCATCCCCCAAAACATGACTTTTGAGTAAAAAGCTTTTACGGTGGATAAATGGATTAAACAAATTCTTAATTCTAAACAACTTGACGCCAAACACTTACCAGGATCAGTAGCCTGTTGTTGGACTGTGAATAGCGTTGAATGGCATCATGCTGTGGAAGCTCAGGTGGGACTTTACTAATTCGTAGTTGGGCCTCAATTACAGTGTCATTTAGTTCACTGCAGATTAGTCAAGAGTTGCATTTCAATACCTTGAACAGAAGCTAGTAAAATGAATAGTAATGTTTTCGAAATGATTAATGTACATAATGTTGTTACATGCCAGATGGTAGCATAGTTAAGGAATAGTATACAAACACATCAACGAGACACAATTGATTTGAATACCTCACGAAAGTTTCAGCCCATTCTTGAGCAGTGTGAGTTTTGACATGATGAAAATTGTGACGATGTCTTTTCTCTCTTTCTTCTGGTGACATATTTAAGGCCTGTTCAATGGAGGCAGCAACTTCTGTAATGTTCCAAGGATTCACGAGTATAGCTCCAGCACCCAGAGACTGTGCAGCACCTGCAAACTGTAAATCATATGCAACTTTAAGAGACTGGTTGAAACACATACTTCTACTGGCCTTAATTTTCTGATGACTGAACCTTATACCGAAATTTTATTACAGCTGCAAAGTAGGAGTTTTACCTCACTGAGAATGAGGACGCCCTTTTTGGCCTCTTGGCAGGCAACAAATTCGTAACTGACAAGATTCATCCCATCTCTCAAAGATGTTACAAGTGCAACATCTGTAAAAAGAAAATCAAAGAAACTTATGAGATGGCAGAAAAAAAAACATTCTTAAACTAAAGATAACACTCCTGAAACCACTTCATTGGTAGCAATACAATTACCTGTGACAGCATAAAGGGCACATAAAGCATGGAAATCCAGAGAACGATCCTGACAGGGATTGAGAATTTATCAGTATTATGTCCGAGTTGCATTTCCAAAATAAATGTTCAGAATGCCATATATGTAAGCATGGTGCAAATAATTTTTTTGTCTATCCAAGGTACCAGCAAGAATGGTGTGCTATAACAATTTTCAATCCCCACATAACAAGGATTCAACCTCACAAAATGCTAGGTGCTGTAGAGGTCTAACATTCAATTGGGTAAGCACAAAATCATTTTCTATGAAAAGAAAAGAAACTAGAGCTAGTGAAAAATCAAAAAATACAACTCGCTGACCAAGCATGGAGAGGGAAATACAGACCAGGTGATGTATAGGAACAGCAGTCAGTGTCCCAAAACGACCATTAATTCGTCCAACAATTTCATGAACTTGGCTTGTGAGTTTTTGATCTGTAACAGAAGATATATACATCCAGAAGATATCCATTAGCTATCAGTTTTATATAACTGTGCTTTGACGAGAGATTAGGTTGCTAGATTATCCATCATAGTTTGGTGGCATAATTCCTTGTGACATCTTGCATGCAACTATATATATACATCAGACCAGCTGTAGAGAAACTAAATGGGACTCGCACATGTTTTCTATTGTTGCATGAGTGAAGCTAATTAAAACGATATAAAGAGACTCAAAGAAAGAAAGCCTACATTCAGGGACATCTGTTCTTGTAGGCACCGCAATTTGCAATAAGACCACTTTATCACGCCAGCTTGCATTTTCCTCGAGAAATTTTTCAAATGCCAGAATCTTTTGTGGAATCCCTTTGATCATATCAAGGCGATCAACACCTAACATCACCTGTCAATAAGATACTCTTATGAAGTGGGAAGACAACGACTTCTATGTGGTACATATATTGACTTGCCCCAGAGGAGCTTTCAAACAGACTGCAACACAGCTAGTGTGTACCTTCCTGCCAGCAAATCTTTCTTTCAATTCCTTCATATGTTGTATGACCTCAGGGATCTCAAGTGCTCGTATAAACCGCTCAGAATCTATGCCAATTGGAAACTGAAATTCAAAGCAAAAGCAGGACACTGTTACAAGGCTTTCACCAAAGACAAGATATTATGAGTTATGTTGTCAGTGTGTGAAGAATGAGAGGACTGAAGTCATGAAATGGCCATACAGCAGCTACTCGAGTTAGCTTTCCTTGATCTTCAACTCCCTCAGGTGTTCCTTCAAGTCCAAGAATACGAGTGCACGCACTAACAAAGTGCCTTGCATAGTCGTAGGTATGGAAGCTGAAATGTAAACATTATGAGATCAGCAGAGTTCTGTAGGTCTGCAGTGTCATCGAACATCAAACGTTACTATTAGCAGAAGAATAAGCCCAGAAACTCAATGATAAACCAACGAATGCAGCATTTATCCTTGGATCCAAATTTACACTGTCAAGGTTAAAGTCTTATACCACCTAAGACAGCTAAAACCTTACAAATAATCAAAACCTTAAGTTGTTTGACAGAATAATATAGACTTGAACCTGTCACACTGAGACATTACCATGGCAGAACACTCGAACAAATAGAAGTAGAGTTTTTACCCGACTAAATCAGCAGCAAGAACTGAGCGAAGCAGTTCTGATCGTGATGGAAGTGTCCTGTGTATCTCCGACGAAGGGAATGGTGTATGGAGAAACCATCCAACTTTCATCTTACTGTTGTATTCCTTAAGGCATTTGGGAAGGAACATAAGATGGTAATCATGGCACCAGACGACATCTCCTTCTTCATAGTGCTCATTTACAACATCAGCGAACATTTGGTTTGCCTTCTTGTATGCAGCAAATTGGGACTGGAAGCTTCTGGTTGTTGCAAGCCGATCTTCTTGAGGAAGTCCTAGGTAGTGAAACAGGGGCCATAGAATATTGTTGCAATAACCATTATAATACTGATGAACAATCTCTTCATCAAGGAACACAGGTATACACCTCTGCAAGTTCAAAAATATAAAAAAGATATCAAATTACATAATCTGTAGTCAAGAAGAAAACAACTAAGAAACTCATATATACACAAAGTGATCATCATTGGCAGCAACATCACAAGAGATATTATGTACCTTCTCAGCCAAAGCTTTACTAAGTGCCTTCTGCCCAACTTCATCAGGCACATTAACTCCAGCCCATCCAATCCATCTGGCCTCAAACTCCTTTACACCTTTAAAATGTCATAATTTTATGTCAGCCTACTAATAAATATCACGCAAAGACCTCTTCAAATGGACCACTAAAACCTTCTTTCATGTCTGATCATTACTGCACATGAAAGCTGCTTTGGATATTGAATCAGTGATATGAGAAACAGAAGCTGGAATGAATAGGAGAGTTCCAACAGTAGTAGAAAGTAATGACTTACCTAAGAGAGCACTAACTAGACCACCAGCACTAATCTCGAGAGACCATGAATCTTCACCTCTTCTCACAGCAGAAACTGGTAGTCTGTTAGCCACTACAAGTAGCCGTTGCCTGTTATAAGGCCTTACTTCTTGCCTCTCACACGCATCATCGTGCGCCCTCGCTGCAGCAGCCCCTTCCAGGTACTGTTCAACATATTGCCTAGAACTGTCGCCTTCTATACGCAGGTCGTTCTCAGAGTTCTCAGAGCTGCCAACAACTTCATTAGGATTACGAACCCGGTTGTTCCTTCTCTTCTCTCTGAGCTCTCTATCTCTCAAGAGCCGTTCTGTTCGAGAGAGCGAGATATGAGACGAACTGCAGTTGTACTTATTTCCAGGCATACGCTCACACCAAAACTGAACAAATACCACAATTTCAAGTATGCACACTCCAGAAAACGACTGTAACCTGCATTTTATTGTCAAAGCAAATCAGGCCACAGAAAGAAACCAAGTGTCAGGTAAAGACATAGTTAACATAAACGGAAAAAAAAAACAGAATTCTAAATGTCGTTGTCTAAACCATACACTGATATCACTTCTGCTGAATGTTAAAGAACCCATCAGGCCAAGGAATAAGCATCTTATAAAGCTATTGACAGAGAAAAAAGAAGAAAAGAATACAAGACAGTGTCAAACAATGAAAGAGGAGAATAAAAAAAAAAGAGAGTAGGATCCTGAGGTTGTAAAAAGCAGATAACTTGGAAACAGAAGAAAAAAACAAATGGCACAGAATCAATCCTAAGAAACAGAAAAAAAAATCCAATAAGAACTAGAAGTAACTTAAGCAGGGAAACAAAAAGGACGAAAGGGCACCTGAATCACACCTTGACGGCCACTCAATATGTAAAAGAAAGGACAAAAAAATCGTCCAGTGGTCGTTCACACAAGCAATACAGTGGAGCTGAATTCAAAGAACAGCTTAAGAAAAGTAAAAGTCAGTTAATTGGTCATTCTTAAGGTAGGTTTGATGTCGTTATCATCGAGAGAGAAAGGGGAAGTAAATAGAGCCAAAGAAACCGAAAGAAAGATGGAAACAGACAGGGAGAAGAAGGTCAAAGGAAACTGTGGAGAGACCATTATCGTAGAGAGAGAGAAAGAGAGATTAAGGAGGGAGCAAGAAAATCCTCGTGTAAGCTTTACAGAGTACACAGAGCCTTCACAGCCATGCAAGTGATATACACTTAAAGATTCGGTCTGAAAACAGAGACAAGACTTAAAAACTTTCACCTTTAGCCCCAAATAAAAAATAAATAAAATAAATAAGAATCTCGAAAAATCCTACACGATTCAACCGGAACTATTCAGTTATCTCAAGACCGCCGTGTAATTATAATGAAAAATCGCCCGTGAATCTGGGGCGGAGAGAGATCACCACTCACAAACACACACTTCGCAATCACTGAGATATCATTGTGAGAAAAGATGTTTGACAAAAAAAATTAAAATTTTAGGTTTTTTTTAAAAAAAAGAGTGATCTGATTACTATGACGAGATGACGTAATCATTGAAGGACTCCTCTTCTTCGACCTATATATACACCAACTTGCGCTCTGGGTCCCTCAGCCACTCCTCCTGACCAAACTTTTTTTTTAACCTTTTTTTTATTCTTCATTTATTATGACATTAAATATAGTTTAACCTGAGATTGACCCCTCTCGCACTCAGCCGAAACTGACTTTAGATTTGATTTTACTGGAAATGGAAATTGAAAATTTTCCATAGATAAAGAAATTTTTAGGGAAATTTTTACCTTAATTGTAAAATTTTCAAGGTAAACACTAGGTGATAATTAATATTAGAGATTCTAGAAATGTGTTTGTGCTATGAGTATTGTCGATTAGTTAACAAATAAAAAATAAGCACATTTGGTCTAAAACTAACTGAGACAGAAAAGAGAGGAGTTTGTTGCCACACGGTCAAAGACAACGAGTAAAATGAGATCAATCAATCCACAATATTATATTCATTCTAGCATTAAACCACTAACAATGAAGACTCAAATCAACTGATGCAAAGGAGGATGATTAATTAGAAAGTTAGTGTCAAATACAATTTCACAAAGCTTTTTCCTAAGGAACAAAGTTACAATAGATTGTCAAGCAGACTCTTGTTTAGTAACGCAGAAGAAAATCGAATCAGATGCTTTGGTCAGAAAGACAGAACTATGTACTCTCTCACTGACCTAAGTGTGACTTTAAGAAACTAATAAAAAAGATAAAATGGACAACTAACTTTCTACAACACACTACTCTCTTACAGAGATAGGAAATGTCAAACTTTTGAATGATATTCACATAAGAAACAAAATGTACTTTAATAAAGAAATGGCTTCAAGATCGATCAATTCACTATCTCTCTTGTCGGGATAGATTTTTATTTTTTCTTTGTATATAAAGTGAGAAACTTTTAATGTTTTAGAGCATTACTATTAATATATTGACTTTGAAGAGGAAGAAAAAACAGTCACATGACTATCTAAGCCAACAAGCATGAAGACACGATGCTCCTTTTATATTGGTTGACGAAGAAGAAGACGACTTAGTGTGTGTTTATACACTGTGTGTACTGTATGCGTGGACAACATATGCTGCGTCCAAATATTGTGTATATGTGTTGTCGGTAACAAAAGGCAATGAAAAGGAAACTATATGACACTAGGGACCACATTAGAAGACAGCAAATCTAAGCATCATATAATTATGAACAATACATTATGCGATTTGTTCTCTCACTTTTGCTTTGCCTTAAAATATAGTTGAAAGTCTAACTACAAGTTTTATAAACTCACAAAACATGTGAGTGAAATAAACATATATAGCAGACAACAACACAAATTTCTAAGGACTGATATGTAACCAAGTGGCACTGTTTCAACCATTTTTAAAACTAGAAAATGTGAGAATGGTTAAAATTGATAATTGCTTTTTCCCGTGAAGACTGCAGTGACTCATTCAAGTTAGGCACGGAATCCACAATCACTAGGACCCCACTAAGATCTTCTCAAATGAGAAAATATATCACTTTGAAAAAGATGGAACCATTTATTATTACTTAAAGTGATTTGTTTAAATGTATGTAAAAGTTTTACATGCAAAATGAGAATTTAGTAATGGATTCTATAATCATAATACTTAATTAGTCAACCAACACACATCATAATCCTGTTGAGATGAGACTGTTAAAATTCAACCAACACAAAATCATCATTACTATACTTTTAGGTAGCCCTCTTTAATTTTGTATGCATTAATTCTTAATTTGTATGATAATACACCTAGTTTTAGTATTGTAATCATCATTGTAGTCAATAGACCAAAGATTTGCAAACACCTTAAAATAGAATTTGTCATAAATTAATTATTGCCAGCTTTCTACTTATATGCATGCGGCATGCCTCAAAGAACTTTCTTAGTTATATGAGTAATCCTTAATCCTACCACATGATAAATTCTAGAATCCAAACCAAAATTACTACTGCGTTAATAGTGATTCAGTTTAATCCTACCACAGGATAACTCTATTCTCATGGTTTAATAGTGATTTAGTTTCTTTCAATGTGTTTGGGTAAAGAAGTTTAAGAACGATGCCGTTTTGGATGTGCAAATAGTTAATGTGCAGTCGTTGATGTGTGAGAGTGAGAAGATTTGTTCTATGTGTTCTTCTTCTTGATACTATACAATCAGTGTTCCAAAAACTTACGTCGGTGCGATTAATTGAATAACAGGAGTTAAAATCTCAAATCATCCATGATTTGCTTCTGGTTATTTTCATGATTTGAAACAGGGTAATTCTAATCTAATCAATATAATTAGCTAGATATCGATTTGAATCAGAGAAATCAAACCAAATCGATTTGAAAACCTAGATATCGATTCTGAATCGGAAACCGTTTCAACTTCCAAGGTACAGTGCAGATCAACGATCAGACATCACACACAATAACCAAAAATCAATCGAAAATCGCAAGTGATAAAACTATCCAAGCATCGCGAATTGACAATACGACGAAAAAAACAGAAGGAATCTCAGAAGAGACACAGCGTAAACGAATCAAAATCAGTGAATCTAAAGGAAAACATCTGTATGATGAGATGAAGATAATAAAGGGAGACGAGAGAGAAATTCACTAACCTAGAACCGACGAAGATCAGGAGATGCAGATGGAAGAATCGGACGAATGAAGAGTAAGGAAGATCATCAGAAGGACGAAGAAGAACAGAGTGAAGTGGTAACGTTCTTCATTTGGCGGGGTGAGTTGAGAGAGAAATAAAATAGAGGAAGAGCGAAGCAGCACCTTCGTTTATGGCCCAATCATTTGGAGGGAATTTGTTCCCCCTTTTTTTTACCTTTTAAATTCCTCTTTTTTCGAAAACAAAAATCTAAAAAAAGTTTCTTTTCGTAATTTCTTTTCTTCAACCAAATTTTTTTAAAAAAAGAAAAAAATAAAAACAATAGTTTGACAAAAAAGAAAAAAATAAGGAGTACTCCCACCCACAATGAAAAGTGACGATATCAAAATTATTGTTGCTGACTGACTCCATTCCTTATACAAAATCTGTTTTTTATTAGTATAGCTGTTTTTTAATAAAAGAAAACCAACACTTTATCAAAAACATTTACATAGAATTTGAAGTTGTTTTATAGGCGATGTCATGTATAAATTCGATATAAATAAAATAGAAATGGAGATTGTTTCGGATTGTTTGTAACTAATAAAAATAGTGACAACTCTAACAATTGGTCGGTTTTCAGATTTTGTATGTATCAAGAGTATTTTCGATAATTTTGTATTTACCTTTATACCTAAACTATTAAATTGCAAAATTGATTTTTTTGTCTAGAGAATTAGAAGAGTTTTTCAAAATTTATCTTTTGTAAATTCCCTGTCACCTAATTGATTTGTTTCTCTAGTATAACTTTTTTTTGTTAACTATTGAATTAACAAGTTTCAATCCATGTTTTCTCTAATATAAGTGAAATTACAAATTGACCAAACAAAAAAAATACATTTATAGATTTTTATTTTAAAATATAACTTACGACTATTATGAATATATATATAGAAAGCATAGTTTGGTCAATAATATTATACCCCCTACGTTAGTGCAATGCTTGGTATAAACTATATTTAAATCAAGAAGTGTACAAAAACTTTCAATTCACCCATAAAAACTATAAAGCAAAATCTTATACACTTTATTATGGTCCAAAAGCTTAATCAAATGAAAAATTGAGATATGTCAAAGTTAAATGCATAGAATAAAATTGATTGGTAGCATGAGAGACCACGATTGAAAACCTTTATTTTACGTCAGCTTATAACTTTTTTATTTCATGGGAATCATCTGACTCATCGTATGATTTTATTTATTAAATTAACTAACTATTGGATTATTTATTTATTATTTAACGTTATGTATTTGTTTTATATTTATATTAAAATCTCATTGTGTCTACAAGTAATTCCACTTAGTACAGAGAGGACTTAGATTTGGATCGTTAATTAAAATAATAAATCGAATCTTTTATACAAAGGCTGCAACTTGTAAAGTGTTTTTATAAATTCTTTTTTTCAATATATTCGAAGTTAAGAAATGTAATAAAATTAGAGATGCTTCTGGTGGTCGCATGGGTAACTTTATATTTGCCTTTTTATTAATAAGCATCTTTAATTGTTCTTCTGTTTTTGTTGTTGTCGTCGTCAATCTTTTTGTAAGATCTATACATTTTCTGTAACTTGAGTGTTAAGATATTACCAGTTGTTTCGTCGTTGTCACTCCACTAATTTCATTTTCTTTTTTCGATATTGAATGTTAACACTATTCTAAAGTCTAAATTAACAAAGAAACATATTCAAATGATCAACTAATTAAGTAGCTTTTTTATCAACTTCAGATTTCATTAATATAGGTAGCAAAACTACCCAAACCAAAACTCTAACATTGTAGGCGAAAAAATCTGTAATGTGATTCAACTATTTAGAGATCAAATGGAAAGTAAAATATCTAAACTCTTCAATTTTACAAATTTTTCGAAATATAGAACGAACATCGATTAATCGTCTGGAGAACTCACTATTTTCAAAACCTTTGTATAATCTATTGCCACTTTTATTTTTGTCTTCACATTTACTTATGTCATCCGTAAAGAGATCAAATAACATCAACCACAACTAAATAGCTTTTTAAAAACTGATATTTTTTGGGGTTTTAATTGTTGATGGGCAAATTATTATTTAATTACTTATGTGGAATGTGTGATCAAGAAATATTAAAAACAGGAGTAAAAAACCGTAATGATTTGGTTTGTTTTAGACTCATTTTTTAAGGTTTGATTGGCTATTTGACAACACTTTATTTAGTCAACTTTTAAGCTTATTTAAAGTCGAATAATTATAGTTAAAATTAACTAAATGATGGAAAAAATATGTGAATGAAAATTGCGTTGATCAATAAAGATAAAATATTAGAGAATGGTCACTGTGCGTAGTTTGATCTTTCCATGCACGTAGTGTCTTACCTTTAAATTATTACTCTAGTTTTTGCAACCTTTTTGCTCCCTTTTTCCTTTGCTTGATAATAGTTTTTAAAACAAAAACCTAAATAATATAATATTGCTTGCCAGTTTCTGGATATTTTTATTTTATAACTCCAAAAATAAAACTAATACAATTTTGAACGTTATAAAATACTTGGATATAGGTATTTCGTAGACAGATCATATAGAAAAATTTTAAATACTTCTCAAGTTTAGATTAGTACTATTTCACACATGGCGTATGATGTTAGTATGGAGCACGAATGATCCATCAAAGTATGTATGCTATTCATTTTGAGGTAGAATAAATATGACGTTCTTCTCGTTTCGGAACCATAAACGGAATTGGAAGTATTTGGAATTTTTCGAAATCACAATTCCAACAATAAAATATTTGGAAACTTGGTGGAAGCTTATGATTCTGGATTAGAATTGTTGTGGAAACTCGAAACAGTTCATACAATGTGAAATTTTTTTAAAAAATTAAACAAACCAATAACTAATTCTTTGGCTTCTAGTTTTTCTATCATGTCATAATTTAGTCAAACTTTGATAAAAGTATTAAATTTAAATAATAAAAGATTTTGGAATTAATTTTATTTTTAAATAGTTTTATAATATTTAAATTACAAATTGCGTTGTATTGTTTAAAAAGTTGATTTTAATATAATTTGATGCTTAATGATTTATGATATATATATATATATTTACATGTTTTTAACATGTACCCGTTTCCTTAATTTTTTTAAAAAAAATCGATTTCGTGCTTTTTTCGTTTCTACGTACCTGCTTCTGATTCCATGCAGCTTAGTTCCAGACCATAAAAATAAAAGAAAATCCAGAAGACTGATCAGATTTTGTTCCTTATACTGAAGACTTCACAAGACTTTTCATTTTTTTTTTCTTTATCCTTGATTCCAAACTGCAAAATTTATTTTGTGACTCGTAATATAATATAATAAAGTTTTCTAAAATTTTGTACTCATCACTGGTTATCTTCTCTTTTATATTAACTGAGTAAAATGAAATCCTTAAAGAACTTATAACACAACTTATTTGATGATTCGCTACTCAAATAAATTATAACAATTATATGGAAGCATATAATTTACTTTTTCCCATCAATACATATTCTAAAAGTTATGCCTAACTTACCTTATATTATATGTGTGTGTTTCTTGTACAATCCACCATAATTTGTCTGTATTATGTTTGGTGGTTTTCTTTTGTTATAAAATTATTTTATGTTGTCACCATATATATATGTGTGGACAAAAACGATAAGATATGTCTTAGGTTGTTCAATTAACAAGCTCGTACAATAGGTTACTATATTTGGGCCAATCAAAGACAAAAAAAATCACGTGAATTTGGATTTTTAGAGGTCAACAATTCTTTGGTTTGGTTGGCCGCTATATATCAGTATGTACCATCATTATTAACACACGTGGAGCATAACCGGTTTGGTATAATCTCAAAACGAACCCCACTTCTGATCAGATTCTAGACCGGATAATCTTTATAGGATAACGTTCTGATACGGAAGATCTCATCCTACTAAGGTTTGTTCTCAATAGGCCACACTTTAGGACCGGAGTGATTAGATTCGAACAGTTCTCGTTGCGGCAGACTGGACCGACTAAGTTTATGGTTTACCTGTATTTTTTGTCAGTTGTATTATTTTTGTAATGACCATTCATAACCTACATTTTTTTCAAAATCCTTCAACATGCCGAACAACATAATTATGTGAAATTGAATTCGGATAAAAAATTCGTAAAAATAGATATTTAACCAGAAATATTTTTTCAAATTCTTATTTAGAAAACTAGTTAAATGTTTTTATGCTATTTATTGAAATCAAATTTTGGTAAAGAACACTGTGTATGAGTGGATTTAACCTTTAACCAAAACTTTTTTTGGATTGATCAAGTAGTTAAATGCTTGTTTTTATAGTTTTTTTTTAATCATAATCTAACTCTAAACTATAGTGTAGTTTTGCATTATAGGATTTGAGATTTGATAAATCCAAATTACAGATCAAACTTTATCAATTAAATTATTGTTTAAAAATTAATAATGTTAACTAAAATCCAAAGTTCAGAAGTCATATATACACCAAACAATATATACAATAAACAGAAATCAAACAAATTCACTTCAAAAATTTGAAAAAAAAAAAAAACTATGTCTACTGGACCAGACTACAAGATTGGGTCCTAGTTGACCGGGTCCAAATTTTGGAACTATAGGTAGTTGGGCCAGTTTGGTGAAAATTTTAGTTGGGCCAATTTTATAATTAGTAGTTTGATAACATTTTAGTTGGGCCCAAGACTTTTTTTGTTTGCTTTTTTTTTGGTCTCAAGCAAAGACCTCTAGAGAGGTAAGCTAGTGGAGACTTCTCGTCTTCTCGAATATCTTCAAACGTCGTTTGCTGTGGGCGAGGAAGAGAGAAAGACGAGAAAAAAAGAGAGTGAAAGAGAAAGAGATTGATTTAGGAGTATGGCGATCAGGAAGCTTCTGCTTCTATTGAAACCAATTGATCCGTATCCATTCCTTCAAACGGAAGGTGTTTCGTTTATCAAAAACCCTCAGGTATTAATTACTCTTCCTCTCTGCGTCTCATCTCTATTTTGAAGCTGGATCATGTATATATCGTTTCGCACTCAAGGTGTTCGACTAAATTCCTTAGAGAATAAGACTGAAACGTTGACATTTGTATTAATAAAAAAGGAACTCATTTTAGGTGGTAACCTTATCTATGTTCTGCTTCCTTCTTGTTTGCATTGGGAAATTACCGATTTTTATGAGTATTGAGACTCTCTTGTAGTGTTTCTATATCAATTATAGATATAATGGTGAAGAAAACTAGATTAGGAACTAAGTGACTAAGAAATGCTTACATTTTTTTTTTGATTTTAGAAATGCTTACGTTTGTTTCTTCTCACGCACCCAGAAACTTATTGTTGCTGTTGTTTTACTGTGTTTCTCATGGCTTCTATGAAAATAGGTTTTGATGATTGTTTTTTAACAGGTTCTTCAATATTTAGAAAGCAGGTGCAAAGTACATAAGAATGCTATAAATTTTTGTCAGGAGATACTAAATAAGAAGCCAGTTGAATGGAAACCTATTTCACGTAATGATTTATCGCATCCCATTCGTGATGTGGATATGGTCATTACTTTGGGTGGAGATGGTACCCTCTTGCACGCCAGTCATTTCATTGATGATTCTGTTCCGGTTCTAGGAGTCAATTCTGACCCGACACAAGCTCATGAGGTTTTGTAGCCTGACGTTTCTCATATCGCATGCTATGATTTTGCTGCTTATAAAGAATGTGAAAGCCTAAGCGTTTTGCTATAACTTTAGGTGGAAAAACTGAGCGATCAGTTTGATGCTAGTAGAAGTACTGGTCATCTTTGTGCTGCAACTGTTGAGAATTTTGAACAGGTAAGTGTGTGAGAGGAATATAAAGGGAATAACTTTGGGCAGACTGTTTATGCTCTTCTTACTGGTCTCATTATATCCATTGAACAATCAATGCCTACGGAATTTTGATTTGAACACTCAGCTATTATTCACAGGTCTTGGATGACATTTTGTTTGGCAGGGTGATTCCTTCAGAAGTATCTAGAATATCACTCAAGTTAAATTCAGAACCTCTTCTTCCACACGGACTAAATGACATCCTGATCGCACACCCATGCCCTGCTGCAGTTTCAAGGTTCTCGTTCAAGTAAGAACTAAGATTAGAAATACAAGCACTTTTCTTAACCCTGATTGTTTTGTGTTGACATGTTGGTTCATTTGGATATAGTTGCACCTGAGGTTTGTTTAGATATGGAAAATCAAAACCGAATTGGTTAATCTTTTCTTTGGATCATTTAAACAGGATTGGACACACCTCTATAACATTTAATTAATGTTCTCTGCAATTTGTGCAGGATTAAGAACAAAGATGGTGAAGCTCGTGAGAAAACAGTGAACTGTCGCTCAAGCGGTCTAAGAGTCTGCACAGCTGCTGGCTCAACTGCAGCAATGCGATCAGCAGGGGGGTTTGTGATGCCAATGTTAACTCGTGATCTACAATTCATGGTTAGAGAACCAATCTCTCCTGGTTCAACCACCTCTCAAATGCATTCAGCTTTCACACCTGATCAATCAATGGAAGTTAACTGGTATTCAGATCACGGGACTATCTACATAGACGGTTGTCATGTTCGCTATAACGTCCAGCTCGGTGATACAATCGAGATATCATCCAATGCACCAGTCTTAAATGTTTTCTTACCCCACGACTTTACTCAGATCAGATCAAGGTACTAAATTTGGTAGATTTGTTCACAAAGTTAGTTAGTACATTTTGAGAACCCACTTGGGTATACGATATGGTGAAAAAGATTCCATTGGTCCGAAAGATTCGTTGATACTTGAATCTTAAGAAGTTTAGTTGAAGTAGCTATCTTGCTCCTACCAAAAACGTGGATGTATCTGATCCTCTTGAATAAAAACTCTATTTTGAGAATATAATATCAAAATCATCTAGAATTTTCGTTTTCGTTCTCTTTCTCTCTCTTTTCTCGTGCAAATTGTTAATTTGTGAGAAAATATCTTTTTCAAAATTGGGTCTTATTAATGATTGATTGATTAATGTTCTTTGTCTATTAATTAAAAATCTAGATTTGTGTAGGTCCAAATCGTCCACTTCCAACCATAAACATACGTGGATTAATAGCATCGTGATATTATGTAATGGAAAATCTTTCTAACAAAACATTCGCTGTCATTATATATAGTATCTTGCAACTCCCATTATGTAATGCATGAACCAGGACAAATCTTTACAGAATTTTAAAAGGTTACTAAGAAAAATGTGGTCAAAAATGAATAGAATGTCCTTTGAAATTAGGTATTCTACTTAGAACATACAAAACAATTTTAGAACAAATACACAAAATCGACATCAGAAAATCTAGAGAGAAAAACAACAAATTTAAAGAATTTTCGTATAACAATTCTAAACCGAAGAAACAAATAAACGATGTAATTTATAAACAAAAAACTTGTTATAAGTTTCTTTTTGTTCACATCGTCGAAATTTTGTTTGGAATAAATAAAGACGAAATTGGTCTTATCTCATGATCTTTTTATGATTAAACAACTTTCAAAAATCGTTTTTATTTTTTTGGTATCAACTGAAATTGAAAATTTAGATTTACTAATTTCAGCTGACAATAATTGTCGTATATTTTCTTTATTAAAATAAAAGAAAATTAAACGTAAAATTCTAAGCGATCATATGTTATCAGGAATCGAATTTTATGTAGAAATTTAGTTAATAAATTTAAATATTGATAAATAAAAAAAACCATCACATGCTTATTTAGTTTAAAATGTCTGGTTGTTTTGGATTGAAAACAAAGATATTTTCGACTGTGAGTTTGAGGAAATTTAAGTGATAGAGAGACGAGTGTAGAGCGTGGGGACACGCGAAGCCTTGAGCCCCCAAAAAATAAAAAAATCTATGAATTTGTGATCTTTTTTATGAATTACAGCTTTGACACAGCATAGATGGTCTCCTGCAATTAAGACATTTGTAGTCAGGCTGCTCAACTTATTGACTTTCAACTTACAAAAAGAAAAATATCTGTTTTTTCAATTATCGACTAACGATAAAATTTAATTTATAATCTAAATTTTTCAATTAGAATAGCATAAAATTCAAATTTACCACATGATGTTTAGCTAAATGATGATCAAGTCAATTGGACTATCTGTTTATTGGTCTCATATATATTATCTAATGTTTAAAATTTTATTAAAAAATCATTTTTTGTCACTAATTAAAAAATTATTTAATTTTTATTTTTCCAATCAAAAATATTAATTTTAATCTATTTAATAATTAGTCAGCTAATTAGAAATCAATATTCAGAATAAAAATAATCAAAATATATAAAAATATAATTAATTATGTATTGGAAATTGAAAATATCAAATAATTTGATTAAAAAAATTTCTAAAACATCATTTGATACGAGAGATAGGGAGTATACAATACAAGTATTTCAATTTCATTGCTAATATTTATTTATATGTTTTTGTTTTTTATAACAAAATTTTTATTAATGAAATTTTATGAATAAACAAAAATTGATGTGTATCGAGGACAAATATGCCAGACTGCCAGTGGTGTTATCTTTTTTACAAATTTTTAAGTATCAAAAATTAACTTAAACCGGCTGACAAAAATAAACAAAAGTTTATGTATAAACTCCAAAATGTATTCGGTTAATTGGTTAAGTACAATATATATTATCCACGGACCACGGTCAACCAAAAAAAATGTCCTACATCTATTACATTCCCATCCAAATTCAATTCCCAAGAATTGTGTTTATCATATGTAAGATTTGATTATAAATTTAATTTTATTAATCTAACTATTAAGAAAATAATATAAATTACATGTTAAAAAAAATTAAATGAAAAAATAATATAAATTATGTGTTAACAATAAAAATGAGTAAGTGGAAACGTGTTGATCTAGGATCTATGAACTTCCGTTACATAAAAGCTCAATTTTGATTAAATTGCTGGTCACCGGAGAACAATGGTGCCAAATCAACGACTTATCTAGAATCCAAATGATTCAATGACTTTGTTAGTCAAGAAAAGATATAAATAAGGCTAACTAATCCAATTTGAGAACAAAAAAAATAAAAAATAGAAAAAATAAAAATCTTCTTCAGACAAAGGTGAAAACGTAAGAGTTGCTTAAACCATAAACCTGAAGTCTCAATCCACTTCTTCTCTTTCCTTTCCACAAAATCTATCAACCATCAAGTCTCCGACGCTAGTTGAAGGAACGAGAGGTCGAGATTTGATTTTTTTTCAATAAAGAAGATCAGAGATTTTGGTTTCTGGATGTATTGAAGATAACAACAAAAGGGTTTAAGAGATCAGAGAAAATGAAGATACAGTGCAACGTTTGCGAGGCGGCAGAAGCGGCGGTGTTATGTTGTGCCGATGAAGCTGCTCTGTGTTGGGCTTGTGATGAGAAAATTCACGCCGCTAATAAACTCGCCGGAAAACATCAGAGGGTTCCTCTTACCGTTTCTTCCTCTTCAATACCTAAATGTGACATTTGTCAGGTTTGGTCTTTTGAATTTCTTCTTTTGTTTCTATTAATCTAGTCTTTGATCTGGTCTTAGATTACCCATGTTTTTGATCATCAAATTATATGAAAAGTTAGAATCTTTTCAGATTATTGAGGCGATAAATCTATAAACCAGTTTTGTAAAGTTTGTTCCTTTGTTTCCAGTTTTCTTAATATGCTCTGCTTGGGATTTCTACAGGAAGCTTCAGGATTCTTCTTCTGTCTGCAAGATAGAGCTTTGTTATGTAGGAAATGTGATGTTGCAATCCACAGTGTGAATCCTCATGTATCAGCTCACCAGAGATTTCTTCTGACTGGAATCAGAGTTGGTCTTGAATCTACAGACGCTGGTCCCTCTGCAAAGTCATCACCAACCAATGATGATAAAACCATGGAGACAAAATCATTTGCTCAATCTGTAACTGAGCCTCAAAAGATGGACTTTGAGCATCGTCAACAGGAAGGAGTTTTACCGGAGAATGAAGTCTGTGATCACATTTCTACAAAGCTTCCTTTTGCAAGCAGTGGGCCAGCTAATAATGGAAGCATCCCTCAGTGGCAAATAGAGGAGATTTTTGGGCTAACAGACTTTGATCAGAGCTATGATTACATGGAGAATAACGGATCCTCTAAGGTAACAGTTTAAGTTTATCTAGTTAGTGAAAGTCTTGGGAAAAAATTATAAAGAAGTTCGAATCTTATGGCTTTAGTTTCTCAAAGATGAAAACTCTTAAAGCTTTGATTTTTGTTGAAGGCTGATACTAGTAGACGAGGAGATTCAGACAGTTCTTCAATGATGAGATCTGCAGAAGAAGATGCAGAAGGTAACAGTAACTGTTTGGGAGGTGAGATATCATGGGCGGTTCCACAGATTCAGTCTCCACCTACAGCTTCTGGTCTAAACTGGCCTAAACATTTTCATCACCACTCTGTCTTTGTTCCGGACATATCTTCTTCAACTCCTTGTACTGGCTCATCTCCGAACCAAAGGATTGGGAAACGGCGGCGACATTTCTAACGCCTGCAACTGTATTCAGGAAAAGAGATCGGCCGATGTAAGATCACATAAATGATTTGGAAACTTATACTGTAGTTGTTGGTCTGTAAGAGTTGAATTTGTGCTCTTTGTTAGCTAAGAAAACAAAAGAGGTCGATTGAAAAAGATGTTTATTTGGAGATTTAATTATGAAAATAATAGAAAAACATGATCTTTCATTTGGTATCTGTTCTATTTTGGTTGCTGCTGAATAATCCTCGTTAACAATTTCTGGAGATGGTGTTTGACCAAAACTTGCATTCAAAGAATACAGAACATTATGCAGATTCAAAGAACCAAAATTTATACACAACAGTTGAATAATCATCACGTAGACATACTGTTTCTAAATTCTAAATCCGTGGAGCTTTTCTTAGAGAAAACAGAACCTTGTGATCTAAAGTATATAAGCTTCATCTATAGTTTCAGTTGCTGCTAGAAGGAGCAGTCCAAGTTGGTGGAAACCGGTCGGAAACAGGCAAAACGGTAGAAGCAGGCATGTTTCGGACATTGATATCAATAGGATACAGTCGATACTCAATGTCAAGCTCTCTGCAAATCTTGGCAACCTCTTCGACAAGTTGAGATCTTCGAGCAAATCTCTCTCCCATGTCTTGATGATTCATTCGATGTGTTGGCCAAACCGCAATCTTCACACTGTTCAATGACTCCATGTCTCTGAATACTATCATTGGCGCTGGATACCAATGATCCTTCTTCCCCTCAATGTAACTATCACAATGAATGAATACATATAATGAGCATGAATACAAATGATTCAGGTCTTAAAATTTGTGAAATTGTGAATAAAAATTTGCAATGTACCTTGTGATTCTCTGTTTAATGAGCATGATTTTCTCAGCTGGAGTAGTAATGTGGATGGAGAACTCGACTGCATCTCCCATATCAGGACTACGGTAATAGTTTCCAATGGATTTGGTCCAGAGAAGACTGTTCGGGTACACGACTTTCTGATTATCAAATCTCAAGAAAACTGTTGTCAATATGTTCATTTCTTCCACAACCATCTGCAAAAGAAAGAGGTGTTTCCTTAAACAATAGAAGAAAAAATGAGAAATTTGTTCATAGGTTATTGGTTTTCAAACTTTTACCTGAACTCCATCGATTTCACATCTGTCGCCTACATCAAACGGATGGATCACAAACAAGTAGATGATAGATTCGAATACTATCTTGCACATGTTTCCAAATATGAAGGCGACTACCACAATTTGGGAACTCATAACTACTAGAAATTTGGTGGAAGTGATACCAAGTATGATAAGCCATATAATAACTATGATGATCCCAACCACAATATTCACCATCTTGTGAAGCCTGTTTACTGCTGTTTTGGTGTCGTTTAAGGTCAATGCTAGAGCTCTTCTCTCTCTAAATGCATTCACCTGTGAAAAATGTTTGGGTCTATTCATTATTACCTGAATGACGTATGGTATTAGACTATAAACAGTGTAAATTAATTCCAAAGTTCTTACCACCCAGTTTTTAAGAGATGATTTGCTGATCCTGTTAGCCTCAGATGCTCCTTCAAAGAGACTTAAAGTCTTCAAAGCTTCATCATCTGGCAGAAACCGCATAATGTCCTTGGTGTAGATGAATCTAAATAAGAAAACGTGCAATTGCTACTGGTTAATATCTATGATGTGATATTGGTTAAGGCCTTGAATGTAAAAAGAGAATTTTACTTACTTTGATCCCGGCTTAGCAACATTATGAAAGATCTTTCTTGCCGCAAGCTTTGCCTCAAGCTCACTTCTGATTTGGGTTCCTTTATCATCATCCAAGTTTGGATCTTGTAACTGTTCATCCAAAGTGGTAAGTGATCCATTCCGGATTATATTCATTAGCCTCTTCATTTTCCACGCTGAAACATTCTTAGGATTCAGCTTATGAAGGCTATCTATTGTAATCCCTTTGTTGTCTCCTTCTCCTCCTCCATTAGAGAGTACACGAGAGAGCAACGGGCTTTTCCCGACCTTCATTGGACTTCTCTGAGCCCCAGACTGAGTCTCAACAACTCCAGGATTCTGAAACTTCTTAACCTCAACACTGATTCTCTCTTCCTCTTCCTCGTTTTTCTGGATCTCAATCAAAGGAGGACCCGAGAGCGTCTCAATAACATACTGAGTAAACAAAGACTCTTGAATCCTATCGAAGTAAGTGCTCATATGGAATGAGGAAGCAAGAACTTTAACTAATAGTGTCTTCACTAGCCACAACAAGAACCCAACCAACAAACACACAAAGATCTTAGTCACAACTCGAAGCGCCTTGGTGTTTGCTGCTCTAGCTACTTTCTCATCGAACAGGAAATGCCAAGCGAGTAAAACAAGTCCTAACCATAAGCAATTCTGCACTGCTTTTCGAATACCGTAAACGAAATACAGAACTCTTTTCCTCAAAAGAAAGTTCCTTTCAATGAAGAAGACAACAATCTTAACGATCCAACTAGAGACTAACCTACCACATATCAACACTAAAACCATTGATTCCCATTTCCATAGCAGAAGTTCCCAAAGTTTCTTCTTCCGCAAGTAAGGTATTGAAAGTGTGCAAACGAAAGCAGCGATGATCAAAATCAAACTCAACCATTCCAATATAATCCATAGACTAAGTTTATCTTTCCTATACTCTTCTGGTAAATCCTCTTCTGCAAATGGATCATCTTCTTCTTCATCCCCTTGAGCTCTAGGACTTTTCCCAAAAAACCCTGATTTTACCTGCCCTGATTTCGGAATCCTCCCGGATTTCATCTCCGACGGTTGCGGTGGCAACTGAGGCGTTGGTGGATCCGAAAGCCGTGACCTAGTTCGCATCTTAAGCAAAGTGCTTGAGCTTTTCTGAATCGGAGCGTTTCCACTGCACTTGACAACTTCTCCGTCTTCATTGTTATTGTTATTACTGCGACTGTCTCGTCTTCCCACAGCGTCGGGTTTGGTATTAGCCCCAGCTGAAGAAACTTTCGTCGAAGTCGGAGATTCCAATACCGGAGTTAAACCCCTAGATTGAAGCTCATCCATACTTAAATCCATATCAAGAGAAATCTCACCTGAAGCTTGTTGTTTGTGAAGAAACTGACCAATTAGCTTCATCGGAGGATCTTCACCACGACGAAATTCAAAACCCTCCTCCTCCGTCGTAGCAGCGGATTTTCCAGTTTCAGCAGCCGCAGCATTACACCCTTTGTGAAGATTACCTTCTCCATCAGTCCAAAAATCGTAACTTCCATCTCTCCATATTCTTCCTACAGTCTCTCCAGAGACTCCATTGTCGCTTCCATGCTCACCGTCGATTTTAACGAATACTTCACGCCGATCAGCCGAATCAACAGCCATAACTAAACGAACAAAGAAAAGAAGTCCCAAAAATCCAGCGAATTCGAGTATAACGTACACACCAACGATTAGAAAAGCAAAAGCAACAAGATTAAAACTTTTGGGTAACTGTTAAAGCTTTAGAAGAGAAGAGAAAACGCTTATATTCTGAGCATAGCTGGTAATGACTCTGAGAGAGAAAAAGAAAATAAAATCTATCTAATTAAGGTATAACGCGTGTCACTCAGTTGCTGCCTACAACAACAACATCATCTCTTTGAAATTTGGACGACACATAGATCTTCTTCTTCTCTCTCTTTGAAGATGCGAACTTAGTCACGCCGCATTGTACAGTTTTGTTTTTTTAAGTATTTAGTCTTAATATTCGTTTTGTGGATATTGTTTACATAAATTCCATTTTTGGTCTTTGTTTAATGCATTAGGTTTGTGTGAAGGGACATTCGTCACATGTATAGGAAAAGATATGACTATTTTAATCGCTCTTCTTTGGATGTTAACCAGTAGTAATTTTTTTTCTTTTTGTCACAAACTAGTAGTAGTTTATTACATTATAAAAGTAGTTCTTTTAGACATTAAAGAACTATTGTAACATAGTATTATTTTAGTCTAAGAACCGATAAAGTTAGTCATGGAACCAGCAAAACCCATGTTTAGGGGTGTGATTCAATGTTAAGTAATAAAATTTGAAAAAATAGTAATATGTCGGTTTGAATCTTTTTGAAAACAAAATTATATTCATTGTATTTATATGAGTTTTCTTGTCGTGAGACTAATTAAATTTTATGGCTCGTTGATTCATAGATATGTTAAAACCGATTTTAAAGAAGAAATTTTCTGATTAGTCAAAGTTTTTTAATGTGTATGATATTTCCGTTCCATTGATTACCCCACGTTTGTGTGATATTGTCATTGGAACAACAAGTAGAGTCTTAAGGGGCACGGCGGAGATTTGACTAAAAGAAATAAAAAGCGAAACTTGCGATAGTGAATAATACGAATAGTGAATAATACGAATAGTATAAGAGCATTACAATAATATTCTAAATTCTACTCTAAACTCTATATTTAGAGAAAAAATATTTTCAATGTTCTATTTTTTACTATACAAATAGAGATTTATATATTTTACTTTAAATTTGAAGGACTCAATTTTTTTATTTATTTTTAGAGTATAACTTTTCTTTACAAAATAGTTCTTTAATTCTAATATATTATTATTTTATACTTAAAAAGAATTATATGATCAGAATATATATAGTATAAAATTTTAAACAATTTTTTATGTGATGTAATAAAATTTTATTTTAAATATATTATTATTTTACTAATTTTGTTATTTACTATTTAATATAAATAAATAAAATATGTTGATTTGTAAAGTAAAATAATTTCTGAACAATTTATAATAAAATAGTAAACTAAAATATAATTAAAATATTTATTTAGAGTAAAAAATAGAGCAAATTTTTTAATATTTTTTTAAGGAAAAAATAGAATAAACTTGTGATTGAGAAATGATAAGTCACTTGGCAGCTAAGTATTCGATGGATGTCACGGCCCATTGGGCCATTGTCGCATCGTGTTCTGGACCAGATGTTCGTAAAAGCAACGCAATTGTAATTCCTCTTAAATATTTCCAGAACTCTACAGTGACAGGCTTGTTAAGTCTCACTGTATCACAGCTGATGAGTCTTTCTCTAGAGGCTTCTCAACTAAATTTGGCCACCAGAAAAAATCATTATCTCATGTGACGTCGAGAATATTGTAAAAAGGAAAAAGATGATTACAACAACCACATAATAATGACAAAAAGAAGAATGCATTCACACAAGCAAATCACGACTCTTGTTTTCTTCTTTCTCAACCAACTCTTGGTGCTTTGTTG